>JAXDDW010000004.1:10015000-10615000 GCA_034670385.1 Hoplostethus mediterraneus
GTAACTCTCTAGTTAGGTATCAGGTAGATACTTTATTGATCGCCGGGGGGGAAATTCTGGAAATATAAAGATAGCCTGGAGTTGAGATGATATTTTTTATAGTTAAAGTTATTGTGGTAATGTGCTTACTGTTTGTTGGACTTTTTTTGTTAAAATGGTTGTTGAAGTACTACGTTGTGAGGTTAGTCTTATTATTATGTTAATAATATTATGTTTAATATTAAATGGCGTGGTTAGCCAAGTTAGCACTCCTAGCTAAGTGTAAGCAGGCCTTGAGCTGTGATGCTAGCTGTAGATAAAATTGTACATATAAGAACATATGAACTATTTTTAGTTTATATAAGGCAAGCACAGAAACAGCATTATGGCCCCATGACACAGGATGCGTTTTTAGCAAGCAGCCTTTTCTAGTTGTTTTCAGTGTGAGTGAAGGGTTCGTTTTTCCACTCTACGTGCCTCATGTTTTTGGAAGAGCACATTGAGCACCTCAAGTTGAAAAAAGTTCTACTCAGAGCAGAAAGGCACCCTACGTCACCTACGTTTTTTTCTCTATTGTCCAATCAGATCTACGGAGAGGCAGGACTTCAGTGCAGTGATTCTTGTAAACAATAAACATGGAGGATCACCCAGAGCTTTACGACTTCACTCCAGCTAGCAACACAATAGACAAATTTTAAAATCCTAACCAATCATGAAAATGCAGTTAACGACTAAACGAATGAACCAAAATGAATTTAGTCAAAACAGCAATGGAGGCGGACAGGGCAGTGTCCGAGTGAATCTTAAATACCAACACACTACAGGCGTCCGTGCCGATTTTGAATAGATATTGATATTATCGAGTGGATCGGGAGGGTTCAGATTTATTCTGTAATGATTCAAAATACTAGATAATTGCTGATACTCGGTTCAGACGAAGCCTTAGATCGGTGAGCAGGTTAGGGTTACAGTAAATGCTGCACTGAAATTTTCTGGTAACTTTTTCTCATGAATTTGAATCGTTTATAGTACTTATAAAATTTAGCTAGATCACGTTAACCGTACTCTAGCTAGCACAATAAACAACTGGCTGAGTGGAACGTCAGCTGATTCCACGGTTGCCTAGCAGCAACAACTCACAACGCAGCACGCTGCTCTGCTTTGTAGGCAGTGCAGCGTGCCTTGTGTTGTTCAGCCTCCAACAAGCATCCTATGTGATCGGGCCCTTAGTGCGCCATAAAAATGTATTATAGACAATCAAGGCTTCGACCTTAACAGATCTTCAACAGGTGTGGTATTCAGGTCATAGTGTTGGCTGCCAAGGTCAAAGTGAAGGTCAAAGTATACTTTATTATTCCACTTCATAGAAATTCTTGTGGTCACAGAGCACCTAAAACTCAGACAAAAAAATTGAATGTAAAAATTGGTAGCACAGCTCCTAACCTGGCAGTCGTATCCTCCTCTTGCCCTTGTCTCGCTGTAAAGAACTATGGGGCAGTAATGCTGTGTGTGATGGGCCTACTGCTGAAAATCCCCCGGCGGCAGCTACCATATTGGTTCTGTACTAGAATCATACCTGTGGAGTTGTTACTCTGAAGGTGGCTCCTGTGGTGGGGGTGGCAGGTCGTGGGGAGATGTTATTCTGGGCCTGGGCCTGGGCCTGGGCCTGGGCCTGAGCCTGAGCCTGAGCCTGGGCCTGAGCCTGGGCCTGAGCCTGCGCCAAAGCCTGCTGAGGAACCATCACCAGCTGGCCCAACTCTGTGCGGACCAACACCATCCCTGAAGAACAGCGGGGAACATTAATCAGTGGACAATACCATACCCGCAGAGGGGAATTACATCCAGCCAAATGCATGTACATTTTGGATGGGTTTGTTGACTCAACCAGCCGCTTTGGCAGGTAACCAACTATTGTCTCCAGGTACTTTTCTATTCTAAAATCCAAATTGGCTGGATAAACAGTGAAAGTGGCTGGTGAATTTTGTAAATCACCAGCCAGTATGTACGGTAGAAAAAAACACGTTTGCTCTGATTGTAAGACTGAACCTATGCGGTCAGAGCCAGCAGGGTTTTTTCATCCACCGTACACAGCAGCTGACGGATTACAAAAACCTGCTAACCACTTTCAATGTTTAAACCAACTGACACACCAGAGTTTCCTGTGTGGCAAAACCACTTCAACACAACTTCAAAACAAACTCAGAAAGGTGTCATACAGATTATATCATTTGATTACCGCACTGAATGGTTCCAGACAGAAATCATTCACTACCATACCATACCAGCCTGATCCGAAGGTGGGCAAACACGTAGAAATATGCAGCTAATGTCGCTATCAGGGCAGGAACTTTTCAGTTTGTAAACAAGGATGGCTCACAAATCCCAAAATTGACAAGGCCCTTTCACTGCTTTACCAAATGACTACACCTTTTAACACAAAAGCAACCTACATGGTTGGCCAACTGACAGTACAGTAGAGAAACTTACCAGCCACAGCATGGTGACTGGTTTCCTACCCTGGTCATTAAATGATTTGGTTATCAAATCGATACTCCATAAAACTGTTGACAGATATCAGGCTAATTCACAAATGACATTAATGCTGATGCTCTTATCTTGGGCTACGTGCACTGAGTGTAAAACATGAAGGTCTATTTGCTCTGTCTGAAAGGATTGCAGTTATTACAGTGCCACGCTTATAAAGTAGCCGCATCAGGATGAGATACAACATTTTATTACACAATTGTTTATCTTTGAGGAATTTCCATACAGAATAAAGACATAATGGGGTCCATAGAGGTTAACAGTATATCCAGATCATTCTTTTGATCACCTGACTGAGCTTTTATTCCTGAGGTGAGATGACTCAGAGCAGCTTTTGAGACAAACAGCAGGGCAGAAAACTAACCTTTTTGACCACTGTCCACAGTGACTATTACACCTGAAAAATTCCCCAGCCACTTTCATTACAGGACAGAATAGGACCTCCAAATCATGATTGGTTACCTGCCAAAGTGGTTGATAGGGTAGCCAAATTTACCAGCCAAAATGTAGCAGCATTTGGCTGGTGGCTGGATATTCATTTCCGACCCTGACAAACAGTGGAAGAAATCCACTTCCAGTAGTTTATTTATTTGGGCAACCATGAATGTTTAACATTTTTAATTCATCAGATGAGTAAATGAGGGCAGTCATACACTTTTTAATCTTGGGCAGTGTTGATGGGCAGCGCTCCATGCAAAGTGAGCCACGGGGTCAAAAATGCATCCACGTTTCCTGTGATTAAAGCAACAACGTTGAGGCGGTTCTTTTAGCACTGCTTGCCCATCAGAGTTGCCCAAGACATTGCCCTTTGCATCACTGCCTTTACTTGAAGTAATCGAATAACATTAACAAAACACTTTTGATGCAGACTGCAGATGCTGTGCCGATTGTTGTACTGTGGAGGGCAACAGGTCTCCAGTAAGTAAGCTGCCATTTCTTTGGCAGCAAAAAAAAAAGATTATACTAAAAGGAAAAGCCAATGTACTTAAAACAATTACCACTATTAAGGAAGTAATTCCATCATCATACTGTCTTTAAGGAAGATCTAGAGGGGCTTTGCCTGCCTTACGGGACTTGAGTATAGTCTATGTCTCTTCTTGGTATAGTCTGCTAGCCATACTATGTGGCTGTATTCATGCACCGCATGTGAAGTCCTGTTGTCTCTGCACCTGTATGTACCGTCAAACATTGTCGATGTTGTCTCTGCACTTATACCAAGACAAATTCCTGTACATTTATTGCACTTGGCCAATTAAGTGATTCTGATTCTTCATAGAAACAACACTATTGTGAGCTATTGTGTTTGAAACTTCACTTCACTTCACAACTAGAAGTGTGCAAATTTGTTTCATAGTTATTGTGACAGATTGTTGATCAGTGCTGTATGTACCAAAAGTAAGGGCTGGCACACCGTTAAGGTGGCTGGCAGAGGCTACACATAAAGTTGAGAAACTTCCAAAATGTTTGCTTGTATTTGTGTCACTTGGTGATAAATTCAACTGAGAATCTGATTGAATGGCTACTAGTTTAGTGGTTGGAAGTGGTTGTATTTCTAAATTGTAGGGATAGTAACATGACCTATTCCCTGACAGTCAACTCAAGAAATTATTTACCTTGAGATATTGGTGTGACAGAGTGGCCTAGTGGTTAGAGTCTGTCCTATAATGGAGACATCACTTTTGATCCCCACAACAGCCAATGTGTGCTGTCCAGTTGAAGTGTCCCCGAGCAAGACACTGAACAACTTCCTACTCACTCGTTGCCACTATGGGTTCAAGTGTCAGCTGAATGCCTAGAATGTACATGTAAGTGTCCTTTGTCCCAGTTTTCCCACAGGGATAGTGAAAGTGTCACCTTATTCTTCTTTTACCCCACTACAGGTGTGTGGTTTCATGCCATCTTGCAGTGCTGTGAAGTTCAATGGGTACAGCATGGCACCAAGACTGCCATAGCTAGGGATTCAATACCCTTTGCGGTTCAGTTAGCAGAGCATGGCACTGACACTGCTAGGGTTAAGGGTTTGATCCCCACTGGGGCCACCTACACTGAAAATGTATGCACGCACAGCACTGCTAGTTTGAATAAAATGGCATGTTATCTCTGCTACAGTCACCCTTCTTTCAGAATCACTTTAATCACCGAGTACAATACACATACAGGAATTTGTCTGGGTTACAGTTGAGACATGCTGACAACATGGTACAAGATCTGGACGTCACATACACAACTTCCTCCTGCCAAAAAACAAACAAAAAAAAAACACTCACTCCAATCACCACTGTATCCGGTTGAAAACCAAACCCACAAGTCTCGGGCGAGGTTATTCTCACACACAGGTGTCATTCTAAACCAGCTCCAAAATGCAATAACACCGTCTCTCCTCTCTCCATCCGCTCCTGCAAACCTTACCCTGTGGGATGGTAAACCCAGGGGGCAGCTGAATGGTCGTCTGCTGTTGAGGTGGTCTGACAATCAACTGAGGGGCTACAATCCTTTGAGGTACTGCAAGTCCGGGACGGGGTTGAGGCTGTGCAGAGGCGGCCACAGCCGGTGTTGGGGAAGGGGCAGTGGGCTTGACCATGCCAGCAGTCGTAGTCACAGGTGTAGTTTGACCAGTTACACTTACAGTCGTTGCCACCCCAGTGACACAAGCAGGAGCTGTGGCAGAGCTCAGAGGCTGGGTTGTTGTTGTTGTTGTTGTTGTTGTTGTTGGTGTGACAACAGAAGACGCAGAGGAAACAGTATTTATTACAGAATTGACATTACCAGACTGGCTTGACATTACAATTTTGGAGTGAGAATCGTCTGTTTTGGAAGCCCCAGTGTTTGTGACCGTTTGGCTGTGGTTCTCTTGTGAAGCCGAGGAGGTGATGGGTCCTATCCGTGCACCCTGCTGGACCAAGGCCGACACAGTGGTCCCGTTTCCGTTCTGAGCTATGCTCGCTACGATGTGACTCGGGAGTCTATGCAACGCAATGGTAGGAGTCCCACGGTCGAGAGCAATAGCCGACTGACCGGCAGATATGCTGGCGTTAGATACGGTGAAAGTCGTGGTATTTATACAGGTTGTCACCGCTCGGTTAGAGTTTGGTGTAGTTGTACTGGTAACCACAGAGCTAACGGTATCGGCCACCGATGCGTTGCTATTCCTCCTCGTCGTTACCGCTCCGCCGTTCAAACTCTTGATCCGAGCTGAAGCGCTCCGCCGCGGTGTGGTTAAGCGTTTTCTCGGTGGATTAGCCTCTGCCGACGGCTCGCCGGAGCCCGGGGGAACCTTAGACACCAGAACGGCAGTGGTGCTGATGCTGGCAGGCGGAGATGCCAAAGTTGACACACCAGATGCAGTCAATGTTGTGATGGATGCTCCATGTGATTGCAAACCGCTGGTATTGGTGTTCACACCGGCAACCGAAGTGGCGGAAGCCTCGCCAAACGACGGGGTAGAGTCCAGCGAAGGAGAGACGACAGTTTTATCTGAGCTGATTTCTTTAGAGTTGGTCTCCTGACGCATCTCAGCTTTATTCCGCCGTCCTTGTTGTTGTTGCTCCAGTGTTGTGGTGCCCACTGGAGCTGGTAGCGTTTTTCCTAAGTGATGGTTAGCCGTGGTCATGGAGCTAACACCTCTGTTTTCCTCTGTTTTACCTGCTGGGTTGCTTTGGCCAGCAAGCTGCGACTCCAACGAGCCCACCAGATCGCTCACAGCTTTTTCATCCACCTCTGAAAAGAGCATATCTTCCAGGGGGTCGGAGGCGCCCGCCATCTCTGATCACAGATTGCCGTCTTATATTTTCTTACAATGCGCCTGCGTGTTACTAGGCATTGTGGGAATGAATCTGACGTCATTAAAAGAGGGAAAAAAGGGAAATTCTAGTTGAATTTTTCTTTTCTTCAAACCTTCTTTAATGGGTTGCAATAATGCACTGTAATAACAACGTAAGTAGGATGTAGTCATGTAGCCATTCCATGTTAGGCCATATATGGAATGTGTCACACACTGTCCATGTACCTAAATCAGGGGATTAGACGATGTTGAATTATGTTCAAGACAAATAATGCACATTTTTTTGCTATTTTTCTGCATCTAAAAAATGGACTCTCTGGTGAGGGGGGCAGGGTAGAGTAACATAATCCCGTGTAATATCGCGGTATAATGGCAGGGCCAAATCTCAAACGTCTGCTAAAGTCCCCTATGGTTAATTAATGCCCTTTCTTATTTCAACAAATGATTATAAAGGTGAACGTTATTTCTGGAGTGTATACTCATATATATATGACTAAATTCTCCATATTTATATCAGATCACACGTTAATTTAATTCGACAGATGAAAATAAGTAAAATGAGGAGGAGGCAATTTTGGTCAAATAAGCCACGGCCATACTCCCAGCATCCTTAGCGGCGAGTGAAGGAAAATGAAAACGGCCATGTCGTGGTAGCGAGTCGTTCAACAGCAATCGAGTCTAAATAGTTCATTAAAGCTAGCCTTAAAATTACAGCGGTGAAAAGGACACGGGCTCTCTGCTTGCAGATATTATATCTTTTAACACAAAACAGTTCCCGCTAAAGTAATTAGGTGATTGAAAACAGGGGGCAAATATGAGCGGAGGGACGCCTTACATTGGCAGCAAAATTAGCCTCATCTCGAAGGCCGAGATTCGCTATGAAGGAATTTTGTATACCATCGATACTGAAAACTCGACTGTTGCACTTGCTAACGGTAAGCTATCCAAAGATCAAACTCTACAGTCGTCAAGAAAGGCTATTGTACACTTACAAGTATCCACCGACGGAAACCCGACATGAGTTTCAGCTTCCTAGCTAGCTTACTAGCCAGCTAAGTGCTCGCCTACACACTTGTTTTCTTTGTTTACGTCCTGCTCCGGCTGATTCGCTACTCACTGCTGCTACAAAGTAGTGCTCCTGATTGCAAACCAAATGCCTGTTTGTTGATAGAGTTGTTAGTAATTTAACTCGAGATACTGTGGACGGCACACTAAATGTTATATTTAGTTACATGTGTTCTGTGTTTTTTGTCACAGACAAACGGCTATCCTCTTTTTGTCTAATGGGCATATCTTTTACATAGACTTTAGCCCTGCAGCACAGATCTGCTCAGCCCCAACAACACGCAGACCAGTAAGATAACATCCCGTGAAGTAGTACATATTGTCATACTTTCCCCCAACAGTTCGTTCTTTCGGCACTGAAGATCGCCCCACCGACAGGCCCATTCCACCTCGAGATGAAGTGTTTGAGTACATCATCTTCCGAGGGAGTGATATAAAAGACCTGACTGTTTGTGAACCACCCAAAGCCACTAGTGCCCTGCCTCAGGACCCTGCCATTGTACAAGTAAGAATTACTTTGTATAAGGTGTCATCCTGCTGTCAGAAATGCCTGTTGTGTAAATGGCCGTTGGCTTGACATACCACTTTTTGATGGTGATGTAATTTGCAATCACGCTGAGAGAAATTGACTAGGCCGTATCATTGATGTCTTGGATTATTATTTATAGTATATATAGTGTGATAGCAAAAGTTGTAATGGTCCTAATTCTGTGTGTGGGTTTTTTTTTTCTTTCTAGTCCTCTATTGGATCCAGCAATGCTGCAGCAGCACCATCGTTCCAGTCTGTTGGGCCCTACGCTCCGTTTAACAGAGCCCCCGTCCCCCCCTACAACCAGTTTGGTTCAACACCCCTGGCAGCTCAGCAGTTTGGAGCTGTTGGAAGAGGTAAGTAGTACTTGTTGTCTAAAAATAAGTATCGTTTTACTGTAGGTTTTTAATCAGTCCTGTCCTAACAACTTAAATACCATGCATTGCCTATCAGAAATGTTGAACTGAAACTGGATGGTAGGTTAGCGCATATGTTCATTATTCTGTCAACGTGTCGTACCTGCTATCTCAAAGACGACACGTTGTCAGTTAAATCTCTAAAATTAAAACAAAACACGCTTCATATGTCTCCCAGAGTACATTTCATAATAACCCTTGGACATTTTTCACCTCTCTGTCACCGTGACAATAATGATGTTTTTGCATGGGTGAAAATGTTCCCAAACCCAAATGTGAGGTTAGTTGTGCCTTTCCACAAGTGCATAGAAGCTGATCCCAAGTCAGCATTGAGCGCTGATAATTCTGCCTTCTGCTAGTGCAGTCGTTCTCGATCCTGGTCCTGGAGCACCACCGTCCTGCTGGTTTTCACTCTAGCCATCTAATCAGGGACTGGTTTACACCTGGGAGGTGAATGCAATTAACTAGCTGGTAGGATAGAAAACCAGCGGGGTGGTTTTACTCCAGCACCACTGTGCTGGTGAAATGGATGCAATGTGAGCAATCCTACTGTGTCATACCTACCTAATAAGAAAGAGTTTGTCAAACTGTCCTGGAAGGAGGATTTCCATGGTTTTCAGTTGTTTTTTACCCAGTGATTTTTGTGGGAGTTATCTGAAACCATAATTGGTAGAGGTTAAGACTAAATGTTAATGAAATGATGTCCACATAAACAATTTTCAAACAAGCAAGACATCAGTTTGCAAGGTGAATCAGGGGCAACACCGGATCCCTGCTGATTTGAAAAGAGCACAGCTGCACATCCCCTTCCTGATTTTCCTGCTGCACACCTGAATCTCATTTCGTTTGGGTTTGTGGCTGGTGGAGATAATCGTACAATACATTTCAGACTGTTTTTACTGAAGCGTGGCAATTTGAATGCAGTCACAGTTCACAGAAGGAGGCTTTTACAATGGAATACATGGGCGAGTTTCCCACTCGGGGTATGTTTCATTTCTAACTGCTGTAGTGTTAATTATGATTGAGGTTCCTCCAGACCGCAGCTACATAAAAACAGTTTTGGAAAAAATGGCAGTAAAATTTCAATTTCTTTGCACATTTTATTTATCAATTTAATTGTTCAATAATGTTTTTTTGTAAATAGAAATCTTCATTAACGTATAGTGTTTCCCTAGCATTGAATAGAGGCAATGGGTCACCCTGCCTCAAAGAGCTGCTAACCATAAAATAATTTCATTAGTCTGGTTTTCAGTGGAGAGGTTTAATGTCACATGATGGTCTTGATGTTGCTTCAAAGGCTTTTTCTTCCACCCTGACAAAATACTGAATACTTGTCATTTTGTCATGAAAATGATCAATATTGTGACAAAATATTGGCTGTTTGCAGCGTCAATAAAAAAATGATCTGCATCGGCTTCAAAAACCCATATCGGTGAAACCACACTTTGCTGTGATCCCTAGGGCGAACTAGTCCCCATCTGGACCCTCCAAAGAAGACTCCTACCGTGGAGCAGGCAGTGCAGGCCGCCCCGCCCGCTGCTTCAGCTCCTCCTGCACAGGTGGGACAGAGGACTCTGGTGGCAGCAGCAGCTCAGAGACCCACCAGCATCTCCACTGGCAGCCAGAAGCCCCCAGACCTCCTGGAGCAGAGAACGGGTGAGGCTTTTTACTGGGTCGGACCCCATGAATAACTTTTAATTGGGGGCAATCCTGCTTTGCTGCCACTTCCTCTTGTCTTTCTATGTATTTTATTACCAAAACTGCCTTCCCATGCATGAAAAAGCCTGCACCTTTGCACAAAGGTCCAGTCCTAATGCCAAATGACACCCACTACTGTGTGCAGCCACTTATCTTCATGGTGGTGCTACAGAAACAATGAGGTTAAATCCGGTGTGGTGCTGTAGAATCATGGTGCAATCTCATGCACCAATGCTGGGATTTGGGCAAATATGTGACTTCTGATATTTGTTCTTACACAATCTTTCAGAATCTTAGTCCAGTTTTCAGGCCGCCCCATACATGCCTGCTTGCAGTTCTAGTTTTCTATTTGTATTTGGTTTTTTTTATTCTTCCCCATTTGTGTCCTTTTACATTAAACCTGACTGCACGCAATCATCAAATAAAAAATATAAAAAGTAGGGCTGCCTTTTGCCATCTACCCTTTGCCTCAATGTCACAGAGGTGTTGATCCAATGCTGAGGCCATACATTATGTTCAGCAGCTATCCAATAGTGTCCATATTGCCCTCTTGGTGAGCCTCAACTTGCACCACCTCTTCTTCTTGTAGCTTGTCTGTGTTTGGCATGATTTTCCAGACTGCTCACCTGGTCACTTTGACTCATTTGGTAGTTTTTGTGACCAATGCACCTGCAATTTGGTACCGATTTATTTGATCTCTTTGTTAGTTGGGCCATGTTGCTTTGGAAACCTGTATATAAAAGTGATGATTGTAAGACCTCTATTAAAGCACATACTGCTGATTGGCATTCAACTTAACATAGCTCACCTGTTAACTGCATTTGTAATGGTGATTTAAAGGCTGTTTTGTGTGTTTCTGTTATTTTGTCCAACCCATCTATCTGGCCTTAAAGTAGGTTTAAAACATTTAGTTTTTTATCAAGAAGCGTGTTATTTGTAAGCACTGATATTAGGTTGATTATAGTGCTTAGTGTGTCTCATTGGTAGAGCATCTCGACCTCACCCTGGCAGCCTTCTTACTCTGGTGTGAAAACACACAACGCTAAAATTCTTGTCTTTTTCTACGCAGCCCCTGAGGTCCAGAAAGTGCCTCAGCCAGATAATGAGCATGGCGCTGTTGAAAACCGGGACCCCAACAAGCGTCAAGGCTGTAAGTATTTTACGCCATATGAAATTAAAATCCACCTGGAAAATTCTTCATTTTAGGGCAGTTCTGTACTGTCGGTGTATCCATGTTGAGTAAGACCTGTAACCTGAGGTCTGTGGGGTAATCCCATCTGCCTGTTTCTATTTTGTGGGTAAAAGGTCTTTAGGAGTTAATAACTTTCATTATATTTCATCTTGAGTTTTACTTTCATGAGAGTGAGTATTTTGCGAGAGTAGGTTTTTTTTATATGTTGTATTGTTTTGGAGTAAAATTCTTAGTTTAGCTGCCTGATACACATTTGGCTCAGATTTTCCTGGTTTTGATTAATGTTCACTGATCCCGTCATCAGATCAACTCTGCTACATGTAATATCATTGCTGTCATTTCCCAGACGGTGCTCCCCCTGCCCGTCGAGGCCGTGGAGGAGGACACCGTGGCAGGGGCAGGTTCAATGTGCGTAGGGACGGCCCCATGAAGTTTGAAGAAGACTTTGATTTTGAGACTGCCAACGCCCAGTTCAACAAAGATGAGATTGACAAAGAGCTCCAGAGCAAGCTCAAACTGAAAGGTACCGCTCCCCGCCCTCGCGACAACTGGAAAACCAGGTCAGCACTCAAGGAAAATGGATGAACTGTGTCTTTATTCAGCATTCAGACTGGCTCAGAATTCATTTTCTCACTTAATTGGTAAAGCATGGAGGCCACAAGCTGAATAACGGCACATTTCATTTATTCTTCAACAGTGCTGACTATTTATCCAGCTCAGTCTTGTTGAGCACCTCTAGCTTGTTCCAGAGCAACACTGGTGGGTCTTTAAAGAAGTGTTAAAAATGTTTTACAATCTGTCCAATATGAACACAGATGACAAGCCAGAGAAGGCTCTGAATGGAGAGGAGAGCAGCGCCAACCCCGAGCACCCGGCTAACGAAGCGACCGCCGATGAGGAGGAGGCGGCGGCGGCGACCGCGTGTTATTATGACAAGACCAAATCCTTCTTTGATAACCTGTCCTGTGAGGATTCAAGGTATGGCTGTTCACACCCAGCTTCCACCGTTCCAGTTGGTAGTTGTACATGGGATTAAGGGGCCGGTTTTTGTTTTTAGTTTTTTAAAAATCCTGAATCCAGCAAACACGAAACCAATAAATCTGAAATGAGAAAAACGGATATGATTGAACTTATTTCATATATAGTGACCTAATATTTTGGGGTACCTGCCTGTGATATCAACAGCCTAGTATCCTGTATGTTTGACATAAGCCTTTTGAATTCATCATTTATAACATATTTGTGAAATGTGTATTATGCTCTTATAAAACACTGAAAGATCTTTTGTTTTTGTCTCTTAAAGGAGAGGTGGTGAAAGAGGATTTTCAAAGTAAGTTGTACTTTTTTATTGTGTCATATTTCTGATAAACTATATTCATTAAGGAAAAAATTGATCGTGGTTTGTTTTTGCCTTTGCCAGGGACCGAAGGCCGACCTGGGCGGATGAGAGGCGGATGAACTCTGAGACCTTTGGCATCCCCCTGAGGCAAAACCGAGGAAGAGGAGGCTACCGCGGCCGAGGCGGCATGGGGCCCCGCGGTGGCCGAGGGCGTCCAGCAAGCAGAGGATTCTTCGTGCCATCTCGGGGTGCCCCGCCTGGGTTCAGAGGGGGGTTCAGAGGTGGCAGAGGAGGCCGGGAGTTCTCTGACTTTGAATACAGGGTAACTCATTCCGCTTCATACATCACCTGTTAGAAATGTAGTTGGCAACACAGTGGAATCAACCGTAGGTGTAAAAACAGTTTGTGAAGCCATTTGAATTATCTGCACGTGTGTGTGTGTGTATATATGTGTGTGTGTGTGTGTGTGTATGTATATATATATATCCATCCTAACATGTCTCTATTGAACATATTGTTGGAGAGCAGTGGTTTCCTCTTTGGTATCCTCCTTGTTTTTCTTATTGTGGACTCGTAGACACAGATGGTAGAAAGTTCAACAGATGCCTGCCGATGCTTAGTAAAGCTAAGGATAGAAGTCATTATTCTATACCTCTTTCACACACAAATCCCCGGATTTACACGGGTCATTGAACACGGGTCATTCCCGTGTTGGACCCATTCAGACCAAACTACTGTCCTGGGAATAACCTGGGTCGTCAACATTCAGACCAGACTGCACGCGACCTGTGTCACCATATTAACATCGGTATACGTCACTGCCGCGCCGAACATTTCAGATTTATTTTTTTTCCAGTTCTCAGTTGTTGTTCGTTGTGTGTTGAAACGGTCCTTGTTGTGGACTGTCTCTATATTAATGCACTTCTCATCTTAACCTTTTCATTGCGTAACCCGGGTCGCCCATTCACACCGCAGCCTAGCCCTGGTCTAATAACGCCAGCAGGACAGTGTCTGAGTGAAACACACTTCAGGTGTCCGTGCCGATTTGGAATCGCAAATATCATAAATATATAATATAGGAAATCTCATATTGGCCAGATTCTCCTCATGTGTTTCCTCCTTTAGGACTGTTTTGTTTGTTATGGCTGTAAACATTTTTTTTGTGTGTTGTTTGTTAAATCGCCATTCATGCAGAAATGCAGGTAATTCAAAAGGGTTCACAAACTTTTTCTCGCAGCTGTCTGCACATATATGTGTGTATATTTTATTGTGCATGTATAGGTGTGAATGGGGGGGGCGGGGTTGAATACTGTGTGTCTATATGAGCGAGGGAGAAACTAGCTGACATTAGCCAGAAATGCTGTGAAAACAACAGGCGGCTGTTGGTACTGTGTCGTCACCATTGTGCCTGTCACGATGAACTAGATGGACGGACACGCTGGCGCTTCAGTAGAGTTGCGCTCCCTTCTAAACTTGTTTTGCTTTCTTCCAGAAGGACAACAAGGTGGCTGCATAGTACAGCGGCAACGGATCCACAAAGAATTGTAGCCCCCTCATCATAAAATGTTCCCCTTCAAGAAGTTTCCTTTGGTCTCAGCATTTGACAGAGAGAATGAAGACATACTCTTAACTTGGTCACCAGCACTAGGGTTGACGGCTTGACATCAGCGGGTGTGAGTGCAGCTTCTTCACCCATCTCCCTTTATCTCCACTCTGGAAAAAAAAAGTTTGTTTTTTTTATTTTTTCCTACAACTTAAGTTTTGTTTGATAGATAGTCGTGAGAAGGACAAGAACATGTGTAAATACTTTACTTTGGTGGAAAAACTCAGTATTTTTGCATCTATTCAAGTTCCTTTCTTACTGAAGCTGTCTTTGATATTGTTCTCATGTGTAAAAGCTGTATGCAGAATGCCCACGAATACTGTGAGAACTTTGATCACGAGTCATGATGATCAATAGCTTTATTTTTTTATTTATTTTTTTTATTATTCAGTGATGTATCTCGGCACCAAAATTGTTTCTTGTTGCACCGCATCTTTCTCTCTAGCCAGATCTATTCATCTTGGTCACCAGTGGTTCAGTATGTTTACTCAATTTGTTTCCAGATAAAAAAAAAAACAGTTCATTGGCATTTTTGGTGTTCATTGGGTTGATTTTTGTTTTTTGATGTTGAGATCCATTTTCTCTCGAAGTAGCGAGTTCAGAGATAATCCATTTACACAAAATGAGATCATTCATATACATTTTCGTTTTGTTTTTTTTCTGTCCACTTAATGGAACGGAATCAACTGAATATTGTAATAAATGAATGTATACCTAGTTAATCCCCTATTAATTGGTGCCCCCAAGCAAATTATGGTCACCAGACACATTTCTAGTTTTTAGAAATGTGTGTTCACTATGTAGAGTCGTTGGGAGATTGTATTTTTGCCCCTAGTAGATGATGTCCTCCCCTCTAACGAATGACTGCTTCGGGGTTGCAGCTCGTCTTCTGCAGGCCTTCTGGTGTTTCTGGTGACGTTGGCCAGCTAACGCAGGCTATCATTGGGAGAGCCCGTCGTTTGATATATGTAAACTATATATGGGGGTTACATATTAGCTATAGGGCATTTTTTTTTTTTTTTTGTTAAATGTAGTTCTGACTGGGTCTATTGTGTAGGTGTATTTCTTTTCTGCCATAATGGCTAAATGAAGAGCATTCCTATGTCATCGTTCTTGAAATGAGAAACATGAATTGACAGAATCAGGTCTGGGTGGGTTCTGGAGAGTCATGGAAATCCGTGAAATAATTTTGTTCAAAACATTCATTCAGAATGAGGGATGACAATTAATTTTGGATAAATAAGATTGTGCTGTAGTGATCAGTATTTTGCCAATAAGAATGAACATTTGGCTGGCCTTAAATAAGGGGCAAGTACATATGTCTCCACATTTTTTTTTTTAGTACCTCTCCTAAATCCACCTTTTGTAGGCTAAAATATAATAATTCTAGTAAGTCGTCTGCTTGTTGCAAGCCTGTCTTTGTTTTGTTTTGGGGTTTTTTTGGGGAGGGGGGGTTCTTTGTTTCTACAATCAGGCATTTCCACTCCAAAGCTATGAAGTTGTGGGATCATGAGGTTGGTTGACTGATAATAGGAAATATTGTAAACTGATTGAATGTTGTCTCTGATAAAGGAATACATTTAACCACAAATGGCAGCATTTCTGATAGACTTCATCAGTCCTCCAGGCTTGACCTGTATGTATCCTCCTGCATTATTGTCCATTTAATTGTTCTCTGGAGTGAATTTGTCTTTTTATAGACTTATGTGAGAAAAGGGATAAGAACTGGATTTGAGGCCAGTGTGGGGGGGGATTGGGGTCGGGTTTGTTTTTTGTTCTTTTTGGCTCAAATGTTTTGTCAGTACTTTAGGGAGTGCCTTCAGAGTGGTATAGTTTTTTACGGCTCTCCCTTTAACTTAAAAGTTACCTTTTTGACAAATGTATTGATAGCACTACTACACAACAAAACTATTCTAGGTCCTTCAAGTTGCTGTGATAGCTTGGAACAAAGCAACCCAGCTGAACATGTGCTCTTTGACTGGCTATTGTACAGGTTGCGAAACACTGCATGATAGCCACAGGAACCATCACTGGACCAAGACAAACAGAACCAAGACAGGATTTGGGCTTTTGCAATAACCAGCTCCTGAGCTAATTTGAGATTCCAAACAAAGTGTATTACTGAGCTACTCAAACTGACAAGTTTTCATATGTTTGTTACTCCTTCCAATCACTGGAATTGTGAACCAGGTGGTGTTTTCTTGAGAATATGTACAGCATGATGTACTTTCAGTGGGGTACCCTCAGCAAAATGGGGTTTTTACTCAAGACAAAGATAAAAGTTGTTCAATATCCATGTTTCCTTTGTTTTATTCTTAAAAATCAAACACGGTTCATGCAGCTCCATCTACCTGATTCATGACCAGTATTAAAGTCACATTAATCTAGAGATATATTAAATATCTATTTTAGCTAGTTGATATATCCCCCTTATATACAACAAATTCGAGAGGAAAATTTAGCAAAAGTTCCACATTGTCAAAGTTGAAGACATTACCACACCTAGTTCGGATTCTCTTATAACCACAAAGGGTGTTTGGGGAAATGAATAGAACTGCAACTTGTATTGTCACATTCACTGTATTACGTTTTCCATCCGCTAGGTGACAGCATTGAGCGCGTTCCCCAGTCACTTAGGGTCTGCGCGGTTAGTTTTTAGGGCTAACCCTGTTGCACGGAGTCTTCCTGCTTTTCTTCTTCCACTTTATTGTAAATCTAATGCACAACATTTTATTTTCTCTTGATCCAACACTACATTCTACTACAGTCTCCACGTAACCCCTCTTCCAAAAAACAGAATTGATCGACCGTCGATCACAACATCAGCAAACACGGAAACAAGCGCTCAGGAAAACGTATAACTGCTACCTTTAAGTGCAGTCGAAAATATCGATAGTGAGAGATGAGCACAAGGGAATGACCCGACAAAGTGGTACATATAACGGGCACATGATCGGATATAATAATGACAAAACTGATATTGTCTTCGACACCCTATTGTCGAGATGTGTGCGCAGAGCATGCCAGCTTTACAGCTTTAGCTTTTGTAAAAGTGGTGGATATTATGGTGTTATTGTTTGGTATTGCATGCAATAAGTGCTATTTTATGTTTTTATTTTCAGTCTTTGGTTAACCTTTTCTTGTCACACATATACAATAACTTTGAGCTCACCCCTAAAAACGATTAATATTCCCAACAAAAACGTATTCCTGATTTGCGGGTATCAGAAGTCGGAGCTTACCGGGAGCACTTGAAGGGAGCAAAAGAAGCTAGCATTACTTTGGGCTAAAGCGCGGAAGCTTTTTGAGATGTCAGTTGCTTTTGTACCGAAGAGACTGCGAGGAAAGGCGAAAATCAACCAAGAAACAGTACAGAGGGTGTGTAACCAGTTAAGAGTATCTAGCAAGTGGGCCAGCTAGCTGTTAACTAGTATTTTCATTGCCCATTCCCTCAATAACTGCTGAGTGTTAGCCAACTAGCTAACGTTAGCTAACCACGTAGCCTTAGCGACAAACAGTAACGTTAGCTGTTGCCAATGTATCTCTACCTTCATTCTCTGTTGCTAGAGCCCAAAACTAAAACATTACTTTACAACGTGCATCAGATAATTATCCTCACTTCTCATTTGTCTTTTTTTCTATCCTAGTTGCTGGATGAAAACGACCAGTTAATACGATGCATAACTGAATACATGCAGAAAGGAAGAGCAGTGGAGTGTGTACAGTGAGTCAAATGATCTTCGATGTTGTGTAAAACCAACGGTTATCCTCTAAATCACGACTAACTACATAAACATCCTCAGGTGTAGATTATGTCACTGTGGTGGATACACTGGACAACATGTGTCTCTTATCACCATTAGATACCAACAGATCCTGCACCGCAACCTTGTTTACCTGGCAACCATAGCTGATGCCAGCCCTGACATCATACCTTCATCTTCAAATGTAAGATGTCACTCCTACTAAATTCACTATCCACGTGCAATAATGTGCAACTGTCCCATTGCAAAATTACCTCGACTAGTGGTTTATTCCTAACAGACTGGGTTATTATTCTGTTTCTAGTCCACCTCTGAAGCGGCACCAGCATCGACGACAGTAAATGGGCATGGAGGGACGTGATGGAGGCTGCGTCTATCTCGCTGTAGAAGGGGTGGTGTCTGATGTTGATGTTTAAATGTCAATGAAAATGATTTTAGGAGTGTGTCAATCTCAAGTGCATATGCCATTCATTGAATATGTTCAACTTGTGACTGAAGCTGCTCCATTCCAGGATCAGTTTGATATGTGGACAGTTTTTTGGGGGGCTTTGTTGAGCAATAAGTCAAGATGATGAATTTCCATCATGTTTCCATTTTTCCTGTTCTGTGGCCACTGCTGCCAAATGAATCTGAAGGAAAATCCTGCAAACCTTTCATCACAATGTGGTAAATGTTTTATTTGTACATTAAAACATGTTTTATATGTTTGGATGTTTCTTTGTCAGTTTGTTTGAAACTGCTTACTCAGCAGTTCAGAAACTATTTTATCAGCACTCAGGCAGCTTAATCATGTAAAACATTCATACCAAGAGCTGACAAGTTTATTAGTAGCCTACCCACATTTTGTAATGTGAGCAAGGTCTGTTCTGCAGATCTTTTAATGTAATCAACCTCACCTTATCTATACTGGCATGGTTTGGAAAGCCAAGTGTGGAAAAACAAAAACTGACTCAGTGTTGTGAATGTAGCAAGGATCATTGACATCCAGCAGACCACTGACAGTCTGTAAATCAGGCCCTACGCAAAGCCTAGACTATCAGACATCCCTACAAATCCTTGTGGGGAGAAGGCAGTTTCATATTCAGGTTGCAGGTTCAGACAACCACAGGCTCAAACAGACTGAACATCTCATCTATTCCACGTTCCATAAACCTGCTCAGCTATAACAGACTCCACCCTGTGTCTGCGCTTTCTACTTGAAATACAATGTTCTGAGGTTATGCCAGTTCATTGACAGGAGCATAAACAGGAAGGGTGAGAGGGTTGGCTTAGATATGATCTATTACACAATTACAATCCAGGCTCTTGCATATGAAAAGCAACAAGTTCATTTATGATATGGTAGGTATGAAGTATCAGGTGCATGTGCAGTTTGACTGTCCCTCCCTGCCGTCTGCTAGAGGGTGAACGTCTCCCTTTAATAAAACTACTAAAGGAAAGAGGCCATTTGAATTGCTAGTCATTTTTATTCATTTTTTGCATTGCTGGTACACTTGGAAAGATTCAGTTGCCAGCTCAAGAGAACAATAAGCAACATAAGCCAAGCAGCCCCCCTTCATATCTTCTATCAGGGCAACATTTTTTTCTATTTTTTTTTGTAGAAGCCACTAGTAAACCATTTGACACAGCTGAGAAATGCTAACAGTTACAGTCCAAGGTCTTTAATGATGTCTTTAAAAAAAGGCTGCAACAGTTTGGGAGATAACACAGACAAAAAGCAACAAACCCTATATCTTGATTGTGCAAAGCACATTAACTATAAAAAGATATATATTTATATGTATATACAGCAAACAATTCTCTGTAAACATGGTAAGTATGTTAGTTTTCAGAAAACATGGTGTCATTTCATAAATACAGGCAACATTGGCATCCGCAAACATCACAAAAAGTTAACATTCTGGGCCTTTAAATACAGCCCACTGCCATAGAAACCGAAGAAACAAGGGCTCGAAAATACCCTCATCACACAATAATGTTTTAGTGTTAAGCATGGCGTATTTGGTAACCTTTATAGATATATGGTGTAGTTCAACTCTGTCGGACAGAAACAAAACATGTGCTTTTCACATCTCGAGGGGGAGAAAAAAAAAATGCTTTATGTAATATGCCTCTAAGTATACTAACATACAGTAATGGTATAACATGTAAGAAAATACAAAAATAAGATTAATACTGTCAATATTTGTACAAGAAAAATATTGTATTTTTAAATGGAACAAAAGTTAGGTTTTCAGGAGTTAGTGTCAAACCGCCAATCAGGGAAGAGGAAATGAATGCGCTTCCGGTTGTGAAGACGTTCCCTAACGCTATCATCCAATAGGGCGTGTAACTTTACCATTTATCAATAGAGTAATCTCAGACCGCCTCCTATCTCTTCAGCACCATTCATCTTCTGAACAACGCTTTGGTTGGAAAATAATATTCTGCAAGTGCTATCAATACCAACATGGCACATAGTTACTGCTATAATTCTTAACTCTTGTCAGTTGTTGAAAAAGTAGTGTATTTCTCTCAAATTACACCTCTGCGACGACTTACTATATTTATGCTGAGCCTGCTCAAAGCCTCTTAATAAAAAGAACTAAATATTTATATTTCAACTTCAGTAATTTACAAGCTATGAAACAGTAGATGGTAGCTGTATTCTGAGTCATCTTGCGTGAGATTTGGCAGTTACAGCTATGTAGACACAGTATATTAATTACTGGGCAAAACGAGCATTTCAAGCCCATGCCCCCTCAAAATCCCCCATCTTCTCACACACACACACACACACACACACACACACACACACACACACACACACACACACACACACACACACACACACACACACACACACACACACACACACACACACACACACACACACACACACACACACACACACACACACACACACACACACACACACACACACTTTCAGCTGCAGAAGCAAAGTGGGTGACGGCCGTGCGCGTCTCCAGCTCTTGTCTGAGGAGACGCAGGAAGTCAGCTCAACAGACAGAGAAACGACCACTAACACTAACTGCTGCCGGCGTGAAACATGCACCGCTCGTCGTTTTAAAACATGGCAGTTCAAAATATGTCTCTTTTTCAAATGGGGATGTTTGACATGGAAAAATATAGATACAAAATGTCGAGCCAGTGTGTATACTTAAATTTTGCCGCGGAGCGCACACCCCGAGGCTGAAATCTTCCAATTCAATGGGTGCGGTTTGTAACGGTTGCAGCTCTGTTTGCTCGGCGGCCAACCAAACAGAGCCGCAGGTCCTCCGGCGCGCCACACCGCGGACACCCAACATCAGACTCTGTTGGGTCTGATCAGTACTGGTGAAGATAGGAGGGCCTGTGCTCATGTTTGAGGGGGAAGGATTTGAAGCCCTTGGTCATGGATTTGTGCTGCTGCTGTTGCTGCTGTTGCTGCTGCTGCTGTTGCTGTTGCTGTTGCTGCTGCTGTGTGAAGGGGAAGCCGGAGGAGATCCCGGTGGCGGGGGAGCAGTCGCTGGCGGTGGACCACACCGGAGACTGTAGCATCTGCATGGAGTCACTCCACTGGGAGGAAGGAGGGATGTTCATCTGGTACAAGGAAGAGCTGGGATTGGGCATGGTGTTGGTGTGGGCGGAGTGCTGCCACGGCGCCTTGGGAGGCCAGGTCTTGGTTTTGCTGTCCTGTGGAGCAGAGGCCACCAGAAAAGTTGACAAAGTCAGTATACAGTTAACATGCAATTAAGAGTCAGACCATCTACCTAAGGCCTTTCAAGCCTGGGGTAGGGACCCCGAGTGGAGGATCTCCCGATTTGAAAGTTCCTGATCCACTCAATAACCAGTTTGATGTCTACGACGGAAAAAAAAAAACCAACTTTACCTGGTTATCATCCCCCATGTGATGGAGTGGTGGCGAGGGCAGGGTGCACACCTCCTGCTCACCACAGCTGTGTTTTCTGAGGACAGAAAGAGACATTGAACCTTAACAGCACTGCATTAAAGCTAGATGGTTTCATTGTTGCAGCAGCACTCAAACAAGAAGAAGAAGTCTTTGACCGATCAATTTAAAAAAACAGGCCAGCAAAAACAAAAGCACAAACGTCATGTGTTTTGGTTTTATCGTTATTAACTTTAGTGGTAGAGGCTGTGGCTTACCTTCGTTGTTTAACCGCGGCGACGAGGTCCGGCCCAGAGAACATGGAGAACAGGCTGTCTCCATTGGCCGAGGACGTCTCATCGCTGGAGCTGGCCGAGTCCCCCTGATTGGCTGACCAGCTGCTGTTCACCGCCTCCCTGTGGACACAGACAGAGGAGGTGTTACAGCAAGACCGCAAGACTCACAAGGTCGAGGCCGGCGTTTCTTCTCGAATTCAGGGGGTCAGAGGTATAGGGGTCCATCTGAATTCCCAAGTAGTTTTTTTATCACCTGAAAGCTGACATGAATGGTATTATGACGCTTGTATCTATTGTACTTACATATGACGTGAATGCAGCACTGAGCCACAAATGTACTGGACACGTGAACATGTTTTCACACACAGGCTTAATCACACACTTGACTCAATGACGGCAGCTCTGTCTTATTCGGATGTTTTTGTCTCTGTGTGTCTAACTGCGTGAAATAATGTTTGTCTTGGGTTTTTTTTTATATTTTGAAAATCAATAATTAGATTTACAAAGGCATGGGTGGTACAGAGGCATACTGGACCCTGCTACATCAACACATCCAGGGAATTGGGAGCTCAGGGGGTTTTGGTGTGCTTCCTGAAACTCCTCATTATTGATAACTAATATTTGTGTTGTCAATGTCGAAAGTGTCAGTTCACCCCTTTGCTGTTTCCAGCTGGTGGAGATGTCTAACTTGTGGGCTCTATTGGCTGTTAATTGTCTCTTCTTCTACTGGTTTTACTGTGTTTTTTGTATTATATATGCTTCTCTATGATTTGTTTTACAAACCCTGACAAAGGCCATGTGCCTTAACGTGTCAGTGTTACCAAATCTCTGTTCTGCAAGTGTTACAGGAATTTCTTGTTTCACAGCTTAGGAGTTTCAGTGCTTGTGTGGTGGTGGGTCCGCAGTCAAGACGATGCATGTGGAGGCACCTACCCCTCGCTGTAGTACTCTGGGTGGGACCAGGTCCTGTGCTGCTCATCGGGGATTGGCCAGTTGCTGCGAGCATTGCTGGGGCGGCGGATGTGCTGCACCTGCCGTTTCTGCTGCATGGCATGACTGACGCCAGCGACGTAGCGCGCAAACTCCGGGTCAGAGCCAACTGCGCATGTAAAGGGAGGGGGGGGGAAAAAAAAAAAACACAACGGTGAGTTTCTGACACCCTCAGCTTTTCTCTTTCGCGCCCTGGAGCTCAATCCATTTAGCCAGACTGTCAACCATAGCAGAAAAATCACAATAGCCCTAAGTCAACTCTGCACAAAAGGGCCTCGGCTGCAATCAAAAGAGTCTGCAGCACTGTAAAAATAGCAACTGACACATTCTAAATTCAGCATAAATCGTCAAATTCCAGTCACAGCCGCTTGCAGGGGGAAAAACAGCTGCTCATACACTATGACCTACATTTGAGCGTTTGTAGTCATGTTTCTCAGATCAGGGTCCAGAGCTCTAATGTATCAGACTACAACATGTACAATGAACACAATCAAATAACTTCGCTCCATATACACAGTACCTGGCAGCACAGTGTACCTGCAGGGTATACTGGTAAAGGATCTGTTCATACTGAAAGAGATTACAGCCTAATGAATGTGTTCTGACGTTGTATTGTAGCCCTGGTTTGGCAACAGAGACCTTAGTTAAAATAGCAAATTGTGTTACTGGCTTGAGACAAGCACAACTAAATGAAAGGCATGTAGTGAAGAGGCCCAGTGCCATTCCTAATGTCATGATGTTGCCTCTTGTGCTTGTATACAAACGGTATTCTGCGCTGAGGAGCATTACTTGGCACTGGAATGGACAATTTACTCCCTCTCCGGTCTTATCAGCTGATGTTTGTCTGGATGCTAATGTGTATGTATAATGTGGTGATTTGTAGGTTATCTTTAACCATGTATGCAAACCAAATGTCCCCTAATGGAACAAAAAAAAAAGACTTTAATTGAGTTGAATAACTGCGAATGAAGACCTGATTAATGTTCCCTCCCTTTTTTCAGATGAAACCACCTAGCGAGCCCTGCTCCAGGCCACCACCCCCGCCCTCCCACTGCTGATAGTGTGCCGAGGAGCCTGGGTGGTTCAGACCATCCCTCCCACCCCGGCAGACTCCTTGTGTAGAGAGAGGGGCCAGGCACAGTCCTTAGGAGTTCAGGGAGGGAGCGTCTTTCTTAAAATATGCAAAGGGTCTGATAGATACCAGATTTATACAATACAGCAAATGATAAATAAGGGAGAAAATCAATGACATCCAATATATCTGCGAATAAATACACAAGACAAGACGTCTTTCTTTTGGCAGTGTTAGGGGGGTACACATACAGCGGTTAACGATGTATGTGTACTGTCGGGAAAGCTGTTTGTTTTTGCTTTTCAATATAGTATACATACGGTACATAATTGGACAACTCACTGTTTACCACAGGAGTTGGCATGGCAACAGTTCCATTTCTGATAAACCAGGGCTACCCGTGGTTTATGGGAATTATTAGCACAGTTGGAAGGCATCTTTGACCAATCAGATTGTTTGGTTGGTTACCAAGTACCATGTGTGTCAGCACGTACTGCAAAGCTCACTGTTGTGACTGTGTCTCTGCACCAATGTAACACAAGACACATTCCTGTACATGTAAGGGAATAGTTCACCCCAAAATGAAACCTCAGTCATTATCTACTCTTCCTGCATTTTGTGAGAATTCAAAATGGATTCACACAATAACCCATAATGTCAAAGTAATGTTTTTATAAACAATATTTTAAATGTAAAGCTGAAAAAGTCAATGTTTGCAGTGACACTGCAAATATTCCTTTAGTTAAAGGAATCGTGTACACCAAAATGACAATTCAGTCGTTATCTCACCTCAATGTCGTTTAAAACATTGAATTTCCAAACACACAGCAGGCTGACACACCCTACAGTAACAAGCAGAGTCTTCCTTCAGAGCGCAATAGGCTGCGCACGACCACAGCACTGTCAGTGAGGAAAATAGATAGAGGTAAATATTGGACTGCAATCGTCTGGCTTGGATTATGCTGCAGTTTGGAGAAATTTGATGGACATTTTATGCTTTTTTTGGAGCTGTAAAAAGAAGGCCTTGTTAACCTCAATAGTTTGGGAAAAGGTTGAGATGGAACTACAGGGTGTGTGTTTGGGGGTCCTACGAACTTAAAGGACTTTCGACTGGCATGGAGGGGAGTAGATAATGGCTGAATTTTCATTTTGGGGTGAACTATCCCTTTAACGAACTTGTTGAATAAAGTCATTCTGATGGATCCACATAAGAACAGAACAGCTCATGGACATGTAAAAGGAAGGTGGATCTCACCTGCAGGGTCAAAGGGGAGTGTGTCTCCCAAAACTCCGAACACCCCGTCACTCTGGTCCCTGTTGGGCCAAGTGTTATTGCGGGGCCCCTGGGGCTTCTGGCCCAGCATCTCTGACATGACGCTGTCCATGTAGGTGCTCACCAGGCCCAGACTGTACAGGTCCGAGCTCAGATCCGGGAGTCCAGGGGAGCTCCACTGCCCGATGGGGCCCAGGGGTGACAGCCCTGCCGGGGGGCCTTGTGGTGGGGGCTGCTGGCCAGAGCCACCCAGCCACTTACTTGCCACTCTCTGCTGGGGCAGGGCCTGGGGCGGGGGCTGCTGAGGAGGAAGCTGTGGAGGAGGAGGCGGCTGCTGCTGACCGATGGGCTGCAAGAGGTGCTGGTAGTACTGCAGGGCCTGCGGGGAGGGCTGCTGTGGTGGAGGAGGGGGCTGCTGCTGTGGCTGCTGTTGTGGTGGAGGAGGTTGAGGCTGCTGCTTCTGCACAGGCGGTGGAGGCTGAGACTGTGGTTGGGGCAGGGTCTGAGTCGGGGGCTGCAGAGCATTGTGAGAGACAGCCTGGGAAGTTGGCGGAGCTCCACTGGGGGGTTTCAGCTCGGCGGGGTTCGCGGACGCCACGGAGTTCCTCCTTTTGACCAGTGGGGAGGCCTGCTGGGACTTGCCCATGTTGAAACCTGAGAGAAAGTCGATGACATCTTGCATCTCTTGGTCGGTGGGCAGGTTCATCCCCTGGTCGTCGGACACAGAGCCGTTGGCCAGCTGGTTCTGCAGAGCAGGGTCCGGGATGCAGGACAGGCCGCCCATCTGCAGGATGCTCTGCAGCCTCCCATCGCTGTGGCCCAAGTTCTTAGGCTTGTCCTCAGAGCTACTAGCGGTCAACATGCTGCGAGACGGGGTGTTAGGGATGGAATAACTGCCCCCACTGCTAGAGCTGGATGAGGCCTTCTTGGTGAACTTGGAAGTCAGCTTGGAGATGGTTTTGGGCAAGCCACTGGAGGTCTTGGAGCTGGTTCCTGGGGGCAGGTCTGCCGGGCCCCCGTAGTCTGGGCTTTCCCGCTGCAACTGCATCTGAATGGTGGGCAAGGCTTGCTCTCTTTTGAGGGGAGATGAGGAAACATATCAGTCGTTGCAAAGGTATCAGCAATTCTATAGTTGTAAAGACAAGACATGCACACATCTCTTGTACCTCACAGTTGTTAGATAATGGGGTTTGAATGCATCACTCATCAAAACTTCAAAACGGATTTCTTCATCTGAAGCTTTCAGGAATTATTACATAGTTGAAATTAAACTTCTGTTCAACATCAACTCACTTTCTCTCCTTCCATCTGTTGATGTCAAAGACTGCTGTGTAGAGCACGTCCACTAGACCCAGCGTCTTCTCTGGGTCCAGGCTACGCTGCAGCAGGGACATGGTAGCTGGGTCCTCCTTCAGACACCTACACATGTACACAAACATGACAGGACATGAATTACAAACCCAACACAATCACACACACACACACACACAAAAGCCCAGGGGCATTTTCTGAAGACATGAATACTTGACACATGTGATGTATAAACAAGAACAGTAGATCCAAACCCAAGGCAGGTATTCTGCATCTTCAGCCGACAGACCGGCTTTGCCAAGTCACTGTGGCCTCGAGCCTCTACAGCTCACCTTTCCCTTGCTGGGTGCCAATTCAAACCCCACTCTGCATGACACTGCACACAGGAATTTATACCTTTAAAAGGCCAATAATGACAACTAAGTTGGGTTTATGAAGAAAAAAAAATATTGAGAACTTTTGTTACACCCCTACTATGTATGGTATAAGAGAATGTAAAGTGTCTGTTGGAGATATACAGCACAACACACCCATGACATATAAACAGAAAACCAATAAACATGCCAATATTTCAAATTTGATAATACAGTAAAAATTGTTATTCAGCGTTCTACATAGTGAATGTCTTTCTTATCCAGTCAATGTGACTTCACACCAAGCACAACTACAAATCACTGGGTGAATCCAGTTGAAAGCTAGGATCTCTTACTGATTTCAATGATTTGAGCCCCTTGAAGAGGTGCTGTAGACGAGGAGGAGGAGACAGTATGACGAAGGATTTTCAAACCGTGAGAACTTTAATATAACATATGCCACTTGTTGGATATGTATGTACTGAACCAGTGTCAACAGTGTTACGATTCCTCTTCAGGGTGTTGTAAGTGGGAGATCCTGGTAATGAAGATCCTGGATGCTTGCCTTGGGGAAGCTGTCAATGTAGGCTGAATGGGTGAGTTATCAAGCTGACTCACGCTATGCTGTCATTTCTCTCTCTCGCTCCGAGCATATCATTACGTGTGTTATGTACACCAAATTAAAAAAAAAGATAAACTCCTAGAGCATATACATGATCCCTAGCTATTACATCCTCCCACATCCTCATCTATAGACCTATAATATCTCTTAGGACACAGCCATGTCAGAGGAAACTTTGAACTGCAATGCCTCTTGTTGGAGAGATGTATATATAAAATCAAGGTCAGAAGTTGGACTAGCATTTTGTTTAAAAATACAGTTTTATGATGTACTCACCAGGTAGAGGGAACCTGGACCACCAGCTTGGATCCCTCCAGTGTGATCTGGGGAGCATAGGCCTCCTTGTTCTCAATCTGAGCTGTATCAACAACCACCTGTTGGGGGACACACACGCGCGCGCGCGCACACACACACACACACACACACACACACACACACACACACACACACACACACACACACACACACACACGCACACGCACACGCACGCACACGCACACGCACACGCACGCACACGCACGCACACACACGCACAACTGCATCAGCATAGCTCCTGACATTGCCATTTATTTCCTTATTCCCAGTTCTGCTTGTACAAGCACTCCACAGAAGTATACACTGTTGTCTAGACATAAGAACGGGTCAATATACAAAGACAACTGGGTATCAATTTCCCCCTGGTCTAAGATGTTTCTATTCTTTATTTAAAAACCAAACTGACAAGGACTTTGGTGAAACAGACGAGATTGCTGTGCCCTCTATGTAAACCCAGACAAAGCCTGTGAACATGGTGGGAAACAACAACCATTTCCCCCCACAGGCCACAGTGGCTGAATCACCAGCCTCATTCACCAATTAGCCAACCAATCAGATTTTCCGCTAAGACTAGGACCTCCGGATGATATGTGGCTACCTACCATGGTGCAAAAACTTCCAGAAGTTAAAGGCACTTTGGCTACCGTTATTTCCCACCTTGTCTGTGACCATGTAGAGGGAGAGGAAGGTTTATGCAGACAATCAGCCAGTGACAACAAACAGCCTGGCCTCCCTCCGTGCCTGCCGCTAGTCATAAATATTTCCCAGTTCTTTGAAAGTGGCCTTGGCTCCTTGAGACCTGTGCAACCGGGTCACGAGGGAGGAGACCGCTTCCTGTATTGCAGGAAGTTGGCCTATTGTTATCAATATAGCAGGTGTATCCTCAGGACCCCCGGACTGCCAACAGTCCCGTGAGAGAGGCGCAGCCTGCCCGCCACATCCAAAGACGCACAACAAGGTTATCGGGGGCAGGAAGAGGGAGCAACAGCAGCAAAACCGACAAGGTCAACTTGGTAGCTGGACAGTCTGAGTCATGACTTTTCACTAGAAGTCGCCGCTGGTGAATCGAGTTGCTGGGAAGGACACTGGGACAGATACGGCG
Organism: Hoplostethus mediterraneus; assembly: GCA_034670385.1. Taxonomy (NCBI): domain Eukaryota; kingdom Metazoa; phylum Chordata; class Actinopteri; order Trachichthyiformes; family Trachichthyidae; genus Hoplostethus; species Hoplostethus mediterraneus. Next base: position 10,044,113 of record JAXDDW010000004.1, read on the forward strand.
CGAGAGTGTAGGTGCATGAGAATGTGTGTACGTGAAAATGAGTGTAAATGAGAGTATGTGTGTGAAAATGTGTGTATGTGATCTATTTTGGGGTGATTGGTCATAGGCTCAGATAAGGAGCTAATGTAAATCGCTCGTCCATCACCCACGGTTTGTTTTACAGTCAGCGCAGGGCTGGCAGGCTGGATGGGAACACTCCCAAGGCCTGACACTCAAAACACTGCAGACCACACTGAGGAAATAAACACTGGAGCATAAACACACTGGTGCTGCTCTGAGGAGAGTCTCATCGCTGACCCTCCTCCCTCTCGACTCTCCTTTTCAACAGGAGGGGGATTCTGTTTGCAGACCCGCCCAGGCAAGCCCGTCCTTCACCCAGATGTTGCAGGAATGTTCGCTTTGTGTCTTCTCTGGTGTTTGTTTACACCTCTCGGCCCCCTCAAAGCAAGCTGACAGACCTCCTCATCTCCATTACAAAACTGACAAACAATGGGATGCGAGTTGCCAAACCCGCAGACGCTCGAAAGGAGAGGGCTCACGAACTAAGCAGCATTGTCGGTGAAGTACAATAGGCCTGTTCACATCGAACAGGCCGCCTCCTTTCTACTGTACTGCAGGATTGCACTATTGTTGACGGAGACCATATGTCTTTTCAGTGACACTGTAGAGAGGTGTCAGGGGTCTACCTCAACACTATCACCACAGTGGTGGGTGTTTTCAAGTCCAAAATACTGAACGTAAATCCATTAGAGAACTTGTTTGTGTTATATGGTGCACAAAAAATGATTTCCTCTCTTCGGACTGTACTGCTACAACAGAGAAGACCTGCCCGATCACCCATACCACGCCCATATCTACACGAAACACCGCTTTGTCAGGCTGTCTAGATCTGCGTAGGAACCCCTGGTCCTGAACTCCTCTACTCACCAGTCCGGCTTGGGCAAAGAGCAGCTGGACGGCGGTCTTGCACGCCCCTCTCCAGCTGGATGGACAGACTTGGTTGAGCACCTCGGTGACGGGGGAGTCGTCCCTGGGCGTCACTCCGTTCTGGCCCAGCGCCTCCTTAATGAGCTGCAACATGGTATGCTGAGGAGACAAAACAATGCGGGCCGTCAACACAGCAGTCTGCCGCCACCGTCTGAGGTGAGGCCTCCTGTAACCTTATACAGACACGGCTGGAAATGCCACAAGAGCCCTTTGCTAGTCAGCCACTCTGCTCGGGTTATCGCGGCCGCCGGGTGTAAACAATTGCATCTCAAAAACCTCCCAGGAATTAAGCACAACAGCTCTGTTTTTAAATGAATTGAAATTATAGATGTTGTACATGGCTCTCAGAAGTCCATGGGTCCATTTTTTATTTTTTATTTATTTTTTTAACTCCAAGGACAGTGTAATCCCTCAACTCTATGAATGTCACCAAACAACACCAGTGCCATGTCTTGTGGTGTCATGAGCCAACAGAGCGATAATGTATTGAATTGCCAAGTTCGATAAATGTACTTAGCACTGGCACAGACACATATTGACAACAAACAGTTCACAGAGTACATTCGAGTACAATAAAGTGTTACGTAGAGTACAAAAAGGTGCAGTAAATATTATTGATTTGACAGTAGACTATCAAATGGTTGTACATACATTCAACCTGGTATACAGTGTACAGTAGGGATGCACCGAAGTGAAAATTCTTGGCCGAAGCCGAAGCCGAAGCATAATGGAACACTTCGGCCGAAGGCCGAATAATACCGAATATTTTTTGATATTTTCATTTATTTTTCCATTTTTTCCAACATTGCATAACACAGCACAATAGCCTATAACTTAAAATAATAAATTAGTAAAATAAAATATTTTATCTGGCTATCTTTGACAACCCCGCCCCGTATAGTGTAACGGGGCTCAATATGCTCCATAAGCCTGCGAAATCCAACGTCCTCTACTACGGAGAATGGTTGATCATCCAACGCGATGAATTCCATTACCTTTGTAGTAATGCCTTTTGCTTTGGCACTGTCAAACTTTTTTGCCTTTTCTAAAACGGCAGCCACAGATGGAGTGGATGTGCTCGCGCTGAGCCCGGGACTGTGAGACTCAAGTTTCCTCTTCCCTGCGGTCTCTTTCTCATACTCGGCGTGCTTTTCGATGTGTTTTGATTTCAAATGATTGATCAGACTTATAGTGCTATCGCTCTTAGCCGAAGTACCCCCTCTAGAAAGCTGAGCTGAACAATACATGCATGTCGCTAATTTCGGGTCTTTCGGGAGATTTTGAAATGCCTCCATACCGCTGACATGTTTGCTGCGTTTTACGCTACGCGCGCCTGGCTCCTGCATGGGTGCTATTTGATCACGCCATCAAAACTGTCATTATTCGGTAAAAAAAATCCGGCCTTTTCATTTATTCGGCCGAATACCGAATATGTGTTTTTTGGCGATATTCGGCCGAATAACTTCGGTTGCCGAACATTCGGTGCATCCCTAGTGTACAGTATGGTCGCAGCTGCTACAGAGGGAAGTGAAGTGAGTGACCAACAGTGCATCGGTCCTGTGTTATTAAAGCAGCAGCCAGAAAACTGTTAGGAGAGTGGCTATCAATGGATTGTTTTGCTGATAGATAAGAGGAGAAAATCAGCGTAAACACCAAGCAGAACTGAGGCAGAGAGAGCCAAGGCCTCACACAGACCGCACCGAGAAGGGGTTGAAGAAAACAAGGACGCCGGGTCAAATATAAGACACATAAATCATGTGGGGGGTCTGGATGGATATGGATATGGAGGAGACTGAGATTTAGAGAGAGAGAGCCATGAAGAGAGGCGCCTGACACTTTAAATATCTCTTGTATCCAACAGCACACCGTGAACCTTTTCTGGAGAATATGGTCAGCGGATAATGACAAACGTAGGAAGCCAGCAATCTCAGCGGACAGGCAGCTTCCCTCCCCCCACACCAGGAGGACGGCAGGGCTGACTGGGTGATAGGGAGCCAAGAAAGGGAGCGCCGCCGAGGTCAATGGTCGTACCGTTTTCAGTTTGAGGTTCTCGGCCGCCGACTCATTGAAGGACACCCCTTTGAGGAAGTGGGAGCCGATCTGCACAGGAATGGTGGGCAGCTCGCACTGGATGGGCTGGGAGGTGGTCTGCATCCTGCCTGCCTGCTGGGCCTCCGCCTCACTGCAGCAGCCCTACACACACACACACACACACACACACACACACACACACACACACACACACACACACACACACACACACACACACACACACACACACACACACACACACACACACACACACACACACACACACACACACACACACACACACACACACACACACACACACACACACACACACCATGTAGACATAGACACACAATATATTGATACAATAATTGATCATGTCTGTAAAGAGTTGAATTTAAGAAAGTCCAAACATTTTTCCATCTAAAACAATCAAATAATCCCAGATTGCATCTTTGAATTATACTCCTCCTCTTCATAGGATAAAGAGTTTGACTGCCGGTCCAGTTCTGAGAGTCGACCTACCTGTAAGGCTGCCTCCACAGACTTGGGGTTAAGGTGAAAGCCGGCCTTCAGGGCGTACTCACTGTGGCCCAGGCTCTCTAGTGCTGCTTTATAGGCCTGGAGACAGCAAGGAAGAACGACCAGCTATCAAGTTCAACATCAGAATCGCTGTAATCACCAAGTGCAACTCCCTCAAAAATTTGATTAGCTGAGGGGTCTCAAGGGCTCATTTGTTTTGGAAAATATTGGGAAATATATGATACAACTGGCAACAAAGTGAGACAGGTTCAAACATTTAGTGAAATGTTTTCTGGCAGAAAGATTTTCAAATATGATGAAAGCGAGAATTCAGGCAACTTTTCAGGCACTGTTGCCCTTCAGAGTTGCCCAGAAACTGCCAACCAGCCAAATGCTGGCAATTATTTGGGCTGTGACTAGTAAGATTGTCTTACAACGGTCGCCTAGAGGCTCCTGTTCTAAAAATCTCATTTGGCTGGTAAATAGTGAAAGAGACCGTTGTATTTTCTACCAGCTACTGTGGAGGAACAAGTCAGTCGGCTTCCTGCCTCGGTCTATCTGGATGGTACCTGTAAAGCATTGTCAATCTTCATGTTGAGCTCCTTGAGCTGGTGCTCGGGGATGGTGGTGTTGTTGGAGCAGAAGAGCTGCTGAACCTGGATGCCTGCCAGGCCGCCGTCCCGGCCCCGCTCCCTCAGCCTCGCCGTGGCCTGAAGGCACAGCAGCACACAACTCAGTACTGGGTCAGAGTGACAACAGCAACACAGACACAGCACATGAAAGGATGAATTACAGAAAATTAAAACAAATGATACTATATTTTAGAAATATTAAATTCAGGTAATGATTCTTTTTTGCCAAAATAAACTTTTCAAATACACTGCAGCTTGTATCAATAAAAAAAACTATTTTCCAAGTCACAGGACATAATAGGTTTTACAAACATTTCCAGGCCAATAAAATATGCTAGTGGCTGCTGAAATGGAGTCCTGGCCGCCTCCCTCTGTCTCAACTCCCCAGCAGCGAGGCCCATCCCACAGCACATTCCACCAGGATCTATCCAGGCCTAGTCCCCTCCAGGGCTAACACTCTGCATGCCAGGGCTTAACAGATCAATCAGCCCACTATTCTCCTCTCTGGCTCACTGTACAGAACAAAGCTCAAAATGGGCCATAGGGACTGATTAGCCACAGGATTAGCTAGCTCCTCTTACAAAATGGCCTCCCTTACATAGGTGGGGGTTTAAAAGGGTATGGAACATGGCAATGCCGGTTCACAGACAAACAGAAAAAAAGAGGAAATAGGAAATTGAGGATGGAAATCATAAACGGCTAGCGTTTGTCAGGAACAAGTCGGCTTTTCACCTCACAGACACAGACCCCCCGTTTTCAAACCCAAGACAAGGAAGAGTCCTATGGGCGCCCCGTGGGCACATACCTCAGCTGCACCCTTCCATGAGCGGGAGGCCTCCTCCAGCTCCGTGAGGGGCCCGTGGCCGGTGCTTTGGGAGCGGGCGTTGGTGCGACGCTCCTGGGCCTGGGCCAGGGCCTCTGCCAGGCAGGACTGGGCCACAGGCTGGACCTTCTGCAAGGCCTGTGATAGGAACTGGAAATGGACCTGCATCACTGTGAGGAAGCACCGGCCCAGTACCTGGAAAGAAACAACAGGGCTGTTACAACATGAATCTCTCCAGAGAACATCCATCCTCACCATGCTAAATACATAAGCCCAGATGTATGAGACACACACATTTGGAACACTGTCAGACCAGGAAATTAACGTTTTTGTCCACAGGCCTCAGTGGTTAAGCACCCAGATGATCCTGCCTCTTACACCAGCTAACGATGATGACGGTTGGTTACCTAATAAAGTGGATTACCTGCCTTTGGCTGGCGGCTTCTGTTCATTTTCCAATCATGAACAATGTCCTAATAATGAGTTGCACACCATTTTGCACAATCCATGCCTCAGGTTTCTCAAGGCATCCTCCCCTTCCTCTAATCTACCCTTCACGAATGAAGTGGATTCAGTGGGTGAAATCAATAAGGGCTCGTTGGCGTCATCTGGATTCACCTACTCTGAAGACACAGACGGTCTTGCTATTTTGTACACTCTGTATGTGCACGCCTGTTTGCACAAACAGGACGATCTCTTGGTCCTTCATTGTTTTTTTTTTTGTTTTTTTAAGAGTGTGACACTGAGCTTGACAAAATTAACTTGTTTTTCCTAAAAAGTCACACCATTGGTAGGCTGACTCACCATGATCACATTTTTTCACAGAAACATCATCACATGAACTATATCAGCACACTGTCCTTAGGCTGCTCTCAGTATTCTGGAGGAATCATTTGAAAAGAAAAAACATTGCCGATAGCAGAACAGAGCGCTCAACTGTAACTGTTGAGGAGAACTGGCAATTTCCACCTCATTTCAACATGTCAATGTGTCCAACGGCTCCATAAGTCCTTTTTTGCCAGATGATAGTTTAAGTTCAGAGCCTTTTTGTAGGATGAAGGTTACGTCATCTGTTCTATTCAATACTACATTATCATTTTTGCCACAATAACATCTACAATATAATCGCCTCCCTTCTACGAATCAGCCAACAGTGTAAACATCTCCTCTACACACGACATCAGTCTACGATGTTACCTTACTGTCTGCAGCAGCAAATACCATTCTGACCATAATAGGAAAGTCCATTTGGTGCCATAAAAATGAGAGCCAAGACCGCGCCATGAAGCACAAATCAATGTACACAACAACGTTGAAAATAAAGCATCTGGCCAGGAGACATGGAAACTACCCAGACCTGTGCAGACCTTTGCACAAATGTGTGTGTATGCTATACACAAATCTGTGTATGAGCACAATCCATATAAAGACAATATATAGACGATTACAGTCTATATGTGTCAGTAAGACAGAGAGGGTGGATGTATTTAATTGAAACGGTCTGTGTCTGTGAACATCTGTGTGTCGGGAGATTATATGGAATCAAGATAGGGTCAAAAAGATTTAGAACTTGTAAACCCATATTCACAAATACATGGAAACTTTCAGTTGTATTTTAACAGTTGCTTTTAATCCGTGTCAAACCGTTTTTAACAAATATAATTTGTTTTAAGTGTGTAAAAATGATTTGTAGTTGTAAATTAAATGTTGCAAGCTTGTGAATGTGAGTGCGTAAACATCTGAGAAAAGTTTCAGAGTTGCCTAGTGTCACAGTGTAAAACTACGCATGCATCTCCTCTATTTGTGTGAACTGTGTTTTGCCTGCGAATCGATTGACCAATAGGAGTGCTACTGCCGCTCCAATCAGGTAGCGTGTTGGACAGTCCAATCAGGGAATGACTGATTATTCAATCAAGGGTGAGTTCTATCGACCAAATGTGCCCCTTCATTATTAACGGCAATCTCACCATAATGAATCACCCGGGCATCAGCTGAAAATCAGGTATGTTGGTTGTAGTGTAGGCACAATTCATCCTTTTGTAACCCTTATTTCTTGTATATTTTATATAATTCTTCCGTTAGCTTGGATACCCAGTGTAGTACACAATAAAGCACAGGTTACGGGAGTAAAACACTTCCTTTTTAATCTCCAACCAGAGATACAGTTTTACACCGGAGCTGCAGAGGAAAAACTCCTTCCCGGAACACTTCAGCTTAAAAGCCCACAAGAACACATAAATACACAATGCAATACATAAATACAAATGCCCAAAAACGTCCCCGTTTTAACTAAAGAAGAACTGACCAACGAGCAACAGAACAGTGAGAGACAAAACTCACAGTCCCTAGTAAACACAGGCAAACTGTCTCTCCATTCAGTTTGTGTCGGGATACACATACTACAACTCAAAAGCAGCACAGATGTGCCGCGTCATACGCCCAATGAATTATGGTCAATGCGCTTTTGGTGCTTCGCAGCATTAATCTGGATTGTTTGAAAACTTCATTGGTGAGAATCACCAACATGATGCAGCACCTGAAATGAATCCAAAACAAACATGGAGAGCTCTTCATTTAACTGGATGGGCCGCCCAAATATTAACATTGGAAACACTGCAATCGTGAACACTAGTGAAACCTCCTGTAACACTACTGAAACACTCTCATATACATGATGGAAACACTGCTGAACCCCTCTGCTGAAACCCTCATACACATATACCAAATAGGTCGAGTTGACATAAATCATTCCACCCCTACTGAGCCTGAGTGCGTTTGTCTGTGCACATACACACATGTATGCGCGTGTGCTGGTGAGAGAATAGCCCAGGCTTAGAGGCCGTTTGTTGTCCAGTTAGCAAAATAAGAGCAACAGGACACCACAGGCCCCAGCATGGTCACAGGGGCTTCTTTTTCAGGTACCTGCTGAAAATATCTCAAGGGGGAGGCTGAGTTTTAAAGACAGAAATATGACACTTCTTTTTGATGGCAGACAGGAACAAAAAAGCAGAGCCACCTTCATCCCTCAACACAACACATTATGGACCCAAAACTAGCATGACCGGAGTTATGAAACCTCTTACAACAACAATGAAACAGGAGGTGGTAAATGCCTAAAGTCTATTCAATACCTCTAAAATGTACGTAAGTAATTTGTACAAGTTATAGTTGACGACCATTGATGGTACCTCCCAGATGTGAATGTGCTGAATATTTCTCCTTGGATAAATAAAAGTTAACGTGTAAGTCTCAGGGTAGAACTGCTCATCTAAAGGCGGTTTTCCTCTTTGTTATAATAGAAGGTCAGAGGTCAGGTCGACAGCCAGCGCCTCTGTCCCGCTCAACGTGTTCCCACACTGAATCCCTGCTTGATCCTGTGCCCTGACCATCTATGTGTGTCTTAAGAGGGAAATGATTAGAAACACATTCCTGTTTACACTGTGTGCAAGACGAAGTGCTCTATAGAAACGGGTAGAAAGACAGCCAGAGTCACAATAAAAGCCTGTTCACTGATCCTGAGTCAGTATCCACACAAGGTCTAAGCAACGTTGTGATATTTTTTTAGAAGGTATAATAAGACTCAATAATAAGATCAAGACTACAAATTACTCTCCAGCATACCATGTATAAAATAGGATGATACACCACCAGGTCCTCCTCCTACTTCCACAATCCTACTCTGAGAGGACTGATAAACACCAGTCCAGATCCAGGGAGCAGAGGCAGATGTGAAATTCCTGCTGTTGATGCTGAGCTGCTAATCAGGACCAGTTAATCGTGATTAACTGTCTGTGGTAAAGTCATTCAGGATGGCGCACACGAAACAGCCATAACAAAAAGCCAAATTAGAGATTACAGAAGATGTGTGCAGCCTAATAATGCAGCTTGCAGGTAACATATAGCCTAATACTGCAGATAATATGAAACACCTCATGATGAAGATTGTGCAAAGCATGAAGGGCACTTTCTCATTTTCGTAATATGCTGACAATGAGATAAAATGCAACTCAAACAAACCAAGTCTTCTACAATAACCAAGGGAGAGGAAAAAAATGAGGACAAGGCTACAGCACAAGATAATGGGTAACACATGTGATAGGCTTTGCAATATCCCACATGGTCATGGAAAATATGAGAAATAAGACTGAAGCGGAGCCAAGCCAACGTTTGGCCGCGCTCAAGCCCAAACAAGGCAAATCATGAATCAATCGACATTTACACTTCTATTTTCTGAGAACACCTGCACTCTCGGCGCTCCAAATCTAGGAAAATAGTTTTCCTGAGATCGAGACCTATTCTGAGTAAAGGGAGTGTGAGGCTGTTATGATAAACAGATGGCCATGTCGTGTTGCATGCTATCTGATCTGTGCAAAGTACAACCGGCCTAACTTGGTTTGTTAATGTCAATGGTCATCCTTGTCCTTGGCCTGCTTGTATGCTGGCTCCCTACCTTCTATTCCTTATAGTTTTCTTCGCACTTCACAAGCTTAAATGATCATTCAAGGGTACCAGGAATATTGTAAGGACACGGTGGCCCTGATCCTTTCATTCCTTACTATTGGTTGCTTGTTACGTTGGTGATCTACAAACTGAAGGTTATTCTGTTACACTCCAGATGCCATCTCATCAGCTAAATGTGAAAATGTCAAAACATCTCTTGGTTTGGGTGAAGTGCTGCTATTTTCTAAAGGAGACAACCATCAGGCTAAACCAGATATGAACCCAGAGCGTCTGTTTGTCCCACAAACTCTCGTATTTGGAAATAGGAGCACTCCTGGTAGCACACCGAGAATAGAGATGACCACAACTACAGCAACCCCTAAAATATATATTGGTGCACCGATACGATCAGACAGTTTTGTCCTTTCACAGATGTATCAGCGTGGGTATTTGTTTCACTGATAACACCCAATGCAACATCTGCACAAAAAGAGATATGGGCACAAATTGACTTAAGATATTTCATGTTTACTGTACACTATATCTTTGAAAAGAAAAAAAAACCCAGTGTTAAGAAATAGTTAAGAAATTAGCCTTTTTGTTAGCTGCATGGTGGTGTGTCTACCATCACCACTGGAAACCACTCAACATTACATCTATTTGCCGTAATGGGCCAAAAATCATCTATTTGTCTGGCCCTACTAGACCTACTCCAACTAAGGTTACTTTTCCCCTATATTTTTGGTACCCTGAATTATATACACTTAAAACAACAATTCCATAAATGAGGTCATGAGGTCAGTCAGTTAGGGAACGTCTTGGTAGACAAGCCGGTGAAGGTGCTTTCTTTGTACCAAACGGTCACATGATATGAGCACATATGAAGAAACCAGCAACTGTTAAAAAATGATACCAAGAGCATTCTTGAGCAGCTGAAAGTAGTCTTGGGGGTTGTTTTCCCAGTGTGTTGGGGTGGGGGTAGGGGCGGTGCGCATGTGCAGTCGTCTGACTGGACCAGAGCAGCCATGATGGTCTCCGGTCGTGGGGACCTGTGTGTGTCTGCCTCTAGTCTTTGCTCTGTGGTTTAAACTAACAAGCTCGGCGAACGGCCTCTTAACAAACCGTGACATTTTCATGCATATTTGGCAGCTGAGACACTCGGAGCAGCCAGGGAACTGGGCTGCGATTAGAAAGAAAAAAAAGAAAGAAAGAAAGAAAAGAGGAAAAAAAAAACACGCCTTTTGTTTTCCAGATTGGACTGACCTGGACTTTTGGGGTTCCTTGGTCAAAGGGGGGGAAAGGAAAAATGAGGAGAAGGAGAAGTGAGCGAAGGGGGAAAAAAAGAGGAAAAAACCAAGCTTCACATTCCACAACTCCCCAAACTCAGAAACGTATTTGGTTCTTGTTGGAGGCTAAAGAGACCTCATAAGAACCACTGCCAAAGAGCATTCCTTGACTCACACTGACAAAGGAAAATCCCTTCTACAGTCACGAATGCAACATATCTTAAGGGATCACCAGGAATAGGCTAGATTAGTATGAGTTATGAGCTAGGTGTAACCTAGTTTAGTTTAGTTTGTCTGCACGGTGATCTTCTGCCACCAAAATAAACCACAGGAGGCAGTAACAGGCCACGCAGATCAATTTCACAGGTTGACATTTTAATCAAATTGAAAGCGCTGCTTGGAGGGATCAGGGGCTACAGGACACACATCAGGAGATCACTTAGGCTGTTGTCGGCGAATCAAATAATGCCAGATGCTCTGTTCATGTCATCTGTCTAAAATATTATTAACTTATTTTAGGGGTTGTGGTCAAATCTATCCTCACGGTGCTAACAGGAGCCTTCCTATTTCCAATTAAGACTGTTGCTAGACCAAAACAGCCACGCAGGTTTCAGATCTGTTTCAACCTGATGGCTGTCTCCTTCGGAAAGAGCTGCACTACAACTGGCAGACGCTTGTTTTTAAATTTTTCCCCCAATGATCTAGGACACACCTTGAAAAAAAACACCACGTTATATTAAGCCAGTACCTTTTTTGTGCAGACGTTACTGGCACAGTACACTTACACAGTATCATGGTACTAACATAATATTATTGTGTACTTGCAGTACTCTCATAGGTTAATACGTAGATTAATATATTGGAATAAGGCCATTGTAAAGTAAAGCATTAGCGTGTTTCCTTTTCTCCTTCAACAAATGTACCCTTTATGCCCAGGGCCAGACAGCGGCTGAAGTCGAGCTGAGCAGCGAGTGTGGGTGCCAAGCCATGCTGTCTGAACTTTCACAGAGTTGGGCTTCCTCTAATATTCATCTGTGCATATCCAAGACCACAGAAAGTCAGATTTACCGACTGCGGTGCAAAAGTGTTTCCTGTTTTGGGCACAGCCACATCCACTGAGGTCCTGCGGTCCCTCCAGTATCCTGGCCCCAGCCATCCAGCCCCTACACTGCTAGGGCTGCACATGAGCTACAACGATAAGATCAATTATTTCTGCTAAACATTGTGATCGTGGCTATCAAATCATGATTCTTGGTCATTACTTGAGGAGTACAATTATTTTACTTCACTGCTGTGCATTAAAAGGAGGAGAAATAAGCAGGTCTGGTAATCACACGGAAGGTTGGGGTTGCTGCTAGGGAGTGGCACCAGCCTGCACAGCTGGGACAGATGGAAACACAGCTACCTGATGGCCACTGGTGACAAAGACACCACAACACATATTATCTATCCAGCTATCTCACTAAGGCTTTCCTGCTTTATTAGAAGCTATGTTATCCAATCTGACGAAGGAGATAGACACAGAAATGGGCAGAAGTAACAAACACAGATAGGCAATGTGGTTATTTAGTGCCTCAGACTCCGAACCTCCTGCTAAATTTGCAGAAAAAAAAAAAAAAAGTGTTTCACATTTTATGCATCAGCAAATTTGGTGCTGTGGCAAGACAGCGAGGCATTCAGAGTGACAAAGGACGACGTCTCTTCTCACATCCTCAGTGTTTTTCACACCTCACCCTCAGATCCTAACACTAGCTTAATACTGGGCGTGAGAGTCCCATTTGAGCCAGGAAACTCTGAACCACGGAGCCAAACAGTCTAAAAAAAAATAAAAAATTCAGTTAAGCATCTTAGCACCAGTGCTAAGACAACGAGGCAATGAGTAAATGAAAATAACTAAGTAGGTGCTGTTGGATGCCAGCGCCTCAAGTTATTAACTAAGCAAATAGTAGACTTGAATGTCAATAGTTGTTCTGTTTGGTGGCAATAAAAATGAGACACTTGTTTTCCGATCGCAGGAACTAGCCATGAATTTAGTACCATTGGTACTTAGTTCAAGAAACTTTGACCTTTCCCACCAGGGGAAGTAGCCCCGAAAAGGTTCCTCTAGGATAGCCCCCAAAAAAGCGATTCTAACATCATGCTCACACCAAAGCAGTGTTGGAGCAAACTGTAGAATTTTAAGTTTCACTTTTGTGTTCCCAAGGCCAGGCTCTGTTGGATTGAGTGCCGTGCTACTGGTCTGTCTCATAAGGGGATGTGCCTGCGGTGTGTTTACAAGCAACAGCTGAGAGATCGGCGGCAGGATTAGTCTCTGGCACAACAGAGAACATAACGAGACGCACCTCAGGCGCAGATTGGTTTAGATCAATTTCTATACATTGACTAACTTTGTATTTGGTGGTGGATCAACACCACAGCTGCTTGAACTTCCTCCATGTTTACAGTGTTGAAATTGGCGCTGTGGTCGTGGGGGTCGTCGTTTCCCTAAATGACGTATGGGAAAGCAACCTTGAACTGTTTTGGGGAACTAAAAAAGGTTCCTGCTCAAAAAAGTCAGAAAACGCCTACTGCTTGTCATTCTTCAATAGGTTATGTCAATACAATGTTGTGACACAGCTTTAACAGGTATTCAAACATATTGGTGAGCATGTAGGAGTTTTAATAGCAGTTATAGTGTGACAAATCCGGGTGAGGACCTACCTCCACATCCTGCAGGCTGAAGTCGTTCTGGTCTTTAAAGTTGGCGGCCCCAGCACTCAGCTCCATCAGCATCTTGGCGATCTCAGGTTTTATAGCTGCAGTCAGCCGGCTGGCCGCCTCCATGACGTGTTCCTGCACGTCCTTCAGTTGCATAGCTGCTTTGGAGTAGTGAGAGTTCCTGAACACGCTGCTGAACAGGTCCGTGAGGAAGGCGCTGGCCCGGCAGAACACATTGAGGGCGTCCAAGTACTTAGAGATGCCCTGCTGGATGTCAGCAACCGCGGTGGTGGTGCCAGAGGGAGGAGGGTGGCAGCTGCCAGACATGCCCACCCCGGTGCCCATGGGCGAAGACGAGCAAGAGGAGGCCAAGGGGGCGCTGAGGGTCCGGCTCAGCTCAGGCATCTGATACTGCTGGTGCTGTTGCACTTTCTGCTTGGACCCGCCGAGCAAAAAGCGCCGCTTGTAGTCCATTTTACTTTCCTGCGCACTACAACAATACATAAGTGGTGCGACAGCACCGGAAGCTTCTTTTTTGTTTTGGGGTTATTCTTTTGGCCAGCCACAAGCTCTTGTTCTCTTTACAAAACTAACGACCCAACCCAAGAGTCCCAGAACTGTTCAAGTTATGTAAAAAGACAGCGCAGGGGTTCCATCTGCCAGAGGCTCATCTCAGTATGCCTTGTAGGCTGCAGAGAGATGGGTGAGGTGGGAGGGCACTGAAAAAGACTGGCAGGCTGAGTGCAATGCTTACATGCAGCCCTGCTGCAGATTACAATGGACAGGCCCAGCTAACAGAACCAGCAGAGACACGCTGTTCAGCTTTGAACAGAATAACCATACATGTACAACCGCAAAAACACTCTTCAATTAACTCTAAGTGGCAATACGGCCAAGAAAAATCCAAAGTGCATTACTTTTCCTTCAAAATGGGGACAGAAAAAAATCCTTCTTTGTGTAGCATATAGAGTATATACACATTTATATGTACATCTGTGTCAGTCCGCGCTAATAAAAATAGAAAAACTTTTAAAAGCTGAAAGAGAAAAAGTAAGATGAATTTGATGAAAAATGAGACACTGGTCAACAGCAAGGGTTGAAAATAATAATAATAAAAAAAGAACAACAGGTGAGTGAATGCTGGGCTCAGAGGATGTGGCCTCGGCTCTTCCTGTGTACTGGCTGGTAGAAGAGCTGTGGGAAGCGAAGGGCAGACAGATCCAGTCCGTCTCGAATCCTCTTCAAGCAGGGCTCGTCAGGCAGTGAGCAAGTGGCCAGCTGATAGCTCCGTCTGCCTGTCTGGAAACTCTGCCGGCCTCCTGGTTTCCCCCCCCGGGACTGCTGGCTGAGGTAGTTATTACTCACCGCGGAAACAAGTGTGCTTCCAGATCTCGCTGCTCTCCGCGGATGCAGATTAGAGCGACAAAAGCACAAATGTATCTGTAAGGCCTCTAGGTCATTTCCTAAGGGAGGAAAGGGGAGAGACACAGAAGAGAAGGTTAGCGTCAAGTCAAAGAGGATGGATGAGCTTTGCTTCAATTGTTTTTCTTTTCACTCCGAAATAAAAGTGGCCTGCCCTTTAAAGCATGCCCAGTAGGTTAGCGGCTACTTCACTGTTGTCACGATACCAAACATTTGACTCTGCTGCTGTGGTATTGTGGTGTTCCCTTGTAAAACAATGCCACAATGGAGGAAAAAAACAAAGTTGAAACAATGAAATCACCTCAATGTAAAACGGCTTTAAATGTAATAATTTTAATAACTTTGTTTAGGCTTTGTTCCCCAAAAGAACACATTAATAGCATATATGAAGGGTGGACAAAATTTAAAATAATTTTCCATAGGACCTATTTTGCTGATGCACATCCGTCTCTCACAAAGTAGCAGCAAAACACCATGGTCAGCAGAACGGAACATGAGATCATCAAGTCATCTGGAGCAGGATCTCCAATAACAATGTATGGCAAACTTAATCTGTATCTAAGTAAATGTGTTTTATGAGGATTTACAATCTAAAAAGTGTGACGTTTTTGCAAGATGAGGACAATGTGTAAGTAAATATGACAATCTGGAAAAACTCAACTATAGTGCCATTTGTAAAATCAGGGACTATGGTACTGAATAAGTACTATGAAGGCTCCTTCTTGATAAACATGTACCATCTGACATAGGGAAACAAGACAGTTAACATAAACGGTAAAGCCAATGGGAGCAGTTAGTTTCTTGTAGTATGAAAAAGTTATTTTCCTATTCTTACTGGAAGTGAGGTAATGATTTCAGTCACATCTCTTTATTCTAACCTTGGTTCTAATATTACAGTATATTGTAGCTCGATACAGCGCTGTGGTTTAGCGTTGGACATTTCTAGACGATTACTAACACCGGACCTCACGGAGAGCGTCTCTGAAGAGAATCCCTGACACTGTCTGGTTTAGCAGAACACAGCTGCAAAGAGAAATGTCTGCAAGCAGCCATTGTTGGAAGACACTGAGGGTCTGTTGAGCTGCACGCAGTAGGAGTCACAATACCCTCATTCAACACCCAAGCACTGCATGATGACTGGTGCTTCTCCCTTTGGTCATTTCATTTCATTATGAATATAATCTTTTCCATTTTTATGATTACAGAAAATTTGGCAGCAAGCCAAATTTGACCAGTTCAGCCAAATTTTCGTCACCTTGTACTGTAATGACAGTTATCTAACTCCCACAAAGGTCATATTGTGATATCGGGGTATCTGCAGGTTTCAGAAAGCCAAATCCTGGAAAAGATTTTTAAAAAGCAAAATAAAGAAAAAGCTGGCAAAAGCAGCCTGTTTCCAACTGAACATAGGTAATGGGACAGTATAATTGGGCAGTATAAGAAAAGAAAAAGCCTGTCCTGTATTCTGTATTTGCAGACAAAAATAAGACCTCTAATAACTGTATTTAAGATGATTTCAAGACTTCCTCATATGTAACGATCTGCAGATACCAGATTGAAAAAATACAAGAAACGGTAGTACAAAACCTATATCATACTGCTTATGTTAGCCTAAAAGTTAAAACGGTGTCCTCTCCTGAGTATTACAGTGATAAAGGGGAGGCCAACAAGTTTCCAAAAAAGAAAAAGATTATCACTAAACATGTTCCATTGCTATCTAGACCACAGTGATATCACACCCTACACGGGACACACAATATCAACATCACAGACTTATCTGTTAGATGCACTCTACCCTACACAGCAGGGCTATCATGCTGTGGAACATTTAGACTATGTTATCACATAGCGCCATGCTCAAAGCTTCGGTGCTTTGGGATGAGAGAGGAGAAGTAAATCATGGGTAAAAAAATGTTTTTAAATAAACCCTTTCCCAGTGACCCTGCTGTCGTTGCAGGCTATGCCGAGCGGCTGCGTACCGACCATACATACGCAGTTTCCACCACGCACCCGTATTAATCACTGACGTTCCCCTGACCTTCAAACCTCACTTCCTTTCACAAACAGAGGGGTGCGCCCGGCGAAAACACTCCACCATCGTCGGTCCCTGGCCAGAGAGAGGGGAGACAGGGCCGAGGGAAACCAGTGACCTCCTCGCGAAGGGAACAACAGAGACGAGCGTCCCATTTTTTAACCCTTAATTAACCAGGCAAGTTGACCGAGAACACATTCTTATTTACAGTAGTTGCAGAGTTGCACAAGCATACACACACTGTCTTGTACTCTTGAATGCTGTGTTAACTAGGGTCGCTTATAATTGGGCTTTTGTTGGCAACTTACATCCTTTCAACTTTTTGTGCCTTTAGATTTTACCAGGGTTTCTCATATGTTGATTATATTTGGTACAGTAATATTCGACCAAGTAAACTTTTGTTTTCGACTTACAGCTGCCAAGTCCTGTAAGGGAAGCATGCCAGTGGCCTACAACAACCATAATTTATTGCACCTATGATGCAGCACGTTGTTGGTCGTCTTTGGTCAAACACTCATGCTGCGTCAGTGCCGACATGAAGTGAATAGGGTGGCAAAGTTTGAAACGTAGCCTCTGCAATGTTAGCTGACTATTATGCTCCCACTTGATTATTCTGCTAGTTTTGTGAAGCAAATCCACTGAACAGAGGAATAAAGAACATTTTGCACGCAGCGCCATACAGCCACCCTGCCATCACCACAGTAATCTGCCAACCTGTGGGAAACAGTCTAAAACGTCTTAAAAATGAATGTGTTTTTGTTTTTATTGTTTTATGTTTCATTCATGCCCTCTCCTTCTCCTCTGTAAAGTATGTGGTGACAAACATGTTTGTTAAAAGCGTGTTAGCGGTATATTGAACTTTAAGAGGTGTTTTCCGGGAGGGCAGCTCATGCTGCTCTTAAACTCAGTGGTGGTTTAAGAGAGCAGCTAACTAGTGCAATGCCCCGGCCTCTAAATCCCAGGGATTACAGCCACAGTGAGAACCTGCCAGATGCCCCACAATGCCTGCTAGTTGACACAGTAAATAGGATATTAGCATCCGAGAGGTAAACAGGAAACCTGAGCCTGGCTAGCCTGGAGCCACACTCTAGTTCAGAGTGCCAGAGAACAGGGAGGTCACAGAAACGTAAGGACCTGGTGAAGAGGAAGAGGGCTAAACGTAAAGATCTGGTGAAGAGGAGGAGGGCTAAACGTAAGGATCTGGTGAAGAGGAAGAGGGCTAAACGTAAGGATCTGGTGAAGAGGAAAGGGGCTAAACGTAAGGATCTGGTGAAGAGGAAAGGGGCTGAACGTAAGGATCTGGTGAAGAGGAAAAGCGCTAAACGTAAGGATCTGGTGAAGAGGAAAAGCGCTAAATATAAGGATCTGGTGAAGAGGAAAGGGGCTAAACGTCTCCAACGAGGCCACTACAGAGAACACAACCAGCCAATGTGATCACATGGCATTTGTGTTATTTTATTATTATTTTTAGTTTCTTTTGGTGGTAGAGGTGAAGGGGGAGGGAGTCATCCAGTAAATGTGTTATTGTTTTGTATTTAATTCTTTCTTGTTTATTTTGAGGTAGGATGTTCTGTAAGCCGCTTGTTTTTTTTATCTTGTCTGCACAAAAAAGTAACTTGGATCTCATCTTTATGTGCTTTTCATGAGCTTTTTTTTTTTTAAATCACAGTATGTTTTCTCACGCTGTGTCTGTTTTATCTTTGTGCAAATAAACTACATTGCACTAATAAGTCCTTTGGGTTTCACTGGCTCCTCCTACATGTTTTCCTAGAGTCCTCTCAACTGTATCCGGATCCTTTTTTTCCACCTATGTGAAAATGAATGAGATTCTTGGTTCCCATTTCAAATCGTTCTTTTCTTAAGATGAAGGTAGAAATGATATATTACAGCGATGTTATATATTTTAATAAATTAGTGAATTAAAAAAAATAATAATAATTTGCTAACAACCATGATGCGGATGTTACATTATCCTCAGGTTAAAACATCCCTCACGGGTAAATTGAATGATTCAGCAGCAAATGTGCTTTCAGGTGCAAAAATGATTGAAAGACTCAATGGGACTACCTGGTTAAACAGAAGGTCAAATAAAATCAATTTTAACCAATGTGACTGCTTATATAAATCTATAACACTTAACAAAACCTGTGATGTTAAAGACATCTATAGTTTGTTAGAAAGTGGAGGAGTAGCGATGATGGTATCAAGACTCTTGTTATCAGCCCTAAAGTACACAGCATTGGCAATGGTGAAGTCCACAGGTACCAAGACCTGACTACTAAAGCAATTGCATTTGATGCACTAGAAGGATGTGTATCAGTTACATTACAGATTAGATGAGCATGCCATCCGATTAGATTAAAACATAAATCACTGTGCAAAGATTTTTTTCCATCACGTCCTATAGATTAAGTCCCAAACAGTACATTTTAATAGAGAAAATTCTACTCATATGTGTAATTGTATTGTATTGTTTGTTCTTGGACGATACAATTTACCTCTACTAGAGAGTATGCGTGGTCTACATTTCCTGCCTGGAAATAAAGCAGAGCAGAGGTTGTCCCGAGAGAAGCAGACACAGCATCAATATTAGTGAGGCCTGCTGGCTTCTCAGTGTAGCGCCATTGGCTGCCAGCCTCCTGTTACAGGGCACATCGTATTAGAGATTGCACCCAAACAAACACATGTGATAGGAGAGTCCCTCAGTCTGCACTGGCACTGCGCCAGCCCAGTTTAATGTCCTTCCTTTAGCTGGGGCTGCTCAGGGCTAATGTTAGCTCTACTTCCCCACTCAACGTGCATCTCAGCTGCTCAACTTCAACAGGAAGGGGGCTAAGGTTTCCTGGAGCGAGCTCTCTGTCGCCAGTTACAAAAACGTCAAGCTCCCAAGTATGATTTACCTGCCCGTGCAAACCTCCGGGTGTACAGCTGCAGCTACCAACAGACAGCTGTGGGTAAAGGGTAAACTGGCAAGGGATGGGCATGTAGGCTGAGGAACATTTGGTTGTTTTTTTTCAAGATACACACATTCACACCAGAGCATTGGCCAGAGCATCTCCACTGGAGGAGATAAGTACGCTTGCTCAAGGGCACCTCAATGCTCATTTTTGAGAAGCATTTGTTATTCACTTTCTTCACATTGCGAACCTCCCAGTCACAAGCCCGCTCCTCTAACCTCCAGGCTACTGCCGCCCATGGTACCGATAACAGTCATTCTTGGATGCACATCCCTATCCGTGTGGCTCTGTCGCATCACAGCTAGGTAGCTTAATAGCTGTGGATGGGGCAGCTGTTACCCATGCTGACAGCTCCTTATCGCAGACAGGCCCTCTGACGCTCCAGCCACAGGCCCAGCATTAGCTCTCTCATGAAGTCTATTTCAGCCACCACAGGCAAAACAGCTGCCCTACGCGCCACACCACACCGTTTTTAGACACTCCAAAAGGTTCAGCTAAAAAAAAAAATGTCCTCCTTTACATCTGTTGCCAATGAAGCAAAGGAATGCATTTCCCCAGAACCCTCTTAATGTGGGTTCAAACCAGCAGAAGAAAAGCAGGTCAGGAAAACCAAGCGTATATATATTGTAAAATGTCTTCGGGATGTCTCTATAGGATGTAGCCTATATATAAATAAAAGAACGTACGCGTTGGCTTTTGAAAAGACTAGCACTGGGTCTAGTCGCTAAGTCTGCTTAAGACATTCCACAGGGCAGATAAGCTCCAGTGAAGTCTCAGAATCAGCAGACAGGTTGAGGAGGTCAAGCCAAATGACAGGACAAGTGCCACGAGCAACTGTGCGACAGGAGCTGAGCCAGGCTCCTCTTGCCCACAGAACACAAGGAGAGTATTGTGGCAGGCTCTGGCTTCCCCATACCAACACACAGGGAGAAAAAAAACACTCACACATGCAGCTGCATGACTCTACGAGAAGAGGAGAAAAATAGAGGCCTTGGCTATGATTTAATATCAACAGCAAGCGTGGATTTTTAGTCACCAATACCCAGTGTTGCCTCTGGAATTGTTTTGTAGGCAGCTGCAGGAGTGGTTGGGGTCGCATTTTTGGTTTTAGTTTCCACAATTATCCACATTTTGGCCCCATTTCTGGTTCTACTCTGGGTTACAGCAATAAATAAATAAAAACACTCTTACTTGGATACTTAGTTATGATAAAAGTTGTTAAACTCATATTTTGGAGTGAAATTGAGCTAGATTGTGTTTTTTGGTCGATTTCACATTTCTTTCTAGCCGTAGTGGTACTTTTCTTGCTGTGGTGGCCTTCCACTGCTGAATGAATATAGAGGAAAACTAATGAATACTCAGTTCATTCAGCCTGTTAGCTATTCAGTTGGCTAACAGGCTGGATAATATTAGGCTAACCTGTAATGTCATAACAGACATTGTAAGTAGCTTATGGCTCCAATAAAAATAGCAGACAGGCCGCTCCAACAAAGGACATGCTTGAGGACCAAACAGGTCTGTGTCGCCTATGTAAGCCCACATTTCAACATCAGCGCCCTTGCTTCACTCAAATAGTGATATGACACCAAAAAAAAGTAAAGAAAAACACAATGAAAAGGAATGAAATGAAATAAGCAAGATGCCAATGGACTTGGGAATAAGTAAAAACCTTGACCTCTGATGTGACCTGATCAGAGCCTTTAGCCAAACTATAGCTGCCTTTCAGTAACAGACTGAAAGCAAACAGCAGTATCTCAGATATCCCCCTCCAGAACAGCATTGTACAATAGAGTGTGCTTAGCGTGTCCAACCGGTGGGTTTCAACAAGTGAGAGCTGCGATAAAAGGCTCTGACATCAGCTCCATTCATGAATGGCTGGTGGCAACCTATGGGGACGGAAACGCTTCCCTCAGCCTATATTGGGCACGCTATGTACTGAGGTCGCAGGTTCTGCAGCATGCCGACCACTGGGGTGCTGTATTTTTAGCCAGGACAAAAGTAAGTATTTTCTCTTCCACTTCAGGCGTGGTCAGGCAGGATAAGGAGTTGCCGTGGAAGTGGAAATAGATTTAGGCTTACTCGTGCAGCCAGCGCAATTGTCATTTTAACACTGGAAAATCAAGAGACCATGCAAAGGAAGATAAGTGAAAAGAGATGTTACCTACAGGGATTAATAAAGAGTCAAGTATCACATTACAACAGAGTTTTGTGGGAGCCTAAATCCTTGTTTTATGCGACTGTCTATGTAGTGTAAAAGCGTCCATGCGTCTCACTGGGAATATTTGACAGAGGGGCAAATAGCTGGCCACAAGCTGAGCCTAAGTTGGTTTCCCAGGAGACAAGTGTGAGATTTCTCAAGCTAGAAGCCCCCTCTCTCCCATCTGCAAACCCACTATCCTCTTCACTCTGGGGACTGGCTGCTTATTCTACTCTACGGAAAAAATAGGCTATTGGGTTTCGGTGTACAAGACTGAAATTGCATTCATCAAGCAGTAGATGAGACAGCTGCGCACCTGCAAAAGGTAGTGTGCAATGAATTTGGACAGGATGTAGGGCTGAAACATCTCCCGCTCCAACAGAACCCCGCTCCCTCCAACAACGCAAACAGTGTTGTTAGTATTGTGCATCCAATTGAAAATCCTGTCACATAAGGCAAACCCACAACACACAAGCCTGCATCTCTCTGATGCATGGTCAGGAAAAACCTTGTGCAGTGGGTGTATATTATCTAACGGATGATGATGGAATAACACACTCCAAAGGCTATTTCGCTTCGAACTCTACTTGGGCCAGAGCAGGGTAACATGGCCAAAACATCATATTGCAATGGGGGTTTTTTTTGATGGTATCAATGGTTGACAGTATTTGGTTTTTAGGGTACATATTACACTGTTATGTTACTATTTTTGTTTGATATTTCCTGACTTAATTTTGCACCCACTGTTGCAGTCCAATGTCAAAAGCCACACTGCTACTCTGTCTATTCCAATCCTACTTAAACCATTAATCTGCACTTATATGCCCTCTGTAGGTGACACTGATGTGGAATTTCAGCTTTCAGTATTGAATTCAATATTTGCAATTTAGCATCAGTACTGAAATGTTGGTTATTGTGACACCACTGATATACACAGTGGTAAAGACACGGTCAATTGTACATATGTCTCACCTTGTCCTTTTGCACTGCATGCAAGGTCCTACTGACCTTGTACAATGTATGTCAGTATGCACAGTAAATGTCTTTCTGTCCATTCACTGTACCTGGTGATTAGAATGACTCTGGTACAGGCTATGTGGGACATGTCCAAGCAAACAGTTAGTCCTGCCATAGAAATTCATGCCGCACAAAAGTGTGCCATAGCATCAAAAAAGTGAAGTACCGCTGACATAGGCTAATTCAAAACACACAATCAAACCCATCTAATTCAGCTACAGGACTACCCCAATCGGTCATGGGTTCAACATAGCCAAGCCAGAGCTATCTGTTCTTAGAATATATCCATGAGGTGGTGCCTAGAGAGTGGAAGCTATTTCTACAACCTGGAGGTAACATTTAGCTTCCTTCCTGTAACACCTGTTTTCACTATGAGCTCATCTTAAGGAAAACAGCCCTCTCACAATCTCATCTGAGAGAAACTAGCTGGGAGCCAGACTCACTCACTTCAAAACAACAAGCCGAGGCCAAATTTTACATGAAGTTTCTATCACATTCGCCCAAAAGCTGGAATGCAATCAAAGCGAAGAAAACTGAATGAACATGTTAACTAATTAGCGCTTTTGATAGAAGCCAGTGAAACAAATCCATAAAATGCAAGAAAGCCTGCATAAAACATGGTCTGGGTTACCCCCCCCCCCCCCCCATCCCCCATCAAGGATTCCTCTGTGACATTCAACTGCATAATCTAAAACTGTGCAGCAAGAGAAACACTAGAATGCTCCTTTGTTGAAGGAAATATCATTCTGGCCTGTGGAGATAGCGCCGGTACAGCCCAGGCCTGGGCTGTACTCCACCCGAGGCAGGCGCAAACAGTAATCTTGTGACTGTAGGTTGACTTCCTCACACATGCATCCGGATTCAATGTTAGACTAAGGAAAAGTGTCACTCGTGGTCACATGTGATATGGATAAATAAACAAAGACAAAAACAACTCAGCGGTCCACCGATGGCAATGGCTATTCATGCATGGTGTTGAATAAGCCATTGGAGGAAATGTGTCCACACAGAGACAGGAATTTTGCAGACCCAAGCATGTATTTCCATAGTGACACAGCTGTGGCAGATGTCAACATGTAGGCTTAGACTTGTTTCTTTAAAAGCTGTACAAGCCTACAGAAAACGCAACAAAAAAAGGCAATGTCCTTTATATGAATACCAACATCCAGGTCTGAACTATTGCATCATCTGCAAGTTAACATTTTAATCTCGGTCAAAGTTGTATTGGGTGCCCCACCCACCATGCAAAGGTTTCAAAAGGTCATGACTGCAACTTTAGATTTAAGATCAACAAAAATGATACCCATAAATGCTACTAAAAAAGATACACTGTCCAATGTAAAAACAATACTTCTGCGGGTCTTTTCGGTTTCACTACGGAGGCAGTTTTTTGCAGCACAAAAAAAACCCTATATTACAATATGATGAAATACCAGGGTCTAGTGACAAATTTAACACCAGCTACTAGCAAAAGCCATGTAAATGTTGGCTGTGGCTTGTTACATTTGTGTACTCTACCAGCCAGTATGGTAGCTATCCAACTTGGCTTTTTCCCCAATTCTAACAAGCATTTTGCCGGGTAAACAATGAGAATGGCTCTTGAATTTTGGAATCCACCAGCCAGCCAAGTGGCACTGTAGATGATGAAAAACTGTCTGCCCTGGCTAAGACACCCTTCAGACAACAAATTACTACCAAAATACAGACACCCTCACTCACTCGTCGTACATCTCATTAAAACAATGACAAGTCAAAGGCACTGTAAAGACTACACCCAAACCTACAAAACTACTAAAGCTAGCATTGTCAACATTCTTTTTTTAAATTATAAAAGGAGCACAGAGATTACACAACACAGGCACGGGCAACGCCCCCATTCTCCTGATACATCTATAAGCATAAATCTTTTGAGTAAAGAGTCGCTTTTACATTAATTTCTAAATTCCAACGACCCAAACAGGAAACACATTCCACATGATCTCAGAAGACAGATCTCTGGCTAGACCCCCAAGAGAAGTGGGGCAACGTTATTCATGCAAGTTCCTAAGACAATCTCCTCTGGACTGAAGAGAATATAAAAAAATATACATTACCATCATCACCGTTTGTGTAGTGCTCCTACCTTGGTAGACAGGCTATGGTGCGCTAAAACTAGGTGAAAGGAACAGTTTCCAGGATTTTAGTGCACGAGTCAATCACTGGTACCCAAGTTAATACAATATAATACAAACAACACTCGTATTACAGCTATCTAAACAACGTTATCCAACACAGCGTACCTACTATCCGTCGATTCGCCTTGAATGCAGCTGTTACTTCAATATGGAACTCAAACAAGACAGAAAACTGACTAGTTGTTTCGTTTTCTGCTTGCCAAGCCACTATTTAAGAATCAGATCACTATTTAGCAGGAAGGTGTAATGGAATCCCCGCAAGCGCAGTTAGCCAGTTTCATCGAAACTCTCTGGGAGGACATGGCCCAAGTCATGGGAACACTATGTCGCAAGCTATTAATACGGCCTTTTAACGCCCTAAATACAATCTCGCCGGAGAGACTTCCGATGCAGCAACGCAACCACACGACAAACGTTAGAAAAGCGAATGACACGACAATACAACAGCGAACACAGACGCTAGCTAACCGGTACCTTGGGTCCGTTGCATTCCCCAATATGACACTCGCCCACAGAGCCAGGCACTTGCTTGCTAGCTAGCAAGCTAACGTACCTACCCAACAAGCCCACTAATGTTGTCACTATAATCGCAATCACTGTTTTACAATGTCAAAACAGTACTACAACCTTGCAACGATGGTTCGTTTGTGTAACCTACATTTTATTTTTCATGTGATGGGCGATTACCGATTCAGTACATAAAACCTTAACCCCTTGTCAAAACCCTAGGTCCGTTATCGGACATTCAGCCAAAACCGGTCGCTGCTAATATTTAATGCCACTTACTGTTCTGTCCTTCCCCCAGATTTGTTTTCCTGTTTATTCCACAAGTATTTGTTGACAGGATGGGGATTTGGGCTAGAGTGCTGCCAACTGATACATGGCTTAGGAGTCGAGGAAACTGAAATAACCGCGACCGCCAATCGCCCGTCCGTGTTAGCATAGGCGGATGCGCTTGTTTCCATAAACAGAGATTAAATGTAGCTTTGTACTGCGAAATATGCATGGCTCGTTACATCACTTGGTACATGCATTGGTAAACCAGTTTGAAAACGGTGGTCTGACTATTTATGGAAGGCCACCGTTCATATTTAACGGGAATAGGAAAAGTAGCACGGCAGACGGGGACATGTCCGATAATGGACGCATATAAATTGCATCGGTACTAACCAGGCTAGCTAAATAGCTAAGCGAGCTAATCTTGCTACCCAACTAGCTCTCTGCGACACGGTTCTCAACGTTGAGAGAAAGCACAAGCAAATGTAACTGGCAAGGTGGGATAACGATATCGGCCAGCAACAGCCAATGTCGTCGTAACCAGGAAAATTACAGACAGCTTCAGTGAAACACAAGACAAAAATGTTAGTAAACGTTAAGTTAATCACCGCATCGCTCACCAGCTCTAGGCATCCACCCTCTTGACAGCGAATCCCCTGTCTGTGTGACCAGTTTGTCAAGCCAGCCACAATAAAAAATAGCACTTCCGGTCAAAACATTCATAGTAAAACCCTTACCAAAGACCGTATGTTGATTTTTTTTTTAGCAATACAAAGTAACACAGTAAAATAACGAATATGGTTAACGAGTTTATTGTAAATTAAAATACCACAATGCGTAATTGTTCTTTTGGCTAAAATGACAGATTTTACACTTTTAATTTGAAGGCAAAATCGCACAACTTCCGATGTTATTCTGGCTTTGTATGGCTCGATGGCGCATCTGTACGTCAGGCGGAGACGGTTCTCAATCTAAACTGGGGGCGCTCTTTTACTCTTTAGATACGCGGCAAAAGTTGACACCCTTTCTGAAACTTATCCAGATGAATATCATTCAAACATTATTATCACCATCAACAATCGTAAGCATTTGCTTTTGAAGTAGTTCTATACTCTGTACGGACTGCTGCCTAGGAAGCTTTTCAAGAATACAATATGGTGTTGATTGCTTTCATGATGCGCCCAACAATAACTTGTGGACTTCATCTCCCCCAAGTGTCCGTTTTGAGGTATTGAGTACAGGATGTAATACCATTTATCAATCACTTGAGGGCGACAAAAGCTTAGTATTTAGCTTTCACTGGCATTGCATAAATATTTTAGTAGTAGTAGTAGTAGTAGTATTGTTGTTGTTGATTTGGTGGCCTAACTTTATCAGTGTTAAGTGGGAAAGTGTCAAGTGGGAAATATGAACTTTTGGACAATTGGATTTGAAATTATTTAGCCAAAAACTGACATCAATTATCTGAATGATTTCATTACTATATACATAATAATATATATATATATTAATATATGTATATAAATATAAGTGCACACTTTCGGCTTAGCTCTTAATTCTTTTCTTTTATCTTCTAATCATGTACGTTCTAGGGAAGTTTACAGGAATTCTATCTATGTAGCTTTGACTATAGCACTCCTTACCATTGCACTAACTGTAAGTTGCTCTAAATAAGAGCATTAGCTAATTAAATGTATATGTTTACGGATATGGTTGTACAATATGATGCAAACTCTATCCTCTACTGTCTAAGGACTACTACTGCTAATGTAGACGTTGACATTTTTGACATTTAGCTGACACTCTTATGCAGTGGAACTTACAATGAGTGCAGCATTAGAATAAACTTAAATTTCTATATCACCAGCATTGCAAGCAACTCTATGTACAGGACATTGTGTGCTGTTGTACTGGTGACCCACGGCTATGTACGTGCGCTGTGACACTGCAGGGAAGTGTGGCATGCACAAGCCCTGAATAAAGTGTCACTTGTAGGAGGGGCAAGTGTAGTGTCGGACTGGATGCCTTTCAAAAGGATCTCCCCCTGAGCTGTTCGGTCCCACTCAGCCAGGCTAGTTGAGCAGAACGGACCACAGCAAGCCCCTCTTGGCAACATGGGACTCACACACGACCCCACCTTCCAGAAGCTGCAGGACTGGTATACAGCCCATGCTTTGAACCTCAACATGAGGCATATGTTTGATTCTGACAAGGAGAGATTCAACAAGTTCAGGTAAGCCACTTAAAACTAATTTTGTATCTGTGCCTGAAAGTATGCAACAGGCTGAATGTGTTTATGTCCACAGCACCATTGAACAATGAAACAAAGTTGAAACATCAGCGCTATGACATTTACCTTGGCGCATGCAACTATGTTAAATATGGGCATTGGTAGAAATGTTGGGTACTTTTCCACTTATGTGTGCATCCAATACACATGAAGGGTGAGCAACCAGCACACTAAAACTCAGTTAACATCATGTAAAAGTTCCAATGATGTTAACTGAGTGTGAGTGTGCTGGATTATACTCATTCCTCTTGTTAGACAAGCTCACAAGAGAAATGGATACACCCTGGCACAAGCCATACACAGCTCCATTACCTAACAGGGTAGTTGCAAACTAGCTGCCAAAACACTACTGTATTGTACGTATGTACCACAGAATCATAGATTACTATATTGGTTTTATTTATTTTCCTTCAGACAATGTTGCAATCTTTACATTGTCTTAAATCTGGTCACTGATAACTTCATGTGTTTGAGCAGCACCACATTGAAAACCGAAGATGGAGACATTCTTCTGGATTACTCCAAGAATCTCATCACCGATGAGGTCATGAAGCTGTTGATTGATCTGGTAAATTCCTTTCCATCTGAATGATTTACAGTATTGCACATTCTATCCTTGCTAATGACCTCCAAGCATTATGTCCATCCAACACACTTTCATTGAGAGATGGTTTGGTGCATGCAAGGGGAATCTAGTCATTGAAGGGACATGTGCAAGTGTACTTTTCCCTGAGGGTCATGCCATTCATTCATAATTTATATTTACAATATCGGCATTTAGCTGATGCTGTAATCAACCAATATGTCTATTTTTTGTCTTTTGTAGGCCAAGTCAAGAGGGGTGGAGGCTGCCAGGGAGAAGATGTTCTCAGGAGAGAAGATCAACTTCACTGAGGTGCACATTGTTGATCGTATTTCAGCTGTAACTAGACTCAGTGTTGACCCCTAGACAATTACCTTGGTGGGATGGAAATGCCTCGAGACGGCATCTACACTATGTAGCACAAATTGATTCATGTACAAGGGAATTGTGGTTAATGAGTGGTAGGGTAAACACAGGCTCACAGTTTAACCACCATATAGTAATAAAATAAGAAGCAGAGGCTGCAGCTTTGCCAAATTGACATCATACACATCCACAGAAAGTGAAGGCAATAATAATAATTTAATTAGTTTATGACATATATCTAATCCTGGACAAAATAACAGAAATTCAATGAGTTGACACTATTACATCAACTATTACAACAGCGAATTACCATTTTCCCGATGCTCTTATCCAGATGCAATTACAATGAGACAAGTGCACGTGTGCTTTAACCCCATCCTGTCCTGATGCTGTTGGTGCGTAGGGCCGTGCTGTGCTCCACGTGGCTCTGAGGAACCGCTCCAACACTCCCATCACGGTCGGTGGCCAGGATGTGATGCCGGATGTCAACAAGGTTCTGGAGAAGATGAAGGGCTTCTGTCATGTGAGTGGAGCCCGACCCAACTTTACATTACATTACAATCATTTAGCAGACACTTTTATCCAAAGTATCCAATCAGTGCATTCAACATAGGTAGGCAAGAGAACTACTAGTCACCAGACTTGTACATGTGTTTGACACATTTCACACCTGATGTATTCTTGGGTTTAGCAGTCGAGGTGATTAAAACGTGATGCAGCTGTCAGTGGTTTGAACGCAGACTCAGTTAACATGAGGGATGGTTGTTGTTCATCCGCTGCCCTCTTGTGTGTATTACAGAGAGTTCGCAGCGGTGAGTGGAAGGGCTTCACGGGAAAGGCCATTACAGATGTTGTCAATGTCGGCATCGGAGGATCGGACCTTGTGAGTGCAAACATGCTGCATCTTTGTGGAAGACTGAATTCACTGTGTGTTTTATTGAAAAACCTCAACAAGCAATCACATAACTGTTAAATAGTGTACCTCGACATCCACTCTTCCTTCCATGCTACCCATTCCTTTGCCTTCATTTCCCTCCCTGTCATTTACTTATACTCTGGCCACATATCTTAAAATGTGTGATGCTTTCTTTTTTCTCGTTTGTATTTTTTTGCTCTGTGAAACACTTTATGTCGAACCTGTTTGTAAAAAAACACTTTCTAAATAAATTTGACTTGAATTGACTTGAATTTTAGGGCCCACTGATGGTGACTGAAGCTCTGAAGCCTTATTCGAAGGGCGGACCCCGTGTGTGGTTCGTGTCCAATATTGATGGAACTCACATTGCTAAAACCCTGGCACAACTCAATGCTGAGACCACCCTCTTCATCATTGCATCCAAGGTGCCTGGTTTGCCTTAGACCAAATTTTGCATTAACGATATGTTCAAATGTTGGTTACTTTAATTTCATTGGTTAATATTTAAAAACACAGATGTCCACAAAAACAGCTATTTTGTAAGACGTCTCACAGCTTTAATATTAACCCATTTTGTAGAAGTAGGAGTCCATTTTTTTAATTGGAGGAAATCTCATTTTGGAATAAAACTCAGTTGTTGTTTAACACGCGTAGCTAAAGGCAAGTTGTATTGATAGTACTTGGTTATCTATCTCGTATGTCGATCTCACTGTCCCTTTACAGACGTTCACCACCCAAGAGACCATTACGAATGCGGAGTCTGCCAAGGAATGGTTCCTTGAGTACGCAAAAGATGTGAGTAGCCGGTGGTCCGAGGCAGCAGCAGAGCATTGTGTTAGTGCGTTGTGTGTATCCGTCTCTCAACATCTCTTCTCCGTGCTTCCACAGAAAGCTGCTGTTTCCAAGCACTTTGTGGCGCTGTCCACCAACGGCGTAAGTTAATTGTGCCGTCCAATCGCAAGGCACCGCTACAAAGTAATGATTTGATCTGTGTTCAAAACTGTAATTAATGCTATCCTGCGTTTCCCATCTTTCCCTCAGCCCAAAGTGAAGGACTTCGGCATTGACACAGAGAACATGTTTGAGTTCTGGGATGTGAGTGCTCTTTAAGCGGTGATGCAGAATGTGTGCAGGAGGTCCTGTCTTCATCCCCGGGCTATGATCGGGCAGTGGCTATAAATAGGCTAGACTTTTGACCTGTGAAGTAGGTGAGATGGACACTCTGGTCGGCAGCTGCTGGGTAATCAGAAGCCTCTCTCTTTGGCTCTGCCCTGAAGAGTATGTTATTATTGGTAGCGACCTTTTCTCTTGCAGAGGTTACTGTAAAGGCTGGGTTGCATCAAAGGTCAGGGGGCTGCTTTTAGTTACATTGTTGGTATTTAAAGGGTAGCAGCTCTCATGTGCCCTTTGCATCACAGAGAAAATGCCTGCTTGCAGAAGTTTTGCAGCCATTACATGTACAGTATATGTTACAGGTGGCAATCACGTGAGGCTTTTGTCTTACTATCTCTAGCCTGCACATTTCCTGTGCCCAGGAGTGAGAAAAAAAAACTTTTGGAAACTTTTTTGCAAGAAGTCATGAATTCATTTTCACAGTTTCAGCATTTTTCACCAGTTGATTTTCTCTTCTAGTGGGTTGGTGGCCGTTTCTCCTTGTGGTCTGCAATTGGAATGTCTATTGCCCTGCACATTGGTACGTTCAGTAGATACACACATCTTTTTTGCAGTTTTAACAACAATTTGAAGCTTTGAGTTGTATTTTCTTTCATGCCATAAAATCATTTCAATGAATCAAGCACTCACTCAGAATCACTTTAATCACCAAGTTTAACAGGAATTTGTCTTGCTGACATTGGTGCAGAGACTATCACAGTACACACTGGCACACATGGCACAAAACAACAGGACCTCACTTACGTACAGTGCAGAGGGGTAGTGCAAGACATGACATGACATGACAGTAGACAATATCAACATAAATTCAATGAATCAGCTCAACCGTTCAGTGAATCAACTTAGTTTTGTGTCACATTTCCCTCTCCTCGTCAGGCTTCGACAACTTTGAGAAGCTTCTTTCGGGCGGCCACTGGATGGTAGGTACCCCAAAGTGAGATTACAACAGCATGATTTATCCACCTCCGTACGTTCTTGTCTGAACGCTGGAGAAACGTTACAGGATGATGTGAACGTGTGTCTCCTCTAGGACAACCACTTCCGCACCGCTCCTCTGGATAAGAACGCTCCCGTCCTGCTGGCTCTTCTGGGCATCTGGTACATCAACTTCTTCCACGCTGAGACCCACACCATGCTGCCGTACGACCAGTACATGCACCGCTTCACTGCCTATTTCCAACAGGTCTGTCTGTCCCTACACTTGAACTGTCTAAGATCATGTACGCTTCCTCTATTGATCCAAGAGCATATTTGCAGCAGAAAGGTACTAAACCGTGTTCTTTATACAGGGTGACATGGAGTCCAATGGAAAGTACATCACTAAACAGGGGACGCGTGTGAACTACCACACTGGACCTATTGTCTGGGGAGAGCCAGGAACAAATGGACAGCATGCTTTCTACCAGCTCATCCACCAAGGTATCATTATTTAATGTCTCAAGAGTCAGTCGATAAAAGGGTTTTCATTTTGTTGACCAAGACCTCTCCTTTTTTTCATTTTGTGCTATCACATCAGTTATGTAATTAAATAATTAGGTGTAGGAGTAGGTGTCCCTTTTTATGAAATAGTGCATTAGTACAACTGTTGATTTTAAGTCCAGATCTGGCTTGGTCATCATTCATAGTATGTATCATGTATATTTTCTAAAATGGATATTTTTGCCATTGGGCTGAAACACTTGTAATAGTTTTATCAGATTTTACTCTGCAAATCTTTCTCAGATGAGGACATTACTATTTGTGGTTATAATGTTGGGGTGGGGGTATACTTTTACCAAGAGCAGATAGTAGTATGTATATTACAGTATAATGAAGTTGTGTTAGTTGGTGATAAAGCCCTTAAAACCTGGATCATAACTCTTGGTCAAAATGTACCCTATGCATGTTTTCACTTCTATGCTGATGATACAGTTATATACTGTTCTGTACATACACTGAATCAGGCTCTTGGGCACTTGCAACTGGCATTTTATATTTTTCAAAATCTTGGACTTGTTTTAAATGCAGACAAAACAAAGATGATGATTCAAATGTGAGACATCAAACCTCTCACAAATTGTAACTAGACAACAAAAGCAGGTGTCTTGTTACAAATTGTGGATTTTCATTGATGACTGTCAACTTACTTAAGCCACATTGACATTGAAAAACCTTTTCAATAAGACAATATTTTATTTATTTATTGTTTTTCTCTTGTGTTTTGGAAAGGGTTGGGTTTTTTTTCAACCTATTGACTAATATTTGATTATGGAAATGTGTCATATATGAGTGCATCAGCTCAGTGCCTTTGGGAGTTAGATGCAGTTTATGTAGTAGTGTAGTGTGTAGTCTGAGTTCCTAGGATTTATTTTTGCTGTCCCCAAAACTCGAGCAGAGCGTGAGAAGAAAGTCTTCATGATCTCTGCTGCCACTAAATGGAATACCCTGCAGGGAGACTTGAAACTGAAGGAACTGGTGACTCTTAATGAGTTTAAAGCAATTGTCAGATCTAGGGAAGGTGAATCTATTAGTAATTGCCAACGCTTTTAGTAAGATGTTGCCCATGCCTTCTAATTGTACCACCTCTGCTCTCTCTCTCATTCTCACCTTCCTTCTCTCTCTGTCTCTCTTTCTTGTTTACTATTTTAAACTATATTGTATTTTATACTTGTCATCATGTTGGCGCCTGTGTGTCAGTCTGTGACACATTCTTGTGAACACAATAACTCAAGAACGATGCATGATAGCAGCTTAACCCTGGGTACCCTCGTTAGAGTAATTATTAATGAATTTAAGATAGAGCTCATATTAATACCACCAATGTTTTAAGTGAAGTATGCTGACATCGAAATATTGAGTAATTAATGCATTTATAGCTTATTTGTCAGAATAAGTGGTTATGTTTAATATATTATGGTGATGGTGGGACCTTGAATGAATGACTGAAGGAATCAATCAATCAATTAATTATTTCTCACTCCTTTAAGGAAATGTATCTTGTACATATATCTGCAAAGTATAGTATGCCAAAAAAAATGCATACATGCACCATTATGGATCATTATTATTATTATTACTTGACACCTGTCAGTTGCTGGTTAGTTTTACCTGGATGGCTTGTGTGTATGTGCAGAGTGTATTATGTGTTGCTAATGCTGCCCAACCGTGCTCTCCACAGGCACTCGCATGGTCCCTGCTGACTTCCTCATCCCAGCCCAGTCGCAGCATCCCATTAGAGACAACCTGCACCATAAGGTAATGCTGCAGGATACTGGAAATTGTTAGGGGATTGTCTACCTAAACCATGCAGTGGCTCTTGGAGTTTGATTTTTATTTTCTCTTTTTGTGGAAATATATATTTTATATTCAGTTTGGTTCATCTCTTTATCCCTGTTCTCAGCTCTTTCTTTTTACTCCCGTGAAGCGCTTTGAAAGTCTGTACTATATAAATAAAGTTGTTATTATTAGTAGTATTATTAAACCCCTACCTGCTCCAGGCACCCCACTCCTGGCTAATATAGCTATTGTGTCTAAAATGCTACAGTTATGAAGCCTATGAAAGTCTATGTTTTACCATAGTATCAGGGTATAGCACATGACAGACATGTCCCTGTGTGTCCTGCGTGCCTGTAGATCTTGCTGGCCAACTTCCTGGCCCAGACAGAAGCTCTCATGACCGGTAAGACCACAGAGGAGGTCAAGAGGGAGCTGGAAGCCAGTGGCATGAGTGGAGAGGCTCTGGAGAACATCCTGCCACACAAAGTAAGCCCAAGTCCAGGCAAATGTACTCAGAAAGTATAGATTGTGAATGCCCCATGCACAGCAGCTTTCCCTCAGGTGTTGGTCAGAGCAGGAACACTAAGATGAACATTTTCCACTACACACTGAAAGACTTCAGACTTGTTTCATATTTAGATATAGTATATCAAAGGGCCTTGCAGAGCAACAAAGGACGTAAATAAGAGAGACTTGTACAGATAAGCAGAGAGACAGTTTTCATTTACAAGCTATCAGACTCCTGAACTCCATAAAGCATTAAAATGCACAGCTGCCATGCACTATCTACTATTTCAGACATAGTACTGCTAAAAACAGAAAACCTTTAACTTTATAAGCTTGCTCTAGTGAGTTATTATTCTGATATTTTGTGTCTGGCGAATACATTTCACTGTTCCTTGGTGCACATGACAACAAGCCTAAACTTGAACTTGAGGACAGACACTTCAGCATGCACTCTTTACAGGGGGGTGCTGCCCACTAGTGACCATAGTTAAATAACAATTCAACAATCATAGTAATCATAGTAATCCCACAGGTGTATGCTGAGGATGATCACGTACACCAAGCCGACTGTACTGTAACTTGTTCCTCTCTATTTAATTCAGGTGTTCCAAGGAAACAGGCCAACCAACTCAATCATCTTCAAGAAACTGACGCCTTACACACTTGGAGCACTTATTGGTGAGAGCATTGACTTATAACCAGTGGTACTGTCTTCAGTATTATGAATGGAAATAGTAGTGCTATTATTATGATTATGATTATTGGAGGATTGGAGGAATAATAATAAATTCCACTTAAACCACCACCACACAGAACAAAGAACAATCAGGATGCTGCTCACGTAGACAGAATACAGTAACAGAAACATACAGTAAATAACCAATTGAGCCTCTTTGTATTTGTTCTAATTTTGATTCTTTGTATGGTTTTACAGCCATGTACGAACACAAAATCTTCATCCAGGGTGTAATGTGGGACATCAACAGTTTTGACCAGTGGGGGTGAGTGTAACACTGAGACCGAAGGATCGGTGCTGTGAGTCTTTATGGAGTATAGTTTCCAGTTCCCAGTTTGTCACTATCCACATCTATTTGTGAGGGTAGTGAATTACTACCACCAATATGCTCTTGATGGTAGTTAATCAACACCCAGTTGGTTCAGTGGAGCCACAGTAGACTGTGGTTGTACTGGGCAGCGTTCAGGTGTGAATGTGTGTGACTTGTGTGTATTGTGGACATACTGGGTGATACTGAGAAGGAGCATGCATGCTCAGCCAGCCGTCTCTAGGTGCACAAAGATTAATAAAAGATCACATGACTCACCTTCAATTTCTTCCGTTCTGCTGCATCGCTGCCCCTCTGCATCAGAGTTGTGCCCATACCCCATGTCACGGAGGGTTTCATTCCAAAATGAGATACCTACCATTTGGAAGAAATGACACCTACCCTCACAAAATGATTGCTGGCATAAAGTGTTAGTACGAAGTTGTGAGTCATCATAAGGCATTTGGTTACAACACATCTATGTTTTTCATGGATGAAATCATGTGTTATTGAAGTATGGGCGATGAATTTCAGGTGGCATTTTTTTTCAAAAATAAATATACAGCATTTTACAATGAAACCCTTCATACGTTCTGTATATCCACAACGCTGGGCCCATTCTCGCTCTCATCATTTTTGTGTGTTTTTCTGCCTCAGAGTCGCACTGGGCAAACAGCTGGCAAATAAGATCGAGCCTGAGCTCAAGGACAAGACGGAGGTGCACTCCCACGACTCCTCCACTAATGGACTCATCAACTTCCTCAAGAAGAACTTTGCCTAAGTTGGCCCAGCAACTTCCGCCGTCCTCGCCAACGCCGTCCAACTGCTCGTTAGCTCCAGAGGGCGTCCAAGCTGCACGGACAGGAGCCTCGCAGAAGCAGCTGGTCACTCCCACACAGCCGAGCAGAAGCACTTTTTTTGTTTGTACTGTCATTATGAATATAGTGACTGTCTTTTCTATGTTTGCTGTTTTACTGTGAAAGGAAAAAGCTCCTGTATTAGAGCGTTGTGAGAGGCAGGGTCAATAGGACCTCGCTCCTCTCCACTGTCAGGAATGTAGATTTTGGAGTAAATATAATTACACAAAGTCATTGTCTCTGTTGTTTTGTGGCTAACGCTGTCATCAGCAGTTACACTATGTCCTGGAGCAGGAAAACTCACACATACAAAATATAATGTAACTCTGAATCCATTATTTAAGCTCTGGGCAAGGAAAGTAAATGAATGATACTCTCCCTTCTTTCAACTGCCTTTGAGCAAGGCCTTTCACCCACAGTTGTTGCCGTGCAGCTGCTCAGTGGCCAACAGTAAAGGACTGTGTTTGTAGCAGCTCTAAGTGTGAACGGGTGTAGCCGTATGAATGTGCAGCAGGGTGGTGCTTAAAAAAAAGCGGGCATCCTCAGAAAAAAACGTTCCTAATTAAAGGTAAATGATTGCAGGGTTGGTTTACTGAGTTTCTGTGAGCAACAGGTCACTAGGTGGCAGTAGAGTGTCAGATTTATTGAGTGGAGCCTAAATCAGCCTTATCCCAGTAAACTACTATTTATTCAGTGGAACATAGGGTCAAAGGTCAGTCCATCTGCTCTGCTCCTTCCCCACAAATCCCCAGACATCACAGCATCCATTTAGAAAACAAAACAAACATCGGGCCTAAACAGCATCTGGAAAACGTTATTCGACCAGCCAATTCTCACTCCCAATCTATTCAATCATCGTTAAATAGAGACATAGAGGGAGAAACATAGATAGCAGCCTTGATGCTTTCTGTTAAGACAAGGTTATCTGCGAGCTCCCGCAAACATTACATCGAACGTCATAAGGGTCTAGGAAACAACAAATCATACAGTATATTATGTGTCGCCTTTCGCCACCGTACACTACGCAATGAAGATCTACGATATGTTTCTCTACGACTCTTCTTCCTGGATACATGACTGAGTGTGTATGAGGACACACAGAAAGTTTTTTAAAAAAATCCCAGACCCTAGACACTTCTGGCTTTTCAATGCTGTTGCCAGGCAACAATACTTTACTTCAAACATAACTTGGTCTTTTTATTTCTGGCTCTGAGACAAGATACAGAACAAACTGAATTTGGCTGATGATAGAAACCCTGCTAATTGACATTTCCAGGGTTATTAGCAGCAGGCATGTTGCAAACCATTAGTAGAAAGCGCCTCTGTTCAAAGAGAACACTGTTTCCATCTCCCTGTCCAAAAAAATACATTTCATTTTATTTTTGTAGGGATTCCTTTCGCTATACATCCATTTTGGGGGGAATCAGTGATGTTCATTGCTCAATGAAGGTGTCTCATTTTTCAAATTGGTCCCACATTTCTGAATGAAATGTCTCAATTCAAGAAGGTCAGAAGCGTCTAGAGTGATTGAGAAGCGTCAGAGCCATGGATATTACAGTTAGAGTGATTGGTATTACCTGGACCCCACCACAGATTTAAACTATGTGGGCCTGGTGGTTGAACTGAACCGACAGCAAGGAAATGAGTGATCGAGGCATTACAGGAAAAAAAAAGCTCTGGTTTATTCACTGGAAACCAGAATGAAATAGCATGGAAGCACGAAAAAGGGCACCGTGCACGTTCCTGAGATGTTAGAGGAACAATGGTGCTGCATACCCTCACATTCCGCTTCATGCTTTATTGGTCGAGCCTGTCAGTCATTTTTGTCTCCGGCCTGTTTAAAAGCTGCCCCCCTGGCTTGATAAGGGTTCCAACCTGCCCCCATGCCACGGTTGCTATGGCGACGTCACCCCCTGCCACTCCGACTACACAGTCTCAAGTTCATGGCGGTGTCAGAGTCGGCGCAGGGCCTGGGTATACTTGTGAACAGACTATGTAGGCCTAACTA
The DNA here is from genome assembly GCA_034670385.1 of Hoplostethus mediterraneus. Lineage (NCBI taxonomy): Eukaryota > Metazoa > Chordata > Actinopteri > Trachichthyiformes > Trachichthyidae > Hoplostethus > Hoplostethus mediterraneus. Next base: position 10,083,105 of record JAXDDW010000004.1, read on the forward strand.
CGTCGCGTTTCAAAGGATCTTCTGAGATTCCCGTTCTGCTCGGCACGCTCTCAGAGAGACGAAACTCTCTGGAAGTATTTTGAGGTCAGTATCCTCGCATGTAAACAAGCTAGGAAGCTCAGCCCCGGAGGAGAACGGTGCCCTGCGGGTCAGCAGCCAGTCTTAATACTCACTTGAACTTCGTCATGAATGCCTTTAATCTGGTTGCAGTCAGCCATGCTCTCCTCTCAGGAATCTTTGGGGAAGACATTCTCTTAGGCTAAACATTAGCCCTGCAATGCTTTGGGGTCAAACACATGACCCCCATATCTAACCCAGTGGATAGGCCCTCTCAAGTTCCCAGTTTGGAGTCTGAGGCTGCCATTGACAGCAGTGACATAGGGACCCTGCGGGCTGTAAAAAAAAAAAAAAAAAAAGAGCCATTGAGTCAGGCCCTGCTCCATTTTTCCCACGACTACTGGAGTTATATAAAGATTAGCTTAAGTGCGTGGGCAGAGCTGGTCACACTGCCAGCACAGGGAGCCAGCAGCAGTCCCATGGGGCAGCAGGGAGCTCTGGGTGGGCCCCTGTTTCCCGGGCTCTCTAGCTACCGAAGTTTATTTGGATAATCCACATTAGCTGGCACCATCTCGACACCCGTTTTAGTCGGGGTCCAACCAATCCTTTATATACCCCCAAAACAAATATATATTTATATTTTAGCATTTTTGTGTTAAAGCAGTAATCCACGAGATCCTTGTTGTGTTGATTTCGTCTCCATCTTTACTGCTCAGCGCTCATCACTGTGGTGTTTCTGCACTACATTTCCCAGAGATCACCTGCGCATCAATCAGTGTGTCCAGTACTGTGATGTCCTGTTCCTTGGATTTTCTGTTAACGGAGTTTGAGTTTCTGTAGGTGGCGCTCTTTTCTTTACCTGTTCAGCCACGGTGGCTATCGCTGCTCATGCTAACTTCCTGGTTCTTCTTCTACAACATTTTTATTGATTCACAGACAGGCCCCAGTCTGAGAAGGTGGCCCTGCAGAGGAGGATTTCTTTTTGGATTTCTTTCTGTGTTTTTACTTTTTTACTTTTACAGGACAAAAAAACTAGCCAAAGTATCAGTAACCAAAGATTCTGAGTGTATGAGGTAATCCTGTGGCAAGCATATTTTCACTCCATTTCCTGGCAGTGGAGGGACCAGTGTGCTCCGGAGGGAAGGTGTTCTTTTGTGTGGTGTAACAGAGCTCACCTCACAGCAGGTCCCCCGGGGCTCCACTACCTCTGTGCACACACACACACACACACACACACACACACACACACACACACACACACACACACACACACACACAGCTCCCTGAGTCACAGGGTGGAACCCTCACACACATAAAGGGTGCTTTGTGCCCCAACTCATGGAGCTGTCAACCAACACCGGAGTGCTCCTCACACTGAACACCACTGTTCAGGATTCAGCAGAGCTCAGTCTGCTTTGATGCGCTCCTACACAAACTGTATCTACATCTGTTACTGTGTTTATACCCACGGCTTGTCGATAGTACTGTACTTACTGTAGTCGGAATATAATGAGACTGAAAGGGCAGAAGGGGTTCAGTCAATACGGTGCTAGCCACTGTAAAATCCATCCCCAATTAATGCTGCACACAGTCCTTTTAGGAACGTTACACAGTGAAACCAAATTAGTACCACGAGACTAGTGTCTCTCAACCGACTAGTTATTAGACCATTCTTTGTACCTTCTGACACCTGAAAAGAGAGCCGATCTTCCCCAAGTTCCTCTCGGGGATGGAGTCAAAGTGCAGCAGTGATTTAGCATGCAGTAAAAAGTGGGACTTCTACTCTACATCCATACCTGCCTCTGGGAGCGTGCCAGAGGAATTACAGTGTGAATACCTGCTCTCTAAAACCATCACCACCATTATTATTAGCATCAACATGGCAAGCTATTAATACAATGTGTTGCTTGGAAAAAAAAAGAGTAGTCTCTGGTTCAGTAATCAAACCTGCCTTAGGCTCCAGCCTTGCTTTCATCTTCACTCTTTTGACGTGTAACCATGTGAGCTTCTGGCTGCCTCGGAGGATCACTGTATCTCTTGTTACTGACTTCACAGGCAAATCTTCTTTAACCACATGTAGACCAAGCCTGATCGACATGGAAATTCAATGTTCTCAATATTTTAAAGTGAGAGTAGAAAGTAGCAATGTTCTGTGCAGATCTGTAGGCCATGCGGCGCAGTGGTGCTCTGCATGGCCTACAGATCCTTCAATTCTGATCTTCAATTTTAGTGAAGCAGGTTTGTGACCGGGTGATGGTCGGTTTGAATCCCCAGACCTGCTTGGAAACGTGCTGCTGTTTTGGAAACGTGCTTGGTCTTTTTGTCTGTTTTATATTGTCTCTTTTTAGAGTGTTACTGTTTTGTGTCCTACACCAACTACTCCAGTGGAGCTTCTCAGTTGTCGGTGTGAGAGTGTGAATGTGGTCAGCCCTCCCTCTACTCCCACAAGTTGTCATCGTAAATCCTGTGTTCTTGAGTTAAGACCCCAGTCTCTGGACCGGCTTGGACCAGGATCAAATCCCACCTCAATCTACTCTCCTGTGTTTCCCTTACTCTGTGTCCCTCTTTCTTCTATCTGTCTCAATAAAGACATAAAGTACTGGGGGGAAAATGAAGTGCCCTTAATCAACTGGTTATATATGTCAGTAGTATGTAGATGTAATGTAATATATCCCTGTATATAGTTTTATGATGACAGATCTATGCTTTTGCCAAGGTATTAAACAACTAGGACTAGTGTCTATGCAGCAGAGCGGTAAGGGCTCCTGGAGGATTGGTCTTAATGGGAGGTATTCAGTTTTGGTGGTGCTGGTGTTAAGAGATTAGGAGGAGCATTACTGTAATCATCCGACTTTAATACTCCAATTAGCTCCAGCAATGGACAGTAGAACCCCACATGGGCGCCGTCTACTTATTCATCTAGACAGCCCTCAGTTTTATTCAGGTTATAAAACCTGTAGAGCACTTTAAAGCTGATTAACCGATGAAACATGGACAGTAATAGGAGACTGAGAAGTGTCTGAATTAAAAATTGAACTGTGAACATCAGGTTGTTATTGTTTTTCATGATTGTTATAGTTATAGTTGGATTTAATTCATTCCTGGCAGCCACGGTATGTTGGTACTCTGCATCTTTGTATATTTTTGTGTGAAATGTCATGCCTGCTATCTTATGTAAGTCGTCAATATGCACCTTTTGCCCACACCAAGACAAACTCCTGGACATTTATTATACCTGTTGAAATAAAGGGCTTCTGATTCTGCCTTCTCTTCCAGGCCTTGGATTATCAGGCCATCGGGGCAGAGCGCAGGGCTGTCTCCCTGGTGGATAGTCCATCACATGGCGTGCTAGAGGGTTGCGTGCATGGATGTAATTATACACCAACATTTTACTAGCTCTGATCTGAGGACGATATCAGCCCTGAGCAAACATTTTGCATTTGAGGCATTTCAAGTAGCTGACACTCCCGAGGGACTCCGCGAGTGCAGCAGCTTCATTTCATAAATCACCAACATTACAAGGAACCACTATGAAAGAGTGCAAAGATCAAAGTCATAATGCCCTATCCATGTGAGCCTAGATCATTTCAGGGAGAGGTGCCCTGAAAAGACACTGCAGAGCAGTTAGGGTGAGTTAGAGAGAGGGAACATGATTTAGTGGGCAGAAGGTGACGAGCTGCTTCTTTAAAAGATGCATTTTCAACCAACGATGAAGGATTGGTTCTTCCACTTCTCAAGGACCAATAGGAAGGATGGGATCTCCATCTGAAGCTGTAGAACAACATCTCAGTCTCCACAGAGAGACCAGCATGGTCATGGGAAAACAGGTTATGTGTAACCAACCCCGTCCTTCTTGACAGGTCTCCATAACAGTTACCAGCCAGACTCCAGCCTGGGAGATCTTCACATGTTGTTTAAATGAGTGCCTGGTGCAAAAATGTATTAAATCCATGTTGTCATAGTTATTATATCGTTGTGATGTGTCTATGTTATGACGAAAGAGCATTAGGAGCATGCATGACAGGAAATGTGTTTGGTTTCATCCCAAAAGAATATATATACCTGATTTTCAGTACATATAATATGTTACTTTATACTAGGCAAAGTCTTTAGTTAGTCAATAACTAACTTTTAATTATCTGCCAGCAATCTTTTTTATAAGATTGGGTGTCATTATTATTTGGTGGTTGTGAAACAAGAAAACACAATGAATCAACCAAAAACAGCAAAAGAAAGAATAACAAGACAACTTGGTTGAAGTTAGCTACAAAACCACTTTATTGAAAAAGCAGATTATATCATCTACAGTTAAATGATACGTCCCGATTTTTAATACATTAAATAACTTTAGACTTTTTTCATGTTTAGATAAATAGATCTAGTTTCCTTTTTTATGAACCATCTAGGTAATCAAAACACTTAGCGATACAAAAGACATGTGACAGGTGTCGAGATGTGCTTATCGGAACTACCGGTCGGAGAAGAAGAAGAGGGCTTCTCCTTCCAAGTGATTTCTGACAGAAAATGAGACAAAAAAAACTAGCCTCTTTATGTACAGGGAATCTAGCGGTGTGCTATGTCATAGAAATTGGAGTTGAGTTTGTAAAAGAGGTGTATCAAGACATCTTTAAAAAGGGACACACTCTTGTCAAGGTTAAGCCTCTCTTCTGATTCAAAGACAAATATTTGGGGCTGGAATAAGGGCTGTATTGTGCAGACTAGAGTTCAGTAAATGCCTTTGCCTCAATCTTCAAGTATAACACACATTCCTTGACTGGAACCCTTGAACAATGTTGAGATTAAACACATCCAGCGACAAGGGGAATGTCTCACGTAAGCGATGCTTTTGCAAATATACAACTGGGAGCAGAACAAAACAGTTTGTCAAACATACACTAATCATTATTACATTCGAATGAATCTCATCAGGTTACATCAGAAAGCACTTTATGTCTGTGTGGACCCCTGTCTTTAGTCTCCATTTCAGACTCATTTTCAGACAGATTCAGTAGTATTTAGTGAGACCTGTGTGTATTACAGTATAAACACAACCTGGGCCAAACAGTGTTCGCAAATAATGCTCGGTGCTTGTTTTACCAGATGTGTGGGGTTTGCTGCGGGTGAGTGGCAACGCATCTGACACTGAACTGCTCTGATGTGGTAAACCCCACCCGGGTGGTACGGGTTCAAACAAACACTAAGCATTATATAGCAAGACTGCGAGGTCTGCGACGAACAGCCACTGTAACCATTCATTGGGTTGGAAACAGAGAGAGAGCAGGGGTCCATATGTGGTGTCGGATGCTGCGCTGCCCTGCAAACACAGTGAGGTGCATGTGCCATGGCCCTGCCACTGGCACACACACACACACACATACACACACACACACACACACACACACACACACACACACACACACACACACACACACACACACACACAGTCATGTAGGCATTTGCACACTCACTTTAACACAAACACACAGATGCAGACATGTACACACTATAATCAGTGTTCAATGTTATTTCAATCAGTGTTTTAACATTGAAGCAATATCAAATTGACCATGCTCTATGTACAGCCAGTAAAATACAATTTCAGTCTCTGCTCCAATCTGACACTCAGTCAGGCTGCAACTGACAAGTCACTGTATAAACTTCAACAGTCCCTTTCCCTCAATTTTGGGATTTGTTTTTATGTATTGTATTATACATATTGTACAATTGCATTGTTAAAAATATAGATTTTGATTAATCTCTGGTTGAAAGAGAGTTTTTATTTTTCTCGGGTTGGTGACTTGTTAGCTGAAAACCACGTCAGTTGCAGCCCCAGTTGCAAAACTGGAAGAACAGCGCACCAAAACAAAACATTTTTAGGACCTCTAAAAATTAAATTAATGCTATATTTATATTTAACTGTAATCAAGAGTTCAAGGCCTTGAGTTTAGTTACATAATTTAAGATATTTCAACATATTTCAATTGAAAGCAGGTTTAATTTTATATCGATTCAATGTTCATTTGATGTTGAATCAATTGTTTGAATAACATTGACTGAAATAACCTTGAACACTGATGTTGGATCAGTGTTAGTTGCAGTGAGGCATTAACAATGATTCTACGTTGATACAATGTTAAGTCTGCTATCTGGGATCTTACATAGATACACATAGATAATAAGACAATTACTCTCTCAAACAAACACACACACACACACACACACACACACACACACACACCAAGACAACCAGCAAGGGAAACATGGGGGACTCCCTAGAGACACGGGTGGGACCAGCAACTCCGGGTTTTCAGGGACCTCCTCCCAAAACACAAGAGCGAACGACGTGGCTGACCAGAGCGAGACACACAAACACGCCAATTCTGTCTTAAGGCATGAGGACCAGTGGAGGTTCTTCATAGTAACGCACTCTCAGGGCTCATATGACAAAACCAGTGTCTGGAAACATGCCAAGAGCCAGCGTCCCGAACAGACCTAGGGCCAATGGTATTTATATGCACCTAATTCTTGAGCATTTGTGTCATCCCGCTTCGAGTACCGGATGGGTGGGGTGTGCCACATAGGACAATTGAGACACTGTCAGGTGAGTTGTGAGTCACAGGAAAGACTAATGACCTTCGGATGTACCTGCGATGGCCTGGCACTCATTGTGCGGTCATGATGTGGCAAAACCCACCTGTCTGATACCCCATGAGGAAACAAACACGTGGAATTATTTGCAGACACTATTTGGTCCAGGTCCGGTCCCAAAACGCCTGTGGATCTCTGACCCACCGACAGACACAGAGGCCCAGAGAGGCCCTGTGTCCTTGAGGAGAAATGATACGACAGACCGAAAAAACTTCAGAGGCTTCAGACCGTTCCGCGCTTCGCCTCCGATTCCATCAGGAACGCAGCAACAACATAACAAGAATCTACTTCTAGGATTTTATGTGGAAAACATCTGCAAAATATATATTCATATATAAAAAGACAATCTATGTGCATCTAAGTTTTTTCTTTTTCTCTCATAATATAATCATTAATTAAGACACTGCTTGTGAATCTCTCAAGGTCACGTCTAAGACTGCTAAGTGGAATGCCAGTCGGTCCTATTGGTCCTGTGGCAGCGCCATCGGTGCTACGGTGCATCTGTTACACTGGGGAAGGGGGCGGGGGAGGAGCAGGGTGAGGGCCGGGCGACTTTAAAAGTGGTTCTCGTAGCCCTGTGATATGGTTGCGGGGTGCCCTTTGCATAGCCTTTAAGCAGGGCTTCGTCTCGGCGTGAGAGCCCACCCCGGGGACCCTTCCAGCCCGGCCAGCACTGGAATGTAGCGGCTTGTTCCCCGCCCTACCTGACGCCCGCGGTCTGCAGCGCGCCCCGGCGACCACAGCAGCGGTAAATTCACCGCTTCAGTCAGCACAGAGGAATGAAAAAACATGGGAGGAAGGAGAGGGAGGTAAAGAGAGAGAGAGAGAGAGAGAGAGAGAGAAAAAAAAGTTTTGCTTTCTCTCCTCCAGTCCGGGCCTCCCTCTGTGATGAATGTGCAGGGGGTCAGGGGCTGTGACGTCACCGGGGGCCTCTGGGTGAGCCGGGGTCTGGGCCTTCAGGGTTCAGAGACCAAAACGTGGAGGGAGGAATAAACCACAGAGGGAGCGAGGGGGGGGAGGGACCCTTTTCCCAGCCCCGTCATATGACAACAGGGCTTGTCCTGTGTGTGTGTGTGTGTAAGTCCATGTCCTGGGCTCTCCTTCCCATCGAGGGGAATGGCAGCAGCTCAGATGGCCACACAGAGGCCTCTCCCGGGACCGCCGGCTGTACGAGCCGAGGGGGTTCAGGCCTTTCTTCCGGCTGCTGGGGTCTCAGGCAATGTGGGAGGCAGGGCTTGGTTCGGCGCCTGGTCGCTGCCTACCCCCGCCTCCCTCTCACAGCTCGGTGACATGGAGGGGGTAGCTGGGCGGCGGGTGGGCAGGGACCTGGGACTTGAGCCGGTGGATGTGGCAGCCGTGGCAGAGCAGGTGGCCCTCTAGGGGATAACAGCGGTGGCCCTCCTCGTCATTAAGCTGGAGACCGCAGTCCTGAGAGGGAGACAGATAGAGACACATGTAAACACAAGATGGTCTGTGCTCAGGAACCACACCCAGACCTGGAGTCTTTGTTAGGCCAAGATCTATTAAGGCTTGGGCCCTGATCCTGCTGGCCTGCTACTGACCTACTAGAGCCACTAGAGCAGCCAGAGTTCATTTTTACTTTGCACTTACTGTTATTTTGGTTGTATTGATGCAGATTGTTGTATGTTGTATGTTTGTCGTCAGTGTTGCGTTCTTGAGCTCTCTTGAAAAGACATTTTTATTCTTAACAGGAATATCTGGTTAAATATAAGAAGCCCACTTTCAGTCACTTTAACATCTAATGTAAAAGATATCTGAACTATCTCTTCAATATGTAATGAATTTACCATCCCTGGGATGATTCAGCTGGACTTCGTCCTACCTCTGTCCATTTCCCCCCCAGAGCTCGGCTGAATGATTACCCACTGCTTACGTCACTCTCTGATCCATTTTCATGTGGGCTCACGATGCATGGAAAGGAATGTCTGCAGTCTTTTTTTCTTTTTTTTTTAAACTTCCTTCTCTCATGTCCTATTCATTATGGTACACAGACACACACACACAAACACTGAACTGTATGAAGATAGTAGAAATTAATTGTCTTCTAATTAAGATCCTTAAATAGGCCCAGATCCCCAACAGGGAGTCCTGGGATGTCTGCTTCTTTCACTACGCTCTCATTATAAGTAATCACGCTTAAACCGCAAACCATCAACATGGTTATTAGTCAGTGGGCATGTGAGGCTCCACTGGCTGAGCTTTTCATAGTGGTGACTGGGCTGGTGAGCGAGTCGAGTGGCCAGATGACTGGGATTTCAGAAGTCTGGGTTGAGCAACGCGTCCCCAGCTGAGCTCAGAGCTCAACGCTGGAATGTGCCTCGTCAATGAGTCACCACGCTAGGCTGCTACCCAGGTGTGTGTGTGTGTGTGTGTGTGTGTGTGTGTGTGTGTGTGTGTGTGTGTGTCTGCGTGTGTGTGTCTCAGTCATTCCACAAGAGACTTGAATGGTGATTCATACTTGCTGGTACAAAGCTGAGTCTGGTCTCATCCCACGGTTGGCAGCTCTTACCCAGGTTCACTATGTGTATGTGTATGTGTGTGTGTGCACGTTCATGCGCCTGTGCCATTAAAAGTGTGAATTGTCTGTGCATTCTCTGTAAGTGTGTGTGTGTGTGTGTGTGTGTGTGTGTGTGTGTGTGAATGTGTGTGTCCCTTCTCTCATTCGACAAGAGTCTGGAATGGTGAATCACACACACACGGATAGTAAATAAAGTCTAGTCTTATCATGCACGGTAGGATTCTCATACCCAGTTAGTGTGTGTGTGTGTGTGTGTGTGTGTGTGTGTGTGTGTGTGTGTGTGTGTGTGTGTTTGTGTGTGTCTAGTCTAGTCTAGTCTAGTCTAGTCTGAGCACATGAACAGTGATTAATGTCAGGACAGAATGAGAGCCTGACCTCGCAGTGATAACACTCCACATGGTAGTCCTTGTCCATAGACACCACCCGGATGGTTTCCTCAGAGCCCTGTTGGGGAAACACACGGTCAGACATCCAGACCATTACACTACACGGCCGTAGTTCATATTAAAGACACTGTCCAATAACTGGAGGGGCTGTAGAACGGACCTTTATACAAGAGCATATTACAGCGAATGGAAAAGGCAGATATAGAAGAGGGGGATGGGATACGGGGGTGGCAGAACGGGACATATTTCTTGAAGAGGTGAGATTTAAGCTGACAATGGAGGATTTTTTAAAAACCCCGACAGTCAAACTAGGCCGGCTCATTACCTGGGCTGGGAGGATGGGCTGGTTGCAGGAGGCACACTTGGGAGCGAAGACCCTGCGGAGGTACGGGATGACAGAAGTTACAAACTGGATTGTTCCCATCTCTGCGTCGTGTAAATCCCTTGACTGAGTTCCTACATATTTATTGCAAACCGATTCCAGTATTTTTCCCTTGACGATTCCAATATCAGGATCAGACTCCATTGATTCAATAAATGTACAGGACTTTGTATTGGTGTCATACAGAGTACAAGGACAACATGACCTCATATTTGAAAGAGAAGTGCATCAAGGCTTTAGCAGACATTATGTAAGTAGTGCAAATAACACTAGGTTAAACAAGTAAGATGGACTGGACAGTAACAGTAGTAGGATAACAGTCATATGGTGAAACTACCATGGCCAATACTTGCCAGCAACTATGTTTAAATATTAAACGTATTAAATTGTTGCTGAGTAGCTGCACTATAGCCTTGCACATCCCAGGTGTTTTGTCATGCAAGTATCACTTTTTTATCAGCACACTAAGAGATCTTTTCCTTACGTGTGGTAGTCTTTAACACAGTAGATATTGTTCTCAACATCCACAGTGAAAGGCACCCCGTCCAGGCCCTCTTTACACACCACACAGCGGAAACAGCCAGGATGGTAGGACTTGCCCAGCGCCTGGAGGATCTAGACACCCACGCACGCACACACACACAAAAACACAGGCGATAGCAGTCAGTATCACACCACGGGCTGCCATCAGGGAAGTCTCTAAAAGGCCAGATAACAAATAAACTCAACTAGGGTGGTGTGAGCTCATGTGTCAAGAACTGCACATGCACTATTTCAAGAGGAAGTCAAGAGGAGAGGCTTTTACAGCACCGACAGCCTTGTTATCACGCAGGCTGCTGTAGTGAATGAGGCCCAAGATGGTGAGAGACAAGATTTCCAAGTTTAAGATGCTACGTCAGGATGTAGGCTAGGTCTGAACATAATCCAGGCATCAAGTGGATGGGGAATATCAGAAATATTCATTGATGAGTTTACAAATCATGGGCCCTGAGTCACAGTTGGCACTACGAACATTAAAGTCTGGCAATTATTTATTCTTTATTCTCTTGGATGGGGCGTCTTACCATCTCCATGATAAGGTGACCGCACACGAAGCACTTCTCAGCCGTCTGCTGAAAACCAGAGTACTGCGGGAGAGATAAGACACAGGATTTATCATCGTCAGCAGGGAAATATGGGTTTTGGAGTATGTGAGATATGCGTTGGCTTCACTATTGTGGGAAAGAAGGTGTGAGACAACGATGACTAGCTACTGCTATCGCTATCAGTGGAAGCTGTATTGCTTCACTCCCCAATGCATGAACTAACATCAGTGGGAAAGTTATCTACAGGGGGTGCTGCTGCTCTCTTGAAATGGACATCAAAAGGGGGGTTGCTTTCTTTGTCTCCCAGCTGACATGTCCGAAGGGCGATCAGTTCCACCCCACCTCATGGATAATGCATTTTTAAAAATCCTTTATTTATCCGAAGAAGGATTTTGCTGAGCATGGGTGCTCTTTTTCTGCACCGCCCTCCATCTCATTCGTACAGTTCCACACATTCACACCTGGGAGCTGCCCAGTATAACCAGTCTCCTCACAACCAGTCTTCTACTGGCCAGCAGCTTCCCTGGAGCACAAGTGCCCTGTGCGTGTTACAGGAAACAAAACACATGACAGCATGTCAACAGCTCTTTTCTCTTAAACCCCAGGCAGATAATGAAGGTGACCATCTGCAGCTCACATGCCCCTAGGGGTCGTGACCTGATGACCCAGGGGGCTGGGGTGAAGAGACCGGGCTAGCAGGTGGAGGTGGGTGGTGATGGGTTGTGGGTCCACCAGCCTGCCCCCTGCCCTGCTCCAGACCTACCATCTGCCGTGCAGCTCCACCCACCTCCCGAACCCCTCAGGGTGACAGGCCAGGCTTGTCAAGGCTCAGCCGGATGAGGAAGGGGCTTAGTCTCATCCCTTCATCTAAATGCCAGGATCAATCTGTGCTGCTAAGTGGCGGTGATTGTAATTAGCAAAACAGACCGCGAGCGAGCGTTTCACAAAAGATCAACAGGTTAAACTGTGTGCGCAAGCAGTCTGATGAGGCCATCACGATCATATGCTACTGGTGTTTTCAACATTTACATTAGATTTAATATTTTCAAGTGTTCTTAGCTGTAAATAACAAAATGGAAAGCATAACAAAACTAGCTTCTTGTGGCTCTTGTGATATTTGGAAATCCAGCAGCTCAGGCAGCATCAAGCTCTTAATGTTTCAGGAATACAACTGATTTCTTATCAGCTATGGATGTTGATGATTGGTGAAATTTGCTCCGCTAGACTTATTGGCATATGGACAGTGTCACTCAGCAACACTCAGGACAACTAAACAACACAACAACTCCGCTATCCGAAAAGTAAGACTTCACTTGCACAATTACCACCACGCTGTTGCGTCCGTGTACGTTGACCTAGCGATTACAATATTTCCGTCAGCAATTGAAGGCATCGTGAGAGCAGGCTCTCTGTCTGCCCTGTTAACCTGATGCAGATGGACCAGGAGCCTGAGAGCTACAGCTGTCCCAGACCCCTCCTCCCACTCTTAATTGTAAGTGCTGGGGAGCAGCTTGTGGGGTAATTGAGCTCCTCAGGGGAAATTTGGGGAAATTAGTGTGAATTGGAGGGGTGGTGCACAACTCTAATTGTTGCAGCAACGTCTGTTTCCTCTGGAGGTTTGTAGAATGTAGACAAAGATCCCGATCCCTGGCTCTGCTTCACCCCCTCCTCCGTCACCTCGCCATGCGGTAATGGATATAGAGCTATCAGCTGATCTACTCATCAGTGGGCAAATCAGTGATCTCTCTCACACACACTTACCAGGAAATCCTCCTCACAATAGACCTTGCCGTTGACATTGTAGAAAGCTTTCCCTCTCAGCCTCCTCCCTGAAAAAAAAGAGAGAAAGAATGTACACATTTTCATTTCCAGGAAGCAGGAATTCAGGATTGTATCTAATGTGACAGAATGCTTGATACTGAGGTGACAATTCTGAAAAATAACTAAATAAACCAAAGGAACATACATGTTGGATGTGATATCATGAGGACAACACCACAATAAGCAAGGAATTGTGGGTGGGGGGTGGGAGGAGAAAGTACACTTGAATTTTCACTAGAAATCAATGGGAAAACATAAGAGTGAGTATGAGAGAAATCAATCAATGGGACTCTATGACTATTGGGGATGTCCTGGGGGCTCAAAAGGCTATGCTGCATACTGAACTAGATGTCCTCCCATCTATCTTTCCTCTCATCTTTCCCTGCTCTCTGCTGTCTAATAAAGCAGAAATTCTGTAAAACATGACGTTTTTATGAACGCGTGACACTTGGAAAATTGTGCTAGACAAAAGGACAAAGATATAATAGCTGCTTGAGGACGGAGACAAGCTCTATATTTGGAGAGCTTATCACTGTGAAAGTGTGGCTATCTATTACAGTGGGACTCCCTGTGGTGTTTTCTGCATTTGATGTGCTGAAATTGTTCAGAGTTGTCAGAACTACTAAAACATACCCACATTCTAGGACGGACTGCCTTCAGTCATCACAAGGACTACGATGAAAAGTATGATGATCAGTGTATGACACAGACTTGTTTTCAAAGGAGGAAAAATGCAAACTCAGACACTGATGACAACAAGAACACTGAATAGACATCTGGATATTGTGAGGAGTGCAAATGAAGGGGTTCATTCCAGAATGCTATGTATCCATTTTGAGAAAAAAAAATCTTCAGATAGTTAATAACTTCAATAACAATCCATGAATTTTACTTTCATATCAATAATCATTTTGTCAAAGTCGGGATCGCATTTCCAATTGACGGCTCTATCATTGCAGAATGAAACTCAACTAACGTGACGTAGCGTCATATTCCAATTCAATCAATATATATGACTGTTCCTCAATCCTTGTCCATTAAGGCCTCCACAACAGAGTGCAGAGCAGATGGCTGGGCGAATGTAGGTGACATTCTGCCGGTGCCTCTGGTCAATTACTTCGTCCATTGATCCCAACAGGATTCCACTCAACCTGCAGACAATCAATACAGCAGGCACAGGCTGCTATCCAAACCACAAGCTCCCCCCTGCTCATCTCGGTCTCCTCTTCCCAACCCCTTGTGCTGCCCTGCTATTGTGCACTGCTCACACACTCACACACACACACACATGGCAACAATAGCAGGCAGGAGACAGGATCTCCCCACGTTTGACACAGGCATGAACTAACCACGCACATGCATCTGCAGACACATGCGTACATTCTGTCCACCGCGGGCGCCCCCCCCCCCCCCCCAGCTTCCAGCTCAGAGTACGAAGGCTAAATTCCTCTGGGTGAGTCTTCATTCATCAGAAGTCTAAATCCTAAAAGGAAATTCCCCAGCACCCTGGCTTCTGCAGCCCCCTGCGATGCGTCGCTCAGAGCTCGCCCATTCAAATTCATTTAACGGCGGCAGTGTCTCTCTCTGGCAGTGCGGTGACTTCACCCGGGCCTGGCAGATGAAGCACACGGACCTCATAAATCTGGCGGATTAGTCAGATTTAATTGTCGTCCTGCCATTGATTTTATGGGTGTCCCGGCATGGGAAAGACATGCCCCCCCCCCCCCCCCCCAAACACACACACACACACACTTTAACGGCAAAATTTATACAATCGCTGTATTTCACGCACACACAGTGTCACAATGCTAGGAGATGGCAATACATTAACACCCATATAAATGGCTGGGGCAGCCCAGGAATGCTGTCCACACAATAGGTGAGACTTTAAGACTTTGAGACTGAGGAGTAATTAGCATATTAGCAGTTTGGCTCAGGGAGGGAAAAAAGAAAACAAAAAAAAAACACCTTCCTGGGAGTGAGGAAGAACACGACGCACAGCCACTGTGGAGTGACTTATCTTGTAGAAACCCAACAGTTTCTGGAGCGACTTAACTGGGACCATGAGATTGTATTGAGGAGCGCAGCGGCAGGGCTGGGAGGTGTCGCTGGGCTCTGTTCTGTGGCCTCTGCTCTGGAGATTGGGGTCTAGAAGGTGAACACAAAAGGCCCCTGATGACTGTGTGTTGCGCTGCTAAGGGAGCGGGCCGACTGAGCAAACGGGGACATTCTTTCTGCCTGAGGTCACTAGCTGGTCCCATTCAACCCCCCCGCACCCCACCGACACCACCACCACCCTCCCTCCCTGGTTCCCTCACAGAGAGAAGGGGGGAGGGCTCCATGCCTCCCTCTCTCTTCTGGCCCTTTGTCACCAGAGTGCGCTGCAGAGGGTTGGACCTCCTCATAGCACTAGAACTGATAGAAAAGGCATTTCTGATCTCAAGTACAGGGTATCCTGCAGATTTCAGAGACAATTTTAAGAACTTTTAATGCTACCTGGAATTGGATTCAAGACAAAATAACAAACAAACAAACAAACAAAATCAGGAAACAAAAAGCTGGCAAAAACATTTTAGATTGAACAGCTAACGAAAGATCTGAAACTATAAATAAGCAGTATGAAATGGACACATGAAGAAATGTGGTGTGGTGCCGATGTGGTGAAGACAAAACATGCTTGGCATATCATATTAACCCTGCCCTGTATTGATCCAAGAGTTAACATATGAGTGGCTCAAACTTCATGTGACCAACTGGAATTGTAAGCAATGTAATACAACAAAGGGAAATTATACTGACACCTCTGCCGTCCCATTCACATCTTATGGCGAAACTACACAATTCATGCCATTTCCCTCATCTGTTGTTTTTTACAGTTGCATCAAATAAACCTTTTTTTTTTACCATGTTATGCAGGTTCATTTTCAATTACGGCATTTTAATATAGTTTTAATCCCCAAATTTTGGATCATTTTAGTTTCATTTTCAGACTCTTTAGGATCTGCAGATATCCCGTGAACAGTCATTTGGATGGTACAGCCAAGATGGCCACCTTAAAACGTTTGATAATGACATATAGTGATGATTTTAATGAATGATTTTCCTCTCTCACTGCTTGCTCTAAAATGTCCCTCCCATCTCTCCTTAACTCCTATTCTATCTCTTTTCTTAGCACTTGATCTTATGTGATCGCTCTATGGTCACAGGAATATTGTAAAGGCACTAAGGTCCAGATCTTTGCACTCATTCATTTTGGTTCCTTGTGATTTTGGGCGATTTAAGAATTGCAGCTTATTTTACTGATACACTCATTGTAAGTCACAGATGAGAGCATCAGCTAAATGCCGAAAATGGAAACGTATCATCCCGGAAATAACTGTTGGTCTGCGATTCTCCCAGGGAGTGTGATTTCTATCAGTTTCATTTCTATGGGTCTCCCCCTCCTCAGCTCAAAGCCTCTAAGCACTGCGGGACATGTGGCATTTTCCATGGGGTTTGGGACCAAATGTCTCCTGGATTGGGATTTTACACTCCAAATACTTTTGGGGGTTTTCTTTTTTTTTTTTTGCCCCAACATTCTTCTGACATTTGTTTCCCATGACTCAAGTGTTTTGTGGAGCCTGTTTTTCACAGACATGCTTCATTAAATAATGGGAACTTTTTTTTTTAGCTCTAGACTTAACCTTTCAATACAGCAATAACACCCAAGAGAGCGTTCCTTACTGTTACGATGGGCGTGAAGGTAACATTTAAGTACTCATAATCACAGCTAAGAACACCCTTTCAATCTCCTGAAGATCAACGAAGGCGGATGCAGGTCTGTTCAAAGTCGTCCAGTATTAGTCTCGTGTCTGCTGTTCATCAGGTAATGGTGTGATGAAATCGTGCACAGTTGTCTTTTCGCCCAGAGCCCTTTGCACGTGAACGGATGGTTAATAAACAGCCATTTCCGCATTCTGAAATATTAGCTTACGGACTTTTACTATTCATTTGTGAGTGTGAGCTCCTAAATGTCAGGTTCTATATTCAGCTGTGGGCCTACGCACCGGCATGTTTTCAAATCCAGTCAGAATGACAGGTGGAAATTTGCGTGCTGCAGAGGTGACATTTCACTAGCTCCTTTTCCAAGGTAGCTGGGATGGTGTCTTTTTTTCCCCCCCTGAGTGCTACTGTACAAGACACCCTGCCACTACATTTGGCATGCAGGCGGGCGAAGCAGCCGCCTCAGCAGCATCTGGACATATCAGAGAAGCATGCCTGATTCCCCAGCCCACATGAGACAAACAGCACAGTGAGCTCAGTGTACAGTGATCCAGTGATTTCATCCTTGAGTGATCTGCAGTCTCTAGAGCCACCGCAGAGTGTGCTCTGTCAATATTTGGACAGCAACAGACTATTTGATGTTTTGGCTCCATACTCTTATTACTTTAGACATGATGACAGTGAGCTCTAAGTGCAGACTGTCTGCTTTAATTTGAGGGTATGTTCAGGCAGCTCTTTCTGTGCATGCAAGCCAGGATGCCAAAAGCATTTGGAGAGATCAGGATTATACAACTAGGAAGTCATTTTTAGTTTGAAGTAAAAAAAAAAATCTTCCTGTGCGATCACTATATAACCACAACCCATAAACACCCCCAGACTCTCAAAGTATCTTTATGAGGATTCAGCTGTCACTCTAAATTACTGAGGCAAGGAGAGTATTGTGGTTGTTAATGAGAACAAGTTAAGACGGAGTTATGAATCCAGGTTTGAATTATCAGGCTCCTGCAATGGAGAGATTTCAAGATTTGGATGTAGAACGTCTCCCACTTAATTTTTCCAAAGCTTTGTAGAAAAAGCTTGTCAAGCCTCAATGAATAACAAAACAACATTGAACAGCATGTCACTGTCCAAATACTTGAAGTTGTATTTGGTCTCAGCGGCAGAGAAATGGACAGAACTGACTGGACCCAAATTTAACTCCTGCCTGTTCTTGACATGATAGATAGAAATTCCCCCCGGGGATCAATAAAGTATCTATCTATCTATCTATCTATCTATCTATCTATCTATCTATCTATCTATCTATCTATCTATCTATGATGATGTGTCTTGCAGCATTGTCATGAGGAACCCACAAAAAGCCAAGTTCATCTATATAGCCGTTTTTCACAAACAAACCTCAAAAGACTTTAGCCTTATCATGCAGATAGACAATCAAATTTATGACACAATCAATTATCAATCAATTATGACAAATAAGATGTTTACAGAATATGATCAGAACAAAAGCACATGAAAACAGAGTAACAGGTAGAAGAGGACTGAAAGGACATAGTGAGCCTTCATAACCTGAAGGTATCCTAACCTGGCCGCTCCATCAGTTTAAGCCCTCTATGAAGAAAAACCCTGTGGGAGAAAAAATGGAAGCACCCTTGGACGGGGAATTCAAAGAGGCTCCTCCCACCAGGACGGCTGGACGTGCAATAGATGACAGGACAAACTATAGTGCAGGGCGTATAGTTCTGTGTGTATATTTCAATTGAATAATTCAGTATCCTTGTTCAGCCAGGGCCCCTAGCAGGAAAAGTTGAGAAAACTTCAACCTCACATTATAAATTAATGGGGGGTTCTGTCCAAAAAAACAGAATGAGTCACAGCTACCCAGCTGCACTATCCAAATCACAGCCTCAATCCAGGCATGTGAAAATACCAACAGCAAGGTTTATAAAAAACATACTGCTGCCACTCTGACTTTTAACAGCATGGATCACAGCAAGACAAATCTAGTCAAAACAAAAAGCTGAAACTGACTGGCGAATGAGTGTGTAATACCCACAATTTTGTTTTGTTATTGTATTTTATCACTTCATTTTTGGAACGTTTTTTTCACCTAGCAAATAACCTGCTAAGATGCATTACTCTTTATGGTGGGAGGCATCGCTCAGGTTCTACTGGAGCCCCTGAAGTGACAAAAAAGGTTTCTAGTGCACGCAAGAAACCATTTCCGATAGTTTTGCGTACAAATGGCCGATGATTTTCTGTGCTCACAAGAAACTTTCTAGTGCGCACAAGATACTTTCTCCCAGAACAAGTAAGCTTTTATCACCTGCTGGGTGCAGGGAGCCGAAGCAGGCTTTTGGGCCGTGAAGAGGCTGGATGGCTAGATGGATGGCTAGATAGAGGTGGTGATTCACTCAGACAGGAACTTCAAGTGGATTTGTTTTTACCATGGCAGGATGGGCATGTGCAGGCCTGCTGTCTTGACACGATTCTGTCTTGGTGAAAACCAAGCAGCTAAAGGCAAAACAAAGACACAGTAAACATGTTGGCCACCACAAATGATCCAGTGTGACCTGTAATTGTACCTCACCACCTTGGGCCATTTCTTTGTAATTTTGAAAATGCTAAAAGACAGTGGTGAGATGCACCATTGCCCAAATCTAATCAGCAGTTAAAATTGGGGTATAATCACTTATGTTCTTGAAAGGTTTGACTCGTAGATGGGGAAAAGTATTTTCAGAACTTAACATCTTGTAACCCTGAATATAAGTGTATTTTACACCAGTCATGACAAACACATGTAAACAATCCTTTTACAGTCTAAAAATACAAGTAAAACGTATGCTCAGCTGTCAGTCCATTCCAGAGTGAATGGTGAGCTTGAATCTGAAACACGTCTAAATGCTGAGCAGTCCCACAGTGCCTAGCTAGGTGTGCAGCAACAGTCCTGGAACAACCAGGATAACCACATCATGTATTGTCAAGAAGAATAGATCCACTCTACTAGATTGCTACACTTACGAAGGTTAGCTGTCTTTCAGTATCATAACATTGTAGCCTGTTTGACAAAATGTTTCGTTAGCATTGGCCAAACTTAATAAATTCGACACCTCAATCTAGTTATAACTAAAATATTTGTCAGCAAAAAATATTTTTTCAGAGATTGCAAAGTTTACACACAGACTATAACCCTGGGCGAGCGAGCTTCAATAAGAGGTGAGAGAGTGAGGTGAGACCTTTGCATGTCATGCAGGTTTTTTTTCAATGGCTCACACCACCCTTCGCCGACATTTGAGATCAATTTCCCTCTGACCACCACGTCCTGGGAGATTCTTAATTCCTTGAGTAGCAAATTTCTTAATGACATTGGAACTGTGGAAACAGGAATACCAAGGTCTCTAGAGATGCTTTACAACCTTGTGAAATGTTTGGTGATAATAGTTTATCTGACATCCTCAGACAGCTCTTTTCTCTTCACCATTTTAACAGACGACCAGGGAAGCAGAACAGACTTATCACTTTAAAATGGATAATTGGGCACCTATATATCAATTATACCATGTGGGCACCTGCAACCTGTCACAGGTGAGTTGAGTTACACTGCAGATGAGAATCTATTTCCTCCAACAAAATTCATTTGCATTGTTCTAAAAGGGTGACACATTATTCTTATTGTTTGACAATGTGCTGTTGTAAAGATGGTGGAATAGATGGATGGGTAAAGTTGCTTCAATTTTCAGTTATTTCAGAATATGTATAAAATGTATAAAATGTATAAAAAAACATCTGTATAAAATGCAAGGTGCCAATAATCTTGGCCAGAACTGGATGGGAAGCTTCCAAATATTGGGGATATTTACAAATGTGGAAACTTTCCAAATCCCAATGCCTAAAAGCAAGTAAAACACAACCAAGCACCCCTATTATTGGACGGTAGTCATCCCTGCTGAGTGTTCTTGAGCATAACACTGAACCCCTACCTGCTCCAGGGCGGTGCTCCTGCACTCTGACCACTCTGGTGAAGTGCATACATGTATGTGTGCCAGAGACACGTGGAGGAAGAAGAAACAGAAACAGAATGCATTCAGCAGCCATGATTTTTCAGCTTTCAGCTTTCCACTGCCTGCCAGGTGCATCTAGTAGTGAATGAGCTGGCAGCATCAACAAATTTGATTTGAAAAATCCAAACCCATGAGCGCTCTTCAGTGCTTTAAGTAGCAGGCTGAGTTACTGTAACACAGGAATGAGTCATCACCCTCGCAGCAGACAGTGGACTCGTGAGCAGGTGATCCAGCCAGAGAGGGCATGCTGTTCCTCAGCAACCCTGCTTCACGTTGGTAAAGGTATATAGATTCTGACAGCTGCCCAGTACAACCAGACTGTTGGCGACTGAGCAGTTCCACCGGAGAGGTTGAGAATTAAGGGCCTCGCTCAAGGGCACTTCGACAGTAGTTGTGGGAGGGGAAAGCACTACTCTTTCAGTTTCCCCATCCACGGATGGTCCACAAATTCAAACCCACTCTAAACCCTCTCTAACCTTTAGGCCAACACTGCCGGTGTGCACCAGGAAGAAACGGAGACATTAGGCCATTCTGATGGAACGACATCCTAACTGAAGTAAAAAATAGATCTAAAATTTTTAATGAAGCACAGTTGTTCAGTCAAGATCCAAGCATGTTCTCTGTTTCAACACTGGAACCATAAGGAATGCATGCGTTTGTTTGTTTGTGTGTCTGTGTGTGTGTGTGTGTGTGTGTGTGTGTGTGTGTGTGTGTGTGTGTGTGTGTGTGTGTGTATGTGTGAGCGCATGTGTGCATGCGTCTCTCCATGTGTTGTTTCATCTGAGCCCATGCCAGGCTTGCCCCTTCTGATAAGCAGGTCTGGTACACTTTGTGACTGTCTGATTGAGGTCCTCCAGGGAAGGCCGGCTGAAGTGGAGGGGGGTAGTTTGCATTCCTGGCCATTTCATGAAAAAAGGGTGCAACCATGGGAGTAAGCCAAGAGGAGGGCTCAATTATGCATGGTTAAACAAAGCCCAAGGCTACCAGCGAGCAATGTCTCAGCAAACTCTCCCTCTCTCTGGAGCTCCAGACTCCGTGAGCACCCTACTCTTTGGCACATTTTGGTCAAAAGGTTGAAGGGAAAAAAAAGGAAACTAAAAAACAAACAGGAAAAAAAAAGAAAGAGCGTAGCCCCTGATAAATCATTGGATTGTGTTATGACAAGTGCAGGCACTTTGAAATTAAACTTCTCAAAGGCCTTCAAAACACTCCGCTTAAAACAAAACATTCCCATTCACATGGGGTCAAATGATATATCACAGAGTTTACGTTAGCAATAAACTTTCTCGAGAGGAGAGATGGCCTGTGAAGTTATCAACAGAGGGCTGCGCTGAGCAAAGCATGACTAATTCACCTACCGTGGATGTGATTTGTCAAATAAAACTGACAATAATTCTCTCTCTATCCGGTATCTGTAACTATTTGATTCACCCTCCCAAAAACAATCCTTGCTTGTCAGAGCAGAAGGTTATCTCACAAAGAAATGTTTGAAAGCATCAAAACAAGAAGCGAAGAGCAACCAGTGTCCTCACCTTGGCTCGGCACCGACTGCAGGGATGTGAATATAGCTTACTATTAACTTCCAATTAAACCCCACCAAACATAATCAAGAATATCGGGACAGCAATTATATTTTAACCAGGTCAAGGGTTATTTTTCACAGAAACCCCAGAACCTCGGCAATTGGACACTGTCCCTCATTCTTCAGCCGCACAATAAATCGGAAAGTATGTGGATTTGGTTACATGTAAATTATATGCAGTTCTTCCAGAGCCGGGGGGGATCAGTGTCCATGTATAGCACACACATGAATGGAGGCAACCTGTCTAAAAACTCTCTCCCGACATCTTCTTCTTGTTTCCACTGGAAACAAGAGAGCAGGGTTGGAATCAGGTGACAGGGAAGCCACACACACACACACACACACACACACACACACACACACACACACACACACACACACACACACACACACACACACACACACACACACAAAACTGTATTTTGAACTCAAGAACTCAATTTTAATTCCAATAACTAGGACCAAATACTGTCAGCGTTTCATTTCTTCGGGTGCTCGTTAGCTCGTTCCTGCTGGACAGAGAACTGAAATGTCCTGTCCAGAGTTCTCCCTGAGGAAATTCCTAAGCACAAGGTGTTTTGATCCCTGACAACACCACATACACCAACTCTGACACAATGCCAGTGATACTAATGATGATTTGCAGCAGAGGCAACAGTGGCCGAAGCTCAGAGCCACGCTGTGTGTGCAGAATTAAGACACAAAGCTGCAGACACAGTAAGGCGGTGACCACGCAGACAAACTGAAGCAGGAGCATTAGCACACACTTCCCCCATTGTTTTCTGTGTTTTCGGAGCATAATCGGCGCTCCGTGCACACGCCGGCACCGTTGCAATATGCAGCATGCACATCTAAGGCAGAACCACACATTTTCAACTGCTTTCAACACCTACACAACACTACCTAGACAAGTGTGCGCCAATCTTGGTTTGAGTTCAGAACATGAGCAGAGGACCAAAACCAGAGCTTTTGTAGGTTCCTCAAACCACAGAGATTATTAACCTATGTCGAGGCAAAATGACTAACAAATCTGATACAATGATTAATACAATACAGCAGGGCTATTCAACCCATGTGCCATGGAGAGTCTGCAGGTTTTCACTCCAACCAAAGACTACAGCAGGTGATTTCACTGATCAGCACACCTTCAAGCAGACAGGAGGGACTAATCAGTCTTTGGTTGGAGTGAAAACCTGCAGACTCTCGGCCCTCCATTGCACATGGTTGAATAGCTCTGCAATACAGTACAGCTGGTCTATGAGCCTGTTCTCTAAATGCAGGAAGGAGACTAGAACAGGCTGTAGGACATCCTTTATGTCAATCAGAGAAAATATGAAATCGTATAGTGGTGAAATGCAGGTAGTGGCGCCTCTGCCACTCCAAATTTTCCACCTGCATTGAACTCGCTGTGTACTGCTTTGACTGGTGCTATGCTACAATATGGAATCTGCTAGCTAGCGCTCTGGCATGGTGCAGCTCGCGATTTCAACACTTCCTGTCTATACATCCTGTCTATAGCGCCTGTCTGTGGATCACTGTCTAAATATTAGTACAGTTGCAGATATTTTCCATTAAAAACATCTGATGTTTATTTAGATCAAACACATAAACTTCAGGTACACATAAACACGGCATCTATTTCATCATATACTACAGCGTAGCAGATAGAGGCAAAAATAGGTTGTAATGTATAAATATATTTAGAAATATACAAAACTATCGTTGCGAGATGAGCAGAGCTGGAGGCCAAATTACCTAAAAACATTCAAATCAAAGGCTAGGACCAACTGGATTGACAGAACATCCATGATGTTGCTCACAGCTCGGTAGCTCTGTGCATCTCTCAATGATATGGAAGAATAATGTTGGTGTACATTTGAACTTTTTATGTCCCAAAACTAGTGATGAGTAGTTTGGAGCTTTTGCAATCAAGTTTTTTTTCCCGATCTATACCAGATATATGTATGGTACAATGGTAACAACCTTCATACTGCATGAGGCTAAATTGCAGGAGGAGAGTGCATGCGTGAGAGTTAATGGGCACTTTTGCAGGCTGAAAGGTGGGACGGTTGGTTGTTTTTTTTAGTTTTTTTTTTACTGTTGACCCCCCCAATAGACATTCTTGGGTATTACTTACCACAGGAACAGCAGGTGAAGCAGTTTGTGTGATACAGGTTCCCCATGGCCTGGCAGGCTTGGCTGGCTCCGTATACACCCTTCCCACATTTGATACAGATACCTGTTGGAGTGAAGCCACGCATGGTCAGTTCTTTACCGTTACATTAGAGCCATTTAGCTGCCGTCCTGTTATTCACAGCGAATTACATCCATGTAACAGGAGAACAAGCCTAGATTCTGAGATCCTCGACATTATAGACTGAGTGGATGATTGATTTCTGAATGACTTATGACTTACACTTGGTTCTACAAGCTTAGAGTTGTGTGACGTGAAGACTTGTTGCCGTTTCACCTCTATGTGTTTCAAACATAAACCATGGCAAACTAAATACATTCTGAACACAACAGTGAAACGCTACCAATTTCCTTGTTGCATAATGCTAAGTTGATCAAAAAAGCTTATTTGGCAAAAGGTCAGTGCATGTCTTTGATTGTATAACAGTGAAATGAATTGTGACAATGATCAGCTTGTTAAAAGTATGGGCTCCCCATGGCCTTCCCCGTGGTGAGCTTTTATCCACGGGCAGATTTCATTACTTTCCCTCTCTGCTGCTTTTGATGTCCAACTTACCATTCCACCACAATGAAATTAAAAGATTTCACGGCACATCAAGACAGAAAACCCACAAATTGTGCCAAATAAGAGAATTAAGCAGACTTGGGATGGCTCTAGCTGTATAGCCGAGCATCCTCACAAATTTCACAATATCAATGCTCTGAATTGATCTGAAATATTCCTACAAATATTCCTACTATTTCATTTGTATAATTACAACTTGTACTGTTGTAATGCTCATGCAATACTCAGTATAGTACCATGTATCAATGACCAAGGCACACCACTACATCACGAAAGTTGACGACTGTATTGCAATGCGCTGACAGGAAATGCAGTGGGTGTGAGGGGTTGTCAGGAAGCACTGTGTGGCACAATTAGGGAGTGAGTCAGCAATAGATAGGTCAGGGACAAGGCCTGTGTCCCCACAACTTTTTGTGCCTTTATTACCAGGGAAAGTCTGGTAATAAAGTACTAATTGTACTAATACTTTTTTTTTACTCTTTTTTTCCAGAGGGTATTTTTAACCCCTCTGGATCTGCTTTTTACATGCTCTTCTGGTCACAATATTTCTGAACAATGACATAATACATGTAAACACATAAGATTTTAACTTCTTCCTCACAGCTGGAGGCCTTACAGAAGGAGAATGGTTTTCCCCCAACCTGTCCATCTTCCACCCCCTCGATGCTGCTGAGTTTTTGACGATACTGGTAGTTTTATTTTTTGTTGACGTAGTGGTTTGTGATTTCTCCTGATGGCTGTGTGGTGCCAACATTTTCAACTGCTTCAGGCTGCGTATTCTGATCAAAAACTGCTCCATTTCTCTCACCCAGAATGCACTGAAAATAATCCGTCAGTCATAAGCTCCCACGAACCACGCCGCAGGGGACAGCAGTTGAATACTTGACAACTCAATAAAAAATGTGAACAGGTGAAATGTAAAAAAAAAAGGGTACTCTCTATTATTGAGAGCTTTTTGCACCTTGCTTTTTTATTTCACAGACATTTTATGAACTTTCAAGGGATTTTCTGCCCACAAATCGTTAATTTCTGACCCTAATTCAGTTCCACACATTAGCTTCTGGGAGCAGTTGGCCACTGAGCAGCTCCACACAGACTACTGGAGGTTAACTTCCTTGCTCAAGGGCGCCTTGACAGACGTTGTTTAGGGAGGGGAGATTGTTATTCATTCTCTTTCCTCACCTGTCCCAAGAATCAAAACACTGACCTTTCAGTCGCACGTTAGCATCTCAAACATTTAAGTTGCTGTGACCCCTGCACAGTATGGAGAATGACTGATGCACTGAGAAGCCCGGGAGAAGAAAGTGCTTCACTATGCACAGGTACATGGAGTAAATGGAAATCTCTACATCTAAGATCTACACACAAGCCTGAACTATCCGACCACAGAGAGTACTGTGACCTTTAGTGAGGAAAGGAAATTGGGGGGAAAAAAGAAACTATTTGGACGCAGCAACAGCAGACTAATGATCTCCCAACTCTCACGCACAAGACGGCGTCCACTGGGGTCACATTCCACAGGGAGTGCAGGGTCAAAGCCTGGGTGGGGTGAGTCCAGGGTCACAACGCCTACAGGACACAAGATCCCAACAGGGGAGCTGGCTCACTACCCCCCCCCCACCCTCCACCATGATGACCGTGATGATGAAAACGAAGGAAGTGTCATCTAATGGACAAATGATCGTGAAATCCTAGCTTTGAAATAAAAACACACTTCAGGATCGTTTCAGAGAAAGGACACTTTGGTGCTGTCAGTGACGTAACCCTGGATTCCAAGTCTTTGGTTATCTAAAGTTATAATTTCCCTTTCACAACAGCTCTAATGCAGCTCACGACATTGTAAAGGCAGATAAAGGACAAGGGCACTGGTAAACCATCCAAAGGTTACATGTTTTCCTTTTAAACTTGAGGCGTTTGTACATACGATTTCAGCAGAATCAAAGTCAAATATTGGCATTTCCTAGTGCAACCTAAACTGGTGACTGCACTCCGGCACTCAGCAAAGATAACGGAGGAAAATGAGTGCCATTCTTTGTGATAAGGACGAAGGAGTAAACACTGAATCATCCTAATTGACTTAACAACTTTGCCTAAATAAATAAATAAATAAATGATGGTAAAAACAAAAAGTACCAGTGTGCCAGAACCCTACAATGAGTTTGTCTTGGTGCAGAGACAAGTTGCATTGCTTCCTATGCTGAGAGCCTCAAAGTTTACTTGACTGAGAGCGTTCAGTGGAGTTATGAGGGCAATGGATCCTGGTCCTGATACACAAGGATTATAATCTCCTCTCAGCTGACAGCAGTTAGGCTCATCTGGACCCAGAGCAACTTCCTCCAGGTTCATACAAGGAGTTTCCTGGCTGCCCACTGCATTGGCACAGCACGCTTCACTTCTTGGGTCATTTGCAATAACAGACTAAGTGGACATGCCTGACTTTTGATGTGGTAATAATTTACAGATTATGAATGCTGAATGTGTGTTTGTGGAGTGATGTATAGTCTTCTTGTTCAGGAGGCTCGCAAATCTACACTGGCTGCCAGTTGATTTCAAAATTGTACTGACAACTTTTAAAGCAATAAAAGCGTATAGTATATTTTAGAGCTTTTATCTGTTTATATGTTCACGAGCGCAAATCTTTGCTCCAGTGACAAATCTGTACTACTTGGAATAAACTGCCTGAGGAGATGTGAGCTGCTACATCTGTGGCTTCTTTAAGACCCTATTGAAAACTCATTTTCAGAAATCTGCTTTTAACTGTTAACTTGCACTGATTTTGTATGATGTACTTTCTGATTTTTCTGTTTTACTGCATTTCCTTTTCATTTTATTCATGTTTTTTTGTTTTAGTTGTAAACTCTTATTTTATAAACTTGTATTCTTTGGTGGTTTCTTGGTTTGTTTTATGTTTTAGTACTACACAAATAAAGTCTATTATTACTACTACCATTGTATGCCTTGCACTACCCCTTCTGCACTGTATGTGAGGACCCATTGTATGTAATGTGTAACTACATGTGTGTAAAGTGTCCATTTGTCTCTGCCCCATTGCCACCGAGACACATTTACTTTACATTTATTGTAGTTAAAGTGATTCTGATTGTGGCTTGTAATGTAAATGTTATTCAATGTCTGTCGCCCACTGTGGTCTTTGTGTATTGATATCTGTGCTGAAAGTATCATCCTGCCCTCTGTGACCCTCATACACTGAGCCCATTATATAGTCTTGAGACCAAGGTCTCTCCCAGCTATCTCTTTCCCACTCTTCAGCACTCCAATATGTTTTTACGCGGGGCCGTCCGGGTACACAGCCAACCCACTACACGTCTCCTTTATTCCCATTAGCATTGCAAAGTCACTGATTCTTCCCCTTCTACAGCCCGGTGACAGTGGAGACAGATAGACATGTAAAAGTTAACATGGTTAGCATAATGACAAATATACAAAATAGGTGTTTCTATTTGGTTCGCCATCAATCTAACAAATACTTGGATAGTACGAGTGGGGGACAGGTGTGTACGCAGATAGCATGTGTTTGAGTGTTTTTCCCCCTCAGTGCCATATCGCCATGTATATTTATTGCACACACCCTTGCCTGAAGCATCCACATTATGCGGCTGAATGATACCAAGAGTGAACTTTTTACAACTGTGTTGACACCAAGTTGGGTTGAAGCAGCATTTAAAAACAATCTCCTCTATCTGTCTCCTCAAGTGTTTTATTTATTTTCCTAGCACTTCTGGCTTACATGATCATTCTATAGTCACAGGAGTATTGACAGGCCACCATGGCTCTGACCTTTGATCCAATACCTAAAATGTAAATGTAAAATGTTTTATTTGTGGTGTTGCATCCATTTTGTTTATTTCCTCCGGTTACAACGGTACTGTACTTTCTCAACTAAAGTGTAGATTAAACTGTCAACCACGTGTGCACCAGACTGTAGGCACTTTTGTTATCATGGAAAAATTCTCCTACCGAACCGAATTTGAAAAGACTGTAAATAGGAGCAAATATAAGTCATGAAAATCAACTTGTGATTTGTGATGATTTCCAGACCAATGCTAAGGATCCTAGAAGGCATGAGGAATAAGGATGTGGTTAGTATTTTACAAGACAGTAGGGAAATCACTGAACCGCCCTTGTTGCTAATCTAAACAGGATCCTGAATCCCTGTTGTACCCATGGTGCAGCATGTCTGTGTGGTAAGAACAGGATGCAGTGCTGGCGCATTCACTTTGCTAAAAATAAAAGAGCAGCGCTTGTACCGATGCTTCAATTCATGGACATTTCAATACCTTTGTTTCTTAAAAGTAGTGTAAAGATCAGCCTGAATTATTCGTTTTTTTCATTGGCAGCCCACATGCAACCTATGTGTTCTTTTGAGTGCAATGCTTTATCATGCTCCTGAGAAACAAGCCTTTTGCATCATACTCACATCAATGAGAAGGGAAGTTTGTTAAATCATGCTATGAGCCATCAGGCTTATGGTATGTAAATCAATATGAAAATAAATGGAAATCTAGCATGTTATTTATGAAAGCAATGAAAATGCAGGCCCATGTAAGAGAGAGATCAAGCAAATTAAAATGTTTGTGAAGTCTGTAGCTGTAGCTTTAAGCCAAACAGAGGCTGAATTTCTACTAGAATACTAGAATAGCTCTGCACGTAACTAATGATGCAACTGCAGTACACATAGCATATGCTTAGAATTTTCTATCCCTCCATCTACAAACAAGAACGGTCCTGCATGTTGATCCTATATAGCTCAATGGGTAAGACATGGAATTAATGCTGGCAGGGTTTGGGGTTTAAGTCCCACTGGGGCCATCCATACTAAAATATGTATGCCCTCATACTGTGAGGCTGTGGAGAAACAGAAGAAACTGCTTGCACACAGGTGTGGTCCCTAAAGGAATAAAGCAATTAACACCATGCCATCATGCTTAGCATGTGACATCTCTTCTATAGTTACAGATACTTGTAGAATCGATGCCAAGGTGCTTTGAGGCTGGTCTGGCAGCTTGTGGAGGTCCAACTTCCTATTAATACACTTTATGTTGGTGTTTCATTTATTTGGGCAATTAATCTATAAATCAAAATCATAATGACACTGCAGTGTTAAAGAATGCAGCTTCTGTATTGCAAATGCTGCAATAAGGGATTTTTTAAATTCACTGTTTTCCACAAGTCAAAATGTCTAGCAGCCTCCCGTTCCCTCAAGCATGGAAATACTACATCATTTAAGGAGATTGGTCTTCACTGGTCCTATGGCATTTAAAATGACTAGATGTAGATTCAAAATATACATTGCAATATTACAACTATAATATCTGTCAAAATAACTGCAAGAGGATTTTTTTTCCCCCTTATCGTGCAAGAGTCTAAAGAGACTGTTGAGCAGGGCAGGGCAGTGTGCTGTTGTCTACAAGTCAGCGTTTGTGTGTGTCAGACATGTGCATGACTACTGCCATTATAATTCTGGGCAGGTGATCAGACTTGACCCCCACCAACCATGTCTGGCCCGCCAGCCAAGATCGTGTGCCAAGTGTCTGGTGCTGCCCGACTCCCCACTGGCTGGTTAATGAAGGGCTTCGCGGGGGAGTCGGGTGGGTGTTGGGGGGGGGGGGCTGGGGCGGGTCCGCTCCGCAGCCTCAATTGCAGCCTGTGTCGGGCCAGCTGTTGATTCACAGCTCCTTCGCCACCACAACAAACAGAGGCCACACAGGGGCCGGCAGGCAGAGCAGGGCAGGCAGTGTGGGACACTGGCAGGCAGCGCTGGGCCTCCAATAAAGCCCCGGCGATCAATTTCTCCGCTGTCGCTACGGAAACAGAGCCGTCTCTCTTGGCCCTGGTGTGAGGAGCTTCTGTCTGCATTCTTCTCTCTCTCTCCCTTTCTCTCCCCATCTCTCTCAGCCCTCTCTCCACCCCCCTTGCTCTTTCTCCCTTCCCTCTCTGTCTCTCTTGCTCTCCCGCTTTCCCGATGTATGTCTCTCCCCTTCTCTGTCTCTCTCCATTTCACCCTCCACTCTTCCTTCCTCTTTCTCTCACCTGCTCCTCTAGAACAAATGAACAGCCATCACAGCCTCGCTATTGAGCAAGTGCACTGGCTACAAAACAAGCCCCTGTTCTCTGACTGCAGCCGGTTGTCTCGCTGCTAATTCAAACCTGGACAGCAAGTTCCTTTTTTTAAGCCAATATATTTTGCCTACAATCACAAAAAGCGGCATGAGTCTCACTTCTGGAAAATAGGCAAACACCAAATCTTCAAGTTAAAATGGCAAGACGCCCAACAGTGAATGTTTTCATCCGTGGCTTATAATAGCACGAGTGCCTACATTTTTAGTGCTGTTGGCAAACCCCTAACCCTAGCAGTGTCAGTGCCATGCTCAGCCCACTGAGCTTCACAGGACCACTACCTAGATACTACCCACCAGAGGCTGACTGCTGAGCTCATTTTCGACAAACCAAGACCACTGCACTGAATCAGTGAAGGGTATCTGCTCAGTCAGAACAGAAGGCTCCATTCAGTACGGTGCAGCGCTGTGTAAACGTTAGCTCTGCCAAGACAGAAATTAGTATTGCCCTGCAAAAGGCTCTCTTATCTGCCACTGAGGGACCTGTTGTTGGTAATCTGGAATGCGCAGGTTGCAAATGGACCTTTTAAGAAATCACAGATCTACAACTGTGTTTCTTAAATGAAACCCTTTTTACACAGATGACAGGTAGATAGTATGAGTGTGGAGGAAAAACACCAACATTTTGCCAGGGGTTTGTTTAGCAGTCAGTAAACTGGTATTGCTTCAACCATTTCTTAATTTCAACAGGCACTCGTCGGTGTTGTAATACAGAGGAAACAAATGACATGTCATACTTGATATAACCACTACTAATAAAACTACTATATGCCCACAGTTGCCATGGAGAAGCTGTATTTTATCTAAAATAACTGGTGTTCTTTGTCAGTGGTAGGTGCTGGGGTCAGGGCCAGAGCATCAGTCCCTCACACAGGGACCCAAAGAGGAGAAAGTGTAAGCCGAGGGAAAAACAACACATTGGACACACAACAAAACACATTGACTTGACTGGCCAGGTGCAGGGCTGCTCTGACCAACCCAGTATTTTAAACCACTAGCTGGGACCAGCCAGTTTATGAACAAATCAGGTGAGAATCTTAGTTAATGAACCAGTTAGTTCAATAGTACATCATCTTCTTAACAAAACACTCAAAACAATTGCCAATAAAATAAGATAATGCAAATAATGAAATAAAGGATTTGGATTCTGCTTTTGGTGTTCCATGTGTACAACTAAGGAGGATATGCCAACAACTTCAATGACACTTTGGTTGGCTTAATCCACAGGTGGTAATCCTCTGAGGGCCATGGGCGGAAGTTGAAGGCCAATCCTCATGCAAAACAATCAATAAATTATTGGAGGGGAGGGGTTATTTTCTAATTGATATTGGGTCAGATTAGAAATGTGGACACTGTGATATTGATTATAATTACATAATTACACACATGACATTTGAAAAAAATGTTGAGTTGACTGCAAAGAGATTCCTAAACACAATTGTTTCAAATCACAAACTTCCTTATACCTGCTATTACTTACCAAAGTATTCTTTTTTCATGTGCATTTCTAACTCCTTTTCAAGCTCCAAGGTGAGCGCCTCCAGCCTTCTCTCCGCCTGGCTTGGGCCACTTTCTCGGCTCGGGGTCACCTGGTAAGGTAGTTTAAACCTCTGGCTGGAGGCAGCTGTTTTCGTGGACATGCCGTAACTAAAGGGTGATGGCGAACCCGCGGCCACCTCTGCAGCCATTCCCGTCTGGGCTGACTGCTGCTGGGACTCCGGCATCGCAGAAAGCCCCTGGAGCTGGATGCGATTTTGGATACCGTTGGAGTCTCCGAATTCCTGAAGCAGCGTATCCTCGTGTAAACTGCTCCCCAGCATTGAGGACCTGGGTGAAGGCAGCTGGAGGTCTGGATAGGTGCTCATAGACCCCCTGGAGCTGCGGGAACTTCTGGAGCTGTGACTGGAGATGCTGGACCGGGGACTAACCACGCAGTTTGCCGTCGTCCCCGGTCTTGCGCTCCCGTCCTGGCTGCAGATGCTCGAGCGAGGACTTGCCAGCGGCGCTCCGTGCAGAATTGCACCCTCCAGATCATGGTTGCCCACGGGCCCGTATCGTGAGTCAGAGTAGCTCGATCTCGGGCTGGTGGTGAAAGAGTACTGGCTCGCCGTGCTCGACCTGGGGCTGGTGTGCCTCTGGTCGTAGCCCATACTGATGCCGCTGGTGCGGTTACTACTGGGCTTACTGTAGCAGTCATAGCTGTTCAGGCTCGCCCTGGGGCTGGAGTGTTTACTCGTGTCGCTGGCTGTGCTTGCATAGCTGGACCTGGGACTGAGGACACTGCTGCCTTCACAGTGAACCAAACTCGACCTGGGGCTCGTATACCGGTCCTGGCCCGGCACAACCAGACTAGTACGCGGGCTACTGATGCTCGACCTCGGGCTGGCATGCTTGCTCTGCTCTTGAGAGGACAGGGAAGATGCCAAGCTGGACCGCGGGCTGGTCGCGTTGTATCTCCCATCGTGGTTGGTGGTAATGCAGACGCTGTTGCACCTGTTGCCAGGCAAAGATACCGGTTTGTTCAGAGGCACGCCGTCGAAGGCGGACCCGGTGCTGTACCTGTGGCCCTGCACCTCCAGAGAGTATCTCCTGTGCCTCTCGGAAGCGCCGCTATAACACGGCAACGCCACTTCGGATTT
Organism: Hoplostethus mediterraneus; assembly: GCA_034670385.1. Taxonomy (NCBI): domain Eukaryota; kingdom Metazoa; phylum Chordata; class Actinopteri; order Trachichthyiformes; family Trachichthyidae; genus Hoplostethus; species Hoplostethus mediterraneus. The sequence goes on from JAXDDW010000004.1 coordinate 10,116,962, forward strand.
GGTGCAACAGCCCTCCTCGTTATACACTGCGTCTCTTTGAGGGGTACAAAAATCCACCGGAACTGTCCGGTTACCGTTCACATGGCGCACCGGAGCCGCGTTGTATACTTTATTCCCAGACGTGTAATTCTCCACTGTGTGATGCTGCTGGTGGAGCACAGAGGTACCATTCATAGCCTTACTTTTATGCTCTGCGACTGCCGGAGCCGAAAAATCCAAATCGGGGTTAATCACCAAGTCTCTCCTTGCATTGTACATCCCGTCTTTATACGCTTCATATAAGGAAAGGTCCTCCATCAATTTACTAGCTCGGAGTCCCAGATCTTCCTCATAATGCTCCATGTTTTGCTCCCGAGGTGAGATACAAGTTCAGACAGTGTGCTCCGCTCCGCGAGCCAAACTACCGAGGACCGGAGAGCACTAATTGCATTTCACATGGAAATCAAAACAAAACGCCGCGTTACAGCCGTCGCTCATTTACCAAAACCACCAATGTACTCAGAAATCTCCTCTGTGCGCTGCATCGTCTTCCTCTTCTTTACCCCCTTCGCCGAAAAAACAAACTCTTTCTCACAGTTTCAGCCGACAGGGATACGTTTGTCAACTTCAGTTTTTGTTAAGTTGAAAGGTCTTTACAGTCAATGGCGCGCTGCGCGGAGGAATTTCCCCTTGTTGGTTTTTCGTCCCGATTTCCTTTACGATCACAATTTCAGAAATTAAAGTAAGGTGGATAATCCAACGCACTGTAAATACCCGCTGAGCAGAAGTTTATGCACACGGCGCGTCTGAAAATATAAATAAAATACAGTTTTACGCAGGGGACTCGTTTGCGTAAAAGGAATGCGGGGATGGAGACGGGATGCGCTGCGCCTCTCTGGAATGTGGTTAATGCTGCAGAGAAACAATGATTGCGACCAACTCAGCAAGGGGCTGCCGGCTCTGAAAAGAGAGTAGTTTAGAGAGAAGGGGACGTCTGCATTCATCTCAGCCAGGCTAAAACACCGCAGAAAGCACGCCTCACCTGCTCCGACTTCTTTTACATCAGGAAAAAAGCTTCAGTGAATTTGCAGTGTTGAGTTAGGTAAACCCACCTAAAACTCAAGTTTACCCAGCTTTTATGGTGCGACACAAATGTTCAAGTTATGAAATTTAGATTGCGCCCGTACGAAAATGAACTATAATAATCGTTATATAGAAGGGTACTGTGCAATTATAACAGCAAATCTCCCTATGGGAATATGATAGGAGTACTAGGAGATTAGAAATACCACGATGTATGCTGAGGTCACTATAAACTAAACACGGACAGAAGGACTAAATAGGAATGTTATATTAAGAATATTCTATAATATTGTGTAAGAATATTTGTGATTTTTCATTTGGGTACATCATAGTAAATAGGATTAACTGATGCAAGTTATACGAGCAACGGATCTTTAAAGGGAAAGAAAACAACATTTTCCTGAAAAAAATGTTGGTTGTTTGTCTTCTGATGATCATGACTGCAGGTCATAGCACCCATTTTTTTATTTGCCATCCCATCACTGTTTACACATGAGGGAATTGCGTGTATGAATATACTGAAGCCAAGTTTAGACCCCTAAAGAGGCCGGGCTATTATCCCTCTTTGTTATGGGTCTTGGTCAGATATTCTGGTCACACTTAATCATCATTTAGCTCTCTAAATTTGTCTCTCATCTCATTAACCTTTGATAACCATATGATAAACTCTTGATGTCTAATTTCCAGATTTAATTTAAAGCCGATGTAGGTTACTGGTGATTGGTGCTGTCAGAAAAAAAACGTTCAAATCTAAGTTTGATAATTACACTATATCCAGAATTTTACATTTTTGAAAATCAAAACAAACCACATTCGATATGTAGATTTTTATTCATTACAATTTGAAGAAAGTTGTTTGTATAATGAAACAGATCCACAAAAAATATGTAAAAAATGTATATAAATGTATTGTCAAGCTTTGCCCTGAGAGATTTAGTTTCAAAACCAAACTGTTAAAGGAAAGAGGTAGTAGTTGTCATAGCATCTGACAGTGACGCTGGTAGACAGATCATCAAATTATTGTTACATATGTCATGAGAATAACAATATCAAAAGGACCACTATCAAACTTTTTGCTAACAAGCCTTTTGCTTTTATGGAGTTGGTCTAAACCAGTTGTTTTCACAAAGGAGCCAAAAGAACAGAAAGAAGAAAAAAAAAGTAATTGTCTGGAACACTGGCTAGTAATGACCATTTGGATCTTGACATGCAATTAAATGTGTACCTAATTATTAGAGATCTACATTTAGAAAGACAATGTGTACATGGACCTTGCCATGCTAGTACACGTTAACAGCCCAATTATGGATTGGGCTACACATGTAAACCATGGTAGAAAACATAAGATGATGTGTTCCTCATCAGCTGCCAACTACTGGAAGGAAAGAGAGTGCCACAGCAACAAAGGCAGCAACAAGCAGACCATCTAATAGTAATTGTTTCAGGAGGAAGCTCTGAGGCTTTTTTCCATGACCTCTGCTTCTGAACCATTGTACAACCTCATCCAGGTTGTGCTTCTGGGGCTCATAGCCGAGCTCTGCCTTGGCTTTTGCCATGCTGAAGTAATGCGTCACGCCGGTTTTATACACCTCTGTGCGTGTCAGCAATGGCTGGAAGTTATAGACGGGGCCAACCAGGTGGTGAATCATTTCTGTGAGGAAGGCAAAGAAGTAAATGAGTGCGATAGGCAGACGCAGTTTGGGGAAAGGATAGCCCAAGCCCTCCACCAGAGGTCTGAAGAACTCAAAGTTGTTGACAGGCCTGCCGTCTGAGATGAAGTAGGCCTGGCCAGCGGAGCGGTGCTGGTGCTCCAGGGTCAGAGCCTCTGCAGCTAGCTCATGTGCTGACACCAGGTTGTCCACGTGGACAAACTCCACCAGGCTGCTGGGTTTTCCATACACAAACCTGAAGATTCCCTTCTCTATGTAGTCAACTATCCTGGGTAGGTGCCTCTGCTCTCCAGGTCCATAGATGCCTGCTGGGCGCAGGGCACAGGTCCTCAATACCCCGGTGCCATCCTTCAGTGCAGTACCATTGGCTTTCATCACTGCCATCTCAGCCATTGACTTGGTTCTGGAGTAGTGGTCTGGATGGAGATGGAGAGGTAGATAGGGGAGGCTTTCATCCCCGTTCTCTATGACTTGACCTCCAAACACCACGTTGAAGGTGCTGGTGTAAACCAGCCTGGAGACGCCCTTCTCCACACAGGCCTTTAAGATGTTTTCTGTGCCTTGAACATTCACCGCCTCGATCAGACGCCGGTTCAGCTGCTCTCTGCCAGACATGCCGTAGGAGGCAATGTGGAACACGCAGTCCACGCCAGAAACAGCCTTCTCAACCTGTGCATATTCACGTATGTCTCCCTGCAGGAATACAGTGCCCTCTGGCACTTCTCGGCTTGGAGGAGCTACGTCAAACAAAATTATTTTGGCTCCTTTTTGACACAGTGAGCATGCCAGGCTACAGAAGAAAAAAAGGTTGTTAATGTACTATCTCATGGATGGATCCAAAGCATCAATTCAACACAACTCATCCACTTCATAAGTAAGGGTGTGCCAAGTAATTTTTCACCAACAATAGAATAATTAGCTTGTTTCATAGTTTGACCTTATTCTAACACATTGGACCAAAATCCACTTTGAAAGGAATGTTTTTGATGACTCCTCTAGATTAGATTAGATTCAACTTTATTGTCATTGCACAGAGTACAAGTACTGATGCTATACAATTAAGTGAATTATCTCCTAAACTTGTAGGAGTCAGAGTAAACTGAGTTGACTTGTGTGAGAGCTCCACCTTGTGATGATAAGCAGTGCTACCGAACTGGGCAACACTGCAGCTCGACTAACTATATAAATGTCTTTGTAAAAAGGGGAATAGCCAATATGAAATGGTGCTTACCGATAACCAAAATACCCACTTCCCCCGGTTATCAAAAACGTGTGTGTTCTTGTATTTTCCATTGTATTGCGACGAATCTGTAAAAGTAAGCATAAAAAAGCAGGATTATAGATGCATTAAAAACTTTTTTTACTACACACACAAATACACTGAGAATATGGCGATCCTATAAATGTGACAAATATTACATTTTACTGTGGCAAATGAAAAATCACTATAATATTCCTTTAGGGAGTGTGTCTGTGATACCTCATAGTGAGTCCACAATGACCTTACCATGCTTTATGATATTTTCTATCTCCCATGTTACATGTTCATAATATTCCTATATTGACTAGTATTAATATATTGTTTACTGGAGTTCTTTTGCGCGAGGGTTAATTCAAAATGGTGTGCTCTGCGATGAACAGACAGTGCATTAGGTAAAGTCAGACATATTTAAGTACGCGTGTTCAGCGGTAGTACCAACCTCAACTTTAGCAGGGCAGAACATGTGTGAAATATCTGTTGGGTAAGGAAACACTACTGTCCATTTCCTTGGCCGTGCTATACGTGCGTGATGACATCATGAAACGAAATTGCCTACGGGTCCAACTCAAAGAGGTTTTATAGAAGATCTTGGGAACAAACGGGAAAAAATGGCCGCCCTATACTTTACATGCAAGTTGCAAACCCGGCGTATAGCCCAAAAAATATTTTCTCTTCCAGGTTTGCTTCCGCGTTCCGTGGCCCGTGGAGCATGCGCACTGATGTACTGTCACCAGGAGTAGAAGCGCGTCCACGAGTGAGCCCAGTCGCGTTATCGTCATCAGGTGAGCAGGTCGGCAGCAACCGGCAGGAACAGCCCGTCTGATAGGGGAGGGGCAGCTGTGTTGAGCCTATTATGAATTGTTGAATTTTATAATTGTAATGGACTTTTCAATTTACAAAAGTTATTATTATTGTAATTAGTATTATTAATATTAAGTTATATATAAGTTATACATTAATAAAGATTTAAAGGAAAAACACAATACAATTCAGTCAAACAGTCAGCAACATACAGGGACATCCTCATAGATAATGTGAGACATCATTGCTTTGAAAACATTGAGGAGGGTAATAAATTCTCAATTCAAAGTGCTTGGCAATTCCATTTAAAATGTGCATTGTAGCAGAAACCAGTCTTGCCACTTTCAGGATTTAAAACTAACCAGTGCTGTATAGACTCAAACATATGGATACACAAAAAAAGCAGAGGCAAAAGATATGCATGCACAGGTAAGGTCCATTAGCATTAGTTATAGAAACAGGGGGGTCAATGATACACCAGAGGACAGGAGAAAATTAAAATAAATTTATTTTATGTTTTATTTTCCTTTATATGATGAGCTGCAACATGTGCCTGACAGCAAAATTACCTATTTCTGCTTTTTCTCTTGGATTCTATTCCAGGCTTTTCTGTCAAGCCTGGGCCAGAACAACACCATGCTTTGACACTTATATAGTCACTTCATCAATACTGAATGACTAATGTAGAATACCACAAGCTCTTGCTGGACAGTAATTGTGTAAGTCTGTCAATAGCTGTGATAGACACTATGATAGTACAGAGTAAGAACTCTTTCTCGTCAGTAGAAACTCTTTACTAGCATAATGAAGACACTCTGTCTTTACTAGTCTTGTATTTTATTCATATCATATTGTTTACTGGTTCATCTTCTGCTATATTCTAAATTGGGCCTCCCATTGTTGCATCATGAGCCAATGCAGTTCCATCAGTCCATTATTACACTGGTTCTGGAATTCAGCCTCATAACTCTGCAGAGCCTCAGGTGTCATTTGCTCTTCAGTCAACCACTGATCAACTGCACAAATCTGCTACTCATATCCAGACATTTTAGCTTTTGAAGCATCCATCAAGATGGAAGAGGTGAGGATGGAAGTCTAAATTAGCTTGTAACCAAATGAGTTTCAGACTGTGGTGATGTAAATGTTGAAAAAATGTGTAGCAGCATGCTAAAGTCTACTTTATGGAAATTTCAGGTCTTGAATAAGTGTTAACCAATAGGAGGGCAGGAGTCTGTTTGATTGATGTCTGTACATGACCTATGGTGTTGGGATTAAATGCACCTGTATTCTCTGAATTTATACCGAACTGGGGTCCCTCCAAAAATGTCAGTTAGCAGGAAGGCTTTTCATTCAGTCTTTTGTAGAACGTCTTAATGACAATTGTCAGACAAATAAAAACAAGATCAAATTACACATATTACCTTTTATTATTTTAAAGAAAATCAGAAAACAGCTTGTATGTATTAAACTAAGTAGCATTCGAAAACAGCTTGCATTCAATTGAGACTGTATTTAGGATTTGGCCCTATACCACCTAATTTGCTTACACTCATTCCCACACCCACGAAGCATCCAAAATGTTGGTGCGTTGCCTATCATAGTGAAGCGGCAGGGGCGTTGTCAGTGGACGTTCACTGTTACTGTTCCACCACAGAATCGATCCCGGCCTCGAGAGAAGCAAACTCCTCTCCGCCGTCACCTGTGGGAGGCGCGAGTCCAGAGGACCATCCCCTGTGTTCCCCTGGTGAGGCACCTGAGGCCCCCTGCACGAATCCAGGAGAGACCCCTGGGTGCTGTGGAGCGTCAGGATGACCCACCCCTCAGGTGTCGGATCAGGTGCACCCCTCTTGCGGCACCACCTCAGGAACACCCGGATGGGAGCCGGAGACGGGTGGGGCCAGAGCTTCACGGACCAAGAGGCAGAAGCCCAGACTCCACCAACCATGATTCCCCCCATGTGGATGAAGGACTTCCAATTACTTCCAGTAAGCAGATGATAAACCCATCTAGTGTAGCCTTATCTGACAGGGTAACAGCTCCCTCTGGTAACCAATCTATAAATAGTGTTGCAGTGTACTGTGTTCTGTATTGAGTCGACGCCTTCAACCCAACAGGCTGAGGAAGGCAGGAGGAGGAAGGAGAGGCAATGGCGGCTCCTCATGAGCGTCACAGTTCAGAACAGAACAGAACAGAACAGACAAACGACTTTTAATTGCGACATTGAACACATGCAGGGGGAAGTGGCCGCACAACACACACACATGCATTTTCTTAAGTGTCCAAGTCGTCCCGCCTCTACTCCCTGTGGAATCCACAGCCATGTTTCTGATCAGGGAAGAGGCAGCACTAAGCGCTCTGCAGCCCAGAGCGATGTAGACACCCACGGCCCGCCTGACATGAAGAGAGCAAGGACCTGAAATCAGCATCAGGAGATCCACACTTGCTTTTCTCTTTTATTCTACAGCATATTATTTCATTTTTCAATTACAATTTCATTTTTTTTTTAAAATGGCTCTGCTTTGAGACCCTACCTTTGTCTCACTTACATCAGTTTGATACTACTGACCATGATGTCTAGCATGATTTTACATCATAAAGATTGATATCAGCCTAAAAAGGTGGGTAAAGTGATTTTTAGTGGGTTGACCCACCAGTACCCTGTATTTAATACTGCAGTGATATTTAGTAGGGGTATGAAGTCTTTCACTGTGCAGAAAAGTAAGGATCTAACAATCTTTATTGCAAAAATTCCATTGACAAAACCAGATATGACCAAAAACATTGCATTCAAATGAATAAATAAGTGTACAGAGGGATACTGTTGAATTAACAGATAGCAACGGGCAGAACGCCTTTGCTTTCCATAAGGATGCATTATATTAGAGATATAATAATGTCTGTAGCACTTCCAGGTGAATTTCCTACTATAAAAGTGGGAAACTCAAAAAGAGCTTCTAACAAAGTAACGGGTAGCTTACAATAGTTATCTATAGTTATTAATAATTCATGAAATGTACTGTTACATATAAGTGCACTGAAATGTATTAGGATTCCAGTGTCAAAGCATTTCGCTGTACATTGTACGATGACCACACGTGACAAATAAACTTTGATTTGATTTTACATATCCTGGTAATCCAAGGTCAGATTTGTCACGTTTACCATGCACCAGTTCCTTGGACTTCATGGCTTGGTTTTTGCTTTGACATGCACTGTGAACTGTGGGACCTTATATAGACAAGTGTGTGACTTTTCTAAATCATGTCCAGTCAAATGAATTTGCCACAGGTGGACTACAATCAATTTCTAGAGACATCCCAAGGAGGATTCATCTGAGTTCAATTTGGAGTGTCATAGCAAAGGGTCTGAATAGTTTTGTCAATGGGATATTTCAGTTTTTTATTTTGAATGAATTTGTAAACAGATAGATAGGAAAACAACTGAATTCTAATTCCAGGTTAACAAAAAGATGTGAAACCTCACAGATTAAGCTCCTAAACAAATATTAACTTTTGCTTGTTAGTGCAAGAGCAAAGTCTACATGGGTGTAGAGATATGCTGTTAAGTGTGTTTTTAGATATCTCTGGGATACAGCAACTCCTCAGGACAGCCATTAGGCAGCTTGCAAAGAAACGTTGCCTTTTTTCTCCAGAAGGTAAGTTGCGTTTCCCATTTAGAAAACTTCACGCTAGATAGCAAAACCACATAAAATGTATTTGCATCAACTTCAAATTAGTTTATATAAAAGGTTTTGTCCCAATCAGGTGTTACTGTTGCGGATAATCCCCAAAATAGGGGATTTAACCATAAAGATAAGATAAGATAAGATAAGATAGACTTTATTGATCCCGCCGTGGGGAAATTCACGTGTTATGGCAGCTCACAACAATAGAAAACAGAATAGAATAGACAATATAGTGCAAAAAAACAACAAGTGTGCAAACAATAGAGTGCCATAAGAAAAAGCAAAAGATAAACAAGGAGTATTAACAAATTAAATATTAAATATTAAAAGACTGTATGCAGCTTAAATAACAAAAAGTGTATTATGGGAGAGACTGTAAAGCATATTATATCATCCACGTCAGTCATGTAGAGGAGATGCAGGCTATATTGGGTGAAATATCTTTTAAGCCTTGAGGAAACTGAGATGTGGACTGTGCTAAATTGGATGCAACTGGTCCTACATTTGTGTAATATCTTACAGGACATGATGAATTTGGAGGAGTACTTCAAAAGGATTGGGTTCCATGGCCCATATGGAAAACCAGACCTAGCAACACTAAAGTTAATCCACAGGCAGCACGTCATGACAATTCCATTTGAAAACCTCAGCATTCACTGTGGGGAGAGGATCACCATGGACCTGGAGTTCATTTTCAACAAGATTGTCAGGAGCAGTCGTGGGGGTTGGTGCTGTGAGAACAACTTGCTGTTCACCTGGGTGCTGAAGGAACTGGGCTACGACCATACAACCTTGGGCTCCAGAGTTTTCAACAGTATAAACAATGACTTCAACCCTGTTGAGTCTCATCTCATCAACAAGGTCACCATTGATGGCATGCCATACATTGCAGATGTAAGCTATGGGGTGTCTTACCAATTTTGGGAGCCCCTAGAGCTTGTCTCTGGGAAGGACCAACCTCAGGCGACTGGTGTCTTTCGTCTCAGTGAAAAAGGGGAGGTCTGGGTCTTGGAGAAAACTAGCAGGAAGTCTGAGATTCCTAATCCAGACTTTGCCAACTCAAGTCTCGTGGAGAAGAAGCAAACAAAGCCCATGTACCGATTCACCTCGGTGCCCCGGGGGGTTGATCATTTCCTTGAGATAACCCACCGACTTCAGACAGATCCAAGTTCACATTTCACCAATAGGTCCATCTGCTCTCTGCAAACACCCACAGGATTCAGAGCCCTCATTGGCTGGACCTACACTGAGGTCACCTTCAAACCTGAAGAAGGTGTTGATCTTTTTGAGATGAAGGACATACCAGATGATGAGGTGGAGAAGATTCTGTGGGAAAAGTTCAACTTAAAGTTGGTGAATAAGCTAGTGCCTATAAACAACAAGACATCCTACACACTGTGAAAAACATCACATTTTCTATCTTTCATAATACCATAACCATGAAGCCACTGTTGATTTAATGACTGACCAGGTCTTGCATCTTTTAAAAAAATATGTTTCAAAGCACCTAAGGAATGCTTTGAATTTCTTGATTTGTTATAGATATAGTAAATTATGTATGATGCTGTAATTGTGAAATGTTATTGTGAAAATTAGCTATCCTGAAGTCCTTTGGTACTACTTATCATACATTAAGACATTTGAAAGGTCATGATGGGCTAGGATGTTGTGGAGGATGAACCCAATTTAACCACGTTTTTAGGCATAAATCTTTGACATACATCTTAATGCTATAATTCCATAGGATACATCTTAGTAAGTAGAGTCAAACTGATAGGAATTTTTTATATTTTTATATATGGTCATGATGTTTTGATTATGCCAGACTAAGAGGTCATAGTGCACCCTTTTATTTACCACTAAATCACTGATCATAGGATCACCAATCAACTTATAATAAACAATACTAATAAACTTTATTTATATAGCACTTTTCATACATAAGATGTAGCTCAAAGAGCTTTACAAAAAAATCAATAAAACTTTATGTTCTCGGGGTGCTAACTTTCTTTTTCCGAGCCAGGTCCTGACTCACGATCATGTTTTCAAAGAGCCAAATCACCACACAGACCTGATTAAAAGGGATAATGCACAAACGGAAAATTCAGTGAAGGCTACAAGGTTAAAATGGCACCGCAAAATGGCGTCAGTGGTATGCCTACGACAAACAGTTCGCCGTAAATAAAAATTAGCACAATTAATTTTAACTTCTTCGTTATAAGGTGTATGTAGCATTATTGAGTAAGATCCTAACTGTAACCTATTAGTTACTAAATTCATTCGAGCCGTAAACAGCCCGGACCAGCCTGAGCACGACTTCCCTGCGACTCTCCCATGAATCATTGCGCAAGTATCGGCGATTCCACTAACTTGTAGGTAACAACTTTGAGTTCATCAAGGCTCTTTGGTACAGCGGAAGTATTACAAATGCCGGATGTACCGTCTATAAGATATTTAACCAATGACGTTTTAGTTTATGAATGTAGCCCGTGCTGATTGGTTTACGGGTTCCACTTTGGCCTGAGAGGGCGGCACCAACACAACCAGCAGCGGCACAGGGGACGAGACCGAGAAATGAATTCCTTGGAACAGGCCGAAGGTAACCAACTTGGCAAGCAAACTCTCACATTACCACGTAGTCACTGATTTGTTTTAGCGCCGGTGTAGTCGCCAAGGGTAAAGATAATTCAAAAATTATCAAGATGTTTGTATAAAGACAGCAGTAGCTCGTCTGCTTGTACCAAATTAGCTTGTTTGCTAGCCAGACTAATAGCTTCTTAGACTTGTAGCTTCTATACTTATACTTATACACTGACTGATCATACAGCAGTCAGTGAGACTGATTATGAGCTTTCCAGATAAACATGACAATTTATATACTTTGATGTTTACTGCAGTTTAATTCAAAATTCCACTCAGCTTGGTTGCTTTCTTCTCTACTCTAGCTTACTTGCTAACAGTAAGTACTTGGCTACTAAATATTCAGTCAACAACGAAGAATTATTACGTAGATATTAAGTACTTAAGTTGTATCTTGTATAATCTCTTGAGGAGAGAGAGCAGATCACTTTATAGACACATTTAGCTACATCCATCTCTCCATAATGCAATCATTGATCATACAAGTTCAAATTTAACAATGTGTAATTATATGGACATCACATTAAAATGCACATGCATGTCCCTTTTTTGTTACCAGACCTGAAGGCTTTTGAGAGAAGATTGACAGAGTATGTCTCCTGTTTGCAGCCCGCAACAGGTCGGTGGCGAAGTAAGTAACTTTTCACCGGGCTGATTGCAGAAGCCAGGGCATGCCACCCTTTGACTGTCAAACATCAGAAGCACTTCATTCACCAAGTACACTATATGCAGGGAATTTATCCCAGTTTCATTGGTGCTGAGACTCTGAGCAAAGCCTGAGATGACACGAGTTGTGAAGACATTGCAAAGTAGTGCCACAATTGTGCTAATACTCATTGATATGAGACATTCTGATGTCCTTGCACTGTGTCTCATTCTCATGTCTTGTTTCAGTGATTTTGATAGTGGTGTCTGTTTGTACGGCTACTGGGGCTTGGAACTGGTTGATAGACCCCGACACACAGAAGGTATGGCTACTTTTTCAGCAGTAAGGTTTTTGATTTTGGGCATGTATAGTTGTCTATACTTTTTTTTTTTTTTGACTTGAACTTTCGCTTGAACTTCCATTTGCCCTATCTTGTCATATATATCACATATACTATTCTTCTTATACTCTCATATTTTTCTAAGACCTGAATAAGTGGAAGAGTTTTGCGACTTGACAAACTTACATTGTTTTTTTTATGTTACTATGTTGTTGTTTCCCTTGTTGTGCAGGTATCGTTCTTCTCGTCACTGTGGAATCATCCATTTTTCACTATCAGTTGTATCACTCTAATAGCTCTGTTCTTCGCTGGAATACACAAACGAGTTGTTGCGCCATCAATGTATCCTTCTGTGTATATTTCAATTCATATGAGGTTGCATCTTTCCACATTTAGTCAGACTCCTCTTGCAGCAATAGTATTGTTTTCACACATCTGATTTCAATCATTGACAAGTTTAGCTGCTGCAGGAAGTGTTCTGGTATTTGCACTTTTATAATTGACATCCATCTTTCAATTGCCAGGTAAGATGTGTTTTTATGTGTACTGGTAATTCTCATGAAAAAGAAAGCATCACTAGAATACCCATAATGACACTTGTTATCAATAACAAGTGTATCATAAAGAATGGAGAATGGCTGACTTAGGTTTGTGAAGAAGAGTGTCTTGTTGAATCACACACCTGAACCTTTATTTATTTTGATATGAAGTGCTATTATATCCTGTGATGTGGCCTGTCATTTATATTGATATTTTCTGCTGGCTTAATGGTTTAGAATTTTGGTTTACATCTTTGACCTTTGCCACTTCAGTATTGCTGCTCGCTGTCGGACGGTTTTAGCAGAATACAACATGTCCTGTGATGATGTGAGTTAACCAAAGCCTATTCCTTGTTCACTCTTTTGGTATTGCTGATCTGGGAGGTGTTCCACAAAGCGAGCTTACCACCATAGCCAGGCTTATTTCACTCAGACTAAGTGAAATAAGCCTGGCTAAGGTGGTAAGCTCGCTTTGTGGAACACCCCCCTGTTCTGTTGATTTGTGTTTACGCAAAATTTTAACACTTGTTTTGTTTGCGTCTATTTACAGACGGGGAAGCTTATTCTCAAACCACGGCCAAACATCCAATAACTACAAACTTGAATGGGGTGGTCAGGAAATGTACCTGTTCTTAAAATCACTAGGTTGGTTGCTACTGATCACTCCATGTCCTCTGGGTGAACAATTGGATGAAATAAAAATGGGAGCAGCACCAAGGCAGATTTGTCATCGTGATGGAAATGCGTTTGAACGAACGAAGAAATGAACAGATGAGGCCTTTTTAGTGTCTCTGTGTTAAAAATGTCGCCATTGAAACTGCCTCTCTGCTCACATACCCGTTATGTTTTACTCATTTGTTGTGAGTTCAGATCTGTTTTATTTCTGATGATGTGCATGTATTTTAGATGTTTCTATTTTTAAACTTATTTACCAAATAAATACTTAATGCGTGAAGATGTGTCTACTTCTGTCACTTAATTGCATCTATTTTTTTTGCATCTTTATTTTCTTTACCTGAGCTTGTTTGTAAAGCAGCTTTTTGGTTATTGAAGTATTCCTCGTACAATCTTGTATTGAAATAACATTGCAATAATGTGCCGTCTTATATCCAGGTGGTTAGTTGGATAGCAAAAATGTAATAGTTAACTTAAATTTGGGTTCCCTGCTAAAGACATATACATGCGAAATAGCTTTGTTTCTTAGACCTACGTTTGGTTTGTTATTCACATGGCTTTGCGACAGCCTCTGTTTTCGGCTCACAAAGACCACTTTACGGCAGGCAAGGATTTTCCACATGGCCTCCAATAAACTGCAGTGTGTTTGATTGCTGAGCCTGAATGACCGACGTAGCGCTTTTGATGCACCGTTTGCACTTTTTCAGGGACTGAAATGGGTAAAAGCAAGACTAAAAAGTTTAAACGCCCCGAGTTCAACTCCGTTGGCCTGCCGGTAAATGCTGTGAAAGAAGAAGAAGTTGATGAAGACGACCACGATGATGCTAGTTGTTCAGCTGGGGAGTTGTTGGAGAAAGTAGGAACGAATTCTCGTCCTATTCTCATAATTGCTGTCGTTTGACACTGTTCTAGCAAATAGATGCAAACGTATTAGTCCAAGTGGCCATGTAGTCAGAAAACAAGTGGCGGGTAGTCGATGTTGCCGAATATGGATAGACGTTTTGTATTCTATTGTAGAAAGTGAAAACATTAACATGGATGGTATTCCTAGGTTGATGTATCAGCATAACTACCCTGTCACAACGAGTCCATCCATTGATGAGAATGAACTGAAGACGTGTCATCTAACTTGTTGCCTGTCAGTGAAGTGCTCAGACATTTGGCCGTAAAGTTCTTTAAAGAATTAGTGCCAATCACTTTGCCTTTTTCAGTCAGAATAAAGTTTCGTGTAGCTGGGTGGTTTCTGTGGCTTGAGTATCCTGCAGGAGTAAGTCTGAAGCAGGTCAGCTGAAATGGACAGTTTCATTCACCCATGATACTATTACATCCAAAGTTGCAGAGTCCCAGCGCAGATGTGCGAGAGTATGCATGTGCCAGCATTTCTCGGGTGGTGCAGCAGAGCCAGACCATCCCTGGGTTCCTCCAGAGGGATGCTGTGAGGCGCCTGGGGCCCATGCTACTGGACCGCAGCCTGGCTGTCAGGGAAACTGCCACAGGGGCACTCAGGTGAGGCAATCAGTGCGTTGGTGCATCCAGTGGCGGACTGGGATTTTAAATGGACTTGTGACCCAGACCGACCCACAGACACTACCCCCACCACCCCGCTCATGATATGGACACATGTAGAAGAAAGTAGTACTAGAGATGGAGCCTATAATGTATAGAACCATTTAAATGAATGTAGCATTTTACATGTGGGATGATGCATTTTAACTTAAAATAGAATTTTAAAAAAACAGTTTTTAACTTCAGATGTTGACAAAGCCTCCATCTCCGCAATTTAAGGGATCATAGAACATCCCTTTCCCTGGCTTATTTGCCCACTTGTTTGAATCGTTCAAGTGCGCTCAGCTCGTAACTTTGGCCACATCTGCCTCAAGGGACGTTATTTTTTTTAACAAATTAACATGGAAAAGCAGCAGACCAAAAAAGCAGAGCTACAATCATTCTGTCATTGTCAGCTCAGTATATGAAAAGTAGAATGTACCTAAGTAAAGTCAGCAAGGGAAATTAGAAAGTAGAATCTGGTGTACCAAGTTAGGTGCAAAAGATTAGAAGATCATTATCATAGAGTAACCTG
This sequence comes from Hoplostethus mediterraneus, assembly GCA_034670385.1. Lineage (NCBI taxonomy): Eukaryota > Metazoa > Chordata > Actinopteri > Trachichthyiformes > Trachichthyidae > Hoplostethus > Hoplostethus mediterraneus. The sequence continues at coordinate 10,132,361 of JAXDDW010000004.1, forward strand.
GAGGGCCTCTCTTACATAAAAATCAGAAACCTGGTAAGGTTTGGTCTTGCCCATACACGTCAAGGCCCTCAGAAGTTGTTACAGAGACATTTCCAAACAAGTCAATCATTCCACTATCTGACGTATAATCAGAAAATAAATTCCAAGCCACTGTCAATCTATCTAGGGCAGGGTGTCCCACCAAATTCAGCCCAAGAGTTGACTGGAAGATATTGAAAGAAGCCTCTAAGAAGCCCAGGGTAACATCAAGGGATCCATTCTCACTTGCCACAATCAATATCAAAGATGAAACTTAGGTGAAGATCAGACCATATCTTAGGTTATTCAAAAGGGTTCACAAACATTTGCTCGCAACTGAAGTTTGGCAGGTTTTATGGACAAACCGTTTGTCACTGTAGTTTTCCGTTTTTTCCAGGTGTGTTTAACAATACAAAGCTGCAACAAGTATTTGTAAAGACTTTGTAAATATACTGCCGTCTTCAGAAGCAGTAAGCAGGTCAGGGTTCAGTGTCTGGCTGTTAAAGTATACACGTTGGGTGTTGTGTGTATTGAACGTGTGGCCTTCTGATTGCTCTCTATCCACTAGATTACTCCACGCCCCATTTTACTCGTTTATTGATGCACTTTTTAGGGGACAATGAGCACATTACTAATAATCTTTTTTTTTGTCTTGAGTATTTTCTGGCTCAGAGTTTCCTCTGCTGTGTTTGGTCTATCCATATGTTGCCAACAGACAACTCAGTAAGTGACCATGCGTGATCCTGAGTGGTTAATTATGTCATGAAGTGATGTTGTAATTGCAAAAATTGACATATGACATTGACATATCCCAGTATCCCACATCCCTTAATCCAATCATGTTTCATTGTTTAAGGTCACATTTGGTGTGTTAATACTGCATTTACTGAAGTATTAGTCACTTCAATTCAGCAGGGGGCGCCATGCTACAATTATGGATTTGGCTTTGAGCAGAAAAGGGTGTTGTTGGGTTTTTATGACTTGATGTCCCACGTTCTCACATAGATGTTCAGGATGTTCAGTTCACTTGGCTTTGTGGCAGAGTACTTCTTTCCTAAGATCTCTCTATTGCATGGCGCTGGTTTTGGTTCACAATTCACCCCCAGGCTCCTTCTTTCTCTCACACACACACACACACACACACACACACACCACACACACCACACACACACACAGCCTGTGACAGCAATTCTCCTTAGACTGAATGATGAGTGTGCGTCTGGGTTTTGTTTTATCCTGACAGGAATCTGAGTGCATGTGGAGGTCACGAGGTATGTGAGGACATGGTGAAACACGACGTCATGACTCCTCTGACAGCACTGCTGCGAGAGGTGAGACTCCACCTGCCACTTTTAGCTCACCCAATCACTTCACTTCCTCCTAATCAGCAGCTACTACAGCAGGCTGCTCTAAGCAAGTAGAGAATTTTCATTCCAAAGTGACGTATTCACTCTTTGAAAAATGGCGACACCTACTCTGACTGCTGACATGAAAGTAAAACTTACATTGACTATTATTAAAGTTTAACTTATTTTTTAGGGAAGTCAAATATCCTTGTTGCTGGTGTTTATATATCTTATATAATATGTAAAGCAGAATGACAGGCAAATATCAGTTCACATCCTTTTTCAGACAGAGCTTTACATTTTCAAAATGGAGATAACAAATTGTATTGTGATTGCTAGTATCCTTACAACTAGTACTACACATACTTCTTAAGGTTTCTCTTTTGCAAGGGCTGATTTTACATTTTAAGCATCTAGCTAACTTATCTCACAGTGAGAGAGCAGGTAGGGGTTCAGGACATGTTGACGGACATATGTTGGCTGTTGCGGCTATCAATCTGTGACCTTTGGGTTATTGGACAGTAACCAGAAGGTCTCTGTAACCACTAAGCCACCATATCGCCCTGTTTAAATATCAAGAGAATAATAATAAGAAAATCCCTGCAGCCAAGAACACAACGTCTCTCAGTGTGCCTGTTGTAAGGTTTATTAATTTGCCCAGCCTCACTGGAATGTTTATCCAAAGTCGAGGGTGTGCTTCAGAAAAGTTCATACTATCTGTTTTCGATTCCGGACATTCTTTGGATGCCTGACAGAAAGTTCATACCTGTCCAGTTAGTCACTTGGTGAATGCATGGTTGCCATAATCTGCTGTTCTGTGGTTTTGGTGTTCCTCCAGTGTTGTGGCGGGTTTGAGAGCAGCGCCCTGCCGGGGAAAGAGCAGAAGAATAGAGTGGAAGATGTAGCCAATGAGGCTGTGAACCTACTGTGGAATCTATGGTAAGCGAGAGGTTATGCAATCTTGATGACAGCAATATCTTTTTTTTAACCTTTTATTTGTCTAGGTAAGGTTTGCTGAGCATGCAGTGTTCTTTTCAGAGACACTGCTACCCATTACATACAGTTACACAAATTGACCCCTGGGAGCTGCCCTATGTAAGCAGTCTTCTACTGTTGGCCCTGAGCAGGCATTTTAAGTGCCTTGTTCAAGGGCACATCAGCTGTACTTGTGGAAGGAGAGAACATGACATATTTACTTAGCCCATGATTTCATAGCCAGTCCAGGCATTTGAACTGTGGGACAACCTTCTGCAAGCCCACTTATCTAACATTTAGGCAAACGCCACCATGATTGAAGTAAAGCTTAACTATGAGTACCAACCCAGAGATGATGCAAGGTTGTCTTCTGTGTGTGTTCTTTGCTTACTTTTATCCAACTCTTATATTATTTGGTCCTGCCAGTGAGAGTAGCAGCGAGGCACTGTCTGTGTTCAACAAAGCCGGCCTTCTGGATGTGGTTTTACAATGTCTGGAGACACACCCGCACAATGTGGAGCTTGCCATATCTGCTGGTTGGTATTTTTTTTTTTAAAACAAATGTATAAAACAGGTGATTAGGACCGCATGTCTTAGTTCGCCAGGAGACATTTTTACATTATTTCATGATAACCCTTCATGGAATATTCACCTCTGTCCTAATATCAATGCACACATCGTTATATATACCTATATACCTGCAGTCCTGTAAAATCAAAGTCATAACAATAGATAAACACAATGTGATTTGACAAGTAACGCACAAATGTAAAATGTACTTACATGTTTTTACTGGATATATTGTCCAAACATTAACAGCTTAAGCTGTAAAACGTATGTGAACCTCTAGGACAGGGGTGGGCAATCATGTGCCATGGAGGGCCGAGCGTCTGCAGGTTTTCACTCAAACCAAAGACTACAGCAGGTGGTTTGACTGGTTAGTCCCTCCTGTCTGGTTGACCGTGTGTTAATCAGTGAAATCACCTGCTGTAGTCTTTGGTTGGATTCAAAACCTGCAGACTCTTGTTCTATAGAAGATGAAGATGAATGGCCTTCTGGTGATGCGTTGCTCGAGTTGATGGTGTGTATGCACAGTAATTCTCTCTTTGCCTCATTTTCAGTGCATTATCGATGTGTAGCCTGTCACATAGGCAATGGCCTGGGTGTCTTCAGGTCCTGGGAAAGGTCTTGAAATGTCTTAAAATCTTATTTAAATTCAAGGCTTTAAAAGTGCTTAAATACTGTTACTATTCCTTACGGATCAGTTTAGATTCAGTCTTAGAGGTCTTTGTTGTGGTTTCTCAGAACATTCTTTTTCTGATGGGAAATCAGCTCAGTACTGCTGTAATGTATAGTACTACAGTTCTTTTCATTTTCACATTTATTTAATTTACCAAATTGGCCTTATAGTTCATAAAAATCTCTAAAAGTCTTGAATTTAACTGGATGAAATGCAGACACCATGCATAGCACACACTTGAAAAACTATACAATGTTATCCCGTCCAATTAGACACACTAACCAGCTGCAGCACATATTGCTGGATAACAGCAATAACAAAGGCTTACAAGTTGACAATTCTGTATTAGAGAAAGCCTTTCGCATGAAACTGGCCAGTAGTAGTAACTGCATTTAACGAAATCACAACTTGATTTGACTTGAAATGTAATGGGATTATTTTTTTGTATACCCAGCCCACTGTTTGCACACTGTGTCTGAGGACAACCCAGAGCTGCTATGTAGCATGAACGCTGCCTTGCTCGGAGCCCTGGAGAATGTGCTGCTGTCATCTCAGCCAGGCATGGCACACACTCTCCTCAGGACATTGTCCGCAGGTATAATTTGTCACTAGTTGTGTGTCTTTGTTTTTTTATATATATTGCTCAAAACAACTTTCCACACTAGTTGAAAATTACTCTAAAAGTCCTCTCTAGACAGCAATTGCGTACAAATTTGAAAAAAAGGTTTGTTGTCCGAGTGTGGCTGGGAATATAGTCCTCCAGTGGGCCTGATACAGCTAAATCCAGACAGGAGTGCAGCAGTAGAGTACAAACTGCAATCTGATTTAAAAGTATTTGAATATATCTTCTTGATCTCTAACGCTGCCTACTGTACTGCCCAGGGACCTTGTGGAACATGAAGACTAGCCTGCCCACTGCCCGCCAGGCCCAGACCCTCAGCGCAGTCGTGGCCGTCTTGTCTCAGAGCCTGGATGTGGACGCAGGTACGTTGATCCTTGAGCTCAGACAAGCCGAAGAGGATCGCCTCACTAGCACACCGGCCTCGGCAGACATAGAGGAGCAGGCTCCGGATGGCCTCGCCGTGGTGGAGATGAATGAAGAGGAGGAGGAGGAGGAGGAGGAGGAGGAGGGAGGAGCGGGACACAAGAGAAATGGCCAGGCTGCCAAGACTGATAACGACGTTTCCGACCTCTTGCCTGTAAGTGCTGTCTCCTGCCCCCCACCTTTCTATGATGTAAAACCTGTGGCTTTCTGGTTACAGGACGGTCTCCCTGACCACCAGGCCACCTGCCCATAACCGCTTCTCCTCCCTGATCAGTATTTAACAGATAAATTGAGCGTCTTAGCATCTACTAAGTGTTTAAATCCAGTCCTCTGTAGGCTGCTTTTCCTAGTTAGGATTTACATCCAGTAGGCAGTGGGCTGCTCTCACCACAGAGGTTGACATTTGATACACAGTGCCGGGTGTAAATGTAATCCTGCTAAATCACAGGTAGACACAAATGTGAATACAAGATGCACGTTAATGGCAGGTGGAAAGGGGGCCCATGAGTCATCTGGGAGTGCAAGCCAGACTGCGCCAAACGGAGACAAACTGTTTGGGTTCAGCTGGTGGGGTGGGGAGGGGAGGGGGTGGGGGGGGTTAGCGATGCTCTGCAGTGTTCAACCAGGGACCAGCTTCTGCCTTCCACCACGCTGTCACTCCCCTCACCCTGACCTGACCTCGGCGAGACAGAGCTGTCCCTTTCAGCCCAGTCAGAGCCAGGGCCCTGTGATCATGGGTGACATTCATGGAGAAATTCCAAAATATCCTGTAATATCATGGGTAACACAACGGGGTTGTCTCTAGCCCCTGGTTCTTGTAGTCTAGTGATGTTAATATACAACCATGCAAAGGATTTCTTTATCACAACACCGTTAAACCCACCCAAACACCAGCGCCCCTGCTCATGGTAGGTTTTCACATACACCACAGTTAGAAAAGTACAATTGGACATGTTTGCATAGTTTCACAGATGTTCCATCCAGTGGAAAGAAATTCCTTCTTTGTGGCAGGATGCTGGCTTCAAACTGGATGATAAGTTATAGCAGTCATTGTTTTGGGTGGATGTTGACTACCATGGCTGATTCTTATTGTCCAGAGGGGCAAGGAGGAGCTGAGGGAGGCGACGGCCTTGCTGACAGCCCAGCAAACGTCCTTGGAGATCATCGTCAACATGTGTTGCTCTGACGGTGAGTATTGTGGGTACGGACAGCGGTGCTGACTCCAGGCACTTTTCATCAGCATTATTACATGTGACATGGGCTTGTTCGCCCAGTATGTGTTAGTCTATCAGAAAACGTATTACAACCAGATTTTAAAATGAAAAGTGCTCATTTGAGTTATTACTTGAGGTTGCAGGTCAGTTCCATGATTTCCCTCAATTCTTTTGTGTGTGCGCTTGTTTTCAGACCCGTCTGACGACGAGTGGGAGGAGACCTCAAGCAGCGATGAAAGTGAGATGTGTCCTGACAGCCTCTGTGATGGAGTCTCCAATCTAATGTCCCCCCTGTGTTTGTCAGCTGAGGTTCACGGGGCCTTGATAAAACACAGCATCCCAGAAAAGGCATGTTCCAGTTTGCTTCAGTCGTCCTGTTTCCACAATCACACCTGACCTGGGTCAAGTAGAAGTCATTCTCAACGGGACAGTAAGATGGACGGAGGTTTTTCTAGAGTGCCAGAAAGTTAATATATATTTTGCTGCAATTGACAACCTACATGACACTATATCTGACTCCCAATGATGCAGTGAACACCATCCGGTACTCAAAGTCAGGTCTTATCCAGGTCGTTCTCTCTCACACACACACACACACACACACACACACACACACACACACACACACACACACACACACACACACACACACACACACACACACACACACACACACACACACACACACACACACACACACACACACACACACACACACACACACACACACACACACACACACACACACAGAACTGTGTAAAGGTGGTAGTAATATTTTGTCTCTCAATATTCAAGGTCCTCAAAAAGACCCAGTTCCCCAGCCAGGAGGCCATGGATGTGTGCCATCAGAATCCCTCCTGGAAAGGCCTGATAAAAAAGTAATTCTCCCACTTCTCAACGATGGCTGTGGCTATGAAGTACTTGAGATTGTTTATAGCACCGTTGCACTTTGTATTGTCCATCTCTAGTGTGCGTATTCACTGTCTGTTGCACTGGAGTTTGTTGGCACTGTCAGGGAACTTGAACTAATTCCACTGAGATACGTGACTTGAAAAGTGCACTGCAAAGTAATTATCGGTAATTGGTTATGGAGTAGTTTGACATACTCTTGTATGAAAGGTCCCACTGCACTGTGACAGAAGCCGTCTTTCCTCTAGGATGCAGCGGGTGCATTTCAGGGCGCTGACGTGCCTTCATAACATCCTCTCCTCCATGGACGCCGAATCCCTCGGAGGAGCGGCAGCCCTGCAGGGCGTGGCGCAGCACCTGTCCTCACTGGTCTTTGGTGCCACAGGTCTGACATTTATGTCATACATGTCATATGCTGTAGCCTGTATAGAATTCATTGAATGTTCCTTTGTTTAGTTATAATAAGTGCTTACATAAAGAAACATCTAAAAATTTCAGAACAGAAGAAATACAAATCAATTTTACATATCAGACATTTAGCTGGTGCTCTCATTCAGTCACTTACAATGAGTACAACAGTAGAATAAGCTTGAATTCTTAAATTGCCAGCAACAAAAGCAACAGCACCCTGATAATAGATGAAACAAAAGAAATTAAAGGTTCAGGTTATGATGCATTTTCATCCATTTGCCATTGCTAGTAAGTCGAATTTACTTGTTTGTTTTCAGAGATACCAAAGGAGGAGGAGTTCCTGGAGGCGGTCACCAGTGCCATGCGGTCACTTTTACAGATGATCGCCTCTAAAAACATCCCCCAGGTACAGAATACTTTGATGTTATACAGCTTTGGTGTTTGGGTCATTTAAGTGTTGGTTTCCCCATCCAAATCCACCCTTATTTTCATCCAAGGTGTGGTTCTAGTTGCAATGTTGAAAATGTTCTTTGGATACTTTATTTCAATAAAAACATGAATTCAACTTTAGGGGCGATTTGATAGTTAATTTAATTTGCCACCTCCAGTGTTAATATTTTTGCTGTTCTGCCACACCAGTGCTGAATGAATAGAGGCAACATTGAAGCTAATGGACTTTGTAGTTCACCCAAATTTACAAGTCTCTGCCTGTTCACACTTAAAACTCACTGTCAACAGTGGAGAATTCAGTATTTGTCTGGTTGTTTCTGCTTTTGTCAGTGTATGAGCCCCCAGCAACTGATGAGTTTGAGTGAAGCAGCCACCCGCTGTGATGTTGTCAGCGTGAGGGTCAACGCCTTGGCCATTCTGGGCATCACTGGCAGCACGTTAGCCAAAGAGAAGGGCACTGCTGAAACCCTTCAGGTACCTTTTCTCTCTTCTGGGGGAATATTTTGGGAATATGTTCTCCCTCTAAGAAACTTCTACTATTTACAGATGATTGGAAATGCATTACTTCAAGTTGCCTCAAGAGATGCCAACCTTGTTGTGAGCGGGGAAGCCCTAGATGCCCTGTTTGATGTTTTTGCGGATGGGGAGGAGTCAGAGGCAGCAGCTAAGAACATCCAGTTATTGCCCGCACTGAAGGCACTTCAACCTGTCTTCAAGGCCAAGGTACTAGTGTTGCATTTCGATTTAAAAATCGGAGAACTGCACTCCCAGTATAGATGTATGTGTTTCTCATGTTTTTACTGAGTGCTGTTTTTCTGCTCCTTTTTCAACTAGATCCGTAAAGAAGGAAGGGGGAATTATAGCCCTGAGCAGCTGTGTGTGCTAGACAACATCAAAGTCAACTTGAGAAGATTCATCGGTTACCTGGAGATGGTGGTGAAAAAATGAGTGTTTTCCAATATTTCACAATCTGATCAGCTGAACCTCAGTGGCTCACAGTGTATGGACAGATATGCCAACAGAGCCATGGGATTAAAACTATGTGGTTGTGAAACTGTCAGATATTTATTACATTGGTAGTAAGATTTGTATTTGCTTGGTTTCAATTTTTGTGTTTTTCTGTTCTCTCAATAATGCTTTCTTATTTTACTTGGTTAAGTGAAAGTTTCATAATTTGCGGTGTAGAAAAGAGAGATGGGAAATAACATAAGAATGATGTAGTACAGGAAAAGGTTTGTGTGCTCACTGTCAATCAATACAATTGAATGTTCTTTATTTTAATGAAACTGGTTGTCAGCCTTGAATTTGTATATTCAGAGCATTTTCATGCCCTGAGTAACAAATATTTAAATGGATCAAGTGTATAGAGATGACAGCCTCCTGGGTTTTGATATCAGTGCATTCTTTGTACTTGCCCCTCCATTGCCAAAGGTCCATACATTAATGTCCACTTTTTCTGGTCCTGACAAAGAGTAAGAGGCAGAGATTTACAAACCCATTGCTGTGCCCTCTGGAATGGATTAAAGTGTGAACTATATGAAAAATGATTTTATTTAATTGGATCTTAATTTTGTTAAGCACTTTTACTTGCCTGAGGAGAAACAAAATTGGATAGTATGACCTTCCAGTAGCTGACTAAACTGGAAGGAAGGATTTGCCATTTTCACTGGCAAGAGACAAAAAAGCTTTCAGTTTGCTGAAGCTGTTTTACATTAAATTTTATTTTCTTCCTTTTAGAAATAAGCACGCATTCTCTACCTCTTGCTTCTCTCAGCTCCCTTCATCTCTCATCTCTTAGACAGCATCAATTACACACTGAGAGACACTACTCTCATGCAAGGAGTGTTCATTTGTAAATTTGGTGTTCTGTTTGCAAGTCACCAAATTGTATCTTTTCCCTTTGATGTTAATAAGCCTTTTTAGTTGCCACAGCAGCCACCAACACTGTTAAGAATCGTTGGCAGTAACACTAAGAAATGTTGACTGAAGCTAACCGATAGGCATGTTAGTAAAAATGCTGAATCAAAATCTAAAATTGCTGCCAAAATTAACAATGTATGGCCAGCAGGACTGAAGGATGTCAATCCAAGATACTGCTATCTCTTTTGCACTTGGTCCATTGGTGATCATGTTTGAGTCCCTGGCAAAACCATTATCTTTTATTTATCCAAGGAATTATTGAAACTGAATGGTCAGTGGTGCACAAATGCCATTTATCTAAATGTTAAAACTCAGTGAATGCTGTGATACTTCTTTCATTGTAAGAGTCAGACACAGCTTTGTCTAGCTAGGATTTCAGATGATTCTTCAGGGAAATGGTTATAAAATTGCATCATTTAAAAATAACTTTACTTTCAGAGGTAAATTCTAGGAAGAATATGTCATCAGGCTTTGTATGAATGGCTTTTTTGAAAATAAATACTGATTCATCATTATTTGGTCAAATGTTATTTTTTATAGCAGCATTTATATAAACTGAAGTTACTGGAGTTGTGTTCCTATCTATCATATATCTCCATTGCAATGATAAAGTGATTAAAAACTGGGTGAACTATGACCTCAGGCCAATTTATAACTTAGATCTGTTTGATACTAACTACGGTGTGAACTATACATTTACATTAAGTTTTCTGTGAGTCTGAGAAAGTGGGGAAACTCAAGGGATGTAGTGATAACAAATGGTGTGTAAACTGTCTTTTTTTCATCAAAGGCCCCGTTCTCATAACTTACATGAGTTTATCTACTTACTATGATGCATAGTAGAAATTTATATCACAATTACATCACAAAGATTTATGTCACACAAAAAAAGGTGCGTGAACTCCAGGGATGTAGTAGTAAATAAAAAGGTGTGTGAACTATGAGTTCCAGTTGGCTGATCACCATAAGCCAAGTCTAGTTTATTTGTATAGCCCTTAATCATGGTTACAGTCTCAAAGGGCTTCACAGTGCCCACATTATGAAAACAATAAATTAAGGCAAAACTCCCACAAAACCTTACAGAAAACGACCACCAATAAAAAAAAAAACTAAAATCTGAATATATTTTCAGAAAGTAATTAGTTTGTTTTTCCCTTAAGACCCTATCCTCATGTAAGTTAATATCAGTTTGATACTATGATGTATACCATAGATTTACGTACATCAAATTCCATGTATATGAAGTATACCATAGATCATTAAAAAGATGGGTAAACTGGGTTTAAGTGGGTTTATCGTCTACTATATCCCTGGTCCATTTTATTTCCATCTGAGAATAATAAATCAGCCTGTTACGTAACAAGAAACATGTTGTTCTCTTGCGTAACAACTGTTTCCCCGCCCCATTTTCACTCGGTCTGCGCATGCGCAGTGGTACTGTGTGGTCGGCCATTGAGAGACCCATGATCAGGAGGAAAGGGTCAGAAGCGCTTCGACAGGCAACGGCCGCACGTTTCCTCCAGTCTTCAATTTGAATTCAGCTTGGTCTCTCGTTGTTAACACGTCGCTTACAATCTCCTGTTATTTATCGTAGATGATTTTGGTCCACAACTATCGGTATAACTGCTAAATAACGTGTTTTACCAGCAACCTGAAGTAACGGAGCTGCGAAAACCTCAGCTAGCATAACGAGGCTATAGGCTAGCTAACGTTAGCTAGCTACCTGGCTAGCTTCACACGAGCTGAGCCTTTGCTCAGTGGAGGGGTGGGGGGGCAGTTTGCCTGCAGTGTCGTTTGATGGATCCAAGAATCGCCTGGTTTCAACCAGAACAACGCGGACCAGCTAACAACCTGTGGATGCAGATTTGGGAGACGACACAAGGGTTGGGATATTTGCATGTAAATAACAACTACACTAACGTTACGGGTTCTAGCACGTCGAACCTGAAAGTGAACGTCAACGGGGCGTCGGGGACTGTTCTCTCCAGCAAAAACGGAGCCGTCAACTCCAGCGCCGGCAGCACTGAAGCCAGGAGTCAGGGGATGTCAAACTCAATGGGGGACGGCGAAATAGCGGAACAGCGAGACTTTATACCACTTGAAACCAATAACAACCACAACAACCGAGCCGCCGGTAGGGGCGGCGGTGGTGGCGGTGGCGGAGGAGGGGGGCAGCAGGGTAGCGGAGTCGCCGTGGTTTGGAGAGGGCTGTCGGACGTTGCGGGACACCCCAACAAAAGGAAAAGAGACAACAAGGCTAGCACTTTTGGATTCAATAGTAGCCTCTTGCACAGTGGCAGCGGCAACGAGACAGGAGGCTACACTGGTTACACTGGCACGCCATGGAAAGTCAGGAACTACTCCGAAGGGGTTGTGGGGTAAGAAGAATTTCTTAACGTTGGCTAACTAGAAAAAGCCAGATGAACTCTCTTTTGTCAAAGCTAGATGCATGAAGTGGAGGCACTTGCTCGCCTCCTTTTAGAGCAAGACCTCTTAAATCAAGCCTTAGTGAAGCTGTCTCACAGATCCCTATGGTTGGGGCAGTGGTTCCCAAGTTGGGGTCCGGTGACCCCCAGGGTCGCTTTAGGTTCTTTCAGGGGTCCTCAGTAAGTCATCATTTAATTTGACTATTTCACTCTTACTTTTACTTACGCTCAGACGTTAAGTTAGCACATTGAAATAATGTGTAAGCATGACTGCTTGGGTTTTAGGTTTCACTGTAGCCTATGTTACCTAATCTAACTAAAAACCAGTCAGATGTCTTTAGGTAAAACTCTTATCTGACGGGGGTCTGTCATGTAATGTTTATCTATTTGAGGGACTATGGCATAAAAAAAGTTTGGTAACCCCAAGCTTAGGCCATCATGCCTCCACATTTGACCAGTCATCCTACTGTCACTGGGTGTGAGGCTCTTTCCAGTGTGTCAAAGTAGTTTGGTCTGTAGCAGGGCCAATGTTATAGCCTCTAACTTTCCATGGCCTGTGATCTTGATTATGCTGTGTCTCTGTCAATGTGTCAGCAACCTGTGTCCCCAGCCCTTAACTTCTCAAGCTGGGAAGTAAAAATATACATATTTGAAGTAGATCCGATGATGATACAGCATGTACATGCTATATCAAAAGTTGAACATTGTGTTGTCCCAATTCATAGTCGAGGCATTTACAGCAATATCCCTCTGTCCCTCCCATTTCTTTTCCATTTAAAGAGTTTAGTCAGAGAATATTGTATCAGCCCTTACTCAACAGCAAATGAGACATTGGTTAAATTAGACAAGTCATAGATAGATGGATACTTTTATTGATCCCAGGGGGGAAACTCTGGCCTTCACATATCACACATATTCACATATCACATTGATCTATGGATTTACAACAGCATACAATCAAACAATAAGAATTAAAACACATGAAAAAAAATCTAGATAATAGATTCTCATTTGCAGTGTAACTCAACTCACCTGAGACAGGTTGCAGGTGCCCACATGGTATAAATGATCCATTTTAAAGTAATATGCTGGTCCTTTGTGAAAATGGTGTAGAGAAAGGAGCTGTCTGAGGATGTCAGAAATACTATTATCAAGTGTCCACAAGGCTATAAGGCATCTCTAGAGACCTTGGTATTCCTGTTTCCCCAGTTTGCAATGTCATTAAGAAGTTTGCTGCTCGTGGATGTATTAAGGGTTGCAATTGAAGAGTGGGAGAAATTGGTAGCACAAAGGTGAAGGAAGCTTATTGATGGTTACAAGAAACGTTTGGAAGCAGTAATCATTGCCAAAGTATGTGCAACTAAGTATTACAAAAGGTGCCAATAATCTATCTATGGATTATCCATGGATTTAGTACTATTGGTACTTAGTCCCAGGAATTTTGACCTTTCAGACTGGGAGAACTAGCACGGAAAAAGTTCCTCTGGGATAGTTCCTGGCCCCCAAAAGTTCCTGCTAGTGAGGTAGTACTTTTTGGGGGATCAGGAACCATTGGGGCGGAGTTGCAGTTCTGAACAACGCTAATTGGTCAATACAAGCTACGCAAAAATTGGCACACCAAAGCAGTGTTGGGGCAAACTGTTGAACTTTAAGTTTCACTTTCGTGTTCCCAATGCCAGGCTCTATTGGATTGAGTGCCGTGCTACTGGTCTACTGGTCTGTCTCATAAGGGGATGTGCCTGCGGTGTGTTTAAAAGAAACAGCTGAGTGATCATGCCAGATTAGTCTCTGGCACGACAGAGAACATAATGAGATGCACCTCAGGTTCTGTTAAATAAGTTGTTTCAATTTCAAATTATTTCAGAAGATATTATCTGCATAAAATGTCCACATCTTTTGTGTGGTCTGTTTTTTTTTTAATGGCCCATCATGCTAGTTATCAGAATTGCTTAACAACAAGTACAATAAATGCACAGGATATTTATTAATTATTATTGCTTTATGGGGACTTCACTAGTCATTAATAATAATATCTGGGGAGAAATTATTTGGTGGGTGGGGCTCTGTTTGAAATGCCTTTTAGGTGCTGAGATGTGTATTTTTTCCCCTCTTCTTGGCATGTGTAGGCAAGCAGCACACCAGAGCCTGGAGCTCAGTCTTTGGCTGATCCTCATTTATAGTAATAAGGAAGCTCTGTGTTTGCGTAAGGACATTCTTTGGTGATTAGCTACTCTAATTCCAGAACTTCAACCTCAGCCCAGATCACAGTCAGTCACTACCACTGTGGGCTCTCTGTCCCATACCCCTGTAATTCACAATACTGAGTGGAATTACATTTTTATTTTCGAAATGCAGTGTTTTTTTAAAAGTCCACATGCACAGGCTTATCCATGTGAACGTACATGCTGGTGCTCTCAGTTAAATCTCCACTCATGGAAATACACATCTTGCTGCCTCGTTACCTGAGGGATCTGCTCTGGGTGGGGGAGATGCAGTGGTGATTGACATCCACGTATATTTTACTATGTTTGTAATACCCCGGGGGAAACGTCCATACAAGCAATATTTAGTCATGGTTTAATTTTACGTTTGTACAATCACTACGGCATGTGACATTTGCAAACACTGAAAAGAGCGAAGGTGGGTGTAAGCAAATAGTGTTTTTCCACGGGACAGTCACTGTTCTTGCTCAAGGGGGGATGGCTATAGAGATTGAGTACCTCTGTCAGAGGCATGTGCTCATATGTTTGTATGCACCTCCAGCCTTTCTGGGAGGAGCTGGTTCAAACCCAGAAGGTCTAAGCAAGTGGCCCGTGTCTCAGTGTGGGAAAGGATCAGTGTTTACATGCTCCACACGGCGAGCACGCACTGACCACACACCCCCCACCCCTCCTAAAGTAAAGCCAGCCCCCTGGGAGAAACCTGAGCTCCTTCATCCTCCGTCCAATCAGATCTGGAGCTCTAAGGGAGGGTTTCCACCTAATTTTTTTTATCATGCAGAACATTTTTTAGGCTCTTTATATAAGGACAGAAAGTCAGTGTAACTTAGGAGCACTGTGGCATATTTCTGTCCCGTTGAACTGTGTTCTGATATGGTATTGTATTATTGAGGCTCTTTATTGTGTTGGCAAGATGCAACATTCCAAAGTTCCAGTCATTTAACAACAAAGACGAGCATTGTGAGTGAATTCAGAGAGCGATGTTGATTTACTGCACGGGCCACTTTCTGTAGAATTGAAATAAACTAGTTACTTTGTTTGGTTATATAAAATAAACAGTAGTTTTAAGACTTGAGAACATTGCCATGGCAGTTCAAATTGATTTTGAACTAACACTAATGTTCAACATTTAAATAGTAGACTGCCAAATATTTTATCTTAGAATGAAGTATAGGGTGTCATTTAGTTTTTGTTGATACGGGATCGTAAATTTATCCAGGGAATGTTTGCTCAGCAAGCATTCCCATTTACAGCACCCTTTGACATTCATACACCTTCACAAACTCAGACTTGGGAGAACCCCAATACCTTTTGGGGGTTAACTGCCTTGCTCAAGGGAACCTTGACTATAGTTGTTTAAGTAGGTAGAGCATTACTCGTTCATTTGCGTTACTCTGGCTAGTTTTGCTAGCCAGTCCAGGGACTGGAACCAGTGACCGTCCGCTCTTTTCTAACCCGTTAAGCTCCTGTCACCTCGCATCATGTCCTCACATCTGCTAAATATCTATCTGTGAAGCATTTTCGCTACTGTGTTCCAAAAAGGTAGTCATGACAGAGTGACCTGCACGTGGGGGTCGACAGCTAGTTTCAACGAGTGGTTAAGCACCACATCACTTGCAGGCTAATGAAACATGTGGCTAATCGCTCACTGACGAGTGGTGCTGGCTCATGGTTTTATTGCCCTGCTGTCATTCAGAGATTTATGATGACTCTCTCCCAGCAGTAGCGTACAGATGGCACCTCTGCGACTGAAGCTCCATAGTTAGAACTGTTGCTTAGTCGGCCTCTACCGGCTTTCAGATCTACGTCTCTCTCACTCTTCTTCCTTTTTCTGCTCGCTCCCTGGCTCTCAACCAAGTAGTGTAAACCTGTAGAGAGAGGGGGTTTGCATGCTGGTCCTTTGGACTGTAGATGAAACGGGCCCCTTTTTGAATAGCACATGTTGGCAGCCCTCCATAACTCAGCCTTCCCATGTGCAGTGAGGAATGTGTTTTTCTTTTTTTCACCCCTTCCTGTCCAATGGAAATCCTTCTCAAGCTCCAGACTGATGTAGTCAGCAAGCTACATACAGCTTTCAGAACAGTTAGCACACGGCAGTCAGGTTTTTCCTGGGTTTGTTACATTTCCTCTGTTTAGACTATGACCTTTTGAGCCTGTGTACAGAATGATTGGGCCCTGACAATTTCCTTTTGCCATACAATAATTTTGTTTTTGTTCATTGATAATTTATGTCAGTGTTGTCACAAATTTTTGTCCTGATACCACAGCAAAAAAGCATTAAGTTTGAAGAATTAAAATAACCTACAATAATTCAAATATGTGAAGTGTAATTTTAAATTATTTGAATTAATTATTAAAATAAATGTTGTATTACATTATTTGGCCGTCATGTAGCCATTAAACAATGGCTTTACACGTTTTGAAGAGGTGTAACAGAAACTTCTAAAAAGTGTTTCCCATAGGACAGTTTTTACTGATGCACAACTTCCTGTCCTCTCACATACTAGCAGCAAAACAGCACAGTCATACCAGTGTTTCCCTTGGCTCAGAATATGTGGTGGGGGGGGCAAAATAAACCACTTGATAATGTCATGGCTTAAATATTTTATTTCAACACGTTCCCTTTCCATTGTGATAATAATGGATATTGCTGTAGCTACTCCTGAATTAATTAATTTAAGCTGGTGGGGTTTAGGGCTTTTCCTGTTGGGTTTGGCCTCTTCTTTTTCCTCCTCGAGGCCTTTTCTTTGTAAAATACTTTTCAGTGCTCATCTGAGGGAACTAACGTTCAATGCATGAGAGGAAATTAATTTTCCAGTCATTGATGTATTATTCCGTGACTTGTTGTGTATATATAGACTTCACTAGCAGCTGGTGTAATGTCACTTTGTGGACAGTAACCTGCCAACTTGTGAACAGTTACCCTCCATTGTTGAGTCAATATCAGGTTTTTGTCAGACAGATTATTTTTTAGGTCAGACTGCCCTTGTACGTCTAACACAGTGGTTCCAGTGGTCCTCGGGGTCCCCAACCCTGCTGGTTTTCTTTCCTACCACGTAGTTAATCGTATTCACCTGGCATGTCAGGTGTAAATCGGTCCCTGATGAGACTGGAATGAAAACCAGCAAGGCTGTGGGCCCCGAGGACCAGGATTGAGGACCACTGGTCTAGCAGCTGATGTCTGTCTCACACAAGCAGATGAGGAAAAAAGGCGTGTGGTGCGTTGTGTTTACAAGCAACAGCTGAGTGAGATTAGTCTCTGGTGAATATAATGTGATCGATGTTAGATACATTTCTGTACACCAACTTTTTATTTTGTGGCAGCTGTGCCGATATTATGGGCACTGCGTCACAGACGAGCCTATGTATTGGAAACACTGCATACTACAGGAGCATGTGATCATCTTAAACTGGCAAGATTTTCTGGTAAATCTTTTAAGCAAACTTAATCTGTGTAAATAAATCCGTAGAAGGATTTATGTTGGTGAGTGTGAAGTGTCTTATGCCAGCTGATGATGGCAAATATAATGTGAAACACAATAAAAATTCAAGTACTGCAAAGACAAAGTAAGTATTCTCAGTCTAGCTTGAATACTGCTGGTTCTGGTTTGACATTACTCTTATATCAAGCATTCCTTTATAGTGCTTTATATTTCTTCATAGCTAAACCCTGGAAAATGCAGCAGTATGACATTTGTGTCTGGTGTTTGCAGACTGGGTTCACATTTTTCTAGTCTGTTTTGGCCTACTGGTGCCAGATGGGTGCACTTTGGCACACAAGACAAAACGGTGAATACTAGAAAACTACTAGAAAAATCACAGGAACGTATTTAAAAGTAAAGTTAGCATAGGTGTCTGTGGTTGACAACTTATTGGATGCTCTCTACACTACTTATGTGATACTTCAAGCAAGCAGCTTAAACCAGATTGCAAAGAATTGTGTGCAAATACCATTGGAGATAATAACGGAAGACGGGCTGACCTATTTTGGAGTGAAGGGGGAACGCTGTTACTAACACAGCGAGTTTGGAGCAAATTGTAGAATTTTAAGTTTCACTTTCATTTCACAACGGGAGGCTCTGTCGGATTGAATCTACTACTGCTACTGGTCTACTGGTCTGTCTCATACAAGGGGACGAGGAAGTAAAAGCATGTGGCGTGTGTTTACAAGCAACAGCTGAGTGAACGGTGGCAAGATTAGTCTCCAACGTGACCAAGAACGCGATGCGCACGTTGTTAAATATATAATAGGCCTATTTAAAGTATATTGCAATTTTTATCGTGATGACTGTAATAAAACGATACACTGTGCAGCCCTAGTCTCAGTGCTGGTATTTATATAGATTTGTTGTTTTCTCCACTGTCCCTGTTTTGACCACAGTAATTCTGGCGTGACCAAGCCTTCCACTAGCAGTCGGTAGTCAGCTGTGTTATGGCCTCTGTGTAACTAGACCCTTTTTGTCCCAATGGCCCTTCAGCACCTCGGATCGGTTCATTGATGAAACATTAATGAATCGGCCATATGAGAGGCATTGACACCTCTCCCTCGGTTTGCGGTTGACCTCCTTTTGAAAAGCAGTGATGTGATGTCATGTGTTTCCCTCCTAGCGGCCCTGTCACCCTGAACTGGGTCTTAATGAGATGATATAGTGAGAACAATATCACATAACACACACTACCTTCTTTTTTGCGTAGGTAATCAAGACCTGAAATAGTAGGTAACACTTCTACTGGCTGGATCCTCGCTATTTTAGACATATTTGATTTATGATTACGTGACTTGTTGAATATATAGACTCAATATATAGACTCCACTAGCAGCTGGGGTAATGTCACTTGATGGACGGTAAAGTCCCAAGTTCAATATTGCGAAAAAAGTTAACAATTGCCTTCTGTTGTCGAGACAACGTCAGATCTTTGTCAGATAGCTTTTTTTTTTTTTAGGGCAGACTGTGCTGTTGTTCGTCTAGCTGCTAGACTCTAGCAGGAAAAAAGGAAAAAAGGCATGCGGTGTGTTTAAAACTACAGCTGAGTGAGAGTGAGCTCCTGGGTGACATGGGTGTGATGGCACCTCTGTTTTGGGTGCCGTTCTTTAAGACAGGCCTGGTAGTAGTATAGTACAAGGTTATTTCAGTCTCCTATTCGGCTGCAATATTTATAGCTGAGCTCTTCTCAGTGGACGGCCCAGTAGTAAATGAAGGGTTTGCTGGGTACTACAAGTGTTCCCATTTTTGTCACATATTACCAGGGTTGTTCCTGGTTTAACATGGATATTTGGCAGCACCCATCATATACTAATTTGCTTATTGGTGCCATAAGCTGTAGGCATGGCTCAAGGTGTTTGCAAGTTTCATCAAGTTAAATCTAAGACCTTTTAAAATGAAAATTAGAATGAAATATGGGACCAGTTGTGCCACTGAAATTAATGAAAAAAAAGTTTTGTCCCATCAGAGTATAAATTTACACGACTGGGCTGATTTCTCACTAGAAAAGCAGCACACAAGACCATCACAAGACCACTAAAACAGAATTGAAGATAGATTTTTGGGGGCTTTACGTGATCTTTTTCCCCCGTGTATTTTTCAGTTCCTTGTGGAAAATGATTTGGGCGGCCGCAAGACATTTCCCTATGCAGGAAACACACTACACATGCTCCATGTGGGAGGGTGGTTAACCTTCAGTCTCCAATCTTTGGCTGGCTTGGTGCATCTGAAAAGCCATGTGCTTTCTCATGTTCCAGGATGATTTGTGGAACATGATGTTTCAATACGGTTGTTGCATGCTGTTATTGCATGCTAAGGTATGCAACAGGCACCTTGACACACACCTTTTGTGGCGTGGCATATCTGAGCAGTTGATAAGCAGTTCTCAGCCTGATGCGAGCGTAACCTCTTTTCCTTGCTAGCCTGCCAAGCAGATGGCCATTGTGCACATGAAGGCGTTTCAGCACCACACCCAATCTCTCTCTCTCTCTCTGTCTCTGCTCTGTCTCTGTCGGTTTGCCTTTGTCTTGTTCCCTCTTTCTCTTTTTCTCTCTTCTCTCCCGTCCCTCAGATCTTTGGCACTGTGTTTCTCTGCCTGCCTGTCAGATCCCCCAAGGTCCCCCCCCCCCCCCCCCCCCCCCCCGACCTCCTCCCATGGCTCCCAACGGGTTCATTCTCCTTTGCCTCGAACTCCATGAGACCTGGAGCGAGACTCTGAGACTCATTTTAGCTATTTAGCCGACACTCTTATCCAGAGTGAGTCACGATTAATAACTTCATCTCCTAGATTGACGACCAATAGTATGGGTCACCGACAGCATTTTGGTGCCCCTAGAATAATCATGTACAAGAGGTGCTAGGAAAATATATAAAAGGAGAGATGTAAAAGTTTTTTTTTCCCCCTGAGACTCAGCTCTCTGGAAACCCTGTTCACACAGTATTACATAAGATCCCTATGATATAGGCAAGGATTATCTGATAAGCAGTGCCAAGGGTCCATGTGTTCCCTACACAGGCTTAGGGCTGAGATGTAATTCGATCCAAGGAGGCGGGGCAAGGGATGTGTTGTTCCCATCACATGCTGTGACCCCACTCCCCGTGTGTATTTGACGGCAGGAACATATTCAGTTTCAGTTCAGTTTCCCTTTACCGTGAAATGAAACCTATGAGGGGTGGAAATCTTCACATCTCCACCACGGTCAGCTTTTCAGGAAACGGTTACATAAAACATATTAATAAGATACAGTGAGAACATACACAGAAAGAAATGACAAATGTGTGCACGGCAGATGTGTATGTCATTATGTGTGTAGGAAGAGAAGAGAACTCAGTAGGTCGCTGAGATACAACATGCAGGGCAGGGAACTAATGTTTTCATTGACTAGATGCAGTGGCTGGCCATTTCCAAACTTCACCAGTCACCTTGACACCTTGAGCCCAATATTATTTCTAGAGTCTGCATATTTTCATTCCAACCGAACACTAGAGCAGCTCATTTCACTCATTAGCACACCTTTATTCTGTGTACTTTGTTTATGGTCCGTTTTGCTTACCCACCCTCGGCACCTATTGCACGCCTGACCATCCTGGTAGGAGGATCCCTCTTTGAGTAGCCCCACCCAAGTGTTCTTCTTTGTTTCCTAAAAGGTTTGGTGGAGTCCTTGGCCAGGGTCTAAGGTTGTGGGGTGTTGTGTGGTGTCATTTATTGTTTAATAAATGACACCACTAACTGTGATTTACGGCTATACAAATAAACTTGACTTGACTTCAACCAGAGAGAGGGAACTAATGGTTGTTTAGACACCGCTTAAATCAGATTTTTTTTGTCACACATTTGGATTGTTGAACATCTTTTCTAAAGTTTTAACATCAAAAAAAACTTTCAATTTATGATTTAAACCACATTTGTAGGTGGTTTGAAATGAAATTGGAAATCGTATCTCTGAAAATGCAACTCAGCCTGACCTCTTAGATCAGATTTCAAGGGTTCGTTTTCATCAGTCTGTGATGTTCAATGCATCCCAGGAGTTTTGCAATTGAACTTTTTTTTTTTTTTTAACCCATTTACCCTAAAACAAGCTGCCTTGTTTACTTAAGTTAGTGATTTCCTACATTTCCTAGACTGCGTTTTGACCAACCCCAGAGAACAGGCGTGATCTTGCTGCTGCTGCATTCACGTCATGTCGGACGAAGCCTAAAAGATTAGAATTTCTCATTGCTCCAACCTGGAAGCACTCACACATTCAGCTCATTGGCCATTGACTATTGCTAGCTAGCTCCATAGTAACAACTCATTAAGACGTTGCTTTGTAAACACACTGCACCATGTGCCTTGTCTGACAAAAACTTGATATCAACTCGATAAAGGAAGGTAATTAACTTTTTCTTCAATATTGAACTTGGGATGTTATCATCTGCCAAGTGACATTATCCCAGCTGCTAGCGGAGTCTACAGTATATAGTCAACCAGTCACATAATCATACATCAGTGAGTGGAAATTGTATTTTCTCCTGTGCATTGAACGTTTCTTCCCTCATCTTGTTAAAGCCCTAAACCCCACCACTTGAAATGAATTCAACTGGTTTTCCTTTCAGGCTACGACGATACCCGTTATTATCATAATGGAAAGGAAATGCATTGAAATACAATGTTTAAGCCTTGACTGAATCACACTCTCCACGCAACATGTATTTTTATGTCACATGTTGTGGAAAGAAGAGCAGAGAACAACAAACATGGAGGAGAGCCACCAAGAGAATATTGGTGCATGGAAAAATAAGAGGTTTAATGCCTCCTCTTTTTCCTTGTGCAATGAATGTGACCATATACCATGTAACTTTGGCACATGTCATTCCTCCTCTCACTCAATCCTTCCTGTCTCTCTCTACTTAACTGCCCAATAAAGGCAAAATGCCCATAAAAGAATAATATAAAAACACTTGCATGTTACTAGTTTGTTGCTAGCAGAAAACATGCCCCTAGCACGCACAGGTCTGCCTCGTTACTATGACAACCAGTGTCTTAATGACCGCAAATTGATTATACTGTCTAAACACTTAAATATGATCATTTATGAATTACATTGTGGACAGACAGCCTTAAAGATCAGATTTGAAAAATGAACCAGATTTGCCTCCTGTCTGAACATATAGCATAAGAACATCCATATCATGACTGGTTACCTGCTGAAGTGGCTGGTAGAGTAGAAAAGTATTCAAGCCACGGACAAATTATTACCAGAATTAAGCTTTGTGGCCAGTTGTGATTTCCCATGCTTCTCTGTGCATCAGTCTATGTGAGCATTTCTTCAGGCTTAGTGCCAGACAGGAGGATTGGCTCCCCTTACTCCTTGTCCTTTGCAGTTGCAGCTCTAGCTTTAGGGTGACTTAGACCTGCGTCCACTGCAGTGTGTGTGTGTGTGTGTGTGTGTGTGTGTGTGTGTGTGTGTGTGTGTGTGTGTGTGTGTGTGTGTGTGTGTGTGTGTGTGTGTGTGTGTGTGTGTGTGTGTGTGTGTGTGTGTGTGTGTGTGTGTGTGTGTGTGTGTGTGTGTGTGTGTGTGTGTGTGTGTTAAATTGTGTGACCCACGTGTGAATGTGTGCTCATTCCATTGCAAGGACATTTAAGAATCTGAACAGCTTTAAATCTCCAGTACAATAAATGTGCATGGTTTGACATTGAATGTGCGGAGATACACTGACAGTTCACATATTGACATAAGTACATACTGCAGGGCTCGACTTTAATCTAACTTTTAACTCTAACTTTTAAAAATGGTTGCCAGGTATCAGCTTTTGGTTGCCAAAATGGACAATATGGTTGCCAATGGCCTATTGGTGCAACGAATATCTTATGTAACTATACCAACACAACTGTGTTGAAAAGTTTGATCAGGTTTGTCCGATTTGCGGCAGCAAATTAATGGAACAACGTACTATGAAATGGTTATAGTCAGTCGAGTGGAAATGCATGACTGAAGTTCTGAGCCTTTTGGAACATGGACATGGTCCTGCAGCTAAAATGGTACAGTGTGTAAAGGCATAAGTAGTGCAACATCACAATTAATTGATAAATGAATCACCATCACATAGAGAATAAGAAATAGGCTGGACTAAACCATAACAGTTATACCCCTTTCACACTAGGGCAATGACCCAGGAATGACCCGTGTCAGGCGTTGATGTGAATGGGTCTACATGGGTTATCAGACGGGTAATCTGACCCTGCTCCCAACCTGGGAATTATGTGGGTGAGACCTCATTGGTTACATTCAGAAGCACATTAGTATAATACTTAACCGACACTTAATACAAACGGCTGCAAGCAATTCACAACAAGGACCATTTCAACAACGAACAAATGACAACAGCGAATTGGAAAGATACTGAAATCAGAGGTGAAATATACATATCCCCTCCCAAATATACATTCAGCATGTAGTTGCTAGGCTATATGCAATCAGTGTCTGGATGCTAAATGGTGCTGTGCATTTATGTATGTTTACCTACTTTGGTCATCCATGTTATACCAGCAAACCGATGGGGAGAAAGAGAGTGAGCCTTCCACATGTGCCTTGTTCAGCTTTAGATTGTACATCCTCACAGACCAGCCGGGTACTTGTGCAACAGTGTGCAGCTTAGCTGTTAGCGATGGTACCAGCGCTTCTGTTGCTTCAAAGTCACCCACACTTATCTGTCAGCATATAAGCTCAAAGTGATGAAATGTGGGGAATTTAAGGTGATATGCAAGTGCTTTGAATTTGCTCACTTTGAGTAAAATGAGACATGCAACTTGATTTGGTGGCCAAGGACTCTTCAAAGCACCAGAATACCTTGTTAAGGAAGCTGTCTGAAACACTTTTCCCACTGAGACAAAATCACACTGTTGGAAATTTGCAGATTTTGGCATTTGTTCCGTGTATAATGCAGCCCCAGAAAGTGTCTGGCCTCTAACCTTTTACATCTCACAACATTGAACAGGCATAAAACATTATAGTTGGCCCGTGGTTCATTCACTGGTCATGGGTGTGTTGATTGGATGCACTCACACTAATACAGCTTCCTACACTGCAGGGCGAGAACTGGGCCAAACCAGTGAATAGTAGCTCCAGTTGCTGCTCCTGCATGCATGCACCTTTTCAGCAACACCCCACGCCACATTCATTCACATTCAAGTTACATGCATTTGCATCTGTGAGCTGCCCAGCACAACCAGTTCTTATACTGTTGGCCACCGGCCAGTTCCACTGGAGCACCTGGCAGTTGGTTGAGGGTCTTGCTCTTTCCCGGCTAGGATCTTCCCCTGCTGGTCCAGGCCTAAAACCAGCAACCTTCCAGTCTTGCTTCTCTAGCCCTTAGGCTTCTGATGGCTTGTGTGTCTTAGACCCGAGAAGGAATATAGGTGAAACCCAGTCAACTTTGACTGTTGTCAGGCAAAGATTGCTTGTTACATAAAACCCAGACAGTACACACAAACATACACACTGTGCTCTTCGGAGCGTACTCCAAATGACATCCAGTCAGCGTCAGTAGCTGCTAGTGTTTCTTCTGCCCAACTCTCTGCGGTACACTCAGGCTTGGCCTCATTGCCTTGTTTTTGTTTTTAATAGCAGAAATAGCATTTTTTCCCTCTCTCTCTCTATCTTCTCCCAAAGGGTACAAGGCTGTTATTGGCCTGATTCTGGGTTTATGTGTGTGCGTGTACACGCAATTGTGCACATACATGTGTGCGTTCCTGCATGCTTGTTTGTGTGTGCCTATTTGTACACCCACAGGCTTGTGTTTGTGTCTCTGTGTATATAGACATAGCTAGTCAGTGACAGGTCAGCACATGTGGGCAGAGTGAACTGCTCCAAGGACATCTGCAGTCCCATTGCATAGCCCACTCCTCTTCATCATGTTCATTGATATTACAGGAATCATACTGAGGCGCAGTAGGGGTCCCTGTCTTTTTCTGCTCTGCGCTGCTTTACTTCAAAAAGGATGGTATGGGGTGAAGAGATAGAACATCTGCTGCATCTCTTTGGGCAGGTCAATCCGTTGTCTTCGTGGTCTGTTACAGACCAACCTTTTGTCACTATCCTCCTAGCGAACACGACACCTGTAGCTTTCAGTGGTTGGTGGATTCTAACTTGCTATTCCTGTCAATGCAAGTCTGTTAATTCATCTGTGTGAAGGAGGAATTATTCTTTTCTTGCCCAAGTCACACACCTAGACTACTCACAAATTCATACCATGAAGACAAAACTTTGGAAAGACTAACTTTACACCCTGACAGTATATGCCTAAGCGTACCTACGCTGGAACACAACGGGCAGGCAGCGTCCTCACCCATCCACTGACTAAGATTTTGGGGAGATGGCAGCACATAAGTAGCCCCTATAATGAATCTAATTCTGCTCGCCTCCATGCTCCACAACTCTCTCCACTTCAAACTTCTCTTTTCTACACTCTCCCAATTCACCCACTGCCCTTGTTTTGCCTGTGAGACTGCCTTAGTACAATTTACTACCTCCAGACGATGTATTTCTTCAACTACCATTTTTTTTTCTACTGCTGTCTCCTTACTCCACACAGGTTTCCCTGCACACAGACCTAAACACCCATGCCCATGCTGCACCTGGCCTAAGATGTCCCTATGTCTAAGTGCTGCCTGTGCTTGCTGCACTGCCCGTTTTGGGTTTCACTTCCGCCCTGTTTTAACGGGGCGCTACACTCCTAACCATTGGATCCTTTGACTGGGTCAGAGTCATTTGGAACTGTTCAGGAAACTCAAGTCACTGCTGCGGACACCTGCTGTCTTTATAATTTTTGTGTTTGCCAAGGGAAGGTTTCTGAGCACATTTGTTCTTTTTTAGCCAACACCCTGCTTCACAATCATACAGTTACATAAATTGAGGCCTGTCTAGTACAATCCATCTTCTACTGTTGGCCAGAGGAGCTGTTGCACCTTGGTGGCAGTTGCTGGGGGATAAGGAGAGCCTTACTCATCCACTTTCAGCACATAGCCAGCCTGGAGATTGTATTCTTAGTTGGTTAAACAACTCTGGTATGGTTAGGGCAGCATGACGAATCGTCTATAATTGTATATTGTGATTTCATTTTCCACAATTAATCGTAAAATATTGGTGTATTGGCAAAATGGAAACATTGCATTGTATCCGGTATAGGATATTGATTTAAGAGGTCAAAAGTACAGTGAAAATAATTTTCTTCCTTAAGTCATCAAGGCTAATCATCAGTCCAGTTGCGAGAAAAAGTTTGTAAACCTTTTCTAATTACCCGCATTCCTTTTACATACAAGACTTTTACATGTCTTTATTGAACATAATTTTCAAATGTTAACTGCTTGGATTGAAAAAAGTAGCCTATGTAGTCATGAGATTTAATAACTGGTTTAATAACTTCAGCCAATCATTTGCTGTAGTTGCTGATCAGACCTGCACAATGGTTAGGATATATTTTGGACCGTTCCTCCTTACTCAACTGTTTCAGTTCATTGATATTTTTCAGATGTCTTACGTGAATGGCTTGCTTCATGTCACAACATTTCAATAGGGTAAAGGTCAGGACTTTGCCCCTTCCAAAATGTGACTTTCCTCTTTAATCCATTCTGTTGTAGATTTGCATTTATGTTTGGGGTCATGCTACATGACCCAACCTCTCTGAAGCTTCAGATCACGGACCGTTACCCTGATTTTTACCGATACAATTTTTAATTTGTTGATCCCTCAATGATTGCCGTCCAGGCCCTGAGGCAGTAAAGCACCAAACCATGATGCTCCCTCAACCTTGCTTCACCTTTGGGATGCTTGCTTTTGTATTTTTATTTTTACTTGTTTTTATTATTTATTTTAGGATGGTCTGTGTCTGTTCATATTACCTTTTTATAATCACTCACTTGATGCCGAAGATCCGACAGCAGAAGCTTCAGCTGTATGAAGGTTGTTGGCTTTTTTTTTTTTTGACAGTCTGCTCTTTTGAACTGTTTTATTGAAAGAACAATGTTCATCTTGTTCATTTTGTTCAGCTAGTTGCCTAATGCACGGGGGAAACATTGCATTATTTAATTGCCGAGATGAATTGAAATGTTTCAGTGTTTCCCATATACAAAATAAAAAGTTGGTCATTGTAGGGAAATTGATCCAAATGGATTTCTTATCTCATCACGTTATGTTCTCTGTCACACAATCTCACTCAGCTGTTGCTTGTAAACACACAACGAGCACAAGCCTTTTTCCTCATGCTTGTATGAGACAGACATCACCTGCTAGGCACTAGACAGTTCCATGTGATATAGACCCTTTACCCAGTCTGATGGCCTTTGACAAGGCGACTCATCTTCAGTCAGACTGATTTACCCACACATGCACATGCCCCCACACACTGTCATCCACAGACAAATATTGGTAAAAAAAACACAGCAGTTGGCCAGTAAAAACATGAATCCAAACCTGTGTGCACATGTATGTTTGTATTTGTGCTTGTGTTACGCCACAGAAAACTGCTTAATGGCCGAGTCTGACTGCGTTCACATTGTGAACAACTTGGTTGATGGTTTGCTCTATTCTGATCTATTGGCTAAGATGAGTTTTATGTAGTGGTACCATGCATGCACAGAGTTTTGAAAAGGCAAATTGTATTTTTTGCTGTTTTGGGACTGCCTACATCTTTTGACGAGCTAGCAAGGAAGTCGAAAATCAATAAACTTACTTCACAGCTTACACCAACCCCAAAAGGTTCAGTCATGGCAAAATTTCGAGTCCAGTATCTTGGCAATTGATATCAGCTCCTAGCCCCTTGGTATGGCATACCACACCACTTTGCTCTGCCGACCACGTGGCCACAGCCTGGCCTGGAGTGTTTAGTGTAGCTTCATTTGTTCATTCATTCATCCAATCTGCCGACAGACGGCTTCAGTAGGTATTTTTGAGCAAATCTCAGAACAAACTTGTTTTGTTTTTTCCGACAAGACTACTAGAGGTTATAGAAGAGATCATATTAGTCCCAATTTAGTCACTTTACACTGCCATCCAATTAATTTAGGATTGATTTTGAAAGTGTATTGATTACTTAAAAAGTAATAAATGGTCTGGCTCCAGTTTACATTTCAGAACTTTCAGAACGGCAGACAAAACTCTTTTGGCTGTTCCAAAGGCAAGATTAGAGGCTATTGTAGGACTGTTATATAGATTATAGGTGATCAAGCCTTTGCTATTAAGGCACCTAAACTTGGGAACAATATAAAGGTCACAGCTGTATTATATTACTGTGGCTTGTTTAATTGTGTCTGTTCTTTGTCTCAAATGTCACTAGCAGCTGACATACCTGCCATAATGTAATGACATAGTAATTGTTGCATGCATGTTTGTTCCCATGATCTGTGGCTGAGAATGATAATAAAAAAAATGTTTTTTTTATATAGCACTACATTGTTTTGTTTGTTTGGGCCTTTAAGTATGGCTTGGCTCAAGTAAAACAATCTGCCT
This sequence comes from Hoplostethus mediterraneus, assembly GCA_034670385.1. Lineage (NCBI taxonomy): Eukaryota > Metazoa > Chordata > Actinopteri > Trachichthyiformes > Trachichthyidae > Hoplostethus > Hoplostethus mediterraneus. The sequence goes on from JAXDDW010000004.1 coordinate 10,161,502, forward strand.
ATTAAATTTGTGTGCTATGTGCTCAACCCCAATGCTTTGTATGTCAGAGCAGAGCAGTGGCATCTTTTCCTGCACCACATGCAAAATTAAGGTTGCATGTAAATTTGGGTGGGTCCTTACATTGGTTTGGTATGCCAGACACCGTACAATAATTTTTAGTTAGCCTGTATGTTTTTTGTTTTTTTAAATCTTCATCAAGAGGTGGTTTGCTGAGCAGCCATGCCCTACTTAACATTCACACGTTTACACACATTTACACCTGGGAGCCACCCAGTACTACTACTTCAGGAGGAATCTGCAGGAGCATGTCACTGATGCGATGTTTGCCGAGAACGACAATTGGTCGTCCAGGGTCACACCCAGATTCCTCACAGTCCGAGTTGGCGTCACCACAGCTTTATTTGGTGATAGCCAGGTCTCGGTGTGGACAAGCCTTCCCCCGGGAGGAACACCAGCTCAGTCTTGTCCAGGTTGAGCTTCAGGTGGTGCATCGACATCCACTCCGAGATGTCTGCCAGACATGCAGCAATGCGTGCCTCCACTTGTGTGTCAGAGAGGGGAAATGACAGGATCAGCTGGGTGTCATCTGCGTGTATTATTCATTCTCTTTGCCTGTCTAGGTTTTCCCCCGTTGGTCCAGGGACCGACAAACCTGACAGAGTCCCAGTAACAAGCTCGCTTCTACTAATCTTTTAGGCTACAGCTGCCGTGGGACTGCCACAATATGTGTTCTTCCTATTTATTTAGTGGTCTTTGTGACTTGCTTGTTTTTTTTACCCTGTGTGTGTCTACGTTTCCTCCTTCCTCTACATTCCTCACAATGCTGTGTTCTGTGTACTCTACAGGCTGCATGAGGAGATCAATGACTTCTACGCCTACATCTCCCCACGGCCGGAGGAAGAGAACATGAGGCTGGAAGTAGTGGACAGGATCAAGGGAGTCATCCACAACCTGTGGCCCAGCGCTGAGGTAACACATCACCATGCCCCTAAAATCCAAATCAAATTGGAGCTGAAAAATGTATTTTGTATACACTAACAACACTTCCTTGAACTGAGAGATTTACAGTGGGCTTCATCAGAGGTCAAAGTGGAGTTCAAAATATGTTGCCTACACCTATTTGGCTCTTTCAGAAGTAGATGTGGTTTCTCCAAAAGGGTGCTAGGTAGTGGGGTGTTCCTGGCTAGAGTTGCCATCATCGCAATGTAGCTAGGCATTCTGGCAGCCGTTCTTGGCAAGATGTTCTGCATAGGCCTCACCCACACAGCGGACTGCCTGAGATTTTTGCAGAATGAGCCTGTTTTCACATCTATCTATGTAGGGTGAGACTGACACATGGTTTTTCAGTCTGCCACTGATCGTGTCATGACCAGGAGTTGCCACCAGCCAAATGCTAGTAAATCTTTGCTGTAGCTGGTAAGTCTGTCAACTCTACCAGCTACTTTGGCAGGAAACCACTCTCACTTGGAGGTTATTGCCTTTTGGAAAAAAATCAAAGGGACCGACAAACTGGTAAACATGGCTGGTGAAGTTTGGAATACACAATTGCTTGTGGCTTGCTTGTGGTCCAACCACCAGGCTACCCTGGACTCCATGCTCTCAATTTCCACAGTAACAATAAAAGCCAGACTGTATGTGATGGCAAGCTAATGTTTGCAAGCACCAGTCATTCATAAAACATTCTCTGATCCACTGTTATCTCCTGGTTGTACAGTGCTTTGATTGGGCCTCATAACCAGCACGTCCCCAGGTGTCCTTCAGCTTAGCAGCTCTTAAATTTAAAAGCATAATACTGTCCCAGTCCTGTCTGGCTTTCTTCCTTTTCCACTGTGGCCTGAGAGGTGAGCTCTGAGTTTGATTGATCAGCTCAGACACCTAGACACCCACCAGGCAGATTATACACTCAGGAGTGAAGTCTATGTGTAGTCTGTTCCTGATCAGCAACATGAACTCACCAGATATCTACGGAGGCTTGTCTAAGACAGTTAAACCAAAATGAATACCTGCAAGCCTCTTGTTGCTGTTCAGCCTGGGAGTCAAAGCATGTATCAAGCTCCTAGTCCTGGGCCGTGCCATCAATGGACAGACCGTACGACTATTAGAAGTACAAGTTCCAGTGGAGAGGGCCAAGACTTCATGAGTCATAGCTCACCTGGTGAACTATAGTTACCTCACCCATTGCAAAAGTCTGTAGGACTGACCATTCATTCACAAACACGCATCTGGTTTGCAGCCCATTCAAATGCCCAGGGCTAAACTGATTGGTAGGTTTATACTGCTGAGTTGAGGTGGGGAGGAGGTTTAAGAGAATAAAGGCAGGTTCAAGGGTTGTGGCTATTTCTGTGTGCCTAGACACAAATCTGCACTGTGATGTGAACAATTCAGTGGGATGCCTCGATGCATGAAAGCCAGTTTTATGGATTTAGGTGAAGAGACCAGTGATTCAGTGGTTAAAGTATGTTGTATGTGTGTCTTACAGGGACATGAAGTGACAAATTCCTAATAAATGTGTGTAATGTGGTGACAGAAGTGGCCACCCCCCCCCTTTCCGCCATGTTTGGGCTTGTCGTCGTTAATAAATGACTTTGTTTAGCTGTCAAGCAATGATAAATGGGGAACTTGAAGAACGGGTTCTTGTAACAGTGAAACTCTTACCATTGGAGTGCTTAGTGTGGGAAAATCCTTGATGCTTAGCGTGGAGGCTTGGTTTGGTCTGAAGAGGGAGGACCGCAAGTTGGTTTGACGTGGCAAAGAAGAAGCTTGGTGTCCTGTTGATTTGAATAAATAATATGCAGATAAAATAATAAAATATGCAGAAATATATATTGATTTATATTTTAGAAACATCTCATGCAAGCACATTAGAGGTTTATAACTGTGTTTGTGTGTTTTTATCCTTTAATGTACTTAGACCCTGTTGAACCTCTGCAGTGTTCACATACATTTTAATTTATTGGATGCAAAAACTAAAGTGTGTGCGTGTGTGCGCGTGCGTTATCTCTCCAGGTCCAAGTATTTGGGAGCTTCAGCACTGGTCTTTATCTGCCAACAAGGTAAGCCGTTTGAATTTCTAGGCTGGTTTAGATAACTGAACACTTATTTACCCCCTTAATCTGCCACTGCCAAACGGTGACTGTGAACTGGCCTTTTCACAAAAGACATGTATCTCTGTTATGGAGAAAGTGTTGTGTCTATCCACTGATTCATTATTTGCTTTTGTTCTAAAGATTAAGGGGCCTAGTAAATTTAGCGCCACTAATCCTGGGCCTTTGATAAAACTTGATTCTGAGAGGGGCCTGAGCCATCTAACAAACACACAGCTGTACATACCCAAAAGGACACATCTGGCCACAAACACTCACAGTAACCACCCACCCACCTATCACCCCCACACTGACACGTCACCTGGATTAGTGGACTCTTGACACAGACCTTGAGATTAGTGGGACTAAGCCGTGTGCATTCATGCATGCAAGTCAGTGTGTCTGTTTCTGTATGTGTTTCTGTGTTTTTCTGTAAACGTGTAAGGTGTGTGTTTTACTTAAAAAGTGTGTGAGAGTTGGTCAGTGTTTGTATTTTTGTGTGTCTGTCTGTCTGTCTGTCTGTCTGTCTGTCTGTCTGTCTGTCTGTCTGTCTGTCTGTCTGTCTGTCTGTCTATATATATCTAAAGGCTAGTACATAGTTCGTGACATATACAAGCTTTCTGCTTATATAGCACACGCATGTCGCCTGGCTTCCTTGAGCCCTGCGTGACATTACAAACCGCTTATCCGCAGGGGGGAAGCAAAGCCACTTGTCTGTAGTGAGTTACCATTATCAAATGCCATTGTAGAGGAATGTATGTATGTGTATGTGTCTCAATCGCCACTAAAAGAAAAAGTCTAAAAGGAGATTGATTGGAGTATGATTTTCCTTTAAATAGATGGAGAATAAAAGATGGGAATATCATTATCTTGTTTTGTCCATGTGGAATTTTGATGAAAGAGGCATTTTAAGTATTTTCGGATATCAACATCAAAATTTGAAAACCTTCATCGTATTGCGGCTCTAATTACCCATTATAAGAACCATTACCCATGAAAAAAAAAAACACTGCGATCCGGTGATGCGTCTTAGCAGCAGCAGCTGGAGGTATTTAGCGACTGGGATCAGTTACTATGATGATTTCTGGTGTGTTTAAACACTTTTTGCATTTGTAGTCGTCTGTTTAGTGCGTTTGTGTCACAGACTAGGGGGGTGTGTGGTTGAGCCGGTACTAAATGCAGGGAGTACCAGCCCACTAGCTCGATCCCCAGTTTGCCACAGTTTGCATTTAGTGCCTCTACCTGAAATGCATCACTTTGCAATATGCATTAGCATCGTGTTACAAAATCTGGACAAAACATTTTGCTGCGCAAAAACAAGAAGAAATGCCCTTTGCATTGTTGCGTGTGTTGCTTCCGTATGCTGTGTAACAGGCCTAAGTGTTTGTTGTTATGATGCAGTGCTGTGACTGGCCTGTCTCTCCTCTCCCTCAGTGACATTGATCTGGTGGTTTTTGGTAAGTGGGAGACCCTCCCACTCTGGACTTTGGAAGAGGCTCTCCGGAAGAGGAACGTTGCAGATGAAAACTCCATCAAAGTTTTGGACAAGGCCACGGTATGACTGTACTCAGCTGTTGTGTTTATATTTCATGCTTGAAAGCTTGAAACCCTACAGGGGACGGTCATTATTTCATACATTATAGAGGAATAACCCTTATAGTCCTTATATGTGTGTATATATACCTCAAATTTTAAAGACCACGTAAAGAACATACACAAATAAATAAGATATACTCTCATGGTTTATTTAACATACTCTCGTGGTTTATTTAAAACTAAATAAATTAAAATATCCATGTGTGCAAATATATGAACTCCTTCAGTCAATAACTTGAGGCTTCTCCTTTAACATCGCCAATTTTTTTTTTTCTTTCTTTTCAAGATTTCACAGTTGCATTTAGATACTCTATTCACCATCAACCCCTATATCATTTTTGTCCCCAGGTTCCCATCATCAAACTTACTGACTCCTTCACTGAGGTCAAAGTGGACATCAGCTTCAATGTCAGGAGTGGTGTAAAAGCCGCCCGGCTCATCAAAGAGTTCAAAGAGGTAGGCGGAGCCAGGGTTCAGCACTGCATATGCTCACTGAATTTAACTTGTCCTATGTAGAAAATTTCAAAAGAGTTCACGCTCACAGCTTGTGATTCAAAAGAGGGGTGGGTATTTTTTAAAGCATTTCACAAATTGTGCTCCTAAATTTATTTTCCTTTGTCCTTAAATGCTGCAGTTGTTGTTTCAAGGGTACATGTCGATTGGACATTGTGTGATCTGTGGTTATGGTAATGCTGCACTCCACTTGGTGTCACATCCATCCACTTGGAAACATCTTCGTCCCAGCCTCCATGGGCTCTGATGGAGACATCATCCAACCCACTCTTCAAACTTTCAAGATGTTAAGAATCATCCTATTGAAAAACAAATCAGAAATCAGCTTCATGTTTCCATTTTGTAACAATAGTGGAGGTCAGTTGGGGTGTGAAACCATCACGTCTCCATATATATTCTGTCTATAGCAATAGCAAGAATAACTGAAATGTTTGGAAGGGCCTTGATACAATTTTGACTGATGGATTCATGATTGATTACTAATCAAGACAAGTTTTATTGATTATTTTTACTATTTTTACAGCTGCAGAAGTTCTGCATGGGTTTTTGGGAGTAATGGTTTCATAGCATGACTGGCACTAGCATTACTAACAAATTCTAACAGCAGACGGGAGCCAATGTTCTCATAAACAAAAACTCTGGTGGGAAAAGAGAGTGCTTGATCAGCGATCAATAGGACAGGCCTCTAAAAAAATCATTTAACCATTTGACTTGAGATTTGTTTTCCCACTAGAGGTTGCTATAGATATCAAAATCAATGATGTACCATGCCTTTGCTGTATCTGTCTTTTGTCCTGTAGAAATACCCTGTGCTGCCTTACCTGGTGCTTGTGCTGAAGCAGTTCCTGTTGCAGAGGGATCTCAACGAGGTGTTCACCGGAGGAATCGGCTCCTACAGCCTCTTCCTCATGGCTGTCAGTTTCCTGCAGGTCAGCTACTCTATGCCCCCTCAACACACTATGGTTGTGTACTCTGTGACTGCTGAATTAGAATTTTTCAACAGTACTGTTTGGTGAATAAACACAATTTAGTTTAGTATATTTTTCCAATTCCAATGGGGAATTGTTGCATGTGGCTTACTGGTTCCTACAGGCCAAGTACTGTAGGTGCCTCCTTATTACACATGTCCTTATTGACTGACTTGTTGCTTCGACAAGAAATCCCCTTATGCTTTTCTAGTCCTTTGCATTGCTGTCCCTAGAACTTTCAACTATATTCAACAATATTTAACAAACAAAACTATATTTTAAATGCAGATGAAAAGTGATGTAGTCAAAGTATTTACAATATTTATATCATATATTAAGAAAACACTCATGTAAGATTATTGCCCATATTAGTCAGATATACTGACATTAAAGTTAAAATGACAACGATGAAACAATGTGGGCTAAGTTGCCTGCCTGCTGCTCCCAAAAATAACGCTCCCTCTACTTGCAGTGACGCTTTTTGGCCTGCAGATGTTGCTGATAACAGCTGTATTCACACAGTTTTGTCCCAATGATGAATACAGTGAAATATTGATTTTACAGGAATGTCTCAGCCAAGGCCACCGCCGATTCTTGCTATGGCCTATAAAATATTTATTTTACATGAACATCTTTCTCCCAAGGCAAGACTCAAACTTGCTGTGATGCAGTCAGATATCAAATCTAGAGCTGCTCCATGGTGAATGAATTGTTAAACTGAGTGATGCTCCCACTGTATTTACAATAATGCTGACATCTATTTGTAATGCCGTCACTTCCAGCTCCACTACAGGGAGGACGTGTGCAGTCCAAACACCAACATCGGCGTCCTGCTCATTGAGTTCTTTGAGCTCTACGGTCGCCATTTCAACTACCTGAAAACCGGCATCAGGATAAAAGATGGAGGCTGCTATGTTGCCAAAGACGAAGTTCAAAAGAACATGATGGATGGCTACAGACCCTCCATGCTGTACATTGAGGATCCACTGCAGCCAGGTAGGGACTGCGGTTTCAAAGCCTCAAGGTTGGGGAAGTGGGCTTGTGACCAAAAGGTTGCCTGTTCGAATCAGTGTTTTTAAACTCATGGTCTCTTTACATTTGATTAAAAAACAAAGCAAAGAGGAGTGTATTGCAGATAAGCAAATGTAATCTACTCCAATGAATGACTAAACAGTGAAAATGATGGCATTAAAATGAATCACATTCAGTGGCACAGAGTTATTACATGTGTTTAAACCATCTGACCATCTCTGATCTTGTGTCTTTCAGACAATGATGTTGGCCGGAGTTCATACGGTGCCATGCAAGTGAAGCAGGCATTTGACTATGCCTATGTGGTGCTCAGTCACGCAGTGTCACCCATCGCCAAGTACTACCCAAATAACGAAACAGAGAGGTAAGTCTTTTTTTTAAATTTTGTCAGGATGTGTTTTGGTTGGTTTTTTTTTTCATCTCACCTGTGCGATCTACAAGTCTCTTCTTTCTGTTTGAACAGTTCTGTATGTAAAAATGATAATGGGATCTCTACACATCTATGGACAAAAAACCTTGTTTAGATTGTTTTGCTGAGCATGCATTGCAATACAGATTGACACTACCTTTTGAAAAATATTAGAGTTTACTCAGTTTGAACATGGTGAACAATTTTCTGCATCATACAACTTGCTTTGGCCTGGAGTATGCACAGCACCAGAGAACATTGTATAGGAAGTTATGGTTAGTAATGGTTTAGCAAGTTAATGGAAATGTTTTAAATCCAGGCTTTGTTTTAATTATTTTTATTTTGCTAACTAGCTAGCTAACCCATGATGTGAATGGGTTTTACTTAGCACCAGCACTTGATAAACAAGTGTGCTAGCACTTTCTAGGTGCTCGGGTGGAAGTGCTGTGGTAGCACAGTGTTGTTGTAACTAAGAGAATCGCTGAACAAAATATTTGATTCATGTGTTGACTTAGCCACTACAATTAGAAAATCACGAGCTACTTCCTGGTATGTGGATGCACCACGCACCCACGTAAAGCTGGCTCATGCTTGTATGACATCTACTGTACTGCCTGGTGTACCACCACACACTGTACTTCCCTTAGGCAGGGCTCTGCGCGGCCTAAAGAGTCCATACCGTAATTCCCCTAAGCAGTGCGCATTGCAAAAAGCACACAAACAAACCAACCAACCAACGCACAGGGCCCAGTGATTCAGTGATTTCCTTCCTCTATTTGTTCATACTAAAAATAACATAGGTCATTGGGTACTGCATAAATACTTAACAGCCATGCCTCTTCCCGTGTCCAACTACAGCATACTTGGCCGAATAATCCGAGTGACTCAGGAGGTGGATGAATACAGGGAATGGATCAGCAAGCAGTGGGGGAGCCAGTCACAGATCGACCCGGCACTCAACAGTAGGTTCCACTTGTTTAAGTTACATACTACATAGACACACAAAGGAAAAAACTCACACACACTCACGTCTATGAAGCAGGCAGATTTGTGTCATACGATATAAATCGATGGATCAGCGATTGGTGGCAAAATCAGAAATTGTGTTTTGATAAAAAAAATTCCATTTGTTTTAATTTATCGGGTATTCTTTGCAGCCCTATGAGCTGATGTGGACCGCAGCTTGGAAACACTTTGACCTGTGTCTCACCTCACCTATGTTTGTCCCTCCACTGTTGCTGTAGGAAATGACGTCACGCTTTTAGTGGAGCCACAGCAGCTTGACGAGTGCAACAACAACGTTCCAGATGACGACGTGGTGGTGCTACCGGCGGTTCCCCACAGCAAAACCTCCTCCAACTCCTCCTCTCCATCCCCCTCACTGCGCTCCTCGCCCTCCTCCTCCTCCACCACCACCACCTCCAGCTCCAGCGACGCGGTCAGTCCTGCAGCCATACACACACACACACACACACACCAGTTAAAAGGCACATGAATGACCTAACAAAGTGGTAGATCGGTCTGGGGAAGTGGCAATTTGCTAAAACAAATAATGTATTTTTAAATCAAGTTTTCTACGCTTGACGACACAAGATTGGAATTGTCCTGACAAGTTAAACCACAGCCATCTGGCACTCAGAACTTATTCCTAAATTAAATGTAACCCGGGTCTGGTTGTGCATCTACCAATACACAGGATTTGATTGAACTATCCCATCTGCGATTTGGTTGAGCACTCATGTCAAGTTAGCTTGGATGTTAGAGGAATGAGGTTTCATTCTGTTTTTGGTTTCCCCCCAGGACTCTGACGGCACCCCATGTAAGACGGCCAAGCAGCAGTCTGGCCGGGGCACCAGCGCCCACAGAGAAACGTCCGGCGGTGTCACCAATCACCGAACACAGAGCCACTCCACCAGCACGCCGCCTGGAAGCAACAAGGGAGGGAAGGTATGCTCAGCTTAGCTCCTAGCATGTACATAATCGTAAACTTTTATGAAGAATAACCTTTAATCAGTATTAAAATGATAGGGCCTCTTTGAGAGTCATACTGTCCCGCTAATATCTGCCTACATCGTATTGAACACCCAATCAAAATCCTCAAATATAGTCATGAAGTTATGATCTGTAAAAAGGGTTTTGAAAAGGAAAATGTGATGGAACTCTGATGTTATGTCGTTGTGCTCCCCCCTAAGGCCAGGACATCTCGTTCCCAACACCATAAGAGCCACCATGGGCAGCAGAGTTCCTCTTCCAGCACCAAAAGCCATCAGAGCAACAAGCCACACCACCAGGGCAACGGCAAGAAGAGGAAAAATCAGAGAGACTCCACGCAAGAGGACCTCTTCAGATAGGGGCCGCCTGGCTACACCCCATCCCCCGTCCTCGTCTGCTACTGACTAACTGACTTACTGTCCCACTTCTGCTGCCAGACTCCAGCCTCAGGAGGTTGTTAGTAGTAGTAAACATCTTTATTTGTCTCTCTCTCAAGCTTTTTTTGGGGGACAAGCAGCGTTTTATAGGAAAAAAAGAACAAAAAAATATTATAGGAAAGGGGGCCTAAAGTTCTTGGACCTGAACTAAAATCATGAAGGATAATTGCTCATTTGCTTCACAACAGCTCTATTTATAGAGCAATTTTCCCACAGCCAGCACCTACACAATATGCCTCTTGCGCCTCCTGGTGTACGGGAGGAAACAGGACGGGTGTCTGGAATCGACTGTGGAGCAATATGTGGAACTGATCGCTATACTTTTCAGTGAGCAAGATAAAATAGAAATATTAACAAAAAAGAAGAAAAAGAGGCAAATGACTAAAAATGTACAAAAATGATATGTCGAACAAAAAGCAAAACGTGTACACAAATTTTAAAGATGGTAACCTAAAAATGCAATCCGTGAGAGTGGGGACATAACTTATGCATGAGATTTCTTTTTGTTGATGGGTGGTCTGTTTTTGTTATGTCTAAACAGATTATACAAAGATTTGTACAAAAAAGAGAAACAAACAAAAACCTACAAAAAAAAAAAATACAAATGATCATAAGAAGAAATTGTTTCATATTACCTTTTTACAGGATATACCGATTCAAGACATGTAGATGTGCACATTTTGTACCCCCAGCTGTTTGGCAAAGCCAAGAGCCGGTTTGGGTTCCATTGCCAACATAAATCATCAGCATCTATTTCTTACTCCTGGTTGCTCTCTGTGAGTGTGTTACAGTGTTAGCATTTAGCGTTTAGCGAGCTAATGCACACGCACAGCCCTATAGTGACTGGATGGAGACTGATCTCTCACACAGCTCAATAGCACAGCCACACCAGTTTAGAGGCTTTAAGACTACAGGTTAAAATTAGTAAGGGGTGATGATAATGGTTTTATTGAAAATCCTACACTTGAAAATATGTAATCTGTTCCCATGGTAATTTACCTACGATAAAATCATTTTTATTTGTTAAATGTATTTATTTTTTTATTATATGAATATAGTATGGATATGATATGTATTAACATTAGAGCCCGTATTCTTGAGTCCTACATTTGAGATAGGATAAGTTGAGGTATGGGGAGGGGGGGGGTACAGTTCATCAGGTACAGTACAATGTCACCGTTATTTCATTGCCTTTTCTGATAGTTGAGTGACCAAGTTACTTTAACAAGTTGAGAGACCATTTTACAAGTCATACGATGAAAGTTTCGTGTTTTAAAATGTGGCTGGTCTACTTGCTTTAAAAGGGAGCTGAGTTTTTGGTTGTTTTTTTTTCATTTGTTTTCTTTCTTTATTGGAAATATATTTGCAGCAAACACTTCCTTGGTATGTCAACCCCCCACCCTTCCCCTCATTGCAGTACAGCAACTAACCTGTAGATGGGGTCATCGCTCCAATCTGAGTCCTCAGAGTTTGCGCTTGTATACTGCATTTGGATGGTTTATCTACGGTATTTCCGTGACAGAAGAAGAATATCCTGTCGCCACAAATGAACGGTTCCACGCAGAAATCTGTTAAGCATACTGCTTGCTTCAAGGGTTAACTCACAAAAGCACACTGCAACCAACCTTATAGTCTTACCCCCAAATATATATATAACCCCAAATGTCCCACTGTAAAAACAACAAATAGCAAGCAATAACTACCACCTTACTGTTCCTCCTAGCCAGACATGAATTATTACTGTACTTTACAACTACAACTAGTCGAGCACTACAATTACAGTCACCACCAGAATCACCCCGGTGACCGCCGCCTCACTTTACTCACTGCAATTGAACACAACATACTCCATCCTCAAATGTCTGAATTTAGACAGGGCGACTTCTGATCGATGCACTACTGTGTTAAAATCAGGATTTCCCCCCCCCCCCCCCTCTACCCCCACTGCCCCTGCGTTATAGAGCTTTGGTCTAAATGCAGTATACAAGTGCTGGTTCTGGAGATGAACGGACACGGAGGAAAGATGGATATGTCAGCAGTGCCATCAGATTGTCATCATCTCTCTCTTCACTGCGGGGGACACTTCAAACCCGACTGTACTCATCTGAATTGTTGTTTCTCTGCAGCTATTACAATTCATGCAATAAAAAAACCCACACACAGTACAATTAAACCATGTGTTGAGACAAGTTTGTACTTGGCTACGAAGGTGCTGTAGGATTTTTCAGCGCTGGAGCAGACATGGGAGTCATGTAGTCACTATAGTCAGCAGGCTTCAAGTGCGGCGGAAGATATTGAGGATGTGCGGGTGCGCGCGCGTGAGACTGCGTGACAGATTTAGTGTGTGTGTACATTTGTGCATGGTTTTACGAGTGAGGCTTTCAGGCAGCGATGAATCTACAGAAAGTGTGTGTGTCTAAGGGAGAGAGAGCGCGAGAGAGAGGAGGAGGGGCGTTCGCGGAGGAGCGCGCAGACACTTGTAGAGCACCGACACCACAAAACACGCCGTCAAACTCCACATCACAAGTTTGTGTTTTTTTCCTGAGACGTATTTGACTATAAGGTAAGTGACTGTTGTTGTGTTTAACAAAATGATATAAATAAAAAAAAAAAAAAAGATAGTTTATGTGTGAAAACCGCTCGGCTGTTGGCACAACGCTGCGCTAAACAAAACCCCCCTCAGTCTAAAGACGTGTTACTGTGCTAAAACTGTCACTCCTGAAAATAGCTTCGCAGTTGGGTTGAAACATAATGGTGTAGGTATCGGAGGAACTGGAGTTTAAATTCTCGACTTTTCTGGTGTTCTCGCCCTCAATGCTCCCGTTTTCACCTGGCTGCGTGTTTCTCATTCATCCAGGATATTGATGTTGAGTTTGGCGGATTTCGGTTTACTGCGTTAATTGAACTGAACTTCAATTATTTCCCCCCCCCCCCCCTCCGTAAACATTTCGGGGTTAAACTGGCATGTCACCATTAAACTGGCCACGATTGTCCTCGGATTGGTTTTTATTTAGTTCAGTGATGTGATAGAGATAAAGATGGTTAAACTATGACCAGCCGGTGATCAACACGAGGCAAAATCAACTACAAGCATAAGATAAAATAAGTAATACTTTCAGAAAAGCTTTATTTTACGTTCATTTTCCTTCGACTCCATCCTCATGCAACTTTGGTACTACACACTATGATGCATACTTTGAATTTACTGGTTAAATATTTGCCAGCCTGAGAAGTTGGACTACATTTCTAAATGGGTTGAACTAATCTAACACCGTCGCCTATAAACAAGGATGATTGGCATTGTGCTCTAGTGTGTGTTGAGTTTTCATTGATTTATTTGGACTCAAACAATGACATTGCAAATCTCCCCAGTCCAGCTTGTGTTGTCTTTTGTCAGTGACCTGTTTTTCTTCCAACTAATCCTGACCCAAAATACCTTCCAGGGCAGGAAATATGTTTTTACAAATATGCTGCTCTCTTAAGATGTTGGCTGAAAGAGGCTAGCTCTTAATACAGTATCTCTTCCTTGAAGATTATCTGGTTTGTGCCTTGCTCACAGGCCATGGGCAGGATTAGCCCATATCTTTTGTGACATTGTACTGGTAAATCCTTCAATTCCTTTCTCCCTCCTGGTAGATTATTGGTAGTACCTTCAATTCCTGTCTCTCTCAGTAGATTACTGGTAGTACCTTCAATTCCTCTCTCTCTTGATTATTGGTAGTACCTTCAGTTCCTGTCTCCTTGGTAAATTATTGGTAGTACCTTCAATTCCTGTCTCTCTTGGTAGATTATTGGTAGTACCTTCAATTCCTGTCTCTCTTGATTATTGGTAGTACCTTCAGTTCCTGTCTCTTTCCTGGTAGATTATTGGTAGTACCTTCAGATCCTGTCTCTTTCTTGGTAAATTATTGGTAGTACCTTCAGTTCCTGTCTCTGTCCTGGTAGATTACTGGTAGTACCTTCAGTTCCCGTCTCTGTCCTGGTAAATTATTGGTAGTACCTTCAGTTCCTGTCTCTGTCCTGGTAGATTATTGGTAGTACCTTCAGTTCGTGTCTCTGTCCTGGTAGATTACTGGTAGTACCTTCAGTTCCTGTCTCTTTCCTGGTAGATTATTGGTAGTACCTTCAGATCCTGTCTCTTTCTTGGTAAATTATTGGTTGTACCTTCAGTTCCTGTCTCTGTCCTGGTAGATTACTGGTAGTACCTTCAGTTCTTGTCTCTGTCCTGGTAGATTACTGGTAGTACCTTCAGTTCCTGTCTCTGTCCTGGTAGATTACTGGTAGTACATTCAGTCCTGATTTAGCTGTGTCTGTTCCATTTTGTGAGGTTTAAAATTTAAGAGTTTTATTCCACAATGAGATGCACAATCTGAATAAAATGTGATCCACTCTAACAGACAGAATGCAGGCATTCATCGAGCATCATTAAAGTTAAAGGAAAAATCCACCTTAAAACACTAATACTTAACAGATATTGGCAATGCACCTTGCATTCCTGGCTCCAATTTGTTGTTTGTGGTGTATTTTTCTTTTTCCTGTGGCTAACTGGCCAAATAGATGACGTGACGTCACATGGAGATATTTCCAGCGCACAATGGTGTTTAATAGGAGAAACGACTTCTACCATGTAAAACATCAACAGTAAACATCAGGTTTTGGTGTCAATCCCCAGAATCAAAGAGCGATTCTAGCGATTCTTTCTAGACTCACTCTTTTGCACCGATGATACAGCAATCATACAGGGAGAACTCCATCGTAGAAGAGGAAGAGACACCAATTTATGCACCGAAAATGGCCTCAACAGACCAGAATGCAATGCAGCAACAAGACATGTGTTTTCAGTAAGGGGCGGATCTCTCCCTTTTCGACTGAAAAACCTCCTTCAGGCAAGTTCTCTCGGGGTTGAGGTTGCAGGTTTAGGGGAAAGTGGGTACAACACAAAGGTAAATTACAACACTTCATCACAAAATACCTCCTGCAATGCCTTGAACATCACAGATTGATGATATATATACTTGTATCTGAAGGTGGATTTTTCCTTTAATGGCCTCCTTCAGACCATTTGGTTACAAAAAAAGTGATCACCTACATTTTTTTTAAATATTGACAAATGAATATCAGGTAGCTTGTTTTTCAGAACATAAACTCAAGACCTTATATTGTCTTGAATACAGTCAAATATAGCATTTAATGTCTTAAATTCAGTTTTAGAGTTTGTGGTTTCTTGGTGCGCTGTTCAAATGTGAGACACCCTGTGTTGGAACATCAAATGTAGGGAAGTCTTGAGGTTCCTCTTATTGCTAACACGGGATTGTAAAATCATTGTAAAAAATATCTCAAAAAGAACATGCTGCAATGTATTTTATTTGCTAGAAAGTGCAATTCTGCTGATGTTGAAGCTTTTTGCTCAGGTTTAATAGCTCGTGTTTGCATCATTAACTGGCCTCCCTTATTGTAGTCCTCAAATAATGGAAGTATGAAGAATGTGCAAACACTGGGGTTGGATGATAAAGACACACTGCATTGTTGTGCGACTGATTTGCTCTCGTACATGGAGCAACCGTTTGCATTAAGATATGAGTAGTGGCCTGTGTGTGTGTGTGTGTGTGTGTGTGTGTGTGTGTGTGTGTTGTGTATCATTTGGATGATTACGTCACTAATCCCTTTGTCATTTTGGCCCAGTAAATGGAGGTAGCTTATTTGCCTGCAAGCATTTGGTTTTGTAGTGCTAGGGCAGAGCTTCCCTATCTAGCCACCATCAAAAAAAAAAAAAAAAATCAAGTCAAATGTATTTATATAGCGAGCGTAACAGAACAGGTCAGCCACAAAGTGCTTTGCAGAGCCACAAAGGACACGTATACATATAAAAAAAAAACACATCCATTTTAAGCTGTGAGTCTGTAGCTTGTTTGTGTGAGCCTCATTAGTTTGAGAACACAGATAAACACAAAAGTATGCCGGGGCCGAAGCGGTGGTCATGGATCAATGCAGCGCCGAGGCCCTTGCCTAGAAAACATTGTAATCTAAATGCTGACATACATCGGCATTTTCTATCGTCGTGCAATTATCTATTGTGGTGTTGTGACGTCTCCCGGCTCTGACATGAAGCCTGTTGTGATTGTCTGCGTAATTAGATTGATTTTACAGTTTGATGCATCCGGACAGGGACGGTCTGTTGTGAATAGCGCAGCATGGAGACACACACACACACACACACACACACACACACACACACACACACACACACACACACACACACACACACACACACACAGAGACGGATCTGTGCTGGTTGGAGTGGCGCCAGGGTACTCCATCCTCATTGCTGTTTTGTGTCAAGTCTCTTAATAACCAGTGGTGGAGTTGTTTTGTTTTTCTTATTCCTCTGTCATGGAACCTTGACTGGGTCCTCAAAAATGAGCAAGAGCTTTACAGCAAGAGAATGTATGAGACTGACTATTTTGCTAAAAGTAACTTGATGCAATTTATGTCACGTTCCTGATTAGCAAAAAGTTATTTTGACTTTTGAACCAGCGTTAAAAGGATACGATGCCTAAAAATGGTGAAAATCATCGGCCTGGTTGGTTTCACTTCTCAGTTTTATTGAAGGAGTAGTGGAAGACACTAGAAAAATGTCATAGTTTGCGATTTAAAAAAAAAATTGCCAATGGTGCTTAAGCTGTGTGGCTGACCTCACCACATGCGCACATACACTCACATACATATCATACACACAACCGCTTTGTCTGTCTGCAGTTCGCAGTGAAGGCTAGACGGGGGAACCTCCACAGGAAGCGTGCATGTAACTGAAAGCAGAGAGAGGGAGTGCAGTTCTAAAGAGACAGTGTCCACCTTGTTCTGTACCTAACTGTGTTCGTATCGTTCCTGTTAGGATGGTTACGAGGACTCCTCAATCCACATCGGGAGCTTTTATCAAATGTATTTATAAAGCACGCTTTGAAAGGACAAAATGTTGCCATACGAGTCATTTTAAGACGAGGGCTGTTTTTAAGAAGCAGGGCTTACTCAGCCAGATAACGCCAGAAGTGATCATGACATAACTATTCTAGTGTTTATCATAAGATCATCATTTAACTGGTGTGTAATAGCTAGCTTTCTCATCCTGTTCCTCATCCTGTTTCCACTCTCAAACCATTAAACATATGGGTTTAACATTTTAGCCCCCTTAAGTGCCAGATGAAGGAGGCTTGCCACAGCACAGTGAGCGCCAGAAAGTTTAAACAAGCACAGGAAAGTATTTGAAGGTCAATTTAGTGTACTTGTCTGTGATTTTCGGTGTATTGTGATTTATCTGAATTGGTGGTACGCTCCAAGCTGGTTAAAACAAATGCTTAACACTTTTCAGCCCGGGTCTGGTATGATGATGATGATTATTCCTGGTGTGATGTGTCTTTCTTATCGGAGCGCTGGGAGGGTCAGTGCAGACCGACTGTACCTCTCCCTGCTGCTAAAGACTTCCTTCCTCTCGCTGCCTCAGGAGAGAACTACCATCCAGAGAGAGAGGAGCAGTACTGCACACATGATATTAATACATTTTCAGCAGTTATTCAACCCAGTGTTGTTTTTCTAAATGCTCTAGCCGCTCCTAATCCCGATCTCACCCATCTCCCTCATCCTCTCTCATCTCTTTCTATCTACTCGTCTCCCTCGCCCTCTGTATCAGGCTGGCTCTCTCCTCTCCCTCGGTGTCGGGGCTTGAAATGAGAAGCTTTCTCTGGGTGGACAGTGTGCTAATCCCTGAAAACACACCGAGGACTAATCGGTCTCATTAACGCGGGCTCTATGGCTTCTAGCCGGGGATCAGCACTAATCCTGCTTCAGCCATGCCCTCTCTCTCTCTCTTTCTCTCTCTCTCTCTCTCGCTCACTTTTTTTCCATGGAAATATCAAAAACAACAGAGCGGACTTTACGGGCGTATGAAAAAAATAAAAGTAATAAAAGTGACTTGATGCATTAGTGATTAAAGAGCAACAAAGGAAATAAAGCTAAAAATAAAACAGCAAAAGTATCGTCATCTGATAATTGGTCAGTGATTCGGTTGTGCACACCACAACCTCCAAACTGTCTGGTTTCTTTTCACAGTGCCTTAAGCTTTTTTGATCTATTTAAAGTGAGCCGCTCAGCCCATCTTCATGCGTCCTGGTCGAAGCGCGAGGTCAGAGTGTAGGGTGGAGATGACCTTTTGTGGGTGAAGCCTCCCTCCTGCTTTCACTCCCAGGATATCCCCCCGTATTGTGTTGTGGAAGCGTAGAAAGTTTTCCCCCGCCGTAGAAAAATAAGGGACGCGAGGAGAACGGCACTGGGAACAAGGGTTCTCCGAAGTCACTCGAGGCTATAAGGTTGCTGTTATTGACGTCATCAAATCAGCAGGAGACTCGATCTCTCCGTTTAAACTCTTTAAACTTTAAACCTTTTTGTTTTTTCTCAGTATGCATGCTCTATTTCAGCAGCGTCCTGCTTCACATTCATACAGGACCACACAGTCACACCTGTTGATCACTGGGAAGCTCCACTGGAACAGTTGCGAGCTCAGTGCCTTGCTCAAGAGCACCTTTTTCATAGTGTTTCAGGGAGAGGAGAGTGTTCTTCATTCTTAATCCCTGCTTCAATTCAAACCAACAACCCCCCCCTGCTCACCGGCCTGCTTGGATTACAGCTTATTGATAAAATGTGTATTAAATGGATGCATTATGTAGTTTTAGGTTTCAAGGTTTTCATTTTTGTGTGTGTGTGTGTGTGTGTGTGTGTGTGTGTGTGTGTGTGTGTGTGTGTGTGTGTGTGTGTGTGTGTGTGTGTGTGTGTGTGTGTGTGTGTGTGTGTGTGTGTGTGTGTGTGTGTGTGTGTGTGTGTGTGTGTGTGTGTGTGTGTGTGTGTGTGTGTGTGTGTGTGTGTGTGTGTGAGTGAGAAACATCCAGCCTGGATTCTTTTAAGGCATGCTGGGAAAAGGGAAAACCAACTCTAAACATTCCCTATATAATAACCACGCGATCACAGTCAAAGACCAATAAGCCTTTTTTTCTGTTGACTGTGGAAAAATCATTCAGTTGATGTAAAATTGCATGTCATTGTAACACGGACCTCACTAAGGCATGTTGCACTGCTTCACATTCATCAAGCCATGGCGTTAAACTGCTGGTGATGAAGTCCTGTGTGATTCATCTACCAATCAGAATCACTTCTTTTGACCAGCTCTTGTAAATGTACGGGAGTTTGTCTTGCTGACAGCATCACAGGATAATATCATATCCCCTCCCACACATCTTCCTCCTCTACCTTCTGTCCCTCTCCTTTTCCACATATCAGTCTATTTATTTACTGTAAAATTTCTAATAAAGGTCTCAAACAGTGTCCGGGTCTCGAACAATAGCCAGGGAGTGTTGTGTGTCTGTGTAAATAAACACAGTCCCCAATAAAAGAGAAAGAAATGTAGAAAAAAATATGGTCGAATTATCAGAAAAAGATTGTATAGTAGATATTTCTAGCCTAAAATATCATTACAATTATCACAATTATAAAAACTATTGCAAAATATATGACCAGAAACAGACGTTGCATGAAGGGGAACTCGCTGACATGTTTATCCGGTTGCCATGGATACCGGTACTGGCCGGAAAGCCTTGAAATTCATTACCAAACATAACTCTACTGCTTGCATCGCCATTCAGCATTGCTTCCGTGTGTTAGGTAATACGTGACACAGGGCTTTTATTGATTCAGTTTTTGGTTTTATTACGTTTTGATGCATTGATACTTTGTTCGCAAGACTGATATGTTCGGGTCGCCTACCGCAATGTTACCAGTAATCAGTCACATTTTGTGTACTCCTGCCAGTAGAAATAATAGCTTGTCTCTAATGGTAGCCTGTCTGTAATAAAGGCTCTCTTTTGTTGAGGTCAGTATAGGCCAATTATCGGATGTTTTATGATCTATTGTTGTAGTCGTTTTGAGGAGGAGTGCCAGCTCAATACCTAAAATGTCAATTATTGTCAATATTTCAGGGCTCAGTCGGTAGAGCATGAGACTCTCAGGGTCGTGGGATCGATCCCCACATAGCGTTAACTATCACCCTTGTAAGTCGCGAAATTACTGTAATGTAATGGTACACATGATGTAGAGACAACAGACCGTCACTTTTAGTGCAAGTTGACAGTGCAGGACATACAATAGGCAGTGGACTATCCACATTATTCTGCATATGTACCAAAACAGCCTATCCTGTCCTATCCTATCCTGTCCTGTCCTAGCCTAGCCTAGCCTAGCCTATCCTATCACTATGCACTCATGCAGTGTGGTTTGCAGTAGGTTCCAGCTACTTACTGCTTCTCCATGTTTATCTAAACTCAACAGCCTATATATTTTTCTCACTTAGCTAAGTGGCGATGACCCCACTGACCACTTGACAGTTTAGAAGATGGGTCTTTGTTAAGTGCAGTATGGTTGTGTCATCTTTGTTAGTTTACAACCACACAAATGCGTGACACTTAGGTGCTTTTGGAGAATCTAGGAGGTGCATCATGAAATTCTGATTTTAAAAAAAAGAAAAAAAAAAGGCTGTAGTTAGTATTTTACTTATGTTGGCTTGATTCCTCTTTTCACACACTATCTGATGTAGGTTTTTCCAGTGTAAACGGAGAGGAAGTGATGACTGATGACAGCCTGATCTGAAACAGGGCTGTTTGTCCAGCCAGGTGGCCTGTTGCCTGGTTCCATATGAATGGCTGCTGACTGTTGATAATGATAATCTTGATGTGATACTGGTGTCCAGTACCAGCAGGCTGTGTGTTGACATATCTGTCACCTTTCCCCCTTTACACTCAATCTCATCACATACTAATAATATCATCTGTCAGTGCATGGTTGGCACCTCGTGTTGTGAGGTCTGTGAATCGTTGATGTGAAGTGCAGGATGGAGTTTTGTACGCATTTATATTTTGTCACCATGCAGATCTTCATATATTCAGTTTAGGAGTTGTCCCAAGTAATAGCCATATCTTGTTTACAATAGCTTGCATAACTGTATACCTTAATAACTATTACATTATTGTAAACCCACATATAATAGCTGGGGTAAGTTGATATTAGCCGGGATACGAAGGCATCTACATTTACTATTGTAACAGTTTCTGTGATATATGAATATTCCAAGTATTCTTGTAGTCAATATAAAGACCTCGTATTTATATAACCAACCTTTCAGTTATGGGATGATCTCTATAACCATCAGGCCATCCTCCTGCCATGTGGGCTATGAGCTAGTATCTGGTACGTAGCTATCTAGAAAACAGCTCTAGCCCACCACCAGAAAAAAAAAGAAAAAAGACTAGACTGCTGTAACGGTCTGGGGCTATCTATGGACAGGGCTCTATCGTGACATTTTTCCAAGGAGCGCTTCCCTTTTTCAGTTGTCTAGGTCGCATTCATATATTTCCAGGAATTCATGCTACTAAAATGGTAGCACTGTAAAACCCTGTGTGCATAACGTGTTGCCATTTTATCGTACAGCGTATTCTGTCGAGATCATCCAGCCTCTAACATCCGATCATTCCCGCTCAAGTTTTGCTAATGTACCTCGCTCGGGGGAAGCTCTCCGGGGGCTGAGGAGCTGTGCCCTCTTTTGCTTCGGCTTTATTAAGAGGATCAGTGCTGCTGAGATGCGGTGCTGTAGAGTGCTTCACCCTGTCATTAGAGAAATGGCTCTTCACCTTATTTTCTGTTTAATTGTTCCATTTCCTGAGCGCCTTTCCCGCCCACGGCCCCTTTTGTGAAACCGCTCATTACGATCTGCCCGCAGTGGTTGGGTGATAAAATGTATTTTAATGTAAACACGCACAGTGACTCATTTATTTATGTTCACAATGATACAGGGAGAACTAGAGGCATGTGAACAATACAAATGTAATCAGAGGGCTTCTGGGATCTGTCTCGGTGAAGACAGCGCTCATACAGACAGATACCACCAACTGTTTAGTTCTCTTTTTCTTGATAGATCTGCTGTTTGTAGGCCCTTAACCATGAGGTTGCATGCTTATGCACATGCACACACACTCACACACGCACAGTCAGGCATGCATTTCACACACAAATCCTACATAATGCACTGACATGAGATCATTTCTTGAAAAATCAACTTAAAGATCAAGAGTTTGGCCATAGAATGCACTGGACCACACAGATGCATTTGTAATAAGCTTGTGTGTCTTACTTCTAGATCCACTGACCACCTCCACTTCACCTCCTATGTTGATATATCCTGCAGCCAGTTTGAGCTTATGCATGCCTCCTGAATACTCGTTTGAGTGTGGGCGGTGTAGATGTGTGGGTGTCTTGCTCGCTCTCTCTCTCTCTCTCTCTCTCTCTCTCTCTCTCTCTCTCTCTCTCTCTCTCTCTCTCTCTCTCTCTCTCTCTCTCTCTCTCTCTCTCTCTCTCTCTCTCTCTCTCTCTCTCTCTCTCTCTCTCTCTCTCTCTCTCTCTCTCTCTCTCTCTCTCTCTCTCTCTCTCTCTCGCGCGCTCTTTTTTCCCATTTCCAATTTTTTTTTGGTGCTTGCTGTGGTTCAAGGGCATTATGTAATGCTTATGAGAGTGCCCCATCGGGAGAAGTGCCATTCAGATGTAGAGTTTGCAGAGCTCACTTTAGAGGAGCCGAACCAACTTGTCTGTGAAAGACGTTAGAACTGTGGGCGCTGAATGGAAACAGGATTTCGGAGTCCTGCAGGTAAGTAGCACTCAGGAGTGGGGCGTCTTTGATTGTCACTTTGGATACAAGACAGTAATGATTTTTGGTGGGTGTCTGAGGAGATATATGTAGAGTGTTACTTTAGGAGCAGGGTGAATGTGGTCTAAAACAGCATCTCTGATAGTGCTCAACGAATGCAACGCCTGTGTTGATTCTGTCTCCCAGGTACACGGTGCTCTGTCCTCGGTGGACGATGTTTGCCGCTGTTATTGTCTGAGTGTGTGTGTGTGTGTGTGTGTGTGTGTGTGTGTGTGTGTGTTTGCTCTCACAGATGCGTATAGTGTTTACATGCCACAGGGAGGCTTGCTGCAGTTTGCTGCTTCAACAGACTGCTCATTGTGCCGGGGCTGGTTAATGAGTGATTAGCCATGATTGGCTCTCCGTATGAGGAGAGGAGCTGGTTGGACCTGTCGGATGGATAGAGAGGAGGAGACCCTAAGATGAAGGGAGGATATGCAACCGGATGTTGGCTGGCAGTAGGGCCACACAATTAAAGCTTCACTAGGCAAGATTACGCCTTTCTTATCAGCCTAAATCATAAAGTGCGGCTTCAACAGAGTATCGCGTCTCACCCCACCGACTTGAGACACCCTATCGTTCTATTTGCCCAAATGAAATTCTGGTGTTCTCCACAGGAAGTAATGAAGCAAAACTGAAGAGTGAAATACAAACCAAACAAACCTGGTCTCCTGCAATTTTGTGAAATGAGCACAATGTTTATGTACTCTGCATGAAAATAGTTTTCCCTGCCAGGAAAGGATTATGTGAAGGAGACACAGCTAGAAGTCAGGGTGGTGGATGGCCATATACACTTGCCTTTGACTCCAATGACCTGGGTTTAGTTGACAACTTGTGCAAAGAAATTTTCATTTTTAGCAAAAGATTTTTTTATTTGACCATGACAAAATACTTACCCTGACCTTAACCCAAGTTGTTATAGTTGCCTAAACTTAACCGTTCGCTTACTCTTTCATGTGACGAATGGCATGTCCAATTCATGGTATTGTCACATGATCAGTTTTGTGGTGAAGGAAGGTTTCCCACTTGAAAGCCCCAGTGCACACTCAGCCATGCAGCCTGTACCATCTAGAGTAGGTGGGCTAGTGAATGGTGCTGCCAGTAGATTTATGACGGCATAGCCTGATATGCCCGATGGCAAGCATCGGCAGGGTAGGACATCACTCTTTAGGTATGAATTGGACTTGTGTAAGTGTTCTCCCTGGAGTGTGGCACAAGGGATTTTTGCATCACATCCTGTGTATTGTTAAATCCACCTAAGTCGTGCCCATTTCACAAACGTTTGAAAGACTGTCTTGCCTAAACAGCATTGAGCATTTTCTCCAGAGAAAGCTGCACAATGTTCAATCGTTTGCCTCTCTCATCCCTTTGGTGTCCTCTGGTATAAAGCGCTCACTGACCAGCTGGTTTGGTAAACATGACCGTGTTGTGTGCGGTTTACTGATGGCAAGATTTCTGGGAATTGAAATCCTTAAATATAGTATATATGTCCATATATGTTATTTTAGTTTTGAGAAGAAATGGCGAAAGCATTGGTGAAGAAGAAGCAACATTTCACAGACTGTGAAGTTAATAACCTTTATATAGTGATGATTTAACATCCTATTAATTGGTCACACGTGAAGGTGTAGGCTTATTCTTACTCCCCAATATGTCAACTGAGCTCATGCACTGCCATTGCAAAACGGGCAGTCTATTTAAGCTGTCAAACTCACTCACTCTTTCTCCGCTGCTGCTTACCCTGCTGCACTGTGTCGCTCTGTTGCCGCTGCTACTGCTGCACACACTCACACCCCACCCCCACCCAGCGTCCACCTGTGGGCTCTGTTTCAAAGTCCCGAGGAGGGATGCTATCAATCGCTCCCTGCCTCACTGTCTTAATTACGTTGCACAGAGGGCAACACATAATCAATACGCCAGTCGATTTGACTGTTGAAAAAGGTTGTTAGCCGCTCATGCATCACTATGTTATCATAGCAAACAATTTTTAAACTACAGACTACATCCTAACGCAATGTAGGGACAGAAATAAGCTCTAAATAAAATGTCACCCAAATTTACACGTTGACATCCTTTTTTTTTGTCAACACGCAATATCGCTCAAATCGGACTCAAGAGATGTGACGTGTGTGCACAGGTCCACACACTCTCACTGCCCACTTTCAGCCCACTATAAACCACTGCCCAGGTTTATACATTCTGAATGTACACACATTTTTTGTATGTTTATACATCCGGCCCCTGGTTGGTGTGACTCTGGCAATGTAGTGGGAATGGAATGCAAGGATAATAACTTGGAGCGGGGGATCTCAAATATTTTACTGTCAGGGACCACAAATAGTCCCACATTTGATTTGACATTTGATACGATTTCACCCGAGTGCATTATCATGAAATGAAGTGATCCCTCATTTTGCTGGTGGACCCCCTGGAACCTCATCAAGGACCCCTGGGGTTCCACGGGCCTCATTTTGAAAGCCACTGTACTTAGATGAACTGGATCCTGCTGCTGCGCGCGCACACACACACACACACACACACACACACACACACACACACACTGCATCCTTTGTGAGGCTGTCACACGGGTCACTGCTGTCCCCTTTTGCGATGCAGTGGTCTGTGGTCCAGTGGAGCAACCCAAGCTTTAGTTTCAGGTATCGCAACGGAGAGAGCTTTGTATCAAAAATAAGATCTTCCACACATGAACTAGGGTTCGCTAGCCTATACATCCTGTCTTCTTCTTGATACAAAATAGATAACAAAAGTTTTTGATGAGTGGAAAAATGATTTCTGCTCCTCATCTAGCCTACATCCTTCTCATTTGTCAGTATATGAGAAGACGATTCTCCTGAATATCATTTTTTTGTAACCTATTTCACACTCTGTAAGCCACTTACCGTTGCTTGCAAGAGACCATGCGTCTATAAATCAATAACAGATAATTGGTGTTATCTGCGTCTATGCGTATCTCTCCTTAACTGCATCACCATACATTGTTTGCCCTGACGTAACTTGAAATCAATGATTGCGTTCATAACAGAATCCATCAGTGACTAAGTCTTCAGCGGGCTGCAGCTTCCCTTTTTATGAAGCTGTCCTTGCAGCGTTGTCAGGGAAATGAGTCACAGTTGCCAAGGAAATGAGACGGTGTGCGGTCGACTGTATGTCACAGGGTAAGGTTAGCCTTGAAGCAAGAGCGCTCTCACAGCAGTGAAAACCCATACGCTCACTTGACATTAGAACTCTGTAGAAATGCATTCACATTCAGACAAGGGAGAGTCGGCATCCGACAGTGGGAGGGGGACGAGTGGGCGGGAAAAATTATCCACATTGTAAAAATGATTTTGTCTTTGTGCTCTTCTGGTGCTATACTCTTAAAGTTAAGGAATTTAAACATGGTCACATCTGCTAACGGTTGATTCACAGGCACTTGTGTAAGAAAGGGCATGGTATACACACACACACACACACACACACACACACACACACACACACATGCCGCAAACCTTCCGTGACATCATGATTGCAAGCTTAATGTCATTTCAATGCAATCCAGAATGTAGCCAGAGGTTATAGTGATTCACTACGTATATCTAATTCAGTTTAAATAAAGATGAAACCGATTGCTAACAGCTGACGGTGTGCTGAACAATAGCGGTCTGTGCTCCTTTTTCAAACGTGCGTACTGTTTTTTGCATGTGTGTGCGATGTAAGAAAGTGTGCATTTTTGTGTGTGTGTGTGTGTGTGTGTGTGCTGTTATCCAATACCAGGTGGGTAGTGAAGGTCTGGAAGGTTGCGACCAATAATCTCTGTGATTTCAGTGGAGGAGGAAAATTCCACTGTTTCTAAAGCTGTGTTACACTGTTGGCTCCTCAATCCCTCAGTAAAGTTCACATTATATTATTTAATATTCTATAGATCTATTCAGTTTGAGTGTAGCTTTCATAAGACATCTCATGTTTTTGCCAGTTCTCTGAAATAATGAAGTATTAAAAGCGGTAATCTATGAGATCTGTGTTATTAGTGACGTCTTTGGTGATAAACATCTTTTTCCTTGGATTTTCTGTTGATGAAGTTTGAGTTTATTTTCTTTGTCGACAATCAAGAATCGGAAAATAGATTTTTATTTATTTAAAATTGTTGCAGATTATTACTTTAAATCATTTTTGTGTTTTTAATTACTTTTTTATATCAATCTATGACAAGACCTTTGTCCCTTTCAGGATATCATCAGTTTGCTAGCTCTGGGGGAGTTAACATTACACCGCCCCTGTTAAATACACAGACACAATAAAATCCTTCACAGTTCCGGTTAGGGTGATACTAGGGATGAGGTCTTCACACTTCACACATTCACAGCGAGACTGTGAGTCACCTTTCGGGAGAGGCTCCAGTGAAACTCCAGTCATCTCAAGCCAGTTCCTTTGAGGACTCCTGCAGAGCGGATAGACGCTCAGTGGGAGTAACCTCGCCTTCACCCTGCTCAGCCAAGAAATCGTCTTCCCACTCAGCCGCGGAAACCCCAGGAAGGGCGCTGCTGCCGACAGACATTCCTGACTGCGTGGCTGTTTGACAGGACCGTTTTCGTGCACATTCCTTGGCCAGCAGTGGCAAAACACAGGGGGCGGCTTTTACAAATGGTGCAATCCTAGCCCTGTGCATATGGGCCGCCACAGACAAGGGCTCCATTGAGAGTCAGGCAGAGTAGTGTGCCACTGGAGAAAGCAGAGCGAATGTAAAGACAACCATGAAATAGAGTAAAGAGTCTGGCCCACGGCTGTCAGACAGTTTCCCCCATCGATACTAAAGCAGACCAAGTATCATGACTCAGGATACCAACCCAAGTTGGATGACCGGAGCAGTCTGAGGTGCGAAAACTAAAAGCACAAACAATCTACTCAGCAAGTTTGTCACATCATTGCACTCTTTCAAAGTTGGATGTCAGTGTTAAAAACGCTGGACTGGTACAGTTAACCAGGCAAGAGTTGACTGATCGTACATGCACTTTTTCAACAATGCCTTGGAGATAGATTGACACCTGGGAACTGCCCATTGCAACTACAGTCTTCCTCAAGGGTTGTTGCTGAGGGAGGGGATCATTTCTCTTTCCCTAAAGACTTTCCTGGAGGGTCGGCGGCTCAAACAACTTCCCTCTGGTCACAAGCCAGCTTCTCCAACATCTAGGCGGCTGCTGCCTGGTACCAGGTGCAGTACTGCTGATACTGCAATATGTATTTGATATTGTAATTACTTATTATTGTGCTACCCTAGTCTTGCCTAAGGTGAAGAATGGGTACACTCTACAAAACCACAAAACCCATAGACAGGATATTTATTGATTTTAGCCAGACCTGGGTCAAATAGTATTTCCAAACATCTTTATGGTTTGTTTTAGCCCGGTTAGGTATCATATAGGTCGGGTTCGCCACCTAGCTTAGGAAAATATTTGAAAATAGTTGAACATCGAGTTCATTTTGTGTGATTGACAACTTACCAGACACCTGACACCTTGGTATGATAAACTCTATCCATCCGGTACTCCAAGCTAATTAAAGCAAACACTAAGAATTATTTGCAAATACTGTCCATCCCAGTTCTGGTGTCAGCTGTACGGAAAGGCTGGTACAGGAACACGAGATGGGAGGAGTCTGCCTCATAGCCAATGTTAATGATGAAGACGCTCAGCAGGGAGACAGGGATGCTATTAGTAAAATCCTCAGGCTCCATTCATTCTAGCCTCCCTTAGCTCCCAGGAGGCATTGGCGGTAATGAGATCCCTCTGTGCTCCTCCTGCGTCACTCCCACTGTCTGACCTCCTCTGTGCTGCTGCACAGCTGTAATTGAAGGCTTAACAGAATGTGCCATGCCATGCAACGCTTATAGCACATGCAGTCAGCATGTTAACTACTCATTCTGCCTCTTATGATCCCTGGGGGGGATTATATGATCATGGGGTTGGACCACACTGTTTTGTTTGGGTGAAATCTGCTTGTTCCCTGTGCAATGGAAAGGCCCCTTCCCTATTGCTGGGAATTGAACTGTATCTATTGAGTTCAACATTAAGGCATCAAACGCTCGATTCTTACAACGGCGTCTCAAGTCTCACGTCTTTCCTTCTTTTTCTGTTCTTTTCCTAATCTTCTTCAGAAATGAAGGTGGACATGGTCTAATTCTGTTCAGAAAACGCCAATGTCTTGTACCAATGTAAAACAGAAAATAATCAAACTATTAAATATGAATTCCTTCATGACACGCAGATATTGATTTAAAATGTTTCAGAACAAGGTGTTGAATTTGAAGTATCTGAACCAGTATCGCTATCAAATGATTGCCAAACATATGTCTTTAATCCTAACTAGACCGTAGCCTGCTGGCTGGGGACCACTAGAGTTGAGACATGCATCCTCACCAGGCGCTGTCAGCTGCCGTCAAGCACGATGCCTTGGCCATGTGCTTTGGCTCTGGCTGGATGTGGTACGATGTGAGGGTGTGTGAGACAGGGTGTGTTTGAGAAGACTCACTGGTCCTCAGGGGTCGGGCCAGTGTCCAGGCAGCTGGCTGACCCCTCCCTGCATGCACGCTCATGTCACCGAGGAGTCCACCGATGCACAGTATGTGAAGAAATGTCTGCAGCTTCTGTTGTTCATTCCCACAGCGCAGCCTGAAGACACACACACACACACACACACACGTACACACATACACACACTGCCTGTATATCTAGTATGCTTGTCATTGCTTTTGGGGTGTTGCCCAATAAATACTTGGATGTAGTACCTGTGTTAGTCACAGATGCCAACACACAAACACATCCACCTCACGTATACACATACATACGCAAAAAAAAATAATTCCCCCAGTAACTTTACATATAGAAAAATAACTGCGTTTATAGATCCCTCAACATCATTTTGTAGCAGTAGGCTTTCTTTCCCCCCCAAATGATCTATTAGGGCAATAGCATTTGCACTGACACATGGAATTAACTATTTTTTGTCTTTTTTATGGGACTTGTCCTTGAGAATAGAGTCATCAAGGCGCCAGCTGTAGTTGTTGGAGCTCCTCATAATAACATCCAGTGACACTGGGGCACGATCACTAATTGAAATATTATGGTATTTGGTGGATGTTACATTTGGTATCAATTTAGTATCCAGTAGGAAAAAGTTAGAATAAGATTCATGTACTGAAGAAGGAATACTCTCTATCTAAGGGCTGGATCAGTCTCCAGATATCAACCAGGTTAAGATTGTGCATAATGCTGTGGAGCGAGAAGATTGCTCATCTAACAGCGAATCCAAAATGCAGTTAAAATCTCAAAGTACAAAATGTCCGACTGTTAACCTGCATGTGGAAGTTACTCATCCTTTGGAAAATCCAAAACATGGCTTGCATTTCACCCGCTACGTGTTGAGAAACTGCATGGCGTACGCTGGGTTGTCAAACTGGTGCTTCTCCTCTCCTTCACCTTGTCAAAGCATTGGCGTTTTTCCATGATCGCTGGTCCTAGGTCCTGGAAGATGAACATGATCCGTTGTGCTTCAGAGTGACGGGTGTTCCTCCTAGGCTGCTTTTGGATAAAAGCGTCTGCCAAATGCCTGTAATGTAATGTTTTGTTTTTGTCCGTGCAGGCCAGAGAGAGAGAGCTTGGTAGGGCATCCAGCGATGAGTAGGAATCCCACCATAGCCACATCCTGTGATATACCCTAACATTACATATTACAGGGGATGAAGTCACAGTTTGCACCTGGACTCACCCGGAGAATTTGTATCCCTTCAATCTAAAAGCTTTAGTCTGATGTTACACTAATGCACCGCTGCATTGAACATTAGATTGGTCAGTATGAACATTGCTGTTTTGTGCCCTAGTGGAAGCTTTGTGGGAATTTGTGGTCTTATCTGTGCAATGCCACGTACCGTACTCTGAGACAGCTTTGGCAGACCGCTATAGACCGAGACAAAATATGTTCATGGTCGTCATCTCAGAATCTGGATTCTTTTATTCCCCAAGCACAGTTAACGTACAGGCATTTGTCTTGGTGTAGCGTAGCAGCACAATACATAGTGACACATGGTGTGAAGACAACAGGGCCGTATAGACAGTGCAAAGCGACAGTGCAACACATACAATAGGCAGTAGACAGTAGACACTACCCATACTGTTTTCCATATGTACATGCAGCATTCAGTCTTACCAGGAGACCTTTGTTTGAAGTTCTTTTCTATGAACCGTCTTGTGAGTTTCCAAGTGCTGTGGTTACCTCCCATTTATTTCATGATATTGTGTAATTCATATTATATAATCCCATTGTCCGTGTGGTGCATAAATCACAGCTGTCAAGGCCCCACTAACCTTAATTTGTTTTCGATGTGGAATAAGACCTCACCCTGTTCTGCAAACACTTCCCAGCTAGTATGGAGAAGAATGGCTCTTTTTTGGTTGTGGTTTAGACGCACCTCTCGCTGCATTTTTCAATGCATGCAAAACAATGCTTATATGTATTTTTTTGAAATTATGCAATGGGGTTTAAGTGCCACATCTGCAGTTATGGGGTTTTTAAAGTTTAAAAAAATACCAAACCCTGTGATATGATGTCTATGGGGATGTGTTTTATACCAGAAGTGGCTAATGAGCAAACTTCTGCCATACCTTCCTATACTGTTTTTTCTTCAGGGTTGGACTATTGAGCCTTATTGATTGCTCCAGAACTTTCCCTGAGAGTTTTTTTTTTTTTTTTATTCCAATAAAAATTAGAAAAATAACATCTAAAACCTTCTGATGAAAAATGGGTCACGGAAAGAGAGAAGACATCTAGCAGGCTGTTAAGTCTTTCATTGAGCGGGACTCACAGGATCGGGTCGGACATCACAGATGACAGATGAGGGTGCGGTGGGATGTCCCCGACACACACACACACACACACACACACACACTCACACACTCACTCACTCACTCACTCACTCACTCACTCACTCAGAGACAGAGGAGGAGTGCAATCAATATTTGCAGGTCAAACTATTGTAGCGCTGCAGGGATTTCCCTCCTCTTACAGCCCTTACAGCCCCTGCCCATTCCTGGCGTCATCTCCATTGTCTCTGCTTCCCAAAGATAACAGAGATTGTGTTAAATGAGGACGACCATCATGGAATATGTGGCACTGGCTGGCAATAACCTGTGCGTAATACTTTTCTCTGTAGCATCAAAGGGCCTCTCGCATGTGGAAAGTCCCGCAAGCACGGTAGACTGTAGACTGCTTGTGAAAATAGCGTACTTGCATTACGCATCGCAGCGTAAACCCTGTTGATGTTTCACATATTAGTCTCGTGGCCTCAAAACAAATTTCCTGCTCTCTTACAATACGATGTTTGAAAATGAAAGTCGACCGGCATAGTTATGGGTGCATGTACAGTATGAGTCATGAACACAGTTAAAACAACACTCATTATGACCATTCAGCCTAGAAAACGTGCCAGATGGCCCCCGTCAACAGCTAGAGCTTTATGGCGGCCTGGAAAATTACCATCACTTGGTTGATTTGGAGCTGCTACCTGTTTCTGCTGCACCGGCTCCACACGGAGGTCCACGCTAGCGTCTGTTTAGCTGTGTCAATAGCGCTCAGCTCTACTAGTTGCAGATGTTGAGGTTTCTCTTTTAAGGGGCAGTGCCGGTAGTAGGCTGGCTGGTGTACTGAGGGGATCATTATGGTTTTCTGATGGTTAGTGGTGGTGGTTGTGGTGGTGGAAAGGGCCGGGCATATAGAGGGGGCCCCGCAGCTTCACAGCTACAGGATGGAGCGGGCCCAGCAGGGACCGGCTAACTATGGGGTTATGAAAACTGAAATGGGGATGTGGTTGGCTGCACTAACTGGAAACAATGCTCTCTCTCTCTCGCTCTCGCTCTCGCTTTCTCTCTTTCTTCATCACATTCTTTCCTCTCTGTGTTTTCTTTTCTTGAATTCATTTCCAAAATGTTATGTATCCATTTTGGAGGAAAAACATTGCCTGAACATCATCGTTCAATACCTCTAAACGTAAAGAGGATCCAGTCTGTAAAAGTGTTTTTGTCAGCAAAGAACCTCATTTACGATTCTTTAAAAAAAAAAGTACCATAACTTGCTTTACTGTTGTGCTGCTGTTATCAATTATGTTGCAACAGTGGGTGTCATTCTTTTCATCTCATTTCATGTGGGGGCAAATAATAGATAACAGTTTTCCTTGGTGAGTATGTAGGTGTCTCCTGTCCAAACTGCATATGAGAAGGAAATGGTCTCGTCTAATCCGATCAGTGCTATTTAGATATTGGATTTGCCCCTGACTGATTTGTTTAAATCCAAATTCTGTGCATCTTTACATCAATAAAGCTGTTTGAGTTGCATTTCATGTCAAGCACTAAAATGGATGATCCCACTTGCATTTGTGGAAGTGAATGTGAAACACTTGTGTGGCGGAGGGCCGGCTTCCGAGCACATGGCGCTCTTGCTCGCGCTTCTTCTGTTTATTATAAACAATGGCAGTTGAAGCTGAAATCGGCGCCGAGATAGCATCCGGTTAATGTTGTTAGCTTTCAGCAGCTCCCTCTGGTGAATGCAGCTAATTCAATACCACTGGACGGTACTGGGAGGAGAGGAGGGGAGATGGGGAAGGATGGGAGGTCTAATCCAATCTGCCCGGTGCATTGCTGTACATACATCAGTCATCTGTTTGTGGAAAGGCTCTGTGCATGGGCAATAGTCTGGGCAATAGTCTGGCGGATCAGATAACTTTAAAGAGTTTTGGATTCATTTTCTCCTCTATTTCCTTGGCTAGAGTTGAGGAAATTGTTTTTGTGAAAAGTCATTTTTCTAAATAGTTCTTAATAATATATGCAATATCATATTTGTAGAACTAATAGTATCAGTTAATCAACGTGTACAATAGCTGCAATTGTATGTTTTTACCCCAGTAGCAGCAAGGCCATTACAGAGATACAATACACATTAAACTTGAGTGTCAAGCTCTTAAAAGCCATCCACAACCACGAGGCAAAATGAGTATCAAGAGAAGAGAGGATCTAAAGCCTTTGAAATAAAATTTCTGTACGCTGACCTTTATTTTGGCCAGCGATAGTAACCCATGTGCTCTTTGCAACATACTGCTCATCCAACGCAGAAGTAGAAGTCTTTCCAGGCTTGCGTAAAGGTGCTATACCAGTAATCTGTTAGGGCCTAGGGGGCTCAACAGCTTTGAGTGTTTAACTGATCTTTTACTGAATCGTCATGATCCTAGGCTGAAACCAGGGTGCTAGTTATCCATCTTTCTTGTTTTCGCTTGTTTTTATTCATGTACTCTACTTTGTAGAAAAGTTATTTCTGCAGTATTAATTGAAGTGAATGTGAAATGGTGTTAATTTATACAGTATATGTATGGAATGGAAAATATGTTACATTGTTAATATTGCACAATATGCATCAGGTTTGTTGTAAAAATCACATCTAGGTGTATGTACATCTTTATGTATTGTAGTGTCTGTCATGTAGGCTAGGTAGTATTTTTATTAAAAAATGTTCAGAATAGTTGTACTCACGTCCGTGGAGCAATAACAAAATGATTCTCTTGAGTCTGGTGATGATTTGTGGCTGAGTTAGTTTAGTTTATTTGAGCAGTGATAAAACATAGAAGCAAAGGGATAAAAACACAGTGATGACCACAGGATGAAGTGTACAGAGGAGATGAAAAAACTAAAAAAACAACCTCCAAACAGAAAATAGTAAGATATGAGAAAAAAATCTAACATTCCTCTTTCAGTTTGAGGCCTCAAAAATGCACTATCCTATAAAGGCATGGTCCACATTAAAAAAAAAAAAAAAAAGAATTGTTCTGTGTAACCATGAAAGTTTTGCACAGTTGGATTTTTTTGTTTGTGGGATTATTTGAGGTCACCGTAGATCTAATAATCTCACAAGTCAGATTTTCATATTACTAATTGACTGTGGGTGAATGATCCAGAAATAACAGCTGGTGCAGACAAGAGTAGGTAAAAACAGTTGAACTAACTGGGTATGGGTCACGTCTAGGAGCCCCACCCCCCATTCAACTAGTAAACTAGTAAATGATCTTGGCTCAATAATTCCAACAATATACCAAATCTAAATATACCATAATGCTCTAAAAGTTGTGAAGAAATTTGAGCTGCTGATCAATAACGGCACATAAAAGTTAAGAGAGATTGGCAGGCGGGGGGCCCTGAGTTTTAGAGGTCATGCTGTAACCGGAAGGTCACACACTGACCCCTCTGGTGAAATGCATACTTGTATACGTGTCTCAACAGGATATTTCTAAATACACTCTGTGTAAAGGGGAGCCATGATCCGGAGCAACTCATTGCTGGTCTACATGACACTATATATTTACTTGAATTCCTGATTGTTGCAAGGTAACTCTACATGACACCGGCAGCCAATGAATGGGCACCTTGGGTGGTGTACAGCTGACCCATCATCTATTCTCCCTTTTAACCCTGCATCTTGTGTAGCATGGGCTGGGAATTGTGAACCTTTGTTCTCCTCTACCGAGGTCACTCCTTGTCCCTCCTACTGGCCAACCTTATTGAATGCCAACACAAAGACGGCCATAAAAGCAGATTTGCTCAGGAGAGAGAGACCTGCCTATTTGCTGTCAGTGAACAGGCTGCGAGTGGGTGTTGGTTTGGTGGAGGTCTGGCCAGATCGACATTGTGTAGGCCCATTTCATTGGTTTGAATAGCCTGCCGCAGAAGATAATTGCGGAGCATGGGTCTATTACCAGGGAAGGTGATTGCTTAACCAAGAGGAAATGGGGTTGACTGTGATAGTTCCAAGGTGGCATTCAACCAGTTTCCATGGTGAATCACACTGTCTCAGTTCGGGGACTTTCCTTCCTTGAAATTAAAATCTCCTAATACGCACAGTTCAAGCCTGGCCTTCATTCAGACCCACAGAAACCTGGTATTGTTTTACCATAGGTGGGAGGAGAAATGCAATTTACTTTTTTTCCTCACTTTGACACAAGTAGAAGCACTTCAACAGATGTAGCCATTGTAGTCCCCAAAAGTCCCACTTTTTACTGCAGGCTTACTGAACCACTGCTACACTTGTGTTCCACCCCCAAGAGGAATTGTCTGGAAAATCTTTTTTGACTGAAGTTTCAAGGAGACACTAGAATTCTGTGTTACAATATACTTATTGGTATAGTCTACTGTGTGTCATAATACTGCAGGATAGTCACTCCATCAACAGAAAATCCTACAAAAAGACGTCACAGTACTGGAACATACACTGTTTGATGGGCAGGAGATCTCTGGGAAGTGTAGTGAAGAAACACCACAGCAATGAGCTCTGAGCAGGAAAGATGGAGACTAAATAAAAAAGCAAGGAACTTGAGGACTACCACTTAAAGATAATTGAGAGAGAAAAGTAGCATTACTTTAAACATTTACTCACACACAGTAACTAGAGTAATTGTAACTCATTACTCTGCCCGACTGCATCATCCCATCAGGTCTGATCGTGACCCGTGCAGTTCTATTTACTCTCATCGTGGTCACGTTGTCATTTTCCAAACCGAGAACCCAGCTGAATGGAGAACCAACCGGCTTCCAGCCCCTTTCACTTCGCCTCCTCTTTTCTTTGACGCCGAGCTCCGAGCTGCCAGTTTGTGAAAGCCTTGTGCGTTCCTGCATCCCAGCAGCAGGCGGGCAATGACGTCAGTTGGTTTAGTACGGTTGCTGTTCCAGGAGTCAGTGACGCCAGTTTGCAAGGCCGCTATGTGATTCCCTCAATTGCCAGGCTTTCAGAGAGAAAGGCCTGGCGGACAATGCGGCACAGTTATTGCTATTCATCCCGGCTCGCTGAGAGACTCTGCTCTATTGAAGCGTACGTCCCTGTCTGTTCTCCTGGCTCAGCGCCGCGACACAGCCACAGATCTGCCGGCGCACTCTTTTGCCATGGCAACTTTAGAGTCGAAGCATAAAAAAGCCGGCGTCGGGGCCAGGAGCTTTAATATCAGCCTGCTGTCTCGCAAACGAGCGCTCTGGCAGTGTTAAATGGCCGCCTAGGGACTAGACATCCTGTATGCTGTTGAGACATTGGGCCGCCTGACCTCTGTCATCTACCTGAGAGTCTTATTAACCTCCTTACTTCACTTACACCGAGCAATATGGGAGGAAATAGTATGTTGACTAAGGTCAGCTTGTTTTCTTGTTATGTACCCTGTTGGCATTTTCTGGCTAGGTGATTGTACAAGACACATTTCTTGTAAGAGCCCATAAATCATTTGTCCTTTCACTCATAGTGCACATCAGAGGTTACAGGAAAAACACCTGCGGCAGAGCCATTGCATCGCAGTTAAAGAAACCCCTTCGGTGTCATTTGTATGGCTTCCCCTAAGAAGGAAGGAAGGAAGATGAGCAGATTGAAAGGAGAAGCTCCGTCCTGTGGTCCAGTGATAAGAAGTAGTTCCCTTGAGGTCCGGGTGTGATAACGGCTCCCTTGTTCTGTCTCACAGACCGACACTGTCCCAGCTGCTTCATGTAACCAAGCTGATCTGAACCTCAATGGTCTAAATTGGATCCCTCCCTATTGTCCCAAACTATTGTTTTCTTGTGTGCAGTTTTCAATTATTGCCACTGCCTTATTTAACGTGTTTTTGTAAACATTTTAATTGAATATTCCCATGGTTATTTATGATCATAAAAAATATATATGGTTGACACATTTATTTCTGCTTGCATTTTATGGTGACATTTACAGTAATAGCAGTCCAAGGATGCACATCAGCACTGTTACTGCATAGTTCCCAGGTCTAAGATCCAAGTGAGATATAGCCACGGCATTTAGTAGGTATGGGCTTGTGGAGTAAATCATC
Organism: Hoplostethus mediterraneus; assembly: GCA_034670385.1. Lineage (NCBI taxonomy): Eukaryota > Metazoa > Chordata > Actinopteri > Trachichthyiformes > Trachichthyidae > Hoplostethus > Hoplostethus mediterraneus. The sequence continues at coordinate 10,199,188 of JAXDDW010000004.1, forward strand.
CCCCCCCAGTGTAAACAGTGAGTATACATCTACCCAGGGTCCCCTTCTCACGAGCCAGCTGGTTCTTATTGATGTGGGAGGAGGACCGCCATTATGTGCTTTACTTTACCTCCCTACTATCTCTGCTGCTTTTACTACCTTTTCCTCACAGCATTGTGTTGGTGGATTTTGGGCCCGGGGAGGGTTTGGCTGTGTGCTGTGTTCTGTCCGGTAGCAGCAGTGAAGAGGAAAGTTAAAAGTGGCTGTAAAATGATGGCAGGTCAATCGTGACGTTCCCCGCTCGGACAGGGCATTTTATCACTAGAGGTGTGGACCGCCACGGCTGGCTCTCCATTCACACACAGCGCAATAGGTGTGTGTGTGTGTGTGTGTGTGTTTGTCCCGTGCTCTCTCGCTCTGTCTTTCTCCGCTGTTCCCTCTTTTTATGGCACATAGCATCTGTTGCAGTTGCTATGCGAGGGACAAACACAGAGCAGGGTCTCACGCACTGCAGTATTAGCAACTGGAGGAAATGAGGTTTCTATTGACAATGATGTGAAGTTCATATTGTTTTCATCGATCTCGAAGTGAGGATCTCCTCCCTTTTCCCAAATGAATAAATGAGAGCATCAGCAACGACCGGACAGTTAACGTCACAATTTTCAGTATTCAAATTGCTGTTTTCTGTCTTCAAGGGAAATGCATTTGAGACAGCATCCAAAACAGGATGCTGTGCAGAATCCCTGGTCTGCAGGTTAGAGAAACATTTAGATTTTATTCAAACTGAATATGAGCTAACGATTAGCTTCTTATTCCTCCCCCACATCCTCTCAAATTTTTCAGCAATTGTTTTACTGCTGAAAAAGAAATGATGTAGAAACCGCTACATCCACATCCATCCAGCCAAAAAAATTGCAATACGATTGTTTGTGTGTGAATATATCGCAGCCCTTACCTCAGCCTCCCGAGTCCCTGTCTTTCTTCTCAGACTAGCTGTGTGACTAGCTTTGGGTTGTGTGATTACTTGCAGCACTGGACTCTCATTGTTTAAGAAGATAAGGACGGTATATCCATTGTACGTGTTTTGACAGAGCCTTCCTGGCATCTTCCCTCAAACTCAGATGTGTAAATACAACGTGGACTCTCCTGTTCCTAGACAGAGGACATAGACGGCTCGTACTGTAGTGTTCATCATACGAGCTACAGTAGATCGCTGAATGGAAGGGTAGAAAAACACACTCCACTACTCGATGGGAACTCTTAATGGGAAGGGGAAGTGGAAGTGTTGTCCTTCTCTTGTCTCTTTGGTAAAGGCAATCTATCGGGATGACACTCTGATGTTGGCAATGAAAACAGATAATATTCAGGTTGTTTTAGAAATGATCATCCTTCAGTGTATGAAGACAAAGATATATGCCAATGAAATATGGATATATATACTGTTCCCTGCCTAGATTTCTCCAGGGATTTATACTGGCGACCTTCAAGTCATAAGTCCTCTTCCTCTTTGTTTTGACTTTCTGTTGGTCCCATTTCTTTCCTGGAAAAGCAAATGCAGAAGTGATTGCTAAAGTTGAGCTGAGAATTGGGTTGGATGTACATATGGCTGGGGTTGCCTCTATACAGTTTGAGCTCAGTTGGAGCAGATGAGGCTGAGTGTGGTTTGCGGTGGTACGAGAGTTCATTCCTCGATGGCGTATTCCTCACTAAATGGCTCCACAGAGACTGTATTCATTAGCAGGGCTGCCCATCACCGTGGCTCCTTTCCATGAAAGCCCCAGTCAAAATGGGGCCAGGGCCTGGCGTAAACATAGACAAAGCTCGCTCGATTGTGGGAACAGCTACAGGGCTCAGGTATGAGTAAGCATTCACTCATCGAGGCTGCCGGATATTTATGCCTAAGACTCATTTAAAGTGTGTCTGTTTCTTTTTAAAATCTGTTAAACCATATTTGATGTGGATTTTCCATCAGAAATTAAGGATTTAACAAATATTTTCTATTAATTTCAAAGGATTTCCTAGGACTAGCTTAGACAGTGTTCTGTTTGTTTTAGTTTTATTGTGTGTGTCTCGTTGAATATTTTGCCGTCGGCGCTTCCACTAAACACAGTCTTCATTCCTTCTTTGTCTCCATCTGTCTCTCAGGTCTAACTTCTGTGTTGTCTCTGGCGGCCTCACCGCTCCGTTACATCCTGAATCCTGGTGGGATCCTTGATGACCCTTTTGGCTGCTCTCCCCAGTTCCCGTCCTTCTCCTCCTCCTTCCTTAAACTCTCCTCCCCTCCTCTACTGTGTCTCCCAGCCCCATGCTTATTACTTACACCCACTGAAGAGAGCAGCACAGTAGCTGGCAAAGGATGAAGCGGGTCTGTCTGCCAACGGCAAACGAGGGATAGAGAGAAGACACAAAAGAAATTGAGAAGGAGAGAGAGAGGGAGAAACGAGTGGAGAGAGAGCGAGAGTGACAGTGCTACAGCAAAACTTTGAGAGGAACAACAACAGCATTCAAGATGCCCCGCAGAGACAAAAGCACATGCTTCACTTGAGTGCCATGAGCTAACAAGGGGCCCCTAACAGATCTGGGACTGTGGATTTTACTTGGACTGACTTCTGGTCCATACACAAAGCACTAGAGGCATCCTACCACACACCTATTTCCCACCTGCTATGCCTGTGTGAGAAGCGTCGGCCATGCCAGCCAAGGGGAAGTACCTGTTGAACGGCCAGGAGCTGAAACATGAGGCGCTGTACCGCAAATTCTCCTGCATCAGCCAGTACCAGCCGCTGGTGCTGCTGCTGGGCCTCTCCATGCTCTCCTGTGGAATCCTGCTCATCCTCTTCTTCGCCCTGCGACTGGTGAGTCTCCACATGCACTGGTGTGCACTATTTGCACCTTTCCCATTGGTCATGAAAAGTCAGGGAATTTGATAATTTCTCTGGGTAAATCAGGGAATATCAGGGACTTTTACATTTGGCTCACTTTACAAGAATATACCAGATTCTATTTTACAACTTGTTTCACACATTCATTGTATGACATGATGGTTTTCATATGGCCACTTTGCCACAGCAAGCCCAACTGTAGTACAAACTTGCCCTTATACATTTGTGAGCTGAAAAACTACATTAACAAACTAGGAAGGAATACACTTTTAATGGATGCTCCAAAAAGTCTTGGAATTTACATCCTGTGGGAACCCTGTGTTTAATAAAAGAAGATGAGAGATTTCCTATGAACATCTCCCACGATGCACACTTGGATGACAACACAAACAATGTTCTGTCTAGGTGTGATTCAAACTTTTTGTCAAGGGTGAATCAATTCTAAAATCCAGGGGGCGTGTCTTTGAAGCCAGGTCTTGATATATGTGGGGGAATCTAGTGCAGTTAAAAGCACAAGTTGGTGAGTTTGGTTGCACCTTGGTTGCAAGTTTTAGAGCTTGAGGGGAGTTGCCCCCATCTGGTGTACCTGCAACTCCTGCGAACTCCAAACATTATAGGGTGGAATCTGGTGGACCCCCGAAAAAGTCTAAGAAAGTCGACTCTCTTGCCCTTAAGGTCGACACCCTGTCCTCTGAGTTTGCTCAGATTAAGGCCCTCCTACTGAACCTCTAGTCCAATAACAGTGTGGCAGTTTCTATGGTTATCACTGCCACTAGGGTCTGCCCTTATCGGGAGGAGGATGTGTTGTCTACTGCTTCCTGCCACCTTTTTAATGTGAATGAGGATTTCTATCTGTACCTCAGTAAAGCCTGGCCATAGCACGCTTGGGACTGGACAAAGCACCTGGGGCTACAGCTGCATTATTCAGGCAGATTCCACAGCTTTTAGTGTGTCCCTCTCAAACCTGACATTGAGGAGGTCCAGAGGACCCGGGGCTCCTCTCCCATCACACTAGTGATAGTAGAGCCTTGCCTGCTATGCAGAGTGCAGGTAGCTATGGATTGGACCTTATGCCTCCAGTAGAACCATCTAGTCATCACGGATGACCTCCTTACGAGGAGTTATGACATAGCTACCCTTATGGGCCACATTGACATTCACACCTCATGCTGGCTCTGTCTCAGAAGCTGCAGGAGTCAGGCACTGACTCAGGCACTGTCTCAGACCCTCAGTGATGCATCTCTGCTGTGCTTTGCTTTTATGTCTAGGGAACTCGGTAGGTTGACGTCAACAGTGACCCTGGGACGGTGCCAGGTCTGGCACCAGGTATTTGAGCCAGCTGCACAGCAGGCCCTGGAGTGCAGTGTACAAGTGGGTCAAGTTAGGCAACAGTTCACGAGACCACCAAGAGGGCCTATGCCTATTCCTGAAGGGAGTCCGATGGCTTAACCCACCACGAGTCATGAAAGTGACCTCATGGGATTTGCAATTGGTACTAAAGACCCTGTGTCCCCCATTTGAGCCACTGAGGCAGTCTGAACTGAAGTGGCTGTCTGGCTTAATCCACCATTCATTCTGAAAAGGCTTTTTCCCTTTCATGTCAACCGAGTGATTGAGTTGGCAACATTTAACCCCCACGATGCGCTAAGGGGGAAGGATGAAACATCAGCACTGATGTGTCCTGTGCGGGCATTGTAAGCATATGTGGATGCAACTACAACTGCTAAGACTAACAATATCTTCATTTGTTATGGGGGGCACAAGAGGCCCTGTCAAAACAGAGGCTCTCTAATTGGATTGTTGATGTGATTTTGAATGCTTACAGCTCACAGGAGCTACCCGTGCCCTAGGAGTGTATTTACAGTACTGTGCAAAAGGCTTAGGCACTCTAGATTTTTTTTTAATATAAATTTGGTCTCAGATGTTTATTTTTGGTGTGTTTTACATTACTGCTCTTTATAGTAAATGTTTTGATATTTTTGTTGTCAATGTTTTGACTTTTGCACAGTACTGTACATCATGGGCGGCCTTGAAGGGAGTGCCTTTTTGCAATTGTAATGCTGCTTCCTAGACTTTGCCATGCACCTTTGGCCCATTTCGACATTGTCAATGTTGCCGCTCCCCATGCTGTTGCAGCAGCCATCTTACCAGTATTGCTTGCCTCTTGGCATCATAAGCACTTCCTCGTAACCTTGTTGATGTAAGTAGTCGATGCTAGAACGCCTCTACCAGTCAGTAAGAATGAAATAAAACGAGATTTTCACATGTAACTACGGTTCTGGATTTTCTGGTTCTATGAGTTCTGGATGACCTCCAGGTTCTCTGTCACTTGGCGGGAAGATCCTGTTTTTTGCCGTGTGCCCTACGTCATCCCAGGTGACTGCGCTTGTGTGAGATGGAGAAGGTCCAGTGCTAAACGCCTCTGGCAGTCGTCCAGAATTCATAGAACCGCAGTTACATTCGTAACTCTCGTTTCACCTCCTCATTGCCACGCACACGCGCACACACAATATATTAACCTTTGTAGTACAGTATACTTGCAGTACACTACTTCTTTGAATGACATGACTCCAGTTGCATGTACCTGAAGCTTATAATGATGTGTTTGTATGTCACACACAAATGCACACACACACACCAGCCACAGTAATTATAGCCCAGACGTTAATTAGATAAAGCACTGAATCTCTGTTTCATCCCCTGAGGGTATGTTGTTCTCCTTTGACAGCCAGCTAATTGATGGAGATATGGACGATTAGCACATTAAAGACACCATTGTGGCCAGATCCTTTTACATCATTTTAAGCTGACTCACTCTAGATAGGATAGGTGCTGGATGAAGTGTTATTTTCAGTGCACAGGTTATAGTGTATTAGGAGTTCTTCATCTTAAAGAAATTGTTAAGACCTGCATGCAGTCACCTGCCTTTTCATCAGTCACCCCTTGGCTGGTCACCTAACCCGTTTTGATAAAAGCATTGTCTCCTTTGTTTTTGTCACAACAAATGGTGAAAAGGCAGCTAACAGTGTGAGGATTCATTCATTCCTCAATCTTTCATACTTGTCCCAGCAGCTAGACTGCATGTGTGTACATGTCTCAGCTCTGTGCGAGCTCTTCATCTTTTAAATCATTATTTAATCAGTCAAGAACCAAAAGTTCTGTGAAAGAACACAGATAATAGTCTTGCTCACTCTTACAGATATGGAAATTGTACCAGTCTGATTTTTACCACATGCACGCTGAATCAATGTTGCACTTTTCCTCCATACCCAAGATGAATTGTTTGGAAAAATCTGATTTAGCAAATTCTGCCAAAAAAAGGTCTGACAACTGTTTATGAGTTTTGTTTTTATAATGTACTAATTTCTACTGTGTAAAACCTAAGTGGGAACTGTGTGCAGTATTAATGCAGGCATGGATGCAAGATGAATGCATCTATGATGGCTACTACTGGAGGTAAAACATGTGACAAGGGAGCGTGACCTGTAAGTGGACAAATTTACAATCTCTCAATCTCCTATATGAACCCCTTTTCCAAAGAGTACCTTTCGCCTATGCACAATGTTAAAGTCAAAGTAGTAGCTTTCCTCCTTCTTTCATTATTGAAAAAATAATAATCACAGATATCTTCATTAATGGGCTTTTATTAATTTGACAATAGCCAATTTCTTGATTTGAATTTCCCATAATTCTTTGCAAATTAAGGGTATAAAACAGTCTAGAATGCTTGGTAACACCAAACTTGGATGTGTATAACTATCAGCATATAACTGTGTTGTCCATGGCAACATTAGATGTGTGGCCATGGCCATTCAGAGTTTACATACTCCTGAAATGAGATTTAGCAAGTGTCTTGCCCAAGGACACTTCAGCAGGGGAGATGCTTGCTGACATGGGGACTTGAACGCGGGAGCACCAGTTGTGGGATGGAAAAAGTAAATGAATTAAGGAAAGGTTGAGACGAAGTTAAAAGGTTGTTAAAACAACGTGGCTGTGACAGTTATTGTGGTTCTGACCGGGAGAGGCAGGGACTCATTGACTGCAGCTGATGGGCGTCATGCTGTTGACGTTGGTAGCAGAGCGTTGTTCGCTCAACCAGTGGTGGAACAGAGTAACGGTGAGCATGGGAGGATGGCATCTGTCACCGGAAATTATAATGAACCTCTGTAGAAAAATCAATCCTCACCTTCCTTCCATTGTGCTGCTTGATCGATCTGTATGTATACTGTATTTACACAATTCTAATGAGCACAATTCTTTCAATTCTTTCTTGCTTACAACACACACACATATACACACACACACACACACACACACACATACACACACACACACACACAGAGTTGCCAGGGGTATTGCCAGGGGAGTTGCCAGAGGATTTCAGAGAAAATGTTGGGATGGTGGTGGAGCTTGTATAACACTATTGTTAAGTGCAAAGGGGGGGGGGGGGTATAAGGGAGTAGCTACCAGTGTCAGAAAGTCACTGTTGACTTATATAACTCTCCTCTCCAATCATGGATACCTGATGAAGAGCGTCGCTGAGAGGAACACAGGCTGACCTTTTGTCCCAAGTGGCACTTGAAACCACCAGTTTCAGGCCCTGATTGGACAGAGAGAAGGTTTGGAGAAGCCTGTTGTTCTGAGTCTTTAAATTTCATCTAAATACAGTGGGTCAAAAAGTCTGACAGAGCTGCGAGAGGATGCTAGAGTGAAGATCTTATATAACGCATCAGAACAGGTGTCCTCCATGAATGGCTCTAATTTTGTCATCTAGTGCTTCTTGGTTTTCGTGCTGTTATGCCTTTGACCCCTGCAACCGCTGCTCTCGGTTGCTTGTAGTATTGATGATCTAGGATTTGAAGCCTGTTCCACTGTTGCGCTTCATTGTTAAATTGCGCTGGATTAGAGTATCACATCAAATGTAAAATGTAAGTGCAAACATGTTGAAGGTGTAGTGTACCATGCTCACTGCAGCATATATCACTCCCTTTAAATGTTTATTTTGGTTTGTCAAAATCTCTTAACACATGTACTATAAATGTACAGGAATTTGTCCCGGTGACACTGCTGCAGGAACATAGCTCAACTTACATGGTGCATACTGTATAAACTGGCATACATGGTACAGGGACAACAGGACCTCACATTCAGTGCAAAGGGACATACAATACACAACAGACTAAACATATTGCTATATATCTACATGCAAATGCAGTCAATGCAGACATAAGTAGTGCAAGATTGTGCAAACCGTAGGTCGTGATAAGTAGGAATAACAAACCGCAAAAAAATGTCAAATGAAAATGTAAAAAAAGGCAAATGTTTTTGAACAGCCTGTCTGGTGCCCCGGCCGTGTGCTGAACATTATTCCAGTTTGCGCTTTTTTTCTCACACCGTGTAGGCTGCTATTCATATGGAATAATTGTTCTTTTCCTGCCTACAAAAGGTGTAGTCAAGACTGAAAGCCCCACAGGGCGCGAAAAGTGCTGTGCTCGAGATCTGGCCTTTTCCATCGCTGCCATGGCAACCAGAAAGCTCAACGTGCAATGCAGAGATGGCCTTCCCTGAGCAGAGATCTACGCACACTCACTTTGTGTGTCTCCCATTCTTTAAAACTCTTTCTAACCCGTCTTTTCACTTGTGCCCTTCTGACACACACTCAATCTCTCTATCCGCTTTGTGCACTCAGTCACTTACACCCAGACATTCGCACAATCACACACACACACGCAGATTCACACACATGACGCTCACAAACACACAATCACACACACTCATGCTTGCGTGTACATACACATACCGGCATGCATGCAGACAGCCACACGTTACATGCAGACACACACACACACACACACACACACAGACACAAACATGCTTGCTCAAGCACACACACACAAGTGCACACTCTCTGTGCCTCCTGCTTGCCTCTCACTGTACAGTAACTCGATCAGGTAGGCTGTGGCCTGGAGCAAACAGGACATCACGCGAAGACAGATGTGAAATCAGCCTCAGTAATCCTACATAAGCCTTGGTACTAGGGCACAATATCGATGGTACACATGGTGAACCTCAGTTGTAGGAACGTCACTCGGAGTACCAAACTGACCGCTCTACCAAACAAACTATTGAAAAATGTGCCAATTCATGAACATCATTCTATTAATGGTGTTTTAGCCATCTGAGCATTTTACTTATTTTGAATGATACTCAACGCGTTTCCATAGACTCCAGCAGTGCAGTGGAACAACATATTAGGTGATGAAAGTAGTATTGAGTAGGATGGAAACGCATGGAATAACCTATGGGCCTAATGTGGTGCGGTGTATCAACACTCATGCATTGTATGTAGTGCAAGATTGTGCGAAACCACACCTGGTAATAATAAATAGGATAGGTTGGACACTAACAGTCGTGGGATTACAGTAAATTCCATTGATTATGTCTAAGTATCTCTAATTAAGTAGTACTGCATAGGATGGAAATGCATGGAATAAGTTCTGAGCCTTTTATGAACTGGGTAGACGTAGTAGACGTAATTCCTGAGGCTCAAGTAGTGCAGACGCTGTATGTAGTGCAAGATTATGCAAACCATACTTGATGATTGAATAGGATGGACTAGACAAGAACAGTTGTGGGATCACAGTCAGTTCCATAGATCATCTCTAATTTCTAATCAGTGTGTTGACTGCAACTTCCTGTAGTATGATGTCAGTAAAATGCGTGTGTGTGTGTTTTTGTTCTTCCTCCCTTGCTGCTGCTACAGAGTGCGGAGGAGCACTGTGCCTTTGTGAGCGTGGTGAGCTGCAGCCTGTGTGTGTTCCTGGCTGTGTTCGTGCTGGTGTGCACAGAGACGCTCACACAGCGATGGAGGCGTGTGCTGGGCCTGGTGGTCTGGGCCACGCACCTCACCATGGGCTACACCTTCATCTTCAGCGGCCCCATCATCCTACCCTGGGACCAGGTAACCTCTTCCCTCTACGCCGGGCCATGTAGTGGAGGGTGAGGCCATCTAGACTCAGGTTCCGGTTACACTCGTCGTTTCAATGCGACCTTGGTTATCTAATCACATCAGGCTGCGGTAATTGACGGGTAGCAGATAACATAATAGCGATTCAACCTATACCCAGTTCATGAAAGCTTTTACATTTGCTGTTCTCAACACTCGGTCAGGAAGGTCTTTCCTGGGAAAAGGTTTTTCGGCAGCAGCAACAGTGGTTTGTTTGGAATAAATAGAAGAAGAACTGACAAAGAAAAGAGCGCCAACCCACTGAAACTCAAACTTTCAGTAAAAAAGACTTCACAGTACTGGCCACACTGTTTGATTGACAGGTGATCTCCAGGAAGTGCAGCACAGCGAGGACTGCTTAGCAACAACAATATCGGCAAAAAAAAGGAACTGAGGTTTTACCACTTTACTTGACAGCCACAGGAGACACATAACAGTAACTTTAAGGCCAAATGTGGACAAACAGCGATTTGTTTTCTCTCTCATAAAATCCGATCTTGATAATCAAATCTCAAAAATCACATCGAAATGGGGAGTGAAACCATAGCCTCAGTTTACCCGGGGGAAATAGGGAAAATTTACTTGGACAATTTTTCATCTCTACATTGCTGTGTTGATGTTGTTACAGCGCCAAATCTAGACACTACAGATCTTGTCTTTTAAGGTTTTCCATGTCTAAAACCTGGATGACAGATATTCTTACATCTCAAAAACACTTGGTGATAAAATAAAACACAAGGTTCTAGTTAGTTCTAGCATAATTTGGTGCTATATTTGTTGATATTATCTGTCTTACCCCTCCTTCCCAAAGACACGCACGCACGCACTTAACACACACACACACACACACACACACACGCACACACACACCACACACACACACCTCTTCTCTCCTCCCAGAAGTTAGGAGTTACGTGTGTCCATATTACTCAACATTTAGATTAATGACAGTTAATGAAAGCAGCATTTAGTGACATTTAACTTGAATCACTGCGCCGCGCATGACATCTACAACTGACTCAACCTCTTCTTCCCCTTTTTCCAGGTCCCGTTCTTCCTCTTCATCATCTTCACGGTGTACACCATGCTGCCTTTCCAGTTGTGGTATGCAGTGGTGCTGAGCGTCATCTCCTCGCTGTCCCACATCCTGGTCCTCACCCTGCGCCTCACCGTTTTCAGCCCGCTGCCTACTCCTTACCTAGCCAACCAGGTGAAGCTTCAATCATAAAAGCTATGGCATTTTGTTATAGGTAATAGTTAGGGTTAGGGTTAGACCATCGTGGGATGAAACCCAGGCTAATGAAATGTTTTTCAGGTTAGCACCTTTTCAACGGCAGATAAACACTAAATTAAGAATTAATTTACAAAAAAATGACCACAAAAAAAATATATAGAAATAGAAAATATATTTTTTTGCAGGTTTTACAGACTGTTTTTATGTAGCTGTGGTCAAGGAGGAACCTCCATCATACTGGCGGATGACATTGACTGGCTGATGTTGTTTGATATAATAAAAATGCATGTATGTGTATTTATTGCCATTTTTTGAAAGACTTAAAACATAACAGTCACATATGCAGCAGCTTAATTAGAAGTAACATTAATGTTGTGAAAATTTACAGTAGGGTCCAAAAGTCTGAGTCCACTACCAAGAACTGTTTGTTTTTTACTCAGTTGATTATTCTTATAGTGTGTGTGTGTGTGTGTGTGTGTGTGTGTGTGTGTGTGTGTGTGTGTGTGTGTGTAATAGGTACCTGTTCCCATTTGCACTCTAACGCCTGTCCCTGTGTCTGTTTCTGCAGCTTCTGTCCAATGCGGTGGTGTTTCTGTGTGGCAGTTTGGTGGGCGCCTTCTATAGAGTCCTGATGGAGAAGACCCTGAGGCAGACCTTCCAAGACACCCTGAGGTGCCTGAGCATGCGCATGAAGCTGGAGATAGAGAAGAGACAACAGGTTAGTCCACTGTGGGTTTTCAATTTGGCAGGAAGGTCCAGAAACAACCACCCCCCCCCCCCCTCCTCCACACACACATACACATTATGTCCATCTTAGACTCATACTGTTGGGTAGACGTATGTTTGAAAATGTACTAATATCATTGCGGGGAAACAAAGATTGTAGACAAATGATGAAAATAAGTCTAAATGATTAATAATGTGATTTCAGATGTAGGGCTGGCCTCGTGTTCACCCTCCCATGGAAAGTTTCATTATGACAAAAAAAATCTTTCTCAAATTAGATTTTATTGTAATTATTTTTAAATTGGATGCATCTGCACAGACTAGCTTTGACTTAAAATTACTTCTGAGCATTTTTTCTTCTTTCATCATTTGTTTTGACTGTTGCTAAGGAGGTGACATAAAACATGCTGAGAGGGAAGCTGTTGCGTTGCCTAGCAGGGCAGAAAGGAATGATATAATGGTTAACATTTAGACCTTCTGTTGTACTTGTATTGAAAAAAGGGAGCGCGGCGCGCAGGGTTAGCCAAAGAGCACAACGACATAATAGGATGGTTGGGGGAAGCGTCAAAAGTTCTCCTCATGGGGATTGAATGGGGAACACACATTGTGTTCCCACGTTTCTTTCAGCAGGAGGAGACACAGTGTTTCCCCCTGAACTGTTTCCTGGCAGGGTGGGGAGGCGGTGGCATTTAGACCCGGTGACGTTACGACTCTCCTTTGAAACCAGTCCTAGAAATGAAATTCTTTGAACAAGCATTGACACCCCAAACACCCCGCCCATCAGTGACAGAGAACACACCCACACACACACGTCTATGATTTTTTGTCTCTGATCTATACATAATAACCACAATTTATTTATATATACAATTTTTTTTACAAATGCATTAAATTTAAAAGGTGTATCCAGATTCTTGACATTTCTTTTCATTCACGCTGTAACACCACAAAATGCAGACATACTTCCACATCTTTGGGAGTACTCACTCATACTCATACACACATACAAACACAAATATAGAGCTTTCTTTCTTTCTTTCTCTCTTTTCAAGTAGACACACACATATATGTACACACACACACACACACACACACCTAGACACACACACACACACTCTCACAAGCTCTGGCCTCATATCTTGAAATTGGTGATGTGTTTGTTCTCTCTTGCTTTTATCCCTACATCAGTTTTTGCTCTGTAAAGCACTTTGTGATGAATGTATTCCGTTAAAAGCATTTTGGTGATAAGTTTGACCAGACCTGCCTCGGCTATTGAGTTCTGATAGTCTACGCCGATGCCTCTCCCTTTTCCTCTGTAATGACGGTATGAAGAGGGATTAATGATTTCTTGAGAAGTAGCCTCTTCGGATTCCCATCTCACTAAAACGATTCAACTTTGGACACTGCTCTTGTCACATCGCTGAGCTGGAATATGTGTTCTTCCACTGCATTAGTATATCGTGCCGTATACTGTACATGGTGGTGCAGTCTCGAATGTTTTTCCAATGTGTGTTTTTATGGTTATTTGGGTGTGATTGAACCATGCTGGTAAGGTACCCTAAATGTATTTGATACCAGTCCACTTTCAGAGGGTGCTGGTAGGGTCACATGTTGCTCCCCTACACAAGCAGCATGCTGATACTATACCACAACTATAACCGGGACCAGTACAGGCACAGAATGGTGCCAATATTGTGCCATAACTATAGCGGGGCCAGAAGGACAAACGGTAATCTGGCTGAATGAGAGCCTTGTTAGTTCAGTTAGTAGATCAGCACACAGCGCTCTGACAGCGGCTTGATGAGTCTGGCCTTTCTCAGAAGTTCATGACCGTTTGGATATTAGAGTGGGAGTTGGTGATGAGTTTCATCTCTGTATGTGTGTGTGTGTGTGTCTGCATACATGTGTGCATGTTTGCGTAGGTGTGTGTCTGTCTGGACGTCTGTGGAAGTCATTTTACATTTTAAGCATTTAGCCGAAGCTCTTATCCCGTTACAGTAAGTGCAACAGTTGAATAAGATTAAATTCCTTGATCACCAACATTACTACTAACTGTGTGTGTGTGTGTGTGTGTGTGTGTGTGTGTGTGTGTGTGTGTGTGTGTGTGTGTGTGTGTGTGTGTGTGTGTGTGTGTGTGTGTGTAGGAGAACTTACTGCAGTCTGTGCTGCCAGTCTACATCTCCATGAAGATGAAGCTGGCCATCATGGAACGCCTGCAGGACTGTAAAGACAAAGAGGAGCAGCAGCGTCTGGTCACAGACAAAAACTTCCACAGCCTGTACGTCAAGCGGCACGAGAACGTCAGGTACAACAACCGACCGCCCTGAAGTCAAGGAAAGGCAACGGATTTTAGATTGAAGTCACTGATCAGGCTTCAGTATATTTAGAACCCTTTCTTATTGATCACTCATCAAGTCAGTGTCCTATTGAATGAGATTTTGAAAGTAATAGTTATCAGCAACTGCTAACAAATGCTAACAAGACACTAGTGCCAATTTTGTCAGCTCAGAAACAGACTAGTTTTCTGAAAATGTCTTCAGATGCCTTGATCAGTGATCAGCAGGATAGGCTCGTAAAAATCCTGCACCTTCCCTTTAACAGCATCGAAATGACACATCTGTGCTGAATCAAATCATTTACTTTTTGAACCTCCACTCTTTGCACTCTGCCTCCATTCCTTTCTCTCTCCCAAAAACTTTATTCTATGACTTTTTTTTTTACTTGCTTCAGTACTGTATTTGTTTTTCAAAACGAAGCAGAGCTGAGTTCTCTAATCGGACTGATTTCATTTCCCTTTCTGTCTCCTGGGAGATCTATTTATACTCATAAACCCTCGTCCTTTCTCACGGAAAGCAGCATTCTCATTCTCATGTATCAAGAGAAACTCTTCCTCTTTATACCACCTCCTAACACACGGGACAAAAGTGCACACAGAAAGCTGATGTTGCTGTCCCCTTCTCATAATCATGGAGATTAGTATGTTCATGTTTTTGCAGAGCACTGACCCAGTTCAGGCTTTTTGTTTCATGAGGGCTTCATTAATTTAAGAAGTGCTGACAGATATTGGGTCAGCTTACACTGAACTTTGGCAGATGGCTCACAGGCTAATGTTTTTTTTTCCAGCAAACAAGGTACAGCGTCTGCCTTACCTAGACCAGGGAAGCACAATAGGTTATAGATCCCCTGTATGCAGCGCTGCAGGAATAATTTTCCATACAATGCTGAAATTAATCTAGTTCTGTTCGTTGTCTTTTATTTCTTCAGTTTGACCAACAAGATCTTTCATGTCTTGAGCAACAAGAATACACTGGAGAGTGTTTCGGTTTCACTGGTTTCACCGGTTTTTAATCAAATGGGTTGGCACGTTCCAAAATCCTCACATTGTCTTTAAAAGGCAGTATTCAGTTCAGTTCAATTCAAAGATGCTTTTTTTTTGGCTGTCGACGATTTCAATCAAAAGCATACAGAAAATGATGAGACCACTAATATCTGCTCTGCTGTTCATTCGGGTAATTTTTTCAGAACCAGTAGAAAATGGACTGCCAGTCGAGAGGTCATCGTGACCACACGAGTTAGGTTTGCTGCTGTGTTCTATTAAGTCCACAGTACGTAGGTGTTGAACGATAGACTGCTTCTCTGACCTATCCCTATAATTATCCCAGTCAGACCTGTCATTAGCTGTCTGTCTGAACACTATGGAGCAGCTGGCTGTTGTCAGTCAGTCAGTCAGTGGAGCAGGTCAGGTTAGGTATCAGTGTCCCTCTGTGGTCGGCTGACTGGCAGGTGTAATGAGGCCTGGATGCAGCATTCAGCCAGCCAGTGCTGGTAATCAGCCTGCTGACTGGATGTGGCAGGTTGGCCTGGTAGTTTGAGAAACTGTCCCGTGACAGAGACGTCACAAGTTCAATCCCTGTAACAGCAAAGGAGTATATTTACATGCATACAATGTGATAACCTGGGTTTACATGGATGTATTTGATAGTTGGGTTAGTTTACTCAGAAAAGGATGTGATGCAAGATCCCATCCACGGCCATCTCTATGCCAAATGAAAAATGTCCACAGTTTGACACCGTAGTGTACACGCGCATGTAGTCCTGTAGCTCAGTGAGTTGCGCATGGCTTTCACTGAGCCTAACACATCTAGGGTGAGAGGTTCAATTCCCACTGAAGCCACTCATGCTAAAAATGCAAGCACTCATGGTACTTTAAGGCACTTTGGATAAAAGCGTCCACCAAATGTATTTATGTTGTGGGGGGGAGGTAAGTGGGTGAGTTGGACCAGAACAAGCACGGAAAGAGAGAGGCAGTGAAGCCCATTGCATGCTCTGTGTAGTCGTTGAAGCAATCCACTGTGAAATGCTTTGTGCATAATCTTGAGCTTCACAAATTCTGGATTCTTAAAAATGAAAACTTTCCAGCCGTCGGGACACAACCATGGAGTCTCAGGAAAACACTGAAAAAATGGGGGGAACCCAAAAAAAGCACCACCGTACCAGTTTGAAACTTTTATTTAATTTTGACTTGAACTGAATGAAATTGTATTTACATGAGAAAATAAATCAAAAGATTGAGCAGAAATCAAAGTGTGTTAAGCATACATTGATCAAGACTAAGGCATTAATATGACACTTGGTATAGTCAGAGTATTGATTAGGTTTAGATCAGATTATTACAGTACATCCCTACTGAATGGTCATGGAGCAAAACACTGTCCCCCCCACCTGCTGTGCTCTGGTTGCTTTTGTGAAGTAGAAAGAAACTAATTCCTAATTATACCAAATTCCCAATCGACCAATCATCAGGCCCGCTGGATCTTGGAGGCAGGTCCGGTAAAGCCGTGGCTGGAGAGACATTTACAAATAAGTGATCATGTCTCACTATCTGGATGTTTTACAGGTTAGAAAGTGTGTGTGTGTGTGTGTGTGTGTGTGTGTGTGTGTGTGTGTGTGTGTGTGTGTGTGTGTGTGTGTGTGTGTGTGTGTGTGTGTGTGTGTGTGTGTGTGTGTGTGTGTGTGTGTGTGTGTGTGTGTGTGTGTGTGTGTGTGTGTGTGTGTGTGTGTGTGTGTGTGTGTTTTCTTTCAGTATCCTGTATGCTGACATTGTTGGCTTCACCCGGTTGGCCAGCGATTGCTCTCCCAAAGAGCTGGTCATTATGCTCAACGAACTGTTTGGCAAATTTGACCAAATTGCCAAGGTGAGTTAATGATCCAGGATTTCTTCCTCCAGTTAATTGTTAACACCGGTAACACTGACCCCTACGTTTTACCTGCAAGTGACAATTTACCTCACGATAGATTTCAGCAGCAGCAGATTTTGTGAGCTTGTGACTGGAAGGTCGCTAGTTCAGATGGGAAAATCTGGGTGGGGGATGTGAACAAGGAATCGCTCTCCCTCTCCTCCACAAATTCTGTCAAGATGCCCATGAGCAAGGCAGTTTTTACTTGTTTCAGGAGTTTTCTAGAAACAAGTGATAAAATCTTGATATCATCTTTGGTGCTCGGCGGTCATTGCTGTTTTTTAAGTTGGATAAAGTTTGAGTTTCTGTAGGTGGCGCTCTTTTCTTTGTCTGTCCAGCCATGGCGGCTATCGCTGCTCCTGCTAACTACCCAGTTTTTATTGTATTCATTCCAAACATACCGCTGTTGCTGCTGCTGAAATGTAAAATGCATCACCAGAGGATTTTCCCTTGGAAAGACCTGTCAGACACCAGGTGTTTAGAACAGCACATGTTCAGGCTGTCATGAACCGTTGCGTTACGTCAGTCAGCTCTGGTGTGTTGAGTGCAGTGTAGAGTGTGTTACATCAGGAAATGTTCAGTGGCCAACCGTTCAAAACAGCAGCTCCGCGGTGTCAGTGTGTGCATGTTCGTAACTTGTGTAACTGCTCTCCCAGGTTGTTGCTGTCAGTTAGAATTGTATATAAGGGCTGAAAACATATTACAGGTTATAAGTTAATGAATACTTGCCCCCCATCCCCTTGAAAATAACCTTTTGTTGTTTCTGTTTTCATTCCTTGTAGGAAAATGAGTGCATGAGAATCAAGATCCTTGGAGACTGCTACTACTGTGTGTCAGGGCTGCCGGTCTCCCTGCCTAAACACGCCAAGAACTGTGTCAAGATGGGCCTGGACATGTGTGAGGCCATCAAGTGAGTTGACGACAAATAGATGTGCTACAGTCACTCTCGGCTTTGTAATGAATGATGTATGGGGGAATAAAAAACATTTAAAGGCAATTGGTGAGCAGAATATAGCGTGGCATATTACAGTGTAATGTAACACATCCATGGGTCAAGTTTAGGGCAACACACATTTACTGTTCAACAAAACTTGTTTAATAATGCCTATGATAACAAGGGCCTCAAGAACCCCGTCACTGTAAGGCATCACAGGTCGATGATGACAAGTTGACTGAACAATCACCAATTTGCAAATAATTAAACAGTTATACAACTATGAACTTGAATGTAGTCTAGGCTACACATATATTTGAATGCACAAATAAAATATATTGCAATTTGATTCCATTTATCACTTTCAGCTCATAGGGCAGAGAATACTCAAAGCCTTAGCTGACTCCTAATAACATTAGCGGCTACCGCTGTGTGGTCAGCATGAGCCACATTATTCATCATTCAATGGACTCTTTCGATGTACAACGTGGAATTAAAACTGATGATCATCAATTAATTTATTGTCAACAAATCTCATCTTCTCCAACATCGCTGAACCTCATGACTTGCCCATCATCCTCAATGCGTCAATCACTTCGCCATGCTATAATCAACACTTTTTGCGTGGGATATGCTTAGAACAATGCCAAATTACTACATAAAGACTGTATTAATGTAGTGTGTGTGGGTCCAGCATGGGCTGGAGTTTGGTGTATTGGTCAGTTTGGTGTAGACTAATAATCAATAAAAAAATTGTATTTATTTATTTCACAATAAGCTTAAATAATAGTTAAGACTACAGTGTGCAGTGTAGGATCTTCTCTTAACGGCACCTCACGACTAGTGCCAGGATGTCATGAATGATTTCACGTACTACTTGAGTTACAAATGATTTTGGGAAAACACTGAAATGAACGAATGTCTTGGAGAGCTACTTCTAGATATTCTTAGCGCTTTCAGGAAACACACCTCATATGTGGTGAAAATGACACATCCTTTATAAGAATGTAGTACTAGTAGGTGAAAAGGTCTGAGTGCATGGTGACTGTGAGTGGTCTGGTGGAAGATGTTGCTCAGGTTTTTAGAAAAGGAATTGTATGGACTGTCAAAGAGAGGGTTTTTTTTAGTCCTTTACTGTACTGCTAAAGAAATCAGAAACATTTTAATCACCAAGTACAATAAATGTGCAGGAATTTGTCTTGGTGACATTGGTGCAGCATTGACACTGAGTTTCAGAGTACATACCGACACCTACATGATATAGAGACAACAGGACCGCCCCTAGGGAACAGAGCAAGACGTGCTAAGGGCAGTAGACCATAAATACATTCAACCTTCAGTCTTCAATAGGTATGTGTGTTAGAGGACTGCCGTCTCTGTACAGGAAGTAAAGCTGAACAACAGGAGCTTCAGTATTGCTGTAACCTTCTCCTCCAGACTGGTGCGGGAGGCCACTGGGGTGGATATCAACATGAGAGTGGGCGTGCACTCTGGAAACGTGCTCTGCGGCGTGATCGGCCTACGCAAGTGGCAGTTTGATGTGTGGTCACATGACGTCACGTTGGCCAATCACATGGAGTCTGGAGGTCTTGCAGGGTAGGTGTTCGGATAACTTTCATACACCGTTTCAGTTTCATTTCAAAAAGACTATTTATCCATTTCTGTAGTTCATTGCTCAACATATCAAAAATACAAGTCACTTTATCCTCTGAGATCCTCTGAATTCTGTAAGGTCTCAATAATATCCAATAGTCAGTTTTATTTTACTAGAAGCTATCATTTTATCAGTGTAGGTGTTACAGTTGTAAATGGTGGATATCATATTTTGGTATCCATCTCTTCATATACTCCATTAATGACATGTACACATGTATGGTCCTTAATAATAAGAGTTGTTCTTCAAATTCATGAAAGACATGAAATCTCCACAACAAATGCTTCCATTCAAATTGGTGAAAAGTAAAGTTGGACATTGTTCTCATGCAAGATGGATTTTTGCTGATATTTGTCAATGTTTGTTTGTGTGCCAAAATGCTTGGTTAATTGAAGAAGGCTGCAGGCTAAAACATGGAGCTTTGCCACATTTTCCACAATTTAATAAAACAAATTAAGCGAGGGACTGAATCATCCTGAGTGCAGTCCAGTATTTGAAAGCCAAATATTTCATTATTTCCCCTGATCACTCTCTCCCTCGGCCAGGCGTGTCCACATCACAGAGGCTACTCTGAAGCACCTGAACAAGGCCTACGAGGTGGAGGAGGGCGAGGGCCCTCTAAGGGACGCCTACCTGAAGGAGCTCAATGTCCGGACCTACCTAGTCATTGATCCACGGGTGAGCTATCTGCCGGTTTACCTCAATCACTTATAGTGCCTGAGAGTGTGATAGAAAAATAGTGATACAGTCTCATTTCATTCCAAAATGAAATAGCCAACATTGGGAAATAAATGATTGTATGAAGTTGAATCCCGTTGTGAGATGCTGTGATCTTTGATGTAGTAGAAAGTAGAAAAGTTCATTCTACTGCTGCACTCACTGCACATCGCTTTGCATAAGTGTGTCAGCTAAATGCCTACAATACACTGTAATTGTAATAGAAAATGTGTGTGTACGTGTCTTAAGTCTAAGGACCAGTCGCTGACGGGCCGCAGTGTGCCTAAACCTCGGGTAAACGACGGTCTGAAGATGCGGGCGTCCGTTCGTATGACTCGCTACCTGGAGTCCTGGGGGGCCGTCAAACCCTTCGCCCACCTCCAGAACCGAGAGGGCTTCACCACAGACACCATGGGCAACGGCAAGTCACGCTGCAAGGTGAGCAGATTATACACTTGAAACGCATCAGAAAAATACAACACAGTGGTGTTGCTGTGTTGGTTATTCAGGACAAACTACTAGCTGAGCAATACAATTTACTACCACTGGATGAACCCTAAGGTTAACAACCATCAATTTAAACCACTATATATGTATTATTTCATGTTTTATTTTTTGACAAGACCCTATTTTCACATCTTATATCTGATACTACTATAGACAGCTATAATCCACACAAGGGATTGAGTTTAGGTGTGTCTCTCCTCCACGACCGACGTGATCCTGCATCCCCAATGGGTAAATTTGTTTCCTGTTGTTGTTTCCTTTTCCAGGACATCCCTCTACGATCGGCCCCCTGCTCCAAGATCACTGAGAGGTAAGAACAAGTCTGAGCTGGCGGTCGCAGAGTTAACTTGTGTGTTGTGTGAAGTCCCCCTTTGTGTCTGAGCTCACATTCCTATTCATCCCTGCCCTGCTTCATATTCACCCTGTTACACACGTTCACTGCTGGAAATTGCAATTGTGAGCTTGAGTGCCTACAGTAATGATAATAATGATAAAACTTTGATTTAAGAGCAACAAAATAGGACAGGGCCACAGTTCAGCAGCTGGGTCCAAAGGCCTGGCTGAAGAGGAAGGTCTTCAGCCGCTGCTAGGGAGGGAAGTCTGTCTCTCTTTCACTTTCCCCGCCTAGATTTTCCCAGCTGATCAAACTCAGCTGATTTTCCCAGCTGATCAAACTCAGCTGATTTTCCCAGCTGATCAGAGTCAAACTGCCGACCATCCCATCACGTCACAACAAGCTGATTCCTGCCAGTCAAAACAGGCAAAACAGTGTGTATACTAGCTGCAATGTAATAACTTTGTCATATAATACAACATGTTGATGTAATAAGTTTCCAGATGATATAATAAGATCATCTGATAATGTATTAAGTGCAATAAGGGAAGTGTAATAACCTGTCCAAATGTAATAAAATGTCCATTTAAATGGGTCAAAAATGTAATAACACATTCACATTATTACAATAACTGGCAGTTATGAAGATAAGGGCTGTTTTTTAACTGATGATGCAATAATTAATCAATAATAATACAGTTAATACATCCTCCTTATCCTTGTAAGTTATTACATCATTACTCAATATTATTACATCATCAGTTAAAAATGCTGCACCCTTTTCAAGTCAGTGACTGTTACATTAACAGGTTTTATTACATGTCCAACCCATTTAGAGGGACATTTTGTTACATTTTGACATGTTATTACATTATCCGGCTGTACATGTGTGGCCTTTTAAGATGAAGCCTCTTCATGGGAGCTTAGAAATTAGAAATTTGGGGTGATGTCGTCAGCAGAGGGGAGACTGCAGCTTTATGCAAGGCTCTGGCATCATGTCAGATATTCCTTTGATCCCTCACATTTTTATCGAGCTCGGATCTGTTTGTGAGTGTTTTACATTTTTAGTCATGTAGCGGACAGTCACTTACAGATAAGGCACTCAGCGTCAAGTGCTCAAGGACACTTCAGCATGATGTGGAGGTGTGTGTAAAAAAAAAAACAACCTTTAAAAATGTAAACATCTGCTCATAGACGAAAGCATGTGTAAATAATACATAATTCATTCAGGACATGCCAACCCACAGGTTACGTCATGTGCACATTTGGTTTTTGTTAGGCCATCCACTTTGGTGGTCGGGGCTCATAAATCGTCTCTCCTCCCATGTTCGTCAAAACCTGAGCTGCTTTATTTGAGCGCCAGTAGACAGAACAGGGAGATGAGAAAATGACCGTTTAAGTCTGAGTGGTGGTTAGTTGACACAGATCCTTTAGATGGATATTTATGAGAATCAAGACTGCTGAAAAAAAACACCCTCAAACTGAAATCATGTGGGTAGCACTTTCCGCTAAGGATTTAATGTACGAACTGTCAGGGACACTGCCACTACATTAATTTATAATTGAGTCATACTTTGACAGTCATTAGTGAGCAGATACTAATAACTCATGTAATAATGACAGGGTATTAATTCATGGTATCACTTCATTAAGTGAATTAATACAAGAATTACTCGGGGGTGTCAAACAGGCTGTGAATCCACTCGACACAGCAGGAAAATAAACCCCATCAACCAGCGCAGTTTACGAGCCCATAGGGAAAACTCTTTATCACCCAATCGGCATCCTCTATTCTCTGTCTGTCTGCAGTTCTACTGTGCTGTACTGCAATATGTGTTCAAGTTATAAAACACACTTACACCCACACACATATATGGATTAGAGAGGGTGGACTGTGCAGGGTAGAGAATGGAGGAGGGTGATCGGGAGTTTTCAGGCTGCAGTGGTTGATTGGCCTTTTTCCTGCAGTGTGGAATGGATTCATTGACTATTTGATGCCCCCAGGTAGTTAATATATTAATTCACTCAATGGATTAATATCATCATTTATCATCAGTTTGTCGTTATTGCGTAATTGTTATGAAGCACTGCTCACTAATGACTATCAAAGTATGACTCAATCTTATATTAATGTTAATTAATATTAAATGAATGATAATTCCTGTTCCCACAGTAGAAAGTGTTAAGTTGATGTGTTATACTTGCGATCCAATGTGCACGGGTCTGCTGCAACTTAACGAGGGTCTGCTTAGTAGACCTGTGCTCCACTGCAGAGTGCTGGGAGTACTGGGCTTGGCAACGAGCCCCTCCATCAGCCTGGAGTAATGGATAGGTAAATGGGTTATGGTTATAGCACGAGGGTTCATTTTCCATGGCTGTCTGGCACAGGCAGTAAGTATATGGACAAATATTTGTGCAACAAGTGTTTTGTGTGCAGGACCTGCCCACACAAACAAACATTGTGGGTCGGAGGGATGCGATTAGAAGAGATAAGTGCGTGCCTAAAAGCACATTTCAAGCATTCCAGCATGCGAGCAGCGACTCTGGTTTCATCGTAGACGTGGTTAATCTCATTCATGTATTCACTGTAGCTGAGGCAGCAGCTGGCGAGCACATTGGCAAAAATACAGGCTGACTTGACAGTGAAGCGAGGTGCACTGCACACTCACACGCATGGATGGATTCTCAGGTTTTGCTGATCAGAGGTCCTGTGTTCATTTGGCTCCTCTCTGCTCTGTTTTTAATGAAATTTGTGTTTGTGTCTTACCGTTGGGCCCTGACAGCTTTGATGAGTCTCTAGAAGAGCCCCTCTCCTTGCCTGCCCCTCCGTTCAGCAGCTATAAGTGAGTGGGGCCTTGGTGGCCTGCAAGGTCCTCCCGCCCTCAGTGCAGTAGTTCTCAACCTTTTTGGCTCGCAACCCCTAACAATGAAGTAATGACTTACAGCTCCCTATTACACAGGATGGGGAACCTTCATATCAACTGATTTGCTCTGTAGCACACTGGAAACAATGTTAGATTTCTAGGTGTGTTGGGTGAGATATTCAGAGGTTGTGGCTTCAAGTCCCACCAGAGTCGCCACCTCTGCCTGTGTCAGGAGACAATTTCTTGATTCATTGCTGAAGGGATCGACATGCTTCATGCAGTTTCTCCAAAGGGATCATTAAAGTTTCATCTCATCTCATTTATTTAGTTTTTTGGGAGGAGCCAAGGGGATGAAAACACTCATTACTTCAAGGAAAAAGTAATTTATCACAGATTAAAAGCATGATAATACATTTGATATTAGAAATATCATTATGAAAGATTATTATGGAATTATTATTAATGAATTATTTCATGACCCCCCCCCCCCCCACACACACACACAAATCGTCTCACCACCCTATGGGGTGTCCCGACCCCCAGGGAGAGAACTACTGCCTTAGTGGAGAGCCTTGCTGTTCCAACACTAACCCCAGTGCAGATCTAATACTCTCAGTTTCCTTCCTACATAGAGCTGCCTCTTCTGTGTAACAGGGCATCATGGGATCTCGCAAGCCTTCAAAAACCCTGTAACCACTGGTACTAAGTGATTCAAGTCTGTCTTTTGTTGTTAGTGGAGTGACATGATCCTCTAAACACTCACCACTGACTGTGTGTGTGTGTGTGTGTGTGTGTTTGCATGTTTTTTACATGGCTGCGTACCTCTGTTTCCTTCCTGATAGGGTAGGGGGGGTACCAAGCAGGGCCACTGCATTAACACTCCCACTCTATCCATGTGTTCAGCTAACACATGACATCCTGCATCTGCTCTAGATTGCTCTCACAGGCATACACTGGCTCTCTTTTTCCCCCCACTAATGCTCAGACTGGCCTTAACCAGTTGCCCTCCAGCACAGCTAAACTGGGTCTGAGTAACCTGCATGACCTCGTCTGGTTTTCCAGCATCCGTCCCAGTCAGCCTGTGTGTCTGAGTGTCTGTCGGTCTGCCTCTTCCTAATTGTCTGTGTGCTTTCCGGTGCAGGAACAAGTCCCAGAAGAGTAAGTTTGATGAGGAGCTGCACAACGAGATGACTACTACCATCGATGAGCTCAGCAGCAAGTGGGTCCATTTTTTTAAATCAAATCAAATTTGATTTACATTTCATACAACAATGTAACCATATGTTCTTTACAAACATGGTTAAAAATGGTTCAGGGTTATGAAGAAGACAGCCAAGAATAGAAACAAGATAACCAACACCATAAAGAGACATAAGAACAGAAACGGCTGTTTAAGCTGTTTGTTTAAGAAGTGTAAAGGTCAATGCAATGATGTCACTCCTTGGTAGAGCAGAAACTCAAACCTAGACTCACTCTTTCCTCTCTCTCTTTCTTTCTTTCATTCATTCATTCATTCATTCATTCTCAGGCAGTGGTCTAAGTCTGAAGAGACCAGCAGCCTAGCTCTGTGGTTTCCAAAGAAAGACCTGGAGAAACAGGTTAGTAGTGTTGTATACCCTCACTCAGGTTCATTGGTGTTCACGATACTACATTTTGTATGTACCACCAAGAAAACAGTCCATAAAACACATTTCAGACAGTTCAGGTATTGAATATGAACATTTTCTTATTGAGCATAAATGTAAAGGCAGATTGTATTTTGGCATCAAAGCTCTGTTTCATATCACTCCCTGCAAAGCATAATTTAAGGCCAGCCAAAAGCAAGAGCAGGGAGAGATCAATAGCAACCCCCCCCCCCCCCCCCACAGAGAACCATGAAGAAACAGAGCCCACAGGTGGATGCTGGGTGGTGGTGGGATGTGAGATGCGTAGGCAGCGCTGCGGCAAAAGCGGCAGCAGGGCGAGCAGCAGCAAAGGACAAGCAAGTGAGCTTAAATAGACGTGCAACTAGCGGTGGCAATACTCAGATCAGGCGATCCTGCTCCGGGCTGCAACCCCACTCGAGTTGTCTGCCTGAACTTCATTAAGAGGTTTCTGCACACACAAAAACACACAAACCGCAGAAAAAAACTAGGAAGGGAAAACGAGCACAAACATTCAACATTCGATGAGAAGAACAGCAGCTTGAATGGTGAACCGTTTATACATGTTGTCAAATTTTCACTTCATAAACTATCAGTTGGATTTCCCAGTGCCAAACAGAGGTTCACGTGCGTCCTCTCTTTTTCCCCTCCTAAGTACCGAGCCCTGGACCTGCCCATGTTCAAACTCTATGTCGGCTGTGCCACTTTCATCTTCCTTTGCATCTTTGTGGTTCAGATGTTTGTCACACGCAAGTGAGTATGATTAGGTTTTTATCTCCTCCCACCAAAAGTCGTCACTTCCTAATTCAAAAATACATCATAAAGATTACATTACTTGTACTTATCGGAAAGGGAGACTAATGTTTGACGTCCTCTTCGTCTTTGTCTCCCTCAGTCATAAGATGCTGGGGATGTCATTCGGAGTGCTGGTCTGTGTCCATCTGCTGACCCTGGCCATCTGTTTCGCAGGTCACCTACAGGTCAGGAGGAGTCCCAATTCAGAGCGACTTACATTGAGTGCAGCAATAGAATTTGTTTTTATTTGTCCCAATTGGCAATTGGTTTCGCCACAATACATAAAACAGTAAGGCTGACAGGCACAACAAACAACAGACAGACAGTCGCCAGTGCAAGGTGTCAGTGCAGAGTTTCAGGAAAGTGGCATGAGACAAAAATCATGATTCACAAACAACAACTATCTAGCAACATTTTAAGACAGTAGCGATAAAGGAATCCTTTCTACCTGCTTTTCTTCGCAGTAGTGACACTGAAACAAAAACGTTGAAAGGACAAGGTAGGGAAATAAGAGCCAGGGTGACAAGGATGTCTCTTGGGTGTGGGTGTGGGTGTGTGGGTGTGGGTGTGGGTGTGGGGGTATATATACATACATATGTGTACCAGAATTAGTCAGTGTGGGAGTGGAAACATGCTTTCTTCCATGTTGTGGGAGCTATCCATTCCATTCACCGGGGCCTAGTCCTCTGTAGCTAATGGTGCATGACACCTGTCAGTGTAGTGTGACCTACACACTCATTCAGACAGATTCCTTCACTGGAAATAGCCTGTGCTACTCAGTCACACATGATGTCTGGAGATGGATGACTGTTTTTAAAGTCACATGGTCCTCATACCTGTCTGAATCCATCTCCCCTTGTCTTTTCTTCTCCATTCTCTCCATCCGCCCAGCGCCTGTTTCCAGAGAAGCTGTCGAACTGCCAGTGGCTGCCAGCTGTGTCGGAGGCGGTGGTAAAGCGGCCATGTGTGCGCCTCCCCCTGGCCACCATCACAGCTGCGGTCATCGTTATCCTGGCGGTTTTCAACCTGGTAAGGTGATGTTTCCATGCTGAGCGCTGATAGAGTGCCATCACATGCTCTGCTATTTATAACTGTACTACACTTCATAGCTGGCATACCAGACTTCAAAGCCCGGTGGCCACTGGTTGACTGTCAATCTAATCTTTTTATTCCCCCGCCAGTGCTTCATCCAGACAGATTCAGAGTGTTCCACTGCTGATCCTGATCTGCGTCTCGCAAATGACTCCCATACAAATGGATCAGATGGAGACCTCTTCTACCTGCCTGTGAGTAATGGCTTTGTTAAACACACAGTGATAAAATGGTAATGACCACTCCAGGTCAATGCTCATAGCGTCAGACAGGTATATTAAACTGACATTCTGAAATACTTTTGATACTATAATTGAGAATCTTACTATGGTAAACCTAAGAAGGCTTAACCAAAAAAAAAAATATTAATAGCAAATAATAAATAATATGACCCAGCTCTGATATTGACCAGACACACATTACCTGCATTCTGCAAAGACCAATTGTAAATAATGTTATTGTGTCACTTTAATGCTCCAATTGTAACCCACAACCTTCTTCCTTTCACTTTGATGCATTAACCAGCTGAGAGGACATATCAAACCATCTATGAAAAGTACTTGCTAATGCTGTGTTTCCCATTCCCTATCTCCCTCAGTACTCCGTCTACAGCTGTATCCTGTCTCTCATTGCGTGTGGAGTGTTTCTCAGGGTGAGCTTTGAGCTCAAAGTGCTCTTCCTCACCCTGGCCTCCACGGCCTACTACTACATTATCCTCAGTTGCAAGAGGGATCTCTTCATGGCCTACGGAAACTTCCTCTATACTCAAGTCGGTACTAACTCTGGAAACTGCAGCAGGTGGGGCTGAATTCTGGAAGTAAATCCTATATCCTATCACAGCTGTTTTTTAAGTGTACTGTTTCCCCCTCACATTTGTTTTAGCCTTTCTATGGCACTATTTTGCAAAGATGAGAAGAGGCGGGAGAGGAGCTGGGAATTTGCAAGGAGCAAGCAAGGTGTTTGACTTGGTGTTTGGTGCATAACAATAAACATAGCAAGAGAAGAATAAAAAACAAGAATATAAGCAACTACTGTAAAAGGCAAAGGTCAAGAATACAATATAAAATAGAAGAATTCACACTAAAATATATGAAAAGATATAAGAAACCTTTTCATATCTTTTCATAGTATGTGAAAACATATTTGGCAATAAAACCGATTCTGAGGAGGAATGTGTAGTACTTGACCATTACTCACTTTCATAGATTCCATGTGTCCATGCTTTTACATTTGAAGCATATAGCGGACACTCTTATACAGAGTAGTTTACAGTGATCTTTAATTCCTTGATCATCAACATCATAGGCAACCAGCACCAGAGTCCAAGGGTCAAAGGGCCACAGAGCTCTGACGACAAAGATGTCAAAAGATGTTACAATTATCGCTGTGTTCCTAGAATGATCATGTATGATAGAGAACTGAGTAAATGAAACTATGATCCCACCGTGAACGCTCCCCTTTGTGCTGCAGCACTGATGATGCATCCATCCTGAGGGGGCTGGGCCTGGTGAAACACCCCCAGGTGATGAGCTGTATATATATCACCCTGTTCCTGGTCACTATGCTCATCATCTCACAACAGGTAAGGACAATACACTCCTTCGCTCTCGTCACCCCATTTCCTGAGATACAAACAATTCAGAGCCTTCCCTCTTATCCCACAACAACAATGGGTTTTGCCAGACCTTTCTCTTTGACTGGCACAGCACTGTGGAGAAAGGTCTGGCCAGGCGAGGCTCGGCTGCTAGGGATGCGGCGTGGACTATTCAGATATGTGATGAGCAGCAATCAGCTTATTACATCTTAGGTTATCAGGGTGTTTGTCACTTTGTGTTGGAATGGGACGTTATCTCAAAATCATTCCTCAAACGCAATTAAATCATCAAAGTAGGTCAAGCAGAATATCTCATCACTCTGGAACTCGGAGAGGGCCAAAAACAGATTTGAGGAGGCCTTTGGGCCCAATGTGAACCAGCTTTAGCTTTACAGTCTTTTTATTTTTTGAAACTTTATTCAACCACAGCCTGTCACAGTTGGCCACTGAGCAGTTGGGGATTATACTACACCGACTTTTGGGGAAATTGGCTCGTTGGTCAACTTACCTATTACATGTTACGATAGGTATCAGGTATCAACACCAAAATCATCTCTAATGTCTCTGTCCTGTGCTCATGCTAAAGCATTAGCGTACAGTATGTTAAGTGCCCATAGGCAACTAGCATTAGCTAATGTAAGAAGACTTGTTGAGAAGGGTTGTTGTTTTTTTCTGCCAATCCTCTTGACATATATTAGGTTAGTTGATTTACCAATTTCCCAAAACATCGGTGTAGTCCTTTCAGTGCCTTGCTCAAGGGCACCTTGACAGTAGTTGATGCAGGGAGGGAAGAGCATTACTCACCTTCCCCACCCACATTTTCTCAGCTGGTCCGAGAATTCAAACTGATGGGGATTTGAAGGGGTCACAAGCTTCTCTAACCTCTAGGCTGCTTCTTCTTCTTCTTCCTTCTTCTACCTTCTTCCTTCTTCTGTTTACACCTTCACCCGCTCCTTCTTCCTCTTCTCCTTTCCTCCTTCTTCTGTCACATCCTCACCGTGCATCTCTGTTTCCTAGAATGAGCACTGCTTCCGCCAGGACTTCCTGCTGAAGAACAAGAACCACACGGAGCAGGACGAAATCGAGACCAGGGAGAACCTGAACCGCCTGCTGCTGGAGAATGTGCTGCCAGCCCATGTGGCGGCACTGTTTGTCGGGGAAAATAAAAAGAACGAGGTGGGACTACACTCAAACTCTTTACTTAATGAGAAATACAAGGTAGGGGCCCAAGTTAGGGGTGGATTTCTGAGGCCGACATGGCCCCTCCTCCTCCTCCCGCCTCCCCCCACCGCTTCCATTCTGTGTACTGGGATTCCCATCACTCCACTGGGTCTCATTGGCACGTTTAGTGACTTTGACACCTGTAGAAGGTTGAAATGAAATTGGGCTTACCAGCAAAGTAATACGTACCGTTTGCTTAGTGGTCAAGGGGGGAAAAAACACCCAGATGGGAAACCTGCAAAACATGGTTCACTTCGTATCATAATCAATGCCTTAATTGATTTACCATCAGTCATCATCAGTTTGAAATGGTGGATTGTGACATCATCATCGTTATTTGTTGACATTATAGAGACAGAGCCACTCAAACTGCACATTACCTAACGTACCCATGTCCACTGCATGTCATTTTGCAAAAGGTAAACGAAAATGTGTTCTCCCAGCAACTCTGTAACTGTGATTTGAACTCTCTAATGTCTCTAACAAACTTTCACAAACAAAGGGAATCGGGGAAATTAGACTGAAGAATAATATTTTGGTTAGCTTAATAAAAAGCCAATGTTGTTTTAGCTTGTGGCGAATCTATTAGTGGTTATGTTTTTGTTACTAGAGGCTGGCCGTCGTACAATGGAGCTTCTTGTGTTGAAGTACAGTGAAGTACAGTACATGCATTGTCAGATCACGCCAATGTGTCTCACATATGGGGAAGTGTGTGGAAAACATGAGCAACTTGCCCTTGAGCGAAACACGATGCCAATACAGAGTGCTAGCTGCTTCCTGGTAGGGGTCATCAAGGTACCTTTGACAATGATTCTCTTGTGAAAGCTGTTGATAGTTATATCGCTCATAGTAGCCTCCGCTGAAATGCCAGTCAGAAGTGGCTCCGTGCTCTGATGTCTTCCAATACCTCATGCAACCCCCAAACCCTCCCCCTGTGTGTGTGTGTGTGTGTGTGTGTGTGTGTGTGTGTGCGTGTGTGCGTGTGTGTGTGTGTGTGTGTGTGTGTGTGAGAGAGATTTTCCCGGCTGCTTCATCTTCATTACTTGTGTGATAAACAGAGGTGGAAAGGATACTGGAATATTTTACTCAAGTAGACGGACTCTCACACTGTTATTACCCATATTGGTAATAATCCATCCTTTTGGTATTTGTATACAATTTGCTCGATCATTATTAGCCCAAAGTTTGAGGATTGTCCCCTTTAATCACATCAGCAGAGCTAGCATTAATCATGGAAGGTAAAGACCAGAATGGCTGTTTTGAGGTAAATCACACATCTCATTTTACTCAAGTAAAAGTATTCATAAAAGTAGCATTACTTGAAGAAAATCTCCACGAGTAGTTGTGATTAGTTACTTTCCACTTCTAATAACCAATAACCCTAACAATCCTTCTTATTACCGCTCATTGTGCTTCTTGTATTTTGCCTTTTCGTCCACCAGGATCTCTACTACAAGTCTTACGACTGTGTGTGTGTGATGTTCGCCTCGGTGCCGGATTTCAAAGAGTTTTACACCGAATGCGACATCAACAAGGAGGGCCTGGAGTGCCTGAGGCTTCTCAACGAGATCATCGCCGACTTTGACGAGGTCAGTAAGAGGAAACAGAAAAACCTCTCTCTCTTTCCTCCTCGGCTCTTATGTCTTCACCAAGCACTTCTCTATTACAAATTACGAAATATTTGATGCGTCTCTTGCTCGCCTGTCTGTTGATTTGCTTCTCATGTTGTTGATTTAGGAATTTTAATCTATTCCTCTGCTGGAATCATTGTAAGTCCCTCTGGATAGGACTGCCAGCTGAATGCCTTGGAATAAAGGAATGATGAAAGGAGGAATGAATGAAACAACACGACTCATATTTCTGTTTGGTTTTTTTTCCCCCTAACGCAACAGCTGCTGTCCAAGCCAAAGTTCAGTGGCGTGGAGAAGATCAAGACAATTGGCAGCACCTACATGGCTGCTGCTGGGCTCAGTGGGACCCCTGGGCAGGAGAATAATCAGGTAGAGTAGCTAATGCTTTGGTCCAATACTTTGATTGATTGATTGATTGATTGAAGTGTTCACCCCACATGGGCTTTAAAGATACATCCATACATCACGTCACAATTTGTGTGTAGCAAATATATTCCTAAACAAAATCAAATATAATAGAAACTAAATATTTACTTTCCCCCCAGGCTTTACAGATGAGGTGCACCACATACAATCCATCTGTCTGTCAAAATTACCTTACCAACAGAAATGACCAGAAACAGAAGTCATGTTGCTATTACACACACGTCTTGGCTTGTCATAATAAAATGCCATAAAACAGCCATATTGTGGTGACTGACACGGCTGTGACTTTTTCTTTCAGGACAGGGAGCGACAGCAGGCCCAGATCGGGAACATGGTGGAGTTTGCCATTGCTCTAATTGGCAAGCTGGACGGCATCAACCGGCATTCCTTCAATAGCTTTCGGCTCCGCGTGGGTGAGCAGGCGC
The DNA here is from genome assembly GCA_034670385.1 of Hoplostethus mediterraneus. Lineage (NCBI taxonomy): Eukaryota > Metazoa > Chordata > Actinopteri > Trachichthyiformes > Trachichthyidae > Hoplostethus > Hoplostethus mediterraneus. The sequence goes on from JAXDDW010000004.1 coordinate 10,232,089, forward strand.
AGCCGCTTGACAGCTTCAGTATAAACGTACCACATTTCATTGACTTATATCTGCACTGCGGTGTATCCAGTTCTGATGCATTAACACAACAAGTTTCCTTGGCTATGCTGCACATGGCATGTAAGTAATGCGACTTGCAGTGAGGACAAGCCAGTTTCCTTGAGCAGTGGTTCACAAACCTTTTCATATCAAGGACTCCTCTGGATAACGGCTCCAGCTAAATGCCTAAAATGTAGAAAGTAAATGTCATACTGAAGCTATTCCACATTCAGTAGATACTTGTGGACAAAACCTGGGTGCAGGCCCGACAGGACTTTAACCGTCTGTTGTGGCATGAGCAGATATCTAAGTCTAAGAGAAAACATTTACAATTCTTGGGAGATAAAAACACTTTTGGCCCTAAACACTGAGAGAGGTATAAACAGCACGGCGCTCTTATCCACATCCATGTCAAAACACACCACGACTGGGAATCCATGAAATCCATGTTATGTGCCATATCGTTTCTTTTAACGGTGACAACATATTTTCATCCAAAAAATGCTACATTTTTGTACCTGAAATTGATCAGTCAGTATGTCAAAAACAGAAATATTTAGTCAGCAGTCTAACATCTAAAGAGACTCATAACTTAGTATTAGTATATTATATATTAGTATATTGGTATAGTGCAGTAGGTGTTTTTTTTAATGGTTGGCATCTTGTTTTGGATAAGATACTGTCACTGTGCATCGTACAGACTTGTGTTAAGACTGTTGTTGCTCCACAGGCATCAATCACGGCCCTGTGATAGCGGGGGTGATAGGGGCGAGGAAGCCTCAGTACGACATCTGGGGCAACACAGTCAACGTGGCCAGCAGGATGGAGAGTACTGGGGAGCTTGGAAAGATTCAGGTACACCAGGCTCTGTGCAACAAAGACCAACAGCAGTACCTAGTGTTGTGTGTTTTTAAGGTCAAAGGTTGTGACCAGAGTTTAGATCCACAAAAATGTTACCCATATATGCTATATGCTATTAACTATTACCAACAATAGTTTTGGCAGAACACGATATCAAATTTAAACGTTATTTTTCTTAGCTTAGCTCTTAGCTTAACACATTTACTGCTTATGGCTGGATTATAAAGATCCAATATGTAACTCTGTGGCCCAGATCGGATCTCCATAAATAGGGAGAGACCACATGAAATCTGATTTTAGTCATGAGAGGATCAGAGTTTAAAAAAAACAAAAACGTAGATGTGCTGTTCCTGTGTAAATGCAGCCTATGGCTCTGCATCACACTTGTGGAACCACCACAACTCTGTGGTTTAACTTTATTGAAGTTGTACGTTGAAATACCTTAAGGACAGTCAGGGGATGAATTTGGTATGTTGTCAAGAATGGTTAAAGAATACAACTGCAGTGAATGCACTTTCAACAACTGAAGCACTGTACTTTCATTTTCAGTTTTCAGATGAGTGTTGGTTCCAAACCTCACTATTCAAAGAGTCTACGGTGCATTATGGTGTACATTGAAATACAGTTAAAGTATTACATTCAAAGTCAGATATTGTGTAACATTCACACTCTAAATGATTAGACTGACTGCAAGTTCAGGGTCCAGCAGGGTGGCATAGTGAGTAGGGAGACCATCCTCCATTCAGAGGACCAGGGTTTAAGCCCCTCTGTCAGCAAGCATCCACCTTGCTGTAGTGTCCTTGAGCTAAACACTGACCTCTCACTGTCTTTATATTGTTTGTCTGGAGTCAAAGTCAAACCGTTTCCTGAGGTTTTTGCTGTGTCTACTCCCAGGTTACGGAGGAAACATCTGACGTGCTGCAGAAGCTGGGCTACTCCTGTGAGTGCCGAGGTCTCATCAGCGTCAAGGGGAAAGGGGAGCTAAAGACCTTCTTTGTGTGCACAGACATGAGCAAGCAGCAAGGCATGGGCCTGAGCTGAGGCCAGGCCAGGCCGGCCACGGTGAACTCTGAGCCCTGGGGCTGCTGGCAAAACAGACCGTGACAGAGGCTCTTGTACAAGAGTCGAGAGTTTACAGACTCCTACGCACTGCAAGTGTCAAGACACAACTGACCACAATGCACCAGTGTTTCAGTTGCTGAAAATCGAGGCCAATTAAGGACTTGGAGAAACGGCACTGTGACTGGGACCTGTTGGGAGTCATCGGGATATGGTAGTCGTGGACCGCATGCTGCAGAGATGTACATACACCTGCCATCTTTTTCTATTCATAAACATTCATGTGCAGTGATCAATCAATCACTTTTGTACTTTTTTCTGTCTTTAACTTATATGTTGTGATGGAGAAATGTCTATTGTACTAGTTCCAAATACAGTTGTATAAATGCTGAAGACGACTTCTTTGGTACTGGGGGGAAAAAAAACAAGACTACAATATGATGGATTGTGTATGGATCTGTTTTTGAACCCATCCTGTATGGTTTTCTGTTTGGTAAGGGGTGGACACTCTGCTCTGTTACTATGTAATGGGGAAGATACACGTGAGGCCTAGCTGTCTGAATGTCAGAAACATACTGTGTAACTACGATGTTGCAAAGAAGTGCTAGAGAGAAAAAGGAAAATACATTATGTTGCTTCTTGAAATGTTCTTAGGACATATTCAGATAAAAATAAAAAGTCATGGGTTTTCACTTTCTGGCTGTAAAACCGAATGTCACTATATTCTCAAATTGAATTACTGATCACAGTTTTTTCTTTTTTTAACTTTAATTAGGGTTAGTTAGGCATCGGTCCTCCGGTGAGGTTTAAGTTTATAATGAACTTATGTTACGATTATGACCAGTTCTAGCTTTGCAGCTTGGCCAGAAAGTAACAATCATTTTCTATTACAATGTGTGACAGGATGTTTCAGGAGGAAAAACAAAAATCCATGTTGTTCTGCATGTCATCCGTTAGTTGTAGTGTTTTATATTCTGCATAGATAAGCCAACATTGAACCTCCCCAGTGTCTTATGCTGCCTGTCTGCACACATGCTGCAATGAGGGAAGCTGTGATGCTCTCCATGGTGTCCTTAAAGGATTACACCTTAAACAAATCTGGTAGATATCTGTCCTGTGCACATACAGCATCATCTAACATTAGATACACCTTTCAGTAATCCACTTTTTTTCCTGTCAATCCTCACATGAAGGGTATATTGGCCAACAGACCAATTTCCCCACACATCCTTTCAATCTACTTAATCTTCTTACTACCAGTCTGCTGTGAATGTTCTGGCTACAGCTGTAATGATCACCTATTGCTCTCTGTGCCTCAAAAAACCTGATTTGTCTTGTGGCCTTAATGTTTGACCACCATCTTGTCTGTAATTATGGTTGTCATGGTATTGGCCTTCATGTGAACAAATGTGAGTTTGAATTTTGTACAGTTACAGAATGTAATAAATGTTTTCATATGTTTGCGGTTTGTAGCAGCATGTCTGACAAGGTTTCTATAAAAAGGTTTATTAATTGAAATGCATACAAATGTCACACAAAAAGAACCTTTGTACAAAACGTGGGTTATTAAACTGTCAGGGTGGTTGAGTTGAGTTTCGTTATACGGCGACGGCTGGCACCCCTTCCTGACCACCAGACATGGTCTCCATTGGCTCAGCCACCCCTTGCACTGAAAATGAGAATTGATAAAAAATTTTAATCGATATCCAGAGATTCAGGAACAAAAAAACAGTAATTTACAGTTAGGTATTAATTGGAGTCATGTGTATAAAAAAAACTTCCATCCCTGCAGTTTACAAAATCCTAACTAAACCAGTTACTACAGCAGGGCGTTTTTACCTGTAGTGAGGTCAATGAAGTGCCCGGCTTGTTCTGGAGGTAGAGCGATGCCCATGGCCCTCCTGATGCCGTAGATGCTGCTGACGTCACACGGGGCGACCTGCCCGGTCAGCTCGGCCAAGTTCCCCGTCACCTTCTCAGCTGTAGACACGGGGCAGTGGAGAGGGACATTATCAAGGCAACACGAAGGGTGGGGTCATTTATAACAGGGATAGGTCTCACTTTTTCTACCAGAGACAGTCCACTTCCCTTTGTATTTCATCTTTATCGAGACAGTAGGGGAGATATGTGGCTCTAGAGGCTGGTGGGCTCTTAATAATAAGTAAGTAATTCTCTGCATGATTTTCATATAAACCAATGTCCATTTTGAAAGCGTTTACATTTGCTGTTCTAAACACACAGTATCAGGTGGGTCCACTGGGCACACAGGAAGTGATGCGTTTTACGTTGCCGGCAGGAGCAATAGCAGTTTTTGTTAAATAAATAGAAGAAATGGTAGTAAGCATGAGCAGTGACAACCACCATGGCTGAACAGAGAAAGAAACTGTTGGTACCTACAGAAACTCAAACTACATCAACAGAAATTGCAAGAACAAAGACGTCACAGTACTGGACAAACGTGTTTCACAAGTGATCTCTGCGAAGTGCAGTGTAGAAACACCATAGCAGTGACCATTTAGCACCAAAGATGTCACAAAAAAGATCTTGCAGTTTGCCACCTTAAACAACTCGAAACGAAGCAGGTCTATCTGAACTATTTGAACCGGATTAGTGTCTAAGAGGGAATTCCTTTCTAAAGCCGGGAGGAAAACCACATCTGCGTAGGATAGAGGAAAAGAGAGTGTTGTTGGTGGTCTACAGCTGGGGGCGAGGGCTCGAGCGGGGGAACAAAGGGGCCATGCACTGGGAGCTCTTACCCAGCTGCAGCTCCTTGGCGGTGGGGGCCAGCAAGCAGATCATGTTAGGTGGCTGCTTGGCACTCAGACGCTCCTTCTGTGCTTCTTGCAGCTCACGGATGAGCTTTGTAGTCTCGTCCAATTTCTGCTGGAAGTGTAAGGCCTCTGTGAAGAGGGGAGAGAAAAAAAAAACAGTTGGTTGGTACTTCCTCCAACTTCCTCCAATTACCTCCTGGCAATTCCACCTATCCTTGGTTACACACAATAGGTCCATTCTATTTGAACCGTGATATGGATCCCCTCAATCTTGCAGTTTTGTTTCCTACATTATTCTCTGACAGTGCTGAGAAACCAGAGCGCCTTTTGGGGAGGGGGGACTTTATTGATGGGCTGTTAGAACGGTCTAATAGGATTCATAATGGGACACTGAATGACTAATGGCTCATCAAACTGCTTCAGAGGAGGACTTTTCTTTTTTTGAATTGATTTTAGAGTGCCTCAGTTATACACGTGGTATCTAGGAATTCGTTGGTTCACTTATCCCTCTGAGACCTATATATTGGCGCTGTTCATGAAGCAGTCTGAGCACAGAGGCAGCCAGGGAAGAGCAGGTAAGGTTTCCGTGTTTTGCTCAAGGACATTTTGATAACGATGGACACACTGGCTTAGTTATGACCGAGTTACTGAGTTATGTAGATCAAACTTGTGACTGTACAGGAATTTGCACTGAGGTAATCAGTTAAGAGTCTTGATTATATTAAGAAAAGCAGACAGCAGAGCCCTGCATAAAGGAAATGCAGTGTGTCTGGTACACCAAGCAGGACGTTAAGTCACACAAGCATGACCAGCTCTACGTTGGTGCACGGTTCATTCACATACCAGGAAGTAGCCTTGTGATTCTCTAAAGTCGACGTAGCTCCACTCACTCCAATCATGCACATCCCCCAGCCCACCAGAGCACCTAGAAAGCACTTGTGCACTTATTTACTTTAACCATCATTTATCCAGGGATGGCTGACTGAGCCTGCATGTCCTTTCATCTCTCTGCTGTTTTACATTCATAGTTACACACATTCACACCTAGGAGCTGCCCAGTACAACCAGCCTTCTATTGTTGGCCACTGTGCAGTTCCACTGGAGCAATTGGAGGTTAAATGTCTTGGAAGACAAGGTCAAATTAGGGCTGTTCTCTCTATGTGTATTTTCACCTTAATGCATATGACACTTTCTCTATGCAATGTGTTTTTTTATTAAATGGAAGGTTTGCACTTGCAACTTCCGCCAAGGAGGTTATGTTTTATTGTTATTTTATTATGCCCTGATAGTGTGTCTATGTCAGCAGGATATCTCAAAAACGCATCAATGGATTTCCATGAAATGGAAAGGCCTTGAGCCAGGGAAAAATGTAACAATAGTTTTCAGCCGTAACTATGAAATTAACTGAGATACTTAATTCCTTAATTCCTGAGGTAGGTTTACAGAGTCAAGAAATACATTTTACTTAAAATTTAAGTGATAGTAAGTAATTGCAAGTTGGAGAATTGTTCCTTGTTGGTGGGGGTTTGCACTCTGCAAATGTGTGTCTATGTGTTTTGCTGTTATTTTTATGTAAAAGCAAAATTAGTTTCCTTGCATATGCTGTAGAAATTAAGTTTGATTGGAATTTACCCCCTGTGAGCTCCTCGGTGGTCTGCAGGCCCAAGCCTATGACAGAACTCAGGGCGTCAAGCCTGTTGCCATTGGTTGCTTCAGTCTCGGTTACCTGAGAAAGGGGGAAAAACAGATTACGTCTGATTAGAAAAAAGCATTCCACAGAAGAGAGCTGACAGTTCATGGGAACATCCAGGCCTTTTGAAGCCTCTTTAGTCACACGCTGTTTCCTTGCTCCAATAAAATCAAATATAATGAAAGGCTGAAAAAGCCGAGCAGGGGATGAGGGTAAACTGGAGAACGTCCAAAGACAGCAAACAGCCAGGACAGAAGGTTTCTGTGTGCCTGACGGTATGGCCTGTACTTCGGTTTCCTCCACTGCTGTGAGGAGCAATTCAGCTGCCCGGCCAAGGGGCACAGAAAGAAAACACAGACTTTTCCACATCTCCAATACTGGGCCTTAAGAGTGGCTGAGCAGGTCTTGGGGTGGGGGGTTGGGGGTAAGTGAGTGAGAGGAGCTGTGTTTTGAAGCGAAATGTTCTTTCCACATGTGGATGGGTGACAGCGAAAGACCGGCCCTTGCTGTGTTGACACAGCTGGGACCTGCAGCAGCCATGTTGATAGACTGTCTATAATGACAGAATGAAATAAAGTATATGATGTATACTGAAAAAAAGTGTTTGAGTACCCACACCAAATAATCGCACAGGTGGAGGTCCTATTTCACAACCTCCTGGGAAATGAAAGTGTTTGTGTGATGAGGGTGACGAGTACAGGTTTTGCATCACATATCATGTACAGATGTTTCCCATTCTGGACTTCTATGTTATTTATATTGTTGAATGTACAACACACCCACACTTGGTATAACAGCTGTCTTTACTACTCACTGAAGACACCTCACCTCCATATCATCCTTGTCCTTGTGTGTTTTTGCTGGCTCTTCCACCTGTTCGCCAGACAAAAATGAAAAGCATTTAAGAAGATATAAAGCTCTAAAGTATTACCGTCCAAAAGCATAATGGTCCAAAGAACAGTTTGAGTGAAAATATTGTGGGTATTGGACATTGGACATTATTTTTACAGATCATGTCCTGTGCTCCTGAATTCGGCTGGAAAATAATGTCAACTTAGAGCACTTAGATGTCAAACTAGATGCTTACCAGCGCTGCGTCCTTGAGGGTTTTGGAATGCTCCCCATTCGTCAATGCATCCAGGAGATTGTCAGCGAGTTTGTATGTGTGCTCCTCTGATTTGGCCAGGAACTCTGAGATCCTGCCAATCACATACATAGTATATGTTCAACATTCAATTTGTAATCATTTTAAAATTTGACATTGCAGTCTTTTAGCTGACAGTCTAAGCGACCTACAGTGAATGCAAGAGTAGAATAATCGTCAATTCTTTGTTTTCTTTGTGATTCACTTTTAGCTTTGCACAATGTTTCTAGTAACATTATTATATAAGTCATGAGACATGAGTAATTTCTGCAGATACTATCATAAAGATGCTACTCCTAACTGGCTTGTGTTGTCGGTGTTGAACCGAGGATTGCATTCTTTTTTTTTTGCTCAGTGAGGGGGTGTTTAGGGGGTGCTGTTTGGAGGCAGGTTCTGTTTCTGCAAATGTCACAGACATAAGTAAGTAGGTCATACTTACTGGTCACACCTCTCAGAGCCCGGGGGGCTAGACTCCTCTCCATAGAGGGAGCAGATAAGGTCAGAATCCTCCTTGCTGATATTGGCAAAGCTGGAGTCGTAGGTGGGTGCATAGGAAGTGAATGGCCCATAGTTCATGTAGGACACTGTGGAGAACAGACAGGTGGGGCTCATAGTTGTTAAAAACGTATAGATTGTAAAAATAATATACAGAAATATGGAGGCAGTGTGGTATCTTACCTGGAGTAATCCTGTTCCTCTTGTCCTCTCGGAAGCCCTGCAGGGTATTTACGCCGCTCTGCAGTCGGTTGGACATCATACCCAGCTTAACAGGACAGTACCCCACATCTGCAACAGCAAACAGCTGATATGTAACAAACCTTTCCCCCATTCTCTCTCTCTCTCCATCTCATTTTCTTTGGTGACTAGTGTACTTGTACATACCTCCCACTGATGGATCTGCTGGGTTGAGGATGGCGAGGGTGGTAGAGCCATCAGCCTTCCGCCTCGCAAACTCCAACTAAATAACAAATAAAATGTGGGCTAGTATTCAATAATAGGACACAAATCCGAGGCCACCAGCATCTTAACCACTGCATCAGCTCTGTGTCTGTGTTGAGAAACAACTGGGTCTTAGTGTGGATGTGTAATGACATCAGGGGGGTTCCCTTCCCTGGCTGGGTGTGGTTCAACAACCAGAGGAACTATTTATGTGAGTGTACGCCTTGAGTCTAGGGTTTAGCCCAAGATTACAGCACATTAAGCATTTTCTGTTTACTGTTTATTTACATTGCATATTAGGTTATTCACACATTCATAATGCAAGTATGCCTCCTTAAAAAAATCTGACATTTTGTCCACACAGACTGTGGGGAAATATGTTCTGTATTGTCATTTCAGTTAACTGAAAAACAGACAGTTAGCTTTATTAGCATTCCTCATGATAACCAATTGGCTCTGCTAGCTGCAAGCTAAGTTCATTTGGTTCAATGAAGGACGCCAACAGGCCATTAACTAGAAGGTGACTACGGAAACTATTTCCTGACAACGTGACAAGGACTTGATGACCAAGAATATGAGTGTAAAAGAATAACTTAAGGCAGCAGACTTGCATTATGCATTTCAGATTAACCTAAAATCTAATGGAAATAAAAAATATATATATTTTGTTTTGGACACAACAATTATTTGGGGATTTTGAGCAATTTATGCACCAATACAGAACGTATTTCCTCCCTGTGACAAGAGCTTGGTAAAGAAAAATAATTGACTACAAGTCAAAATGTTGAGGCTTCCCGTTAAACAGTTTGTGGCTTAGATCAGGTGACAGTCAGGACAGAAACAGTCATGCCAGACATGCACAAAATAACTGCTCACCACATTTTGAATATGTGAAAAACCACAAGAAGCACTCGATATACCTAAACTTTTGGTTTCGAGGCCGTTTAAGGTTCTGCCAGCATGACTCAAGAACACCTCAGCAAGTTCAAAGACTTCAAATAATGTTTAAACACATTTTAATACTCAAATATTTTTGGAGAATTCTCTCCCAAAATGCTACGTATTACTTTTGGGGGAAAACCCCTGGTTCCCTGAAGTTAATCGTTCAAAATCTCTAGAGGAGATCCCCTACATGAAAGTGTTTATATTTTCTTAGCCAAGAGCTTCAACTACCTACAGTCCTTAAAAACAATCTTCATTTAAAATTATATTATACATTTACAAGTAATTTAAAGTAATCTTAGCTAGCAACCATTTTGTGGGAGTCACATTATTTTTAACATCTCATATCTCAAAGTTGTTCGGCTTCACCCAGGTTTCTCACCTCACACTGCAGCACTCTGTTGGACAACTTTCCTCTAGACTCCTTGATGACCTTGCAGATCTCCTCCAGCTCTTTCTCTGCCTTCAGTGCCTCATCTTTGGAGTCCTTGTCCTGTCTGCCAATGCAACACAATTTGAGACATGGCAGATGAGACACTTTGACCTTGAACGAAAAGGTTTTATGCTGTAGCAATCAAAAAGCAAGCATACAACAGCAACCAGCGGAATACAGAGTACAGCAGAGACGCTTTGGGTGGTAATGAAAGATCTGGCAGAGCTTTGGACCATTAATGCCCACGTTCTACTTTCGTTCCTTTGATTATCGACCTGTAAGAGTTTTGTTGACATGAATGAAGAACATTAAGATTAAGTACACAATATAACTTGAAAAGTGGTGGAATGAGTCTCCACTGTCAAGATGCAATTCCTTTGACAATCCACCAGCTAAAATGTTATTTTAATCATTGTCTATGTTACACCTTTGGGCAACAACAACTTGGTATAAAATAGTCTTTATCCACTGGTGTCAAATATGTATGGTGCTGACTGAGAATGCAAGACCCAGCATGCTCAGAGGCATTCCTCACATTCTCAGCTTCACAGTGGAAAGAAGTGATTCAATAAGGAGGAATAAGGACTCAGGAGGAAAACAAGCCCACAGAAATCAACATCATAACCCATCAGAATTGATCTGTATGTATGTATGTATGTATTTCTAACACTTACTAAAACCTTTGAACAGTATAACACAATATAAACATAAGACCAAAATGCTCTTCTTAGAATGATCAAATACTTGACTGATTGGCCAGAAGCACTCATTTTCTATTGAGTTTAAATTAATGTCAGGCTTAAGCGAAAATAACTTTCAAGCCTGCATATGGGGTTTAAAGTAGTTCAAGTATTAAATGCAAAATCTGGAATATTAATTTGCTGAATAGTTACATTTTTTGTCATCTCAAAACTTTCAAAAATTCTTTACAATGCAATACGTGGCCTAGAAGTATCTCCTAGCTGCAGAGGGGCTATGCAGCAGGGACATGTAAACAGTGTGCCTTCATTAAACAAGTCAACAGGGTAAAAACCTGGGTGTGCTGGGTGTCTGGGAGCGCTCGCTGGAATCCGTGGTCAAGGGCACGTCTCTTTTCTGGTCCACGCTAGTGCCCCCTTCCTCCTCGGTCTTCCCTGGCTTGCTGGCAGAGGAGTCCAGGCCAGACATGAACGCTATGCTCTGCTTCAGGCTCTCTAGCCTCTCCTGTAGGATGGAGTGTATTTATTTGTACACATAAAAATGATTTAACATAGAACAGAAAAAACAGATTAGACAAATTGACTTTAAAAGGGTTGTGATGTGTGTGTGATCTTTCCAGGAAACTATTTTAAGCCATCTGCTGCCCCCTGTTGTTCAATTATAGCATCAGCATAATCATTTTCTTAAATTAAAGGAATCCGTTAGTCAACTTACCTGTGAAGTGATGAGAACACAAACACCAAAATCATTCATGTGCCCCCAAATAGTTTGCTGTGGTGCTCCATACTAAGTCTTTAGCGTAGCAGGCCACTAGCATGATTGCAAAGTGAAGAAAATGAGATTGTAGCTGCTCCAAATCTTAATGCCAAGCAAGTACTTTTAAATGATATGTGGCTAAGTCTGGCGGTTTTGTTCAAGAGACTGAAAACATTTACACAGAATACGACAAAAAAAAAAAAATAATAATTTAAAAAAAATAATATATATATATATATATATATATATATATATATATATATGCTGTTTTGAACTGTAAGACTGCGTACAGTTAGAAATCACAAAGTGGTTGGGTACGTGATGCTCATCTTAAATGGTTCCAAAAATAAAACCTTGCTAATCAGCTGTATTGAGTTAGTGATATTTCATTTTTAAAATGTATCTTAACATATTATAAACTGAAGTGTTTTACCCGATTTACCAGGAACACATGGATGATTTGGGTGTCTATGTTCTCTAAGTTAACCAACAGGCCTATCCCCCCCAAAAGTTGCTGTATTCCTTTAAGAAGCCTGTCCTCTATCTTCAGTTTTATACCAGGCTCAAGATCTTCATTCCAGAGTGCAACAGTTTCCGGGCAGCTTTATGGTAGATGGTCTCAGGTTTGTTGTAAATCATGGCATTCTCACACATGATCCTGAAGTCCACCTGCATCAAAGACATGACACATCAGGCATTTGTACTTGCCAAGATGACATATTAAACAACAAACGTGAATCTAAACGCATTGTTGAAGATATGAAAATTTCAGGTGTAATTACAATGGTTGACAAAACTCATGGCCTGGTGCACAATATGCTTTTTGGGGCATTGTTTGGCAATTTTTTTTTTTAATGGCACACATACCAGACAGAGGACAGGATTTTCCCCCACAATAAGAATAGTCTATAAATAAATGTCCAGTCAACATATTGAATCTTTTCCCAACTTTAGCTATTTGGTTCACCTTACACTTTAGATGTAGTTACACCCCATGTGGAGAGTGCAGATAGATACCTTGAGTTCCTCCAATGAATAGTAGCCCTCTTTCTTTACTTTGTCCTTCATTGTACTAAAGTCCATGGGCCGCTTGATGATCAAAGAGTAGCCAGGGGCAATGAGGTCAGTCACCGGGAATGAGAAAAATGCACTGGGATCTTTCCTACAGGAAAAACACAGGCACGCACAAATAAGGGTGCATTCACATCAATAGTTTGTTTTCTTTGGTCCGAACCATAGTTGAAAAGTTTACTTTGCTGCATTTTTGTATTTGGTTAGTTTAGGTTCACAAGTGAACCAAGTCTCGTAAAACAAAAGTCACGTGGACTCACAAGTAGCTTGTTTATTGGACAGTTTTGGTAACCTGTCGCCCCACGAGATTGGAAACTTTGGCAGTTGGGGAGCAGGAGGAATCAAAACAAGTCCAGTTCCAGTCCATGTAACTTGAGCTAAACATGATGGACTTGTCTGTAATTTACCATCTCTGGTCTTCATATTAGGTAAGAACAATAAATATCTGAATATGAGCATCAGTCCAGACTGCGGTTTGCCAATCACCCTGATGAGACTTGCTGCATATAAAAACAGCTGAAGGGGATCATAACAAAACAAATAAACCAGCATTAAACCAATTATGCCATATCACAATTAATGTTAAACACTGCACCTTTGGAGCTGTCTGATGAGCTGGTTCAAAGCTTCCTGGAGAGGGGTCTGTTCTTTTTCTGCAGAGAAGAGTAAAAAACACACATCTAAGTAAATCCAAGGAAAGGATCAAAGGCAATAAAGGGTTGATATAAACGGCAAACAAGGCCTAGTTTGGCATTACCTTCCAATTTATTCAGCTCTGAACGGATAGGTGTTCTGCTCTGTTCTCGGTCATCCCAGTCTCCATCTGCATCCTGTCCTTTCCTCTTCTTTGTCATCTAATATTACACACAAAAAACATGAAACATGAAGAGTTGAATCTGGGGTTGCTGAATGGCCTACTGGTGAGAAAGGCTGTCCAATAACTGGAAGGTACAATTTCCACAAAAACAAAATCTTGTGTCCATAAACAGCTATGTGTCCTCGGGCAAGAGGGCTGTACTGATAGTATAAATTGAACCCTTTTCCCTACCAACTGTCACGGGCACCACCATTTACCTACTCCTTCCCAGCGACAAATAAAACAGCCATAGCTATCCCATTGGTCACCTTTTTCTTTCCTTTATCGTCATCCGGTGATCCAAAGCTCCTCTCTTTATCCTTCTTCTTTTTCTTCTTCTTGTCCTTTGGTTTGTCGTAGTCCGCCGGTTGTTCGTCGTAAAACTTGTCAAGACTCCTCGAGCTTCCCGTCGTCACTTCGTTTCCAGCGACTTTTAAAACCAACTTCAGCGGCCTCTCTCCGTACTCTGCAGACAACAAGTCAACAAACAGGTATTACGCTAACGACGGCGTAGCTAATCAATCCGTGACAGCTGATAAGAGGCTAGCAACGATAGCGGCTAACAGTTAGCAACAGCTAGCAAGTGCTCAACTGCAGCCCTAGCGTAACTCCCAACGGTATAGCTAACCGTACATGTTAATATGAAAGCTATCTATTAGAGTAGATAACGTAATGTACTGTATGATAACGTAATGTGACCAATAGGCGAAGGCAAATAAATAGCAAAATCAATGAAATAGCGAGAAGTTCTTAATAATAGCCACCGAACGTTAACGCTAAATATTACTTCTTCGTGTTAAAAGCCTCGCGCTAACACGGCTAACCGCGCAAATCCGGGGATTGTAGCCAATGCAGACAAGCAAATCTGTTAACGATTCAGGTGTGTAGGTGTTTGGGCGTGATGTGCAAATGTTTTACCTTCGTATCCGTGCTTTTCCGACTTGTGTTTTTTGTGCTTCTTGCCCATTGTTTATTGTTTGGATGTAGCACCAGCCGGTTACTGTTTCTTTGTGCTCTCTGTCCTCACGGAAACGATATAGAGTACTATCCCAGTCTCCCTGAGATAGACCGATGCATGCCTGCAGCGCCACTGGCTGGCAAGGCGGGGAAAACCTGGGCTAACGTGTTGACCATAGTCGCCAGTAGGGGGCGTAATAAGCATAGGATTCAACCTCCGTCATTGACCAAGCCCTGCGAAGCATCCCCGCGAGTTTCGGTTTTGAACTCTAGACCATTCGTTACTGTCCTATTAAATATTAAAATGAATTATTATTAATTATAAGAGGCTCAGCATTTCTGTAAACACCCTAACCCTGAAACACTCAGGGTGGCCTAGTGGTCAGACAGATCATAGAGGACCCAAATTCATTCAAGCTTCTGCTGAAGGGTCTTTGAGCAAGACACTAAATTACTACCAGCTCCAGGACACTCCAGGACGGCTGCCTAATAATTGATTCTGCACTCTGGGGCAAGCGAAAACAGCATTCCCCTATGGACATGAATAAGGTATGACATGATAATGACAATAATGGCATTGACAATGACTATAATGATTATTATAACGACCCCTCCACACACACACATAAACACACTTGAAAGCAGCAGGCAAGGTCAAGGCCAAACATCTATTTATTTTGTGACAGGTAAGGTGGTTCTCCAGCTAGGCTATGGCACTCTGTGACTTGGGTCAGTCAGTCTTCTATTAGGGTAGTTAGGCTGCACGTGTAACTCATTGCATAGCCTAACAGAAAGGCAGCACAGACAATTTTTCCTAATTCATTTTGACTCTCTGTGTTGTTCCTTTTGCTAACTTTTGGTCACAGATGAGTTGACTGAGTCCTGTTTAAACATCCCAGACTGGGATGGTCTAAAGGGAGAGAGAGGACGCTCGGTCGTGGTTAGGCTTATTAGGACACTGTACAGCCCTCTGCTCCCATCCCTGTCGGAGCTGTTATGCTCTGTTAAATCGGCACATATTGTACAGCCTGATGAATGACAGATGTTTTATTCATGGAGGGAAGATAGTGTGCATTCTTTGAAGCACATTCCAGGTTTTATGAAGAGACAGGGGATGGGGAGCAGAATTTCTGTAAGGAACAGAGACTGAATCCACCATTCCAGCCATTCCTCCCTTCAGATTGGGAGGTGATTCTGACAATCTGCTGACTGTTTTGAGTCCAAATTTCTCCAACTGGATCATTACAGTTTCATCTTGTTGTATCTTAACCAATAATGAGGCATTCAAGGGTCAGATTAATAGTGCCCTGACAATATATCTATTCCTGTGACCCTAGAAATATAAATCAGAGAAATAAGAGGCAAGGAGAGAGGTAGAAGTGTTTTTTTGCTTCAAGATAAGAACTATAGACAGCATTTAGGTATAAAAATACAGCACAAACACAAAGAAACATTCTGTGGGTCCGCAAAATCAGTCTCACATTGAATTCCTGTGGTGCAACTCTAGACTTTAGACTTAATACCTGTTGACATCGCAAGTTTTAGTCTTTGTTCTCTGGCTAATTACTTCAGGAAGAGTTATTCAAGTTCACACAACAAACATAAAGGTTCATCTAATCTAATATATTGATTTGGCTGCCCTAGACCATAGGAATATAAAATATTAAATTGAGTGTGGATCCCCTTCATGTGATTGTGAAACCCACACCGCCAAGGGCTAGTCCTATTAGATGTTTAATTGGCACTGTTATTAAGAGCGACATAGGTTGAGTGTAACAGTGGAACAAGCTTAAATTCCTAGATTGTCTCCATTACAAGCAGCCAATAGTAAGGAGTCCAAGGGTCAAGGCCACAGTGCATCAGTGCCCCATGTGTACGGGGATGAGAGGGGGAACGGGGGCATGTGCCAGCCCCTGCCGGCCTGCTGCACCTCTCCTCCCAGCCCCAGAGAGGCCATGGGATCCATCTGTTTCATTTCAGCCACAGAGCTGCACACGCTTTGGAAGTCCATGGACTTCTCGGGATTAAAAGGAGATCAGTTACACCAAACAGGGCTAACAAATGGCAGATGTTGTGAAATTCATTATCCTCTGTCACAACAGAGGGGCTGAAGGGACCCAGAGATTCTGTCTCCACATGAAAGCAGCATCCCAGCGGAACCATGGGAAACCGCTTCCCACTCGGCGGCCTGGATGGAACTAGGAATATTTGGTTTTTCCACATATACACAACAAAAACACAAACAGGCATACAAAGACGGGCTTTGAATGGTTTATCTGCTTTGCACATGGTTTGACCAAACCGGCATTCGAGATAATACGTACTGTTTGTACGCCGCTAAGCCAAAGCACTATGATCAATGGCAATTTTTAAGGCGCTGGAACAATCCAGTTTGAGCTGTTCTAAAATAACATGGCGCCGTGTTGTAAATTGTAGTCCTATTTTTTCCATCATGCCAGGGTGACCTTGCACAACAATTTGACATGCTATTGACTGTCATCATACTCTCTTCAGGATTTTCAAATGTGAATAGGGAAGCACTTCACATTCCCCTAACATCTCCTGATACCTAAAATGTTCCTATCTTCTTCCTCTACTTGCACCTCAATATGTTCCTGTCATGTTCATAAAAAAAAAACTTGATTCTTCTTAGCACTTCTCTGTTACACAAAAAACAACTCTAGGACCAGGGATATTTGTTGGGTGCTTTGACATTTGCACTCCATAATATGGGTCACTTGCAATGTTTGCAATCTTGGAATAAATCACTTAGGATAAGTGCATCAGCTTCATACCTAAGACAAATGCAAACAAGCAACTTCCATACTTATTGATAGGTGTAAGAATATGGCACACAGCTGTTGGTCAGAGAAGTGTATTGTTTCAACTGGAAGTTGTCAGAATCACGTTCCGATATGACAGATGAAATGTTTGGGGTCATTACAGCTGTCAGCGCAGAATGGGTTTGAAGATGTAACCAGCCATCACCAGTAAGACAGACAGAAACATCAAAGAGGAGAAGCCAATCATTCTGCCTCAGTGTTTTTCTCCCGCCTGCCAGTCTGTCATGGCTACATCTTTGAGCATCAATCACTCATCCCAGTCAAAGCGTTATGTGTATGGTGGCTCTATTTTTATCTGTAGCCAAAAACACTTTTTGTGTGTTGCTTTGATTATCAATTTTACAGCTCAGCGCTGTCTGCATGAGGTTCCAGTCCTGTGGTCCTATACCATCTTATCCTGGTCCGTGGATTGAAGGCGTGACCTGATCCAACGCCGCAGTAATCCAATGCTTACACTTTGTAATGTAGAGGTTGTACTGTGGATGCTGGCTATGCCGTTTCCCCCCAAAAAACCAAAATAGTTGCAATAGCCCCGGCGAACCGCTATTGAAGAGAACCAAGGCAGAGCCATGTTTGAAGTGGCTTGAAGTTATTTGATGTGTTGTCATTAGCATCTGCTGCCTCCAAATGTTAGCCACAGTCTTCTCTGATCCAATTACTATAATGTATATTTCATTAGGCTTCCTTAATGTTTTTGTAGTTTAGCGTCACCCTCTGCTTTAAGGTACTTAATGTATTATTCTGTTTTTGAAAGCCCCATTACAATGGAAGTTTTTTTAGTCTGATGTGTGACTCTGCAGGGGATGCTTGTTGGGAGTTGGCTGTGTGTGTGTGTGTGTGTGTGTGTGTGTGTGTGTGTCTGTGTGTGTGTGTGTGTGTGTGTGTGTGTGAGTGAGTGTGACAAGGCGAGGGGGGGGGGTACCACTGATTTCTGTCGATCTGAGCCTTTATTCTCCCTAAGCCTCTGAAGACAGTGGTCCTGGGGTGGGAAAAATACACAGGGGAGATGTGTTCAAAGCCTGCGAGCTTGGTGACGATCCTCTGTCAGATCTTAAGCCGTTTGAAAAGTTCATATAAACTGAAAGACAGCCGCTGGGAAATGGTCTTTGCAAACTCATTGAGAGTTTATCAACCTGACACAGGGAGAGGCATCGTTTGAGGTGGAAACGTTGCCTGTAATCTCACTCTCCTTCAGAGGTTGATGAGGGACCCCTCCTTACTCCAAAAACGGGTCGACCGGGTCCTTATGCACAAGGTATCTCAGGATACTAGTTGTCATCCTTCTTGGCCTGTAGCCCCCTAAAAATGACTGGAAAATGATCATTATTTCACAAGAAGAAAACATTTATTCCAATGATTACCTGATGGTCTGTGTGGGCCGCAACACAGACATTTATTGTTTGCCTCAAGAAATGTCTGTTTCATCAAAGTGACTTGGTAACCAGTTCTTAACTCTGATATGTATTTTTCCATGATTAACAACTCACTTGACACTATCTGGAAATGTCTTGTCTGGTAAAGCCCACCTGCTACTTCAAACAGGTTGAAACAAAAACTAAGAGTTGTTTGCATGTACAACTTATCTAGGTCTGATTGCTGTCAAAAGTTGGCAAAGATACGGGTGTCTCTTCTTTGAGTAAACCCCAAGCAGTTGGTGGCTACCTGCTCTGCAGTATTGTTCGGCCTGCAAGCGGACAAGCTGACATTCCCCCAAAGCTCATGAAGAATTAAATACCATTTTTTCTGGTTAGGCATGAAAAGACCCACATGACGGTGATTTCCAGGGCTTTGGCAGAGTGAGGGGGAATCAGACATCACTGTGAGGGGATGACGGTAATTGTCCCATTTAGAGACCGATGCCCACAGGTAGGAGTAATTACGGAGGACCGTTATTCCCTCCTGTCTGTGGGTGTGTGTTTGTATGCTGTGGCGGGCCAGTCTCCCAGGCAGTAGATTACAAAGGCGTGGCTTCCGTGCGACATCCAAATGTGACACATAAAAGACAAAAGTGTGGATCAACAGAGGGTGTCTCAGCCCGATTCCGTTACTTTGGCGTCAGGCTGACAGATGGCATGGGCCTGTCTGAGGCCCTGGCAATGAGGAGTGCAGTGGCTTCAAAGGCCCTCTGTAATCTGCAGAAACATCACGGGCTGGGAGAAAGTGACTGTCTCCCAGACACCCGCCCCACTAAGAGGGTGAGCGAGCCACTAATGAAAGGCAGATAAAGGGATCGCAGGCGCAGGCAGCGCCTCGTGAAAAAAAAAAAGAACATCAGGTAGGGTAGTCTTTTTTTCCTTTGCCTTTCTTTTTCTTTTAACGAATCTACAGATAAATGGTTTAGTCAGTTCTTTTGTGCTCACGAAAAAACAGGAACACAGATAAAGAGTTATATTCAAAGCTCTCCTCCCCCATTGAGTGTGACTCAATTCAGTCTAAATGGTCAGCACTGAGTATGGGGTAAAGTTAGTGATGATGGAAGGAGGATGAGGATTGTGGGTTTTTGTTTTTTTTCCAGAAATGTCACCAGTTGTGTTTGTAGTTGCTTTGATGTGCCTGTCAGGCCTGGTGCTTGCTGTCAGGCTGAGCATTAATCAGAGGAGCTTGGGTCTTTGTTTTGTCTTTGCTGTATTCATTTATTGCCTGAGAAGGAGCCACCTCCCTAAATTTGGACTCATCAATTCTTACGTTTTAGTGACATCTCATATCAAAAGCCTGATATGTCCTGTTTCATTCTATGAAACAGTGGGGCAATCACAAAAACAAACAAAAAAAAACAGTCATCACCTTATGATTGAAAACACATAAATACAACATTGTCCTGGGCTACAGCATGAATCCCATTCAAACTATTCTCTAAAATCTTCTTGATCCCTAATGTTCCACATGCCTTGCGTTGTGTGATGGGGAGTATGGACAGCTAGCATGTCCCTGGGGGCATTAGCAAGCTTACTGGGAGCAGTACACAGTATGGAAATGTTCAGTGGACCTAGCATGGATCAGACATAGTCTGCAGACCCCCTCTCTACTCCAGAGCCAGGGGATTTGTTAGCTGTCTGGGTAACCGGGCTACTGTCCTATGGAACAGAGCACATTCGCCTGTAGTTTCTGACAAGCCGCTGGGCTGTGTAGGCCTGTCAAAGCTCTTAATGGTCTAGCTTTCAAGGAATATGCAGCCTCAAGTTACCCATTTCTGTATCCACCATCCACCATATCCACAATGGTGTGTAATGAAGAAACCCCCCCATAACCTTAACAGCCAGGATAAGGCTAAATCTAATGCAATGTTTAGAATCATAAACCCTTGTTGTTTTAAAGAGGTTTTTGCATCAAATGCTGTATGATTGTATGATGGCTATGGCTTGAATACCTGTGATAGAGGGATGAGGTTGAGATAGTGGATGTTAATATTTTTTTGTCGCTCAATAACTCTTTATTACTTTCTGTTATAACACTGCAAAAGAAATCACCCAAGTAAACATGCTGCAAAATAGCAGAAGGATATTTCCTTTTCCTGGCTTCACATTTTACTTTAAAGGTATTTAACTGACACGGTTCCCTAATGCAACAATAGAATGAACTTAAATTCTTAGATCACCAACATTACAAGCAACCAGTACCCGCTTGAACCCTCTAGAGATGAGGGATGTTTTCATAAGGATCTGGTTTTGAGTTAGGACAACATAAAATGTCTGGGTGTCAGCTGCTGTTTCACTTTTAGCTCCGCCAGATTCCACTCCTCTCCACACCCAGCCAGAGGTACAGGAGCCATTCAAGAGTGGTGTAATTAGCTGGAGTTTAATTAAAGGCTGATTCGAAAAAGGCGGCCAAAAAGGCAAATTAAAGAGGCTTATAAAAGTGAAAATGAAATGCTTAACGAGCTCAATATTGCCGGTCAGGGACATAATTTAGACAGCAAACTTTTACAGTGCGCATGTTTACAGTTTTGTGGGTTAAGTGCTTCTATAGAGTTGTGATAAAAAAAAATGATTCTGTAAGTGAAATATAACACAACAAATATTTTACAGCATGTCAAAATCTTACTGCCTCCCACTCTCACATTTTCAGCCAGTGACTAAAGCAAACTGGATTTTTCAAATGTCACAACTTAAATTGAAAAATATAAATAGACACTCTAAAATGTACCACGGCTCTACATTTCTGACAAGGTACGAATGTGTCACCGCCGCATCCTTTGTGACTAAATAACCTTAACAAGAATTTTGAGAAACGGCTTCACAATCTGTATGGTTCACTATGAATTCTGTAATAAAACAACCTGTAATATCTGGAACATTTTGGTAACTGGTAAGCAACTTGGCAATCTAATCCACAACGTTTAAGGAAGTTGGTGATCTGAGTCCATAAGTGCTGACGAAACAAAAACTCTTCATATGCTGTAATCCATTATCCCTGTTCCCTGTCATGCTACACTGACTGGTTTTCTGTTTGTGTTCAACAAGAGTTTCATTTCAAAATGAGATATCTTCCCCCGACACCTGCAAAATAACTGATTGCATGAAAGTAAAAACTCACTATTTGATTGTTGAAGCTACTAGTGATCTTCAGTGCTTTACTTTAAGAGGTCATCTGTATTTTTTCAAAATATTGCAAGAATAAAATGGACCGACAGGATTTTTGACACTCACATGACTGTTCAATTGAAATAGTTTCTTAATTAGTTACAGATAGCCCTCATGATTTATCAGTGCATCTAAATATTTAGCTGACATTTACAGAAAAAAGGCTTGCTAAGTTAAATTGAGATATATAACTGTTTTGTAAATTCAGTCAATGTGGTGATTTTGGCAATTTTCACACCAGGAATCTCTCAACTCATTAAAACTTGGTGAAAATGTGAGACAAAACCACCCAACCATGAAAATATGTGCTATGGGAACATGCGTCCAAATTGACAATATTTAGCTAAAACCACAATTCTCCTGATGTTTCCCAAGGCGTATAATATGTGACCTGTCAGAAATCTGCTTGGCAGACTGTTAAGGTGGAATTATATGGCCCCTAATTAAATGAGTTTAGAGGATCACAACTTTCAGCAAATGATAAAAACATGATTACCATCTGTGCTTTTGAGGAGCTCTTTCTCTGCCAAGCCTTTTGATGAGGCTGCAGAGTTATCCAACAGCTTTAGCAGATGTTGCGGTATTGAGCTGAAAAGCAATTCTCATGCATTTCAGTCCTCTTGAGAGACTGTTATTAACGGGTACACTTTGAATTTAACAAAAGGTTAACTGGGTTATTATCATCTGCAGCAGTGACAGCAACACTGTCTAGATCTATCGCAATCCCAGCACCCTCCCAGTTCTCTGCTCTCTGTGAAGGCCCAATGTAGTCCTGCAAACACACACCTTCAAATAACACACACACGCATGCTTGCACACACACAAGCACAAGGTAAGAGAGAAACGGATTACATGTAACAGGATTACAGTAATCTTTTTACCAAACACTGGTGACTGTAATTTGAAACTCAGTACTTTAATACCATATATTGTATAAACAGATTACTTAGGAAAACAAAACAAACACCTTTAAGGGGAAAATGCTTTTGAAGTTTGAGATTATAGATATTATTTGTACAAATTATGTTTATGCAACTTCAATGGAGAATTTAGAGAGAGAGAGAGAGAAAAAAAAACATTCAACACTTCAAATTGCAGTTAAATTAAAAAAAGCAAATAATCGACCATTTCATTTTAGAAAGTGTAGATTCTGACTTCTAAAGTAACTAAGAATAATCTGATTATGACACCGAATTTAGGTAAGTAAGAATTTAAGCAGTCAATAATATTAATATTTAGTCCAGTTTGAAAGTAACCTCCCCAGATGCACACACACACACTTGAGGGTGACGGCAAGTTTAAATGAAGCAGCCCATCATTGTTTTCTCACCTGCTTACCTACGAGACTGCACAGACATTTCTTCTAATGGGAGCAAAACAACCAACCACACTCTGAGTGTGGAACTGCTGTTCTTCCACAGAAGCCCTCTTTACAGGGAAGCATACATGACCTTGTTTCCATGGAGTAAAAGATACAGGGAGCTGGAGGGGAGGGGTGAGAAATGAGGGGGGGGGGGACATGGTGGAGGAGGTGGGGTAACTTCAAAACCCACATCAAAAGGAATAAATAATTGTTTCTGCTGATTTTGTTGTTGTGATACGGATCGGCGAAGCAGCAAGTGGCGAGCAGGAAGCTTTGATTTGAGGCAGCCTTCCTGGAGAGGACTCCTTCTGTCGACAGCTGAGCAGAGAGAAGCGGGTCTACTGATTAAACTCCTGTTTGTTTTAATCTTCTTTTTTTGCCCCAGGGGAGGCCCACAGAGAAGGGGGGAGCCTGCTGTGGGGTGGGCGGCTATGCTCCTCTGGGGGCCAACACCCTTTCCTTTGCATGAATGCCCTGAAAGGAAGGCAACGTGTGCAGCAGCCTGCCGCGGGATGAGGAGAAAGAGGAGGCGCAAGCATGAAGAGAGAGCCAGGTTGGGGTTCACAGTGGGGGCTGAAGGGTGTCAGGTCAACAGGAAATTGTAGTAGATTATCACTCATGTATTCACTGTAATTTGAGTAGTTTCCACTGTTCGCTAATTTACAGTTATTTAACAATACAAAAAAACCAAATACATAACCCCATTACTTTTTATTTTTAGTGGTTACTACATGGTGTACCAGTAGGTGTACATAAAAATAAAAAAACACATCAAACTAAAATGCTCTCAAAATGCTCTCTTATTGCATTGCCCTGATGTTAAACGTTTTGAAGTGCGTCTACCTGGAGGCGTGGCTCGTACATACCAGCCATCACTAGTGACGTCTAGTCTTGTTTATTTATAGCAATCCAGCTCTACCTCTGAAAAGCTGTCCTGTATCGCTATATGGGTAAACTATGGCACTAACACTGCAAGGGTTAGTTCACTTCTCACTGGGGCCACTCACATTAAACATACGCTACTGTAAGGCAGTTTGGATGAAAGCTTCCACTAGATCTGAAATGATTGTCGGTCTCAAAGCCTTTTCCCCTTACACTGATTAAAAGCTCTTCTCATCAACTTTCTCTTCTCCCTCACTGGCTTCCAGCTACACAGTAGCTACTCTATCAGAGCAGGTAGGGACCCCTACTGACAGCTTCTGTGGAAAATGACAGATTTTAGGGTCTAAGCTGACAGAGGTCAAAGGTTGTGCAGTGTAAGACAGCAGAGCTGCAGGGGGGCTTACATGTTGAATGTGTGCATTTAGGGGAAGGGTGGGTACTCACATGCTAGTCTCATCAGATGGGCCGACTCTGCACAACTAACACACACACACACACACACAGCCCCATGGAACCTCCACTAACATGACACTAACGTGGCGAGGGGTTACCCACAGCAGGAGAGGTAGTAGAGGTAGACGCTGTGAGGGGTCTTTTATGGTATCTTATGCAATAAGTTGGTAAGTGCCTTACAGTAAGATCAAGGCATCGATATGACATCCCCTATTCTATCTGTAACATAAGAGAGACATTAACTGGTAATTCAATGCAAATGCAATACAGATTCTCAGTAGCTTCACACAGGCTGAGTGTTTGACTGAGCTGAGACCACAAAGGAGGAATTGCATAGGAAACGTTTTCCTCCCAAGATTGAGGCCATTTATGAAAATAAGTTGCTTAACTATTCCTACACTACACTGCACACACTCTGCAAGCCATTACATTAATATTGCATGTGACTATGCAGAGCTGAGATACCTGACGTACCCTGTACCCCAAAGACCAGAATGCTTTCTTTGAGTAAACTTGCGCCGAACATTTACCCTGTGATATAATCTGAGTGTAACCGATGATTTGCATCAACTGATATACGCAACACCGACTCTGACAGGATTCCAGTATTAGCAAAAATGTCGTCAGGATTGCTGAAGGAATGAAATAGACTTGCTGAACGACACATTTCTTTGAGCGCTTTTACGCAGTTATTCAAACAAAATAGTCTCATCGGATCCTATCGACACATGACGAAACAACAGAAGGCAGCGTTTTCCTTCCCTGACAGTAAACAGCCGTCCACATCCCTGTCAGCGAGACAGAGCTTGTTAAGAGCTCACATCAAACGCGCGCGGAGACTGATGGTTTAAATATTGAATCGACTGGCGGCAGCGCGCAGACAGAGGAGAGCTGGTATGTGCTGACACTGAGACAGATGTATATTTTAGCAGCCGTTTCCCTGCTAAACTGCCTAATGGCCTTTGGGATGCGGCAGATGAAAATGAAACCTGCAGATCTGTTGGATGTCTCCGGGGGTTGGTGTAAGTGGCAAAGACCCCGTCACACGCATGCTTTTCTACCTCCCTCCACTCTCCTACATGCCGCCTCATCTCATCTCAGCAGGATCAGAGGAGAGGTTCCCTGAACGGAGGCCCCTCGCCAGGCTCCAGGCACACTAACAAGCTCTAATGATCTCCAGCCAGGCCTGTCTCTCCGCCGTTCCTCCATTCACTCACACCACGACCGGCAAAACAGACCGAGAGCACCACTGAACCGGCCACTGGCCTCTCCCTCACCGGAGCAGGAATGAATGGAGAGGTACGGTTTGTTTTGATCACTACATGAGGTCGCATGAATGTTTGCTTTGATATGATAAAGGGTCGCTGCCCCGCCTCCTCCTCCTCTATCTGCACGTCTGGAAGCCTGGACTCCAGGCTTTTATTGGTCTGTCTGCGCCCCAAGACTCGACCAGATGTGAGGGACTGGAGCGATTGAGGATAATTACAAGCATGTTTTGGTCTGCTTCTTATCTCGATGGGTCCTGTGTAGATCTATCTAAAGGAGAAAAATAGAGATCTCTGGTCCCTCATAGGGACCAGGACTGGAAGGCCAGGAAGAACCATCACCTTTTTAGTCCCGCTTTGACACACCACCTTTAAAACCCTGTCCACCTGAAATGTCTCTTTCCAGCGCTGGTTTCTTGATCTCTTTATTTTCAATGCAAAGGACATGATGTTCCCAACAGTGCTGTGAGCTCAACATCCAGCCCTGAGAGCTAGAAGTTTAAAATATCTCAACAAAAGAGCGGCACTCTTCAAACAGGTTTTTAATAGCCCTAATGCTGTTGGCTTTGACAGCATTTGGATATTTTACATGTGGCGTGCCTGTTGTCTGGCCAGGTGATAAGGAATAGCTTTTCTCAGTGTCTTCTTTTCCATTTCCTTAAATATGAATGGATTAGAAAACAGAGAGAGGACTCTGAGTGACATTCGGCCATGATTTCTTAACCTTTATCTAGAGATGATTTGCTACGTAGTCATGATTTTGTCGTGCTTCACATTCACATTGAGGACATTTACATGCAGTAATAATTCGATCTTAATCCAATTAAGGAAATACTTGTCATATAATATATATAAAATGTATCAGAGTAAGCAGAACTCGGTTAACACACCTGTTGGGGCATGCAACCTATCAAGCTGGCAGCCCGCATGCATTGTATGGACCCTGCAACCACCATTCAACCATGTACAACTTGCTACCCTAGAAGCATGCTATCTGCTATAAAAAAAATCACTGTGTGTCTTCCCTCCTGGCACCTGCCGCAAACAGTGACCCTCCCTGGAGGTGGATCTGGGACGTGGGTGCTGGACCCTGACTGATCTGCAACGTGAGTGCCGGCCCCAGTGGGTTGTGGTGACGGGTTCTCATCATCGGATCTGTCTACACCAGTCTATCTGGCCCCTGGTCGACTGAGGACACTGACACATATAGCCTGCATTACATACTCTGAACTATAGGGGCCCTGGCTGACCGTGGATACTAACCTATTCTACTGAACTGAACTATACACACACAACTACATGGCCTGTACTATATTTTGTATATTTCTATATTCTGTCCTGTTATCTATCCTGGTGGGAGGAGCCTTTTTGAATTGCCCCGCCCAAGGGTGCTTCCATTTTTTCTCCCATAGGGTTTTTCTTCATAGAGGCCTTAGTCTGGTGGAGCGGCCAGGTTAGGATACCTTCAGATTATGAAGGCTCACTATGTCCTCAACTCTGTTAAGTCCTTTCAGTCCTCTTCTACCGGTTACTCTGTTTGCTTTTGTTCTGATCATATTTTGCAAACTACTTATTTGTCATTCATTAATTTGTCATAAATTCCAATTGTCTATCAGCCTGACTTAGTTAGGTTGCGGGGGTGGAGAGCATTATTACCTTTATTTTCCTCACCTGGGTTTTCCTAGCCGATCTGGGGATTCAAACTTGAACAAGTCCACTTCGATAACCTTTAGGCTATCAAGGTCAGATAAGATCAGCACCTGTCACGTCAACGCTACAGGACTCTGTGTAAAGTTCTTGCTGACTATCTGCTTCTGCTGATGCCGTTCCATGCACTGAAAAACAGCTCTAGTCAAGTTTCACAGAAAATTGATCCCTCTACCTGTTTAGGTTGTTAAAAATAAAATGCTCAGCTACATGTTGTTCTGCAGTAAACTGTATTGATTTCAAACAGTTTGCCACAAGCAGCCAATTTTGTTAGAAATGGTGTAAGGAGGAGCAGCCTATTGTTCTAGCATAAAGCTTGAGACTAGGTACAACAACTATAGTTTAGTATAAGTATAGTTAACAGGTCTTGAGTAGATTTTCATTTTACATATATTTATAGAAGTAGAAGAAATGTGTACAAAGAGATCTGATATATGTAATAAAAATGAGCTACTATCTGACATGGGTAATTTATTTGAAAAACTGAGGTAGCAGTACTTCTGTTTGAGTAAAATACTCTTTACTTCTTCCTGTGATTGACTCAGATTGAAAAACAACCCAGTGCTGGCTTGTTTTCATCACTGCTGTGGCCCAGACTGTACTGCAGGCTTCTGAAGGATGGGGAGTAGTTGATCTTACCAACCAGGCCAAATCCAGTCCCTACGAACCATCAAAGGGACCATGCGGATGCCCTGGCACGCAGACCAGACTGGATGAGTGCATCAAAGTTGGCAGCATATTGTTTAGCTGCTGTTTGAGGGCCAGGTCTGTAAATGAATTTAAGTTCAGTCTCAGGCACATGATCACTTGCAAACCATCTATGTAGTCTGACAGAGTTGGCCTCAGCCAGAGACATACTGCAAAAAATATCTATCTGAACAAGTCATTAATCTGATATTGAATCTTAAAGCCTTATTTAGCAAGTGGATTTAAAACAAGTGGACGATTCTGCCAGTGGGGTGAAATAATGTCACTTGATTGAATCAGGTGTCGTTACTAGTGGGGTAATAGTTCTTTAAAGTCAAAGGAGAGAAAGACAATCACATTAACAGTACAATTAAACGCTTGTTTCTAAAACATTCCTGAAACAGATTAAATTGCATTTGAAAACAAGAAGGATTATCTCACCCCACTGGCAGAATCTTCCACTGGTTTTAATAAAAGTACAATTTTAAGACTGAATATGAGACAAAAGGATTTCTCAAGACATTTTTTGCAGCGTACTGTCTGCTACAAAAGTCACTGTCCCCTTTTGTTGTTGTGGAGCACATTCCTCTTGTGGAATAATGAGCATGAGACCATCAGACAGCAAAGCTGGTTTTACTCTGATGTGTGTGCCAGAAACGCACATCCTTGTTAGCCTGGCCCACAGATACTGGGAACAGAAAGTTCCCAACTCGTGCTTTGAGAGCCATTGTGTTTGCATCAGTCCCTAACCCTAACCCTTCAAGTGTGTAAGTGAGTGCTTACTGGACCTTTTCATTAAGTCAGAACTTATGTACTGTCCAGCCCCGGCGAGCACGCATCTGCTCTCGGCCTGGCGTACTTCAAAGTGCTCTTGAAACTTAGCTCCGTGTTTACTTCAGATAGTCTTGAAGCCCGTGTAATCAATGGGGAATTCACTTGAAGGTCTTAAAGGTTCCACTTTGAAATAGATCAGTAGCCGCTTACATCCACCCTCACTCTGGATATGAGAGGTGTGGACATAAATTTCGTATTGGACAGTGGATGAAATGAATATGAATTTCCAACATTTGATCTAAGTATTGAGAGTGGATAAAAGGCACAGTCTAAAGCGCGTCTGAAAAAGGAGCTTACATTTTCTATAATATTAAACCAGAAGTCTGCCTTTGATCTTTTAATCCTGTGCTCATAAGGTTGTGAGATAAGCAGGCATGACTAACTTTTCTTTCTTAGCCTATCTAATAGTCAAGAAAGAGCAGAGCCCACATAATGAGCTCTTTTACCCCCGTTTGAAGACAAATTGGACTGAAAGTCTGTGTTTAATGGATCTTCCTTTCAACAGAATTCTGTTTAAAGTCAGGGGAGAGATGGACAGTCACACTGACAGTGCCATTGAACATAGTCAGAGCGCGGGTGCCTGACTTTGTTTTTGTTCCATCAACCCTCCAGATATCTATCTAAGCTGTCTGTTGCTGTCTTTGCGGTGTCATCGTTGTCGTTTTTCTGTTCAGCCAACGCCGTCGCTCACGGTGACTCGCAGGGTTTATGTCAATATGAGAGTGGAACTCAAGTCGAGCTCAGCACACAGGCCGGGCTCTCCATGTCTTGCTCTTGTCATCACATCCACAGATCTGTCCATGGCAGCTGTGTTCACCTCTCTATCCTCAGAGTCACCGTCCCTGCCTGTCTGCCCGTCTGTCTGTACATAGGAGTGCTGAGGTTACTGCCGTGAACGCAAACTAACACTATAACCAGACAAAAATTGGAGTGATCTATAATGAAAATAAAAAAGTCAGGGAGCCCTAACAAGCCAACGTGTGTGAAAATAAAATTAAAGTATATAAAAAAGTATGCCCCATACGAATAGAAAATAAAAATGATTTTCATTTTTAAAAATGTTAAGAATTATTTTCAGTGTCAATGTTTTGGTGGAAGTAAAAATGCAAGTGGAGTAAAGGAGATAAAAAACAGAATGAACATCAAACCTTGCTACTGTAAATTAAAATGAGACTGAAGTCAAAGTTGGAAATGAAAAATCAAAGTGTAAATCATTGTCTGTCTGTATTCTTGGTACTTAAGTGGATAGTATATCATTTGGTAGCATTTATGGGTACAATTTACGTTGATATGAAATCTAAACCCTAGTTATGACCTCTGACCTTTAAAACACACACCATACTACTACGTATGGGCGTTATGTATGTATCTCAATCTGCTTCCTCACTTTTAAAGACTCTTTTAAAGAGCCTTCTCTCCCTTGCTTCATAACTACAGCTTGGTAACAGTTTATCTCTGGCTCCCTCCCACAGGCTGTGTTGAACCTTTAATTGGGTGACATTCTCTCCTGTTGCCGTCTCCCTCGCTCGCCGACTCTCTATTTCACAAGCAGAGAAAGATATTTACATCGCTATAATACTTTCATCTCGTATTCCCTTTGTCCGATTGTTACGCAACTTCGTGGACTCAGATGTAAAAGACACTCAGGGTACAAAGAGAGGAATTTTTCTGATTTTATGCTTTTGTTCTTTTTCACATATCTTGCATTTTCTCCAGACAAATTATACCCCAGATATGAAGTGGTGGGGGCGTGGTTGGTGGGGGGGGGGTGAAGACGGTTGAACAAGGCCAATTTGTTTAAAGGCTGGTCTCCAGGACTGGCACACCACAGAGCCATATTCATAAATTACATTTGCGTTTTTACACTTCTGAGGGCCCCTCCATCGTGTGGCTGTTTTCATCTCTCCTTTTGATGCTAGTTAAAGGAGAAGGCGGTCATTGTCCTCTGTGGCCTGCAGGCATGTTTTGGGCTACGCAGAGTGAGTCAATGGAGAGTCGGGGGCCGGCTAAATGTCAGGCGCACATGGCCACGCTCGCATAGCTTAATGCAGGCCTGTGTCTGGCCCTTGTCCTTGTCCCCCTCCAACTCTGTGTGTCTTTATCCCTCTGTCTCCAGCGTCTCCCTCTGTCTCAGATGTACATGCCATCTGGTCTGGCTCCACATCTGTGGATATCCTGTCTACAAAGCCCGGACAGCAGCCCTCTTTGTGCAGCGACTCTTTGCGCTCTGGGGCACCTGCCATGGCTTAAATCAGTTTACCCATGCAAAAGACGTGAGCCCATTAATAGTGTCCGCCACTAAACATCACATGCCGTAAAGCACTTGCCGGAATATCATTTATAGCCACAGGAACGAGACGCCGCTCTTATTGGGAATACCAAAGCGGCGGTACAAAGGAGGAATGTTTGCAGACCTGTCAGCAGACTGCAAGGCTTCAGAACACGCGGCCATCACGATGCCAAACCTTTGCCGTAGAGGGAAATGTGCTAGCAAGTATAAAGGGAAAGACAGATTGTGTTGGGAGAAAATAAACACGGTTCAATCATGTGAAAGGTTTGTGTGTTCTTAAGCACGGTCTACTTGATAAATGATTGTATCAATATTTATCAAATGAGCGTAAATCTGCTTTCTTTCTTGCCTTGGCGCTTTGTGTTCGTTTTTCCCTTTGTTGGCTTCAAATAATGACATCAATGCGAAGACTAATTACTGCTCATTCAGTTTGGCCTTGGCAGCGCTCTGCTCCCCAGATGTGTTCAATATGGGAGCAGTCACAGTAAGTATGTGCGTACCAGGAATTGGAGGCCATGTGCCACGGATGGTTCCCATTGGGACACGCTAGTAGACATTTGATTCATTATACAACACTGCGATATCCAACGTAGACTTTGTTATATAAGGCTGTTTGTGAAACGTGCCACACTGAAAGCCTCTTCTTTTTGATTGCTACTCAACATCATCAGATTGAATGAATTTCACATAAATATATTTTTAGGTTTGAGTGCTTTTTTCGTTGAGTGCTTTTAAATGCACATAGCACTTCAGATACTAGCTTACATCCCAGTGAAAGCCTCAAGATAATATGTTTATAGGCATCTTCATATCTCATCTCAAATATTCTTCGACGCACAAATAAACAAATATTCTGAACATCACCATGGGAACAGTTACTCAGACCGCACTGACAATAAATGGGATGAGGTGTTTACATGCCTCAGTATATTGGCTAATATTGACATTTCCCAGCTATCACATTCATCATCGTTAAATTAAACTAAACTTAACTTAATACCTTGGTATAATGACTGTAAACAAGAGAGAGCATGGTTGAAACGACTGGTAGCCTCTATCTCACACCAGTGGTATTGTTACTGCTAGTGTTAGGGTTAGGGTTGGGGACAGGATGTTGTGACCTGCCCCCCCCCCCTCCCCGTCCCTGGCATCACTTTGTGTGCATTCATTTTCATAAATACGTTGGAAGTGATCTTTGTATTGTTCTTTCACTCCTCCCACCATCTGCCACTGTGAGAAAGGTCCAATCCCAATACACCCCTTGCCCCTACCACTTAGCCCTACCCCTCCGTTTTTGCGCGTTCATGTGTAGAATTGGGTGTCCCAATTGTTGTTGGGATAGAGGGGTAAAATAAGAAATGGGATTGGGCCAAACTCTGAAAGCTTTAGCTCCATTTGCACTGGAAGAACAGCGCCCTCTTTCTGTTTTGTGCCATAAAGCAATATAGTACATTTCCAGCAAATCTGACCCGGTAGCACACAATGCAGAATGCAGTGTAGAGGCCTGTAAAGGCTGCCAATCTTGGGCTTGTTTGTTTATCGTACTCTTACTAATGTCTCAAAATGAATTTGGTAATGATTTATTGATGTTACACTCAGCACCTTTAATGTGGCTATCAGTATACCTCTTCATCTATTTGTTTTCTTTACTCCCTTATACCTATATTACCTTATACCTATACCTATATTCAGGGTCACGGGGGGCTGGATCCTATCCCAGCATGCACTAGGTACATACTGTACATACATGGGTAATTTAGGTCCATCCACCTGACTTGCATGTCTTTTGAATCTGAGAGGAAACCCAGGCTGTGTCGTTACTGTGGGGTGACAGTACTCACCACTGAGCCACCGTGATGCCCCAGTCTACTGGTATACTTCCCAAATAATACTGAAATATCAGTGTACATGTTGTAGCACTGACCATCTCTCAAATGGATCAGGGTGTCACAGTGGAGGGCTTTAGTAATGCTGATCAGAAGTGGAACAAGTAGAGGAAAAATGTAGTACTAGAAAAACATGTACTTGTCTAGAGAAGTAAAAGTAAGTGTGGTTCACTAAAAATACTCAGTGCCTTCTTACATTTCAATGAAAATCATTAAGATTTCATGTATGTTCCAAAATGTTCCTACTAAGGAAACACTTTTCTGCTCCTCTCAGCAAAACTATAGTATCAGTTACTGGATGACAGATCCTACTGGGCTCACTACTCTTATGTCTAAGAAAACCCTACTCAAGTGAAAGTAGTATGAAATAATACACAAAAAAGTTACAGTGAAGATTTAGTAGTAGGCAGAAACGTGGGAAGTACAGTGACCAGAGCAGTTGTCGGTAGCTACTCCATCTTTGATGCTGGTAAGCCATGTCACATCAACTGAGGTGCCAACAGAGCAGAACAACAAGGCTGAGCAGAGAGGGGAAGAGCCCAGGCCCAGTCAAGCGGTTTAAAACTGCAGGGTCGTCGCCTTGAGCGGATGACAATGACACATAGCTTGCCTCTCTGTCCTGTCAAAACAATAGACCAGAGCCGGGCCGCTGCAGCGTGTCTGGGGGTGGAGGTGAAGGGGTGGGTGAAGGGCTCATCTGCCCTGAGCACCCCACAGGCTCATCCACGGAGGTCCTGGTGTCAGGATAGCTTTGTGTTTTTCATGCACATACCTACGCACTCACATCACACACACACACACACACACACACACACACACACACACACACACACACACACACACACACACACACACACAAAATGGATAAAGGTTTGATATGTCTTCAAGGAATAAGCTGTATGTGCTGCATTGTCATCCTGTGTACATTAGACTTGACTTTTTGCTAGCCTGTCTCCCAAACTACGTACAATTCCCAAAGTCCTCTTTCCTCCTTGACAGTTCAACCACTGTTTGTCAGTGCTCCCTTGGGAATTCTGTCCTGCTGCTAGCCTGCGAGAATGTTTCCACATGTGCCTCCCATACACCATCAACTTGATTTAGTTTCATGTCTGTTTCAGCCTCCATGGTATGAGTGCTGCCTTCCATTGATCTAATAAGGATATGCAAGACTGCCCTGCGTTCTGAACATGAAGCGATATGGCTAATCACCCTAGTTCATAGCTTAGGAACTCAAACATCTCAGTGAAAAAGAGCTTAAAGGTTGTGAACCCATATTTCAGGGAATTAAGGGGAGAAAAGTGTATTAGTCAACTGGTAATCTGAAGCATCACCGTGCAGCCAGCATGTTGATCTGCTTGCCTTTTTTGGTTCCCTTCTGTCTGCTAACAGAGATATAAGAGGAATCGGGGTGAGTTGCCAGGGTTTGATCCTAAGTTGCAGTGGAGGGGTGTTTTCTAGTATTAAAAATACCGACACACCCAGCTCTTACGTGCCTTTAAAACTACTCCCACATTTTCAACACAACCTTTTTGGGGAGAAAAAGGGGCGATAGCTTGCTATGCACATACACCAGTAGCAGAACACTCTGTAACTGTTCATAGCTTCAGCTCTCCACATTTTTGTGGAGTTTTGTTTTGCAGAAAAACATCTGTGATGAGAGCAGCAGCTAGATACCATCGTGGGTCTCGTAGCATGTTGATGGCAGTAACCAAGTCCCTTTGGAGCAGCAGATTGGTAATACCACACTGCTACAAAGCCAACCTGGCGAAAGACATCACTATGTAATTGCCTGGTTAATTAGTGCAGTGGAAAAATATAAATGTGCGTTTGGGAGCTGCAGGCAGCACAAAGGCCACTGTGCTGTAATCTTACCCCCTGCGTCTCCATCAGATGGCCTGAGTCGGGGGAGGCTCTGATCACAGGGAGCTCTGTACTCTCTGATAATGCCGTTTCAGACCCTCTACGGGCTCACACTGGCCTTTCAAATGTGTTGTTTATGTAATTATTATACTCATGAATTGCTGATTGTCAATGGTTTCAATTTGAAGATGAAGCTGTGTCAATTAAAGTGATCCGTATTTGAAGTCTGTAACATCCACCACTACAGAGGGAGCAGCATTTCTGATGTGAAGGCATGAATACAAGCAAATGCATGTGATTAAATATTGTTTCCTATTATAGTTTGTTTGGAGATTTCTCTGAAGTTAATTCAGAAAGTCTTTCACATTGAAGTACTTTGAGATCTACATCAGAAGGAGAACTTGCAATCAAATGCTTGTGGTTTCAGTTTTCTCATGGAAAGTTATTTGAAAGATTCATTTCAAACAGATACTGTTGTCAGGCTGATCTAAAGACTTGGAATCTCAGAAATGTGTGATTTTCTCCAGAGCATCGAAATCAAAATGAGCTGAACTCTTTGACTTTGCACAACATGTGTTGAGTCAAACACATGTTGGGTTCTTCGAGTGCCTCTCCAGAGTGGACATGTGTATCTAGGATTGTTAATATGGCTGATGTTTCACAAAACGTCACACACGCACAGCTGTATAGGAATTTGATCACATCTGGGGGACCGTAACAACTCACATCACCAATAATCAACTTTCATGTTGCTGCAGATATCACAATCTCACAAGCATTATTTTATTTTAGTGTTACAAATAACAAAAAATCATCCACAGCAACTGTGCAATAAGAAAGTCTATATCAAGTACTCTTAAGCAAGTCCCTAAACTCCAACCTGTTTCAGGGGTGCTGATTACGCTCTGACCTCTGACCTCAAGGAATGCATTTTTGCAGGTGTGTATGTGTGTGTAAGGGATTGCAAAAAAGTTATTTAATTATCTAGGGAAAAAGGCCAATAACAAAGCATTCAATCATCAGCAGACCATATCATATCTATAGTTTAGGCATTGCAATGAGTGAGCAGCTGGGGGTTCAGCATCATGCTCAAGGACACACAGATCTCAGCTGCTTTGGGCATTTCTGTCCTCCTCCCCATGAAGATGTGCAGCGCACCCTGGCAGCGCACCCAGACTAGTGTTTACAGTGTCCAGAGGCCTTGTTGATCATGTGTTCCAACAAAATGGGGCTCCTCTGTCATCATCCCTCTTTTTCCCCTGGTCTCTAGCAGCTCAGCAACACAATGCAATCCCAGCACACAGCTATGCATCACAGCAAGCCAAAGTAATTAACATTGTACAAATTCTCTCTGCTCGCTCAGGTTCTAATAGGAGGTGGGGGAGCGGGTGGGGTGGGGCAGGGGAACTTTGAGGTTTCAGAAAACAAACTTTGCCAGGCATTCTCTAGACTTTGTTGGGCCCAAGCCCGAATCAAAGCAAGCGGACAATCTTCCCTTTCATCTCGCTGAGGCTGTGAAAGAACGGACTGTGTCCTGCTATTGCTGTGAACTTGTACAGCTTAAGATTGCGAAGGCCGCGTTTTTTTTTTTCCGAGGGTCGTCCTTTGAGTGTATTTTTTCTCCGTCTAACCTTTTGATCTAAATCTTCTTAACTTTAAATGAAGTGCTTCAGCCTCTTGAAGATTCAGAGCTTTTCAAGTCACTGTTCGTCTTGAGATGTAAATCCTCTTGGAGACGAACATGACTTGACCGCGTTGATCATGTACGGTCGGGAACTTAAACGTGGACATTCAGGCTCTCTGTCATCGATCTCTTTATCAAAAATAACCTATCTAACAAAAAGAGATCAGATCATTCTTTATCCAAGTTACAGTGGGGGGTGCACCAAACCAGAAGAGCTGTTTCATACTCTGCCTAAAAATTCAACATTGCCACACCACGCCACACACAAATTGTTATAGTCATAGTAAGGAGAAAAAAATCCTTTGCCATCACACCCTATAACACCGCACATCACGACACGCCTACGCTCTACACGGCACTTTAATACTAGAATTACTGTGAAACAAATCCAGTGTCCAGAACTGCCTCTGCAATTTCTCCACAAACTAAATCGGCACATATATCAATCACTCCTGGAATTCTGGGCTGGTAGCGTTGAACTAGTTTGACTGCATGTTCAAAGTTTGTGTCATTTAGAGAAGAAACCTAGGGTAGGGTAATGATAGCAGCCACTTTGAAGAGATACTGTATGTTTGGTTTATGTCAACGGCAGCCCAGTGTTCCTCCGATAGTCTCGCTGCAATAGATCCTGAAGATCCAAGATCACTGGGCGCTCGTGGCTCCTCTCTGGTGAAGGGAACGTAAGCTAACGATGCTCCGTTGTGTGTTGCCACTGGCCCGGGCGTGGGTGCAGGAGTAACATCATCACAAGCTTGTTGGAAGTTTGATTCGGTCCCATGGTGTTCCAACTTGATAGAGAGGCTGGCTTGTACTTGATCTTAGGGGTTTACTTGCGGTGGCAGTTGTGCATCTTTTTCGGTATTGACCTTTGTCTTGAGGAACCGACGGATATCCATTTGCATTCCAAACCAAACATTTATATCAAACTAGCAATAATGACTAATGCCAGAATGTGTGTAAGACTAAACAGGAAATGTACAAAAAATACCCAAGGCTAATGCAACATCAATGCAATTGACTGAACTAGCTGTTTGTGCTGTTTTTAAATTTTCAGTCCTCCCATGAAAAAACACCTTCAAATAGGTTTTCACTAAGTCACTATACTCAAATCGAATTGTATGGATACATTTAGCGTACCAGAAGCTATTAATCACCATTGTAATTATATATATTGACAGTAGATTTACGTCAATGGTGCATTAATACAAAATTGTTTCATTTCATTTCATTTCAACAAGCTTTATTCAGGGTTTGTTGCAGTAACATCTTTCATTGGGCGGCCACGCCCCCCGGCCTGCCCATAATCTCTCTGACCCCATCCCTCGAATATACAAACCACTGTGTATTCAGAACTCCTGTCACTAGCACAGCAGTTTACACCGAGCATGTAATGGCCTCAATCACTTTGGGAATGTTTTCCCACTTTACTCTCATCTACTTGCCCGTTTGCTGTTATGTTGCTGAAATTAGCATGCAGGTGGAACAGGGATGACCTCAGAGCGAGAGGCCACTTCTGCATGCATCGAATTCCATTGGGACATGAACATACGACCTGATGTAGTGGTTGATGCACGTTGCAAGGATTCAAAAATGCACCATGCTTTGCGGCATAGATGCCTTCATCATGGTGCTATTGGCAACATGCATTAGTTTCAAGTTTCAATGAACACCTCTTTGTTCTACGCCTGATTGGAGCCACGCAGCGTTCCTCTTTTTTCTGTTTTTATTCAAGAATACCACCCGTTTTGGGCTCCCATCTTACATCTCCCATCTGAACGAGAATGAGTTATGTATTCTAATGGATGGCTCCCCTCCACATATTTACGCCCAGCATCTCGGACACACCACTGAAACCCATAGTGAGGAGACCTGGGTCAAATAGTAGTTGCACATAGTTTGTAATTTGTTTTAACATACAGGGAACACCACAGGGGTGCGCTTTACTACTCCAGGACAATTCAGATCAAACCTGGATCAAATAGTTGTTGCAAATAAATGTTGTTTGTTTTAGCTTGCAGGGAGATGGGTCGGGCTTACCACATCAGGACAAGTCACATATATGTACCAAATTTGTTGGTACCCTTACAGCTCATTGAAACAATGCTTCATTCCTCGTGAAAAGTGATGAAATTAAAAGCAATTTTCTATGTATACGTGCATGCCTTTGGTATGTCATAGAGTAAAGCAAAGAAACTGTGAAAAGAGATAAATTATTGCTTATTCTACAAAGATATTCTAAAATGGCCTTGACAGATTGGTTGGTACCCCTTAGAAAAGATTAGAAATAATTGGATTATAACTAATTGTTATAATGTTTTCTTTAATTAGTATCACACATGTCTCAGTCATTCAGCCTATTTAAATGGAGACAAGTAGTCACTCTGCTGTTATGATCGTGTGCAACACACTGAACATGGACCAGAGAAAGCAAAGGAGTTGGTTGTCTGAGGAGATCAGAAAGAAAATTATAGACAAGCATGTTAAAGGTAAAGGCTATAAGACCATCTCCAAGCAGCTTGTTCCCGTGACTACAGTTGCAAATATTATTAAGAAGTTTAAAGTCATGGGACTGTAGCCAACCTCCCTGGATGAATCTGTGCAGGGCACAACAAAATGAAGACTATCAAGGCATTCTGGGGCGAAACATACTGCGCAGTGTCAGAAAGCTCTGTCGTTGCAGGTCATGGGTCCTCCAACAGGATAATGACCCAAAACACACAGCTAAACGCACCCAAGAATGGATGAGAACAAAACATTGCACTATTCTGAAGTGGCCTTCTATGAGCCCTGATCTGAATCATATTGAACATCTATGGAAAGAGCTGAAACATGCAGTCTGGAGAAAGCACCCTTCAAACTTAAGACATGTTCAAACTACCTGTTGACAGTTGTAGAAGTCTCATTGAGAGCTACAGAAATCACTTGATTGCAGTGATTTCCTCTAAAGGTTGTGCAACAAAACATTACGTTATGGGTCCCATCATTTTTGTCAATGCCATTTTCAATTGTTTTTATTATATAAAATATTCTGTTGAATCAAAAATCAAAAGCAAAGTCTAATTTCTATTAAAAATGGAATAAACAATGATGGATGCCAATTACTTTTGTCAGTTTCAAGTTATTTCCGAGAAAAGTGTGGGTTCTTTTCATGGAAGGGTACGAACAGATTTGTCCACGTCTGTATTGTTAGCTAAGTTGTCAAGCACAGCAAAGTAAACTACATTGACATTCACATGGTCTCCTGTTGTCTAAATGTTCTGGCACCATCTGTATTGTCCTATGAAGCAAACTCCGCCCATTTGGCAAGTAGGATAAAACAAACTATGGAATGTATTTGCAGGTCTAATAAAGAGACAAGGATCTTAATGTTCTCATGCATGAGACAGCTGGTGTGTTCTCATAAGCCTCTGTTGTTGTAGGCTTACATCTTCTCTTATCAGACAGTATTGATTAAACACTCTTACGCCTTGTGCTCAGTGGTGGAAATGAAAAGATGGTTTTACGTATAAAATATCTTAAATATACATAATATATATATATATATATATATACATACATCAAGTTGAATGAAAGGGTAGTTTAACATGTCAGAGAGAGAGAGAGAGATCAGGTTTCTTTGCGTGGTAACACCTGTAACCATAAGGTCTGTTTCACAATGTTAGAAGGCTGCCATGTTAGCATTTTCAGGTATGGCCTGTTTTTCTCTGCGGTGTTATGTCACATGTGTGGCAAAGGGAACATACAGGGGGGCGCAGGGCCCATGGTGCTACAGGGCCTACAGAGAGGTATGAGCATACAGTGGCTCCCCCTTCCTCAAAACATAAATGAGGTATCATCATTCAGTTATATAAATTCCTCCACCCAGGCCGATCCTGACCTAGCTCCGTCTGTGCTTGGCCAGCTGGCCGAAGGACTAAGGGGGATCCCTGGTGCTCAGTACTGCTAAACAGGCTTTTGTATGTGCTGTACACAACGCTTCATCACTGGCACTTTGGACAGGGTGAGGGCGCCGCTGCCAAAGGAGCTCCTAGCCGTTGTTCTTTTCATCTAAGCTAAGCCACTTGGCCCACAGATGCAGGCAGAACGGACAGGGAGAAGAAAGGACGAGCAGAGGGGCTTGTGGGAGATGGCAGGATTCGTCCCCGTCTCCCTCTGGGACACGTTTTCCCCTGCATTTTATCCTCGCACCCTTGGTCTGATTCACCGTGAATTCTTTGGAACACTTTGGTACTGCTTAATTTACATGTATGCCAACAGGCTTTTAATGTATTTAAAACTTGGAAGATGTTCAAAGGAAGCTATAATTCCTCTGAAATAGGCCTTTTGAAGGCTTTATCTTGTTCTTTCTCTTCTGGCTAATCTTGGAGCCCCTCAGCATGCCAGAGCAATTTTTCTAATGCCAATTAAGCTTGACATTAACATAAAACAGCTTTTTAAGTTTTTTTTTTCTTTTTGAATCAAAGAATGATGTTAAATGGACACTTATTTACACTCCAATCGTCTGTCTTTGGAGTTTCAACATTCAGCAACTTCAGAAAAATAAAGCACCCTGGTCTTTGTCTCCATTGTTA
This sequence comes from Hoplostethus mediterraneus, assembly GCA_034670385.1. NCBI lineage: Eukaryota > Metazoa > Chordata > Actinopteri > Trachichthyiformes > Trachichthyidae > Hoplostethus > Hoplostethus mediterraneus. The sequence continues at coordinate 10,273,211 of JAXDDW010000004.1, forward strand.
TTATACAAGTGAATGAGAATATCAAGGCCAGAAATTCCCTTAATAAGAACTCAACACATTTTTTTTGCTAATGAGCAGTCCCTATGGTGAGACATTACAAATTCTGCTTTTTGTCCAAATGAAGGTTATGCTATTAATGCAGAACATGTTGGCAGTTTCTTTCATTTCTCTCATGAACTGTTGTAATTGCCATGGAGTTGTGTTAGGAATCAATTAATTACCATTAGGGCTTCACTCCAAAGCACAGCGAAACACACAGCAAATGGTTTTTCATTAGCCACAAATGTGCAAATGTGACCCAGAGGAGAAACATAAATTCTTAGCAGATTTCTCGCATATTTGTGTGGAAGTTGAAAGCCTTGTGCTTCCTTCACATGGAGAGCTGGGAGACATTCCACTCCCAGGGAAAACAGCCTAGGTCCAGATTGAGGGGAGCACTATGGGAAACCCAAGCTGCTATCTTATTTGGTTCTTGTTTGCTAGAGGTGAGAAAACCGGGGCCCAAAGGAATCTACAAACAAGTGTCCAACAGCTGTTGAAGGAGTCAATTAATTTCAGTTACTTTGTGCGGATTATTTCAATGATGAGAAATGGATTCATTAGGCAAATGTTTCCAAGGTGAAAAAGATGAAGTATAGTGGTTTATTTAGTCAAGATCTCAAAGTATGGGTAGGGTTGGGGTAGATGGGACAAGCAAATGGAAGGCAGCGGCACGCTAACAATGAAGTCAAACTTGCCCGAAATAGAATAGCCAGTGTGCGTGAAGATTAAAGAGGTAACTGTAACCTAGGGAAACCAGAAACAGCGGTGACAAAATGTCAGAGAACAACAACAACAACAACACTGGCTGTGGTGAAAGAGCCACAAAGGCAACTGAATACAAGGATTTAGAAGCCGCTTGATTGGCCATGAAGGTGCAAATATCCTAAAAATCGTCAAAGCCTCAGAATGATTCATTTTGAAAGATGTTAGCACAAAGATCTAACCAAAGGCAATAAATGATCATGTGACATTTTAGACCAGCTGCTTACAGTTGTGTATCAGGGGCTGATGTGCGAAGAATTAGACTAGTTTGGACACACTCCGAGTCTGAAGCCAGTGCGGCGCTTCAAACGTGTCCTTTTGCCCGTATGTACCTGCCAAACTTAATTTCCACAGCAAGTATCCTGTGCCTTAAGTTGAAACAGGCACCTAGGTGATAGAAGCTAAGTGGGAAAATGTGACAAATCCATCAACAATGAAGAGTGAGAATACATGGGTATATAGGAAGCCTTGAGACCAGATGGAGTAAAGGCTGATTTCTGATTTAAGTAAACTCAAACTGAGTGCCAACACATTCCTGAAGAAAGTTTAAAGAAGGTGGCTGTAACAGTGGTTGTCTAGCCTGGACACCTCAGTTGGTAGAGCGTGAGAGTCTCAGGGTCGTGGGTTCGATCACAGTGTCAACCGTAGTATATCACCTTCGTAAGTCGCTTTGGATAAAAGTGTCTGCTAAATGACTGTAATGTAATGTTTTCTTAGTGAGTAGTGCTGACAGGGAACAGGTCTCCAAGTAAAGAGGCTTTGAAATCGCTTCTGAAAAGTCCGCGAACAGGCATGTCTCAACACTCTGGTGTTTCCGTCTCGTTATCCGGTTCTTTAATCACATTTCTGTTTCTTTGTGCCACTGGTGTGACAATGCTTTGCTGCTGTCACACAGCCGTGCGAGTCACCACACAGCTACAGCAACTGTAAAGTACAGTTGCGAATCCTCGCCAATTCACTGCCTCAGAACAGAGCTTCCAGAATCACAGTAAGAGAGACTTTTAAAGGCAAGCCACACAAAGCGGGCTGTCATTCTGTCTCAGCAAAAGGCAGAGGAATACAAGAGCAAACAAGATAATTTGCAAACTTCATAATTTTCTTGAAAGGAAATAAAGAACCTTTCCTGTCCCGAAGTATGAGACGGAGCATAAAAAAAGTGGGAGTGCAAACCATTAGCAGCTAGTCACCCGCACTGATCGTCAGCATTAGAAAGTGCTTTCAAGTCTGCTGGCTGTCAGCAACTCTGGCAGCTTGGAAGAGCTTAGCTTCTACTCTGAATCTTAGCGGAGGGGCTGTGGTCGGCAATGACAAAATCAGTTTGAACTCTTGCGTGGACGATCTGTGAAAAGGGGTTTCGGATCAAAGCAGCCTAAGTGGGTCAGAATTACCTTGACCATCTGAGAACAGTCACATTTTGAAGAGGGTGGGGGGGTTTAATCTGCAATATAGAGGGTAGATTAACATTTTGCAGAGAAGATCCCTCCCAAAGACGTCAGATCAAAGCGTGCTGAAGCTTTTTTTTCCTCTTTTCCAATGTTCTACTGGCTCAGTGTTAATTTAGTAATTTCGTTGGCGCTTTCCCCCGGCAAGGCCAAAATGTGTTTACCTTTGAATGTTTGCTTTACTTTTCATATGAACTACAATGATGAAACTCTTGTTTATTTTGGTCTTTTGGACTATGAAGGTTCATTACCACCTCTAGCGTGTGACAGTGTAAACGTCTCTGGCTGAGAGGTGTTTTATTATACACATCTGAGAGAAATGACACTTAAGTTGGGACAGTTTGCTTACATTTGGAAGAGATGCTGATAAATTCCTTTGAATTGCAAGCGGTTGAGAGCACATTACTGAAAAGCATCTATGACTTTCCCTTCTTACAGTAAATCCTCTCATAGAATGTAAGGGGAATGCAATTTCTTTTGCTTTTTTAAAGATTTTAGCTTTTTACCTATCATTTCTAATGCATGTGTGCCTTCCTGTTGTCACCTGATCACATGCTTGATGAAATCAGCAAACTAATTCAACTGATTTAGATTGAATTTTTTTCTCTTGATAACAGTCCTCAATAACTCTCTCACCACCGATGTATACAGTGTGGAAGAGAAGCAAAATCGCTGACAAAACCTAATCCAGCCTGTCCAGGCAAAAATTGTTTGGTATTGAAGCGGTAATGAGCCATGGCAGTTGCTCAATGGGAGCTCTGTATGAGCAAATGAACAAGAGGAGAGGAGCCATAATAGATTAAAATCAGACAAAAACCTGTATTGACAAATCACTCCGGCTCTTCCTGTGCTTTCAGCAAAATCACCAGGAGGGAACAAATACATGTATGCTTTCCTCTTCTCCTGAGGACCTGTCTACTCTGCTTATAGCACCTTCAGACATAGCCGCTTTCTTCAACTGTACCTCTATGTAAAAGAATAAACTATACTGCTTCTGTGTGAAACAAAATTTTCCCGTCCTTATTTGTTTACCTAGAGATATTTAGTTGTATTAACATGCTTGTTTCTAAAAAGTCCCTCCGTATAAGAGTATATATAATGCCTAAAATGTGAATGTAATTAATGTTTTTAGCACCTTTTGCCACGGCTCCTCTCTGCAACTTTGCTTCTTTGGAAATTGCAAACTACAGAACGAAAAAATGTTTTATGGTAATGGAGGATTTCAAGCTACTTAAAGTATCTCGCCAGAGTTCATTAGTAGAGGTGATTTTTGTTTTAACCTAGGCTGTGCTAATTCCAGCCTGGCCTTTGGTATATGTGAAGCAGTGCTTTAAAGACGGCTTGCGTTTGAAGCCTGCTGGTCGAGCTGTTCAAAGCTGCAGCTGTTTTTGGTGGTGTTTGACAGCTATAATTGATGTTTATTTTGGCATCGAGTTCCAGTCCTTTCATGCAAATGTCCTGCATGCAGTGAAATGGGTCAGGGCAGCACTAGGTGGGCACAGTTTGTGTGTACCAGGATGAGAGCAAAGTGCTTAACGAATTTACATTTTAGATCATAGAACCTCAACAAGCAGAGCACAACAAAAAGCAGCCACGCTAACGCTTAAAATTAAAAATGGCTTCACTGGTCTCCCTTTGATTAGATAATGGACTAGGAAAGCATTGCGCTGCACATTAAGATGTCCTGTATCATGAAATAAAGAATCATTTTCTTTGGTTTTTCCTTCTATAATGAATGAAAAACCAAAGAAAAGGATTCTTTATTTTACTATATTTTATTTATTTTACTTATTTACTTATTTTACTCCTTTACTATATAATAAAGGAGGTATGCCTAATCAGATAACCTTGCTATAACATTTACTTGCACCTTCTATGAGAGAAATTTCCTTCCCATCCACTTCTTTCTTCTTTTTTTCCCCTTAAGAAATGTTTTTTTCCCCCCTTAACGGTAAGTGGTGCTGTGGCCCAGTCTGCCCAGTCTGCCCAGTCTGCCCAGTCTGGCAACCTGCAGACCTGCAGAAAGTGAGCCGGCTCAAACACATTCCGGCTCACCGCATGTCCACCCCCCACCACCACCACCGCTGTCCCTCCATCGTTTCCTCTCTGCCAGGGCTGACATCACCGGGGAGGCACGCAGGGGCCTCCTCGTCTGCTCCCAATTACAGCCACGCAAACTCCTCCACGGGAAAGACTTCAAACTGTTATGAAACCAAGAGGAACACCCTGAAACCTCGGATAAACAAACCGGGAATGAGGCTCGCCACCAAGCGGCTCTGGCAAGGTGTGGATTTGTGCACTCATCCAGCAACACTCCGCTTCAACACGATAGGTATAATATTATCTGAGGCAGTATTAGAGAAGACGATTGGCTGTGGGGAAAAGTATGATGTTCTGAAATAGCAGAGAAATTCAGAATGAGCAGCAGCACCGTAAGAAAGCAATATGTTATTAATATCTCTCCTCCCATTACCACTGAATGTCTGTGAGAATCAACAGGGCAGTCTGTTTGACTCACACTTGAGAATATAATATAATATAATATAAATTATTTCTTTTGGCTGATTCATTTTTCAGCTTTTATAGATGGAGGGAGATCGGTACTGAGAACGGAGAAAACATGCCTAATGTTGGATTAGCTGCCCTACGATTTTTAAGGTCAGAGTTCTCGTAGCAGTCATCATGTATCAAAGTCAGATACAGTACATGAGAAGCAACACAGATACCATGGAAAGCCTGCTTTGAACGTGCTCTGGCAACAGTTCACACACAGGCATGGGCATACAAATAATGACATGTGATTAGAACCGTAGCTGGTTTTCAGAACTGTACACATAAGAAGTGATTGGTTTATCAAATGGCAAAATTCACAATATACTGTATCTAGTGATGAAAAAATATTCCTTTTAGTTGTGAAAAATTCTGAAAAAATAGAATTTTCTTGCTGATATGTGCAATGAATACAGTTATAACAAAAAACATATTTGCATTTGGCAACAGTTTGTGGTTTGGACGTTTATCTAACGGATGATGTGTGTGTACCCCACTGGCGTGCTGTTGCAGCTTTCCCACACCTCTCTCTCTGTGTATCTATGAATCGTATCCTAGTGGGTCCAGATGAGGCTGTTGGCTACACACACTCTACACGCACTAGAGGGTTTCGGTGCTGTCAGGCAACGGCACAAGTGGAACCACCCACGTGTTTTTTACTGTTTTACTAAACCCGAGCCAATGAAAGTGTGATACCTCCGTGCTGATAAGAGCCAGTGAGGTAACGTTTGTGCGTATCAAGTAACTGTCACACACCGGGCTTTCCCAGGCGATTGTGAAGGCTGTTGTGATTGAGAGTCTCCCATGGAGAGGTGTGACCAATACGCTCTCCAGATGTTTACCAGCATGCAAAGGGAGACAGTCCTGACCCGCTCTGCCACCCCACGCATCAATACAATTTCTCTGAAAATTGATCTATAAAGTAATATTCTGCGATGTTTTCATGTCAATAAATGCCCATTTTGCTAGTCTCTATCTCTGATTGATATAACAGAATAGAGATTTGTAGAATTCAGAATAGTGAAGCGGGCAACAAAAGGCCTGATGTCCAACAGGATGACATCACTAGCCTTTCTAGACCCCCTCTCACCCTACCTTCACCCTACCCCCACATTTAGACCCAGGACCTGGACTACCAGCCATCCAGCCAGCCAGCCATCCAGCCAGCCAGCCAGCCAGCTAGCCAGCCAGCCCCTCTTTCTCTCTCCAGGAACACAGCTTCATTACGGAGATGAATTGTCTTATTGTGAAGACCCAACTGCCCCTCTCACAGGAGAGGGTGGGGCCTTGCGGGACATCCAGGCATCATGCGCTGACCCGGCTTCAGGGGTCAGTACACCCACTGTTTGAAAAGCATCTCACGTAACGCATCACCGGATCACTGCACCCTCTTCTCAGAGCGACCAAGGGCCTGCTTACAACAATACCAAGCATCTGCACACTAAGCGACATCATACATCAACACTTAACGAACATGTAGTTTATTTGGGATTAAACGTACCACAACCATAGTATGTCTTTTTGCACTGTATGTGAGGTGCTGTTGCCCTTGAAGCATGTCTCTCAGTATGCAGTATATGAAGAATGCACCAATGCCACAAAGACAATTTCCTGTACATCTTTTGTACTTGGTCATTAAAGTGATTCTGAGTCTGTTCAATGTTCATGATCACCAAAAGAGCTTATGTGGCGAGTATAGAAATGGAACTATTCTATAACTGATTCAGGATGTTTAAACTATAATCCCTCCTCAGTGCTCGCTATAGTGCTGGCTAGAAAGCCTAATGCCGTAGCCAGGAACATTTGAGAGGATGGAGTGCTAAGCTGGTATTTGGAGTCCTTTGGGGACACATTCAACAATATAACTGAAAACAAAGTGCAGTGAAGTGAAACAGTGTTGAAAAACTTTACTGAAGTAGAAGTACTGCTTCTTGAGATAAATTTAACTTGGGTCGGTGTAAGAGTTTAGAAAATTGTCAGTGTAACAGAAAAGAAGCTGAGAACAGAAAAGCCCACTCAAGTTCTTTGTTACTTTTTTGTGATGTTTCAACATCTTCTCCAAAATGAGCAGCTTACCCATTTTGGCACAACTACTCTATGTAACTAAAAAGTACATTAAGTGGTCTTAATGAACACAGAAAAAAGTCCACAAAAATGGAAAAGTACTTCAAAAATATACTCAAACACAGTAACCGGAAGAGTTGGAACTCATAAATAGCAAAATGCTTGTTTGGACATGCTCTCCCCACACAATGACCCATGTAAGGTTTGGTCTTTGTTGAAAAGATTGACCGTGTGTTGAATTCAGATGGTCAGTTACTGCCGTAGAGGGAATTTAGGGTCTTTGATGGTGGTTTATTTGTGGACCAAGAGCTGACCTTGGGTATCATTGTGTAGGCAAGAGGACATTTTCTTCCCAAGGCCTGTGCAATCATCTGTTGGGCCCCGTCAGCTGTATCAAGTGTGTATGGAAAGTCAGTCCTCTTGCTATGTGGGAAGTGAGTTGGGCAGTAGGCACGCAAACCCTTGGAGGCAGACATCTGTGGAACGAGTGTGGAGAGTGGGGATGGTTGGAGAGAGTGTTTGATCAGGTCCTGGAGGAAGCAGAGGTTTCCTCTTGCGGAGGATACAGTCCAAGTATGCCCCTGTCAACAGCACAAACCCATACACCTGCCCCTGTCCACTGGGCAGTAAACACAGGGTCTAGCTAATAGAAACACTGCATAACGTATCTCACACAGTCACAATACTGGAAAATAAAAAAATAGAGACTTTTTTCAAGTCTTCAAAAAGCTGACTGAGCATGCTTGATCTTTCAAATGCATACAGTGTTCTACTGATGGTCGCTGAGTAGCCCCACTGGAGCAGTTGGGGGTTACGTGCCTTGCTCAAGGGCACAACGACAGTGGTTGTGGTGGGAGGGTGAGTGTTACTTAGTCGCTTTCCCGACCCACATTTTCCCATCTGGTCCGAGGATTCAAACCAGCAAGCTTTTGGTCAGAAGCCCACTTGGCTACCGTTGCCCCATATAACCCAAATGCCTCAGCCACTTTTGGTATGGTATAACATCTTTCTCTATAAAGGGATTGGCTTTTTTTTTCATCTTTATTGGTCCAGGGAAGCGTTTTTCATGCCCACCCTGCTATACATTCATACAATTACACACATTCACACCTGGGAGCTGACCAGTACCACCAGTTGTCTACTGTTGGCAACTGAGCAACTATTATTATTACTGCTATTGTTGCTCCACTCATATCAATCAACACATAGGCTTAGGTCATTTGAAAGACAGCTTGGAGATGAAATCCCAAAGAGCGTGGAATGAATTTCGGCCATTGAAATCCAACTTTGCTCTGTCAGTGGGGTGAAATTCAAGCGTTGAAGCTGGCACATACTGACTACTGACACATACTGACACACTGACAGAAAGTATGGTTTGTGCCAGAAATAGTGCCATAAAAGGAATCAATCTGCTTTAATATTTGTTCATTGTAACGTACAGTCGTTTAAACATTTTATAGAGGTAGAAAGAAGCCAATAAAGAATTAGCGTTGCTTTTACTGCTTTTCTTCTGAAATGCCCTCGCTGCTTTTTTGCCCGGCAACCACAGGCAGAATTCTGTGGGGATGACTACGAGCCAACTCAGAAATGTTTTATTGTTGTGGAAAAATTATTTTAAGTACTTGCTTTACAATGCTGCTTGAGGCATGCCTATTTCTGCTGACAGCAATGCGTCGCTTTTGTCTGGTTAAAATATATGCTTTACAAGATTTTTTTAAGTAAACACATAAAAAGAACAATGTCAAAGCACTCTGTTGTGAAATGCTCTTTGGAATACGACAAGGCCTGCTCTGAAAATGCTCCATATAATATAATGTTTTTCTGTGGAGTTCAACATGGCGAGATCAGTGAACGTACCTGATCACTTCCCAGTAATACTGTGCTCTCTTTGAAGAAATGCAAGTGTGATGGCATCTGTGTGTATGTATATCTACAAGCGGTGAAGACAAATGGATGATAATTACCTGAATAAGATGAAGATTGCATTATTGGCCTTTACACTGGAATTTGTCTGTCCATATATCCCTCATACATAGGCAGTACACGTTGGCATTTTGATCCCAGATTGAATCACCTTCTGTTTATTGGTTAGTCTCTTTGCTTAGAACACCACCTAAGCCCCTAGAGTACCACAATAGGCAACAAAGTACCCTTTATCTTATCAATTACACTTTACACATCACATCAAAACATGCAAAACCATTTGGGAGCAAATGACCGCTTGAACTGCTGAAGTCTCTTCCTAGTACCTCTGCTGCTGGCACCTTGCCTTGTAGGTCTCTGTGGTTTCACAGCTGAAGTCATTGGAGGAGAGGAATTGTCTGGAAAATGTATATTTTGTTTCATTTTCAGCCAAGTGCAAAAGTGCTAAGGAGAGATTGAAAGATTAGAGGTTTGTGTTGCAATCTGCCTAATCGTCCTTACACTATCTACAACATTTGATGAAGAATAAGCTGCAGTGGATAGCTGCAGGATAGATAGGGACCTTTTGATGGCTACCACTGTGCTTGTACATTAGCTACCTCCCTTGCTGCTTAGTTAGTATTGGTTTCTATTGTTACAATATATACTGGTTCCAATCAGTTCTATTGTTTCCATTGGATTCCTCTCTTGCCAGTGGTCTGTATTCAGTTCTTCCTCCTTTCCAATATAAATAGAAAGTTTCCCGGCTTCCTATGTGTCTGTAGGTAAAAGGTCACAGGTCTATCGAGAGGAAGTCTTACTGCAACCAGAGCTTGTGGACTCACTGCCCCAAGCCATAGCCATGTTATTCTGAACAGGCCTCTTCGCTGTCGAAGGCGCTGGTAAATATTTGGGTATTAGTCGGCCATTGTTTTTCTGCGAGGGCTTCGGCCTTGCATCTCATGGTGAATACCCCGAAGATGATATAACGCCGAGTGCAATCCGATCGCGTCCTCTGTGACTGAACCCGAGCAGAGAGTGCATTTTCAAAGCCTGCTGAAACTATTCAAAACACAAGCGACCCGTTAACAGCCCGGGATAATGAATTCCAAGGCTGTCCGGGGCCTCAATGTGTGGGAGACTCAGAGCTTAACTAAATAAACCTTGTCTGGCTGAGTGGCCCCACTGGTGCCCGGGCCCTATGGGGACGAGAGCTGCCTGGTCTCTCACAGGTCACTGGGCAGCCCGACACTACTGACAGCCTCATTTACCCCGAAACCCACCGTGACATCCACTAGCAATATCCCTGCAAGTCACACCTCTACTCTGTCACGACGGATAGGCTACTGTTGGCAAGGGCATTGTTAGCGGCTCAGCTTGAAATGATAAACTGTCTGCGGAGGGTTCATAGGAGATGCGCTGGCTGGAGCTGATAGGAGAGATCACTAGTCTTCCCCGTGGTGGGAGTGGCAGGCTCTGATTTTTTTTCCCTTCTCTTCATTAACTATTCACATTTGTACCTTATGTGCAGATCACCATAGCTGCTCGACGTGAGGCCAGGCAGTTCAAAGGCAGTGTTGCTTGGAAGTGTGCGAGCCACCCCAGGAGGCGCCGGGCCTCGGACACCTGCAGAGTGGTGGGTGCTGAGAGCTTGGGCGTGTTTGGATCAGGGACTGAAATTTTCCTCTGAAGATGAGGAAAAGGTTTATGGCGTGCTCCCATGAGAGCGTCTCCTGCTCTTTGAAGCTCCTGTCTTGGTGGCTGCTCTTATCTCAGGAAAGGATTATTTTATCTCCTCCTGTTCCTTTCTTTCTCTCTCTGTCTCTCCGTCAACTCGGGTTTTGCCCTTGCGTGGATCTCTTAGTAGATCTTCTCCTTGCCCTCGCTCTTTCACTCCACTCCATTCCAATTCCCCCCTTTCAGAGTACACCCAACCCCTCTTTTCACCACCACCCCCACTCTCTTCCCTCTTCTCCCTCTATTGCTCCCCACTCTCTTTCTCTTTTCCCCTATCTCCTCTATTCTCCCCTTCCAGCACATGACAGACTGTGTAATTAATGAGCATCATAAACCTCTCTTTCTATTAGCTACCCATTAGTAAACCTGGCAAGCCTGTCATTTTGGACAAAAACACACAGCTCCTTCATTTGATCCCAACATCAAAGGGGGAACCCCACTGTTTTCGGCTGAATACACTAATTGTGTCCTCGTTCTGGATGGGGCTACACCCCCACCGCTTCAAAAAGCAGCCAGTGCCGAGTGCAGATAGTAAAGAGAAGTACAGAAGCAGAAAGTATTGATTATACAGGGCTAAATTTGGAGAGTTTTTTTGACGTAGGAGAAATTAACATGGTCATTCAGCGGCATGCCTGAAGTTTGTGCAAGTGTGTGTTTATTTACTACGCATCATTTGCTCTATTTAGTTCTACTGTGGATGCGTTCTGCAGAAAAAAAACCCTCAGTGGGCTTAAGGCCCTGTTAAGAGTGTTTTATACGCCGCCGTTAACAGATAAAAAGGAATTTTTAAGTGGGACACTTAGGTTTCCCCTCTTTTACACTACAAGCCAATAACATAAAGTACTGGATCAGCAATCTACTTAAGTAGCATCCGGAAGATTCCTTATTTCTGGGGTTTATGTTATAATTTCAGCACCTTCACTTATATTTTGTGCAGCGATATGATGTTTTTTGCTCATATGTCAAAACAATTTATGAGCAAAAAGAGATTAAATGAGTTAACTCTTTGAACTAAAGATTTCCCTAAATATTGATCGCAAAACAACAAATCACAACCTGTCATCGCATGAAACAAATACGTGTCATTGGTTTTAAAGCTTCAATGAATGTACTTTGTCCTTCTTTGTGTGTCTCGTATTTGGAAGCACACCAAATGCACTCCATGCTCATTCTAATTGTTTTATGACGCAGTAAGATGTTGGCTAAAAGCAAAAAAAAAATATGACAGCAAACAGACAACACTATGGTCCAAAGCCTCTTTTACTTAATACAAAAATGACAATGTTTCTGTAGAAATGCTGTTAGTTTTTAATAAATGAAAGATGTTTAGAGGTTGCAGGTTATACTATTTGCTAAGACAGGATGTGCATCTAAACTATGCTCATTGCTGTAAAAGCCCAAAATCATTGTCATTTCTCAGAGGATAGGTCTGAGCTATAGGCTTCCAAACAAATGAAATGGCCAACGCATGCCAGGCTGCATTTCCCTCCCTGCGGACCCCTTGCCTGACACATCTCACCCGGGGCCGCCACAATGGGCTGAGTCACCGCGCTGCAGGAGTCAACACTGTACTTCAATCACGATTGTCTTCTGCCCTTTACAACATCATGCCCTTTTGTTCCTCAAGATAAAGGCAACAGTCACATGTTTGAGGTTTAAGCGCCCGGCAGCTGCTGTCCTCTCGCTCTATATGCTTCACACCCCCCCTTCTCCACCACCATGTAGCATTGCCTCCGGTGGGCTCTCCAGGCATCAGGCCCCTAACATTGTTACAAGGACATAAACACAGACAAACCATTAGATCCCCCTGAATCTGGCAGCCTGAATGCCCCCCATTATGCCTGTTTCCAGGGAGAATGCAGGGTTTTATGGTGGAATGAGCTAGGCTTGGCCACCAAGGTAGGAGCTCCCCCAGGTCAATAAATACCTACATCAATCAGGCAGGTGTCTAAAGATCTTTGCTCTAATCCTGTGGAGCTAAACCCCACTTTTTCCCCCCAAAAAACCCAAAAAAAACCATTAAAAAAAAAAAGGATCTCCACCACTATACAGATTTCCACTCCAATACATATCTATATAGGATTGACTGGTGAGTCAAATATTTCCTTTTTGTTTTACTCTTTGTCGTCTTTTGTTTTTACATTTTTCTCAGTCTGATTTGATGATGTGTCAAGCTAAAATAGTGCACATCCCAGGAGGATGAGGTTGGTTGGAGGTTTCGGGGTCCATGTCCATGAGATGGAATTCTGGCTTTAAACCCCCGCCACCTCCTCTCTCACAGGCATCAAAGGCGAAGCTCGGAAATAAGGCCCGCAAAGCCATCTCTCCGTTGGCCTCTTCAAAGGACAGGAAGTGTGTCAGAGGGACAGGCCTTCTTTTCCCAGCGAATTCAGGCGAGTGGCTATAATAACAAGCTCATCTGTGTGTCTGTGGCAGGCTAGTTCAAAGGGGAGCCTGATTCCTCTTGGTACAACATGTGATGATAGACTCAGGATGCGGAAACCGCTGTTTAGCAGAAATGCACTTGGAGCGCTGTATCAGGGACGTGCATCCAGTGTATGGTCACGTCCCTAAAGAAGTTGAAAATACCTCCCTGAAAAATTGGGGCCAGATTACATTTTTGAGCTTGACTTCCCTGAAAATCATCCCAACTCAGTTACACTTACATATACCACCTTTGGGTAATCCGTCCCTCAAATAAGTGCAGGATTTTAGCAGACTTCCTCTGCAGGTAGTTGCCTGGTATTCAGTGCCATGCACATTATGCTGAAAGCTCCCGTATTGAGCTGCCCTCACGAGTTTCTCCTTTCTGCTCTGTTGCAGCTGAATGCAGAGTGAGACAGCAGAGGCCACGGGTTACCAACAGGGCAAGTGTACACATTCAGACATGGGAAAATGAGGATGTCAGTAGGCTGGGAACTCACCACAAGTCACCAGTCAAATGCTAGTAAAACTTTTCCTGTGGTTGGTTAAGTCTTTCCATCGTAATAGCCACTGTGGCGAGTTAACAACCATTAGGTTATTTTCTGTTTTCAATTGGATATTGTCCTATAAAACCACATTGGCTTGTAAAATAGTCAAAGCCTTGTGATTTTGGCTTGTGCAAAATAAGTTAGTTCCTGCTAAATAAAGTAGTCCTTTTGTGAAATGGATGTCCCTGTGGTGTCTTCATATATCTGTCCACTTAGATTTACACACTGCTGTCTGCAGTAACTGGTCACTTAGTGTAGCTGAACTGTGTCTGAGAGGGAGTTTCAGTTGACTGGAATAGTTCAGTTGTCGGTGCAGCTGAATGTTACTCTTGGAGAGGTACAAGGGGAAAATGTCAGATACGCAGAGTGAAAAGACACTTGTGCACCGACTTAGTTTGCAAAAAATACACAATTTAGTTCATGAAGAGAGCAGAGCATGGGACCATTGATCTTATCTTCAGCTCCACGGGCTGTGAATTTCCTCTAATGGACCGTAGCCTCGTGTTTGAGGGTGCATAGCCTTGGCATGCTGGAGGCATATGGGTGCAGGTAGGGCAGACCAGACTTGTAAACTTAAACACAGCCTTGACTGTAGAGGCTCATGGTAATTTAGGGGCCATTACCGTCAGGCCATGTGGGAGCCATCTACTGAAATGGTGCTATATTTTGTCATTTAAGCAGCACTTCAACCAGCCGATTTGCTTTTTCAGCCATTTAGTTTGAAGATTATGTCCTGAAATTGAGCAAAGCGTCCCCTAAGATTTTAATCTGCTATTTTTGGACTTAAAGGGGAAATCCACCTTATTAACACATAAAATACATATGAAGAGTTTTGCTCTGGAATTAGATATCCACATTTTGAAAAAAGAGACACCTACTCATACTCATAACACATTGATAACATATAGCATAGTAACTAATCTAAGCCTTTAGTTGACAAAATGATAATGCTTTTACAGTCTGGATCCTCTATTTTTTTTTTTTTTGACATAATGCTGTCGAAGATGAGCTTCAACAAAAGGTTTTTTGTCAACAGATTTGTTGACATTTGAAAATAACTCTCTAAAGACACTTTCTGGATCTGCTGCACTGATACAGGAGCCCAACTACCAATTTATGAAGCTGTGTCACATTGTAGCCCTGGCAAGTGTGTGTTATGGTAGTGACATTACCACTAACAAAAGGGCAAAATCTAAATCCCAAGGCAAGTCCCTGCATCAAATATCATCTACCTAAATATCATCAGCTACCAACACATTGAAGCTCGACTAAAATTTTGGGGACAAGTGGAACAATTACTGATGACTTATTTGGTCAATGTAATAAATTATTAGACCAACTATCAGCTCAGATGGAACATTCTCCATTGAAATGATAAAATCGACATGGTCATATTTGGACTCAATTAGGCTAAGGTATGGTAGCTGCCAGAGCTAGGGAGTGAAATTAAAGTTGTTCCTGGAGCCTCTCAAGGGGCTCTGGAGGGCCCAAGACGCCCGTTGGAAACCGCAGGTAATACAACACAGTCAGACGGGCTGCATCTTGTCTAATCTTGGGTAAGGTGTCACTCGTGATCTCTCAGCGGTTGAAGTGGATTTTTTCGTGACGCCTCTTCTGCGCTTTGAAGGGAGACGAAGGAAAAGCTGAGATGTGTCAAGCGAGCCAGGGATTGTCAAATTAATACCGGAAGTTAGACGCTTTCAGAATAAAAGTGTAAAATTGTCATTTAAAAAATACAAACTATTAGGATGCACAAATATTAAAGCTCCCATTCCGTTGGCTTCGGGGACAGCTTTTCAAGATCTTTCCAGTTTTTCTTTGTCAAAGTCTTTCTTTATGCATTTGGCGGCCCTACATGTCTTATAGGCTTATATGGCAATGGATAATCAATATGGTGTGAAAATGACTATTTAGGAAAAACAATAGCAATTCTTCCTCCTCAGATATATTCTTCATTGTCACTTATTTTGTATTACTCAAAAAACAGTCCAACGCGTTCGCCGGCGAAGAGTTTCATTTTGAAACATGTGACAGGAAGTCGTATATTTTGTCGTGGCTCGCTTGACACTGGCGGAGGTCTGGATCAAAGGCTCGTTTGGCTCTCCAGCCGTAGGATGTAGTGAGCGCTGCCTGCTCTCTTTCCCCACGGACGCGCCTCTGTCTGGATATCGCTGTTCTTTTTTCTTTCTTTCTTTGGATTATATTCATCTCATGGTTTTCAATACCAACTCGATGTATAGAAATGGGTAAACTGCACTCGAAACATGGTAAGGTTTTTCATTCCGACTGTAGTTGTTCTGATCCTGAATGCGCACTGCTGCTGCGATACTTTCGAGTAACACTATTCATTGTACTCTCTTTTTTCTCTGAAGCTGCTATTTGTAAACCGAGGGAGAGTCCAGAAGGTAAGCGCAATCATTTCACCCACAGATTATGATACAGCCTAGTATTTATTGAGGATATTTGATAGTTTGGGAATAACAGCGCAGTTTTTAGAGTCTATTCCCAGTACACTGAGAGCATTACGCGGGGCAGCGTCCGACGGAGACTCTTTGATGATGGATTGCTACAAGAAACATGAGAGTAGATATGAGTTACTGTGGTTGTAATAATGCACTTCTTTGTTTCAGGCGACAGTTTTGTAGTCAATGCCTGTTTGGCGAGGAAAGGAATCGACGACTGGCTTGTGAAACAGAAATACTATTGCACGGGCTCTCGCCTCGAGCAACAGGGCTGTCACCACAAGAATAACTGCGGCTTGGCTACCCGGGTAAGTACAATGGTACCCAAGAGGACCACTCACTATTTAGTTTGACTTACCATTGAGCGTCGCCGCATATTAGGAGATCACTGTCCCGCTCGAGTTGCTTTATCTTGTGGGCTCCTGGTGGTGCTCGTCCGCATCTCGCACCTTGAAGGCAACTTTTTGCGGCAAGTTTTCAACTTCGCGCTTCCATAAAGGCTTCCCACCTTTGGTTATTCATAGTTGCACATTTCATTATGTAGTTTATTGTCTCAACTCTGAAGTCGCACACACTAAAAACAAAACAACCGGTATGCTGCAGCTTTAATTTTTCACTCAATTCTTCCTCCTAAATTGCGCTCACATAAATTTTCCAACGGATTACTGGGGGGCAAAGGTCCCAAGTTATTGCAGTGGTGAAAGGCTGTTGTTTATATTCCTGTCTGTTGATCCGCATAAAAACAGCCTGCCTGATTAACACGAGTAATACAAAAAATGATGAAAACCTGAAATCTCGTCGCTCTGCCATCCATATTGTATACATATGTGAATTATATTGGTGTTGCTGAGACTGGAAGTGTGAAATATTTTCCATTTGGCCATCAGTGAAGGTCCACTCACTTTTAACTTTTAAGAATTAAGTGAACACTCCAGTACAGGACCACAAAAACATTCAGGGTTTATGTCTGCTGCAATCTTCCCTTTCCTTGTCTGTCTCGTGAATGAAACCTCTAATTCACTTCGACTAAATGAAACCCCGTCTTTTAACACTCTAGGGTATTTTGGTAGATGTCTCGTCTACCCACGTAGGGAACAAATCTTGGTATCAGCCTATGAACAGATCCTAGGTTTTTTCCCAGGTAACAATAGATCAAGCCTGAGTTGAAAGAATTGCAGTCTGACAGTCTGGTGACAAGGGGGCATTGTAAAGGCTGGGCAGAAGTGTTGGAGGTCATGCTTGTTTTGTATTTTGGCATGGCTGTAAACACAGTGCTGTTGTTGTCAAGTGAGGAAATCCTTTGGAATTGCTTCAGAGGAGCCTTAAGCCTCTTTGGTTAGCGATGCTTTCCTCAAAGGCAGCATGTTTGAGAATGGGAGCCCATCAAAAAAAAAAAAATCCAGTTCCTCCACCCACGACCAAGACACACTGAACAGAAAAGCGTCTATTACATTTTGAACACAAAATAGTGAATTCTGTTTCAGTATGTGAAAAGAAGCCCAGTTTCAGCACAAGCTGCATTTCCTTTTGTCGGTCACCATTTTGAGGATCCTATCAGCCGTGGCATGCTACTGCTGTAGGTGTAATAAGCAGTCAATCATATTTTCCTCTCCCTTGCCCTCTCATTTGCTTTTTCATGATGACAGAAACTCTCGCTCTTATGGCATGCAGCCATTCTTGCGTACAGGCCATGTTTAAACTGATAATCAAGGAAACAAGACACAACGGCACATGAAAAAAAACAGATTCTCTGCTATGAGGAACCGAGGGCCTGCTGGTGACGAGCAGGCAAACTTCCAACTTGAGAAAGTGACCATCAGCCTTGACCTGGCAAGCGGAATATCTCCTGATCCAAGTGAGGTCTAAAGTCCACCATTGTTGTGTCTGCTGCTGCAAGGTGCATTTGATAGTAATACTTGGCCTGGCGGGCAGCGATGGTGTTGCGCGGTGGGTCGGTGATGAGAAATGCAGGAGCCCCTTTTTATGAGCGCCCCAGTTTGAGGTGACGTGCGAGTGATCAACCGTGGCAGTTAAGTGCCGCGAGGGGTCGGCACTGGCTTTACATGTTGCACGCACATGGTGTCACAGTCGCTAAGCCTGACATGTGCTCAGGGCTCCAATAAACATCTTCATATTGTAACGGGATCCCGCTCACGGCAGGCGCGGTGTCCGTGGGCCCTTTTTTGGGTGTCAGCTCAGTGGAGGAACATCTGAAACCACGTGATTGTTTTATAGAGCAGGTCGCCGCGGAGCAGCCACGCAACTGTGATATTTGTATTTTTGTTCTTTCACACTTGAGCATTTAAGGGACACTTCATAGAGCCCTCCATGGCTGCTTATGTGTGGAGTAGGGTTCATAACCTTTGGGCCCCTCTAAGCCTTTAAAGCCACATTGTGCAGTTTCAAAAATACAGCGGCATCAGAGTGAGCGTTAGTTTCTTTGTTACTGGAAATATGTACTTTTTGCAGACACATGTTTTTTTGCCCAACAACAGCGAATGTTTTCGTTTCCCAGATGGTGTGAAATGGGATTTGGCCCAGGATAGAAAAGGAGCCCGTGCTGAAAGAGCTGGATGTTTTTGAACAATTTGGACTTGGTGGAGTTCTGTTTGTATAAATAATTCACGTCTGTGTGCCTAATGGCTTTTATAGCTCGGAGGGAAAATGCATAAAAGAAGAAAGGTGTTGCTGACATCAATATTTATTTGGATGCTTTCCCTTTTGTTTTGGATCCAAAATCCTGAATATTTAATTTAAAAGTTGAAACCTTTTGTTTGTTGTTTTTGCACTATATCAAGTTGGATGAAGTTTTGAACTCTACCTGTAACTCTAAACTATAATTTAGATTTAAGATAATTTAGAGTTAAGACTGCGATAATGGGGTTAAAACTCCTAACCCCAAAGTGTCGTGAGATAAAAACAGAATCTAACCTCTTAGGTAAGAGAATGCGCGTCAAGCCTCCTAGCTTTAAAAGCTGTCCATCTTGTATAGGATACCTGGTGAGATAGTTATTTATAGCCGTTGTTCTTTCAGCGCCCCCTCCCAGCTGAATCGGGGTCCAGGAGAATGTGGGTCGGGTGTCAACAGTAGGGAGTCCCGGCTTGGAATTCTTTTGATCTGATCCCATTTTAACCGTATTCCCGAAATCCCATATTCCCTGTACGAAGAATGCCGGTTTTTTTTTGAGCACATTGTTTTGTAGCGCTGTTTACATCAGCGAGCTTTTGTTCCTTAATCGCTTCACACTGAAGTTGTGGATGAAGCGACGAGGATAGACTCGGGCTAAAAGGTACACTCGATGGCTGAGCGACGTTTTCATACTGATTCTACCTTTTGGTTCGTGCACGTTGGGCCACTTTTGGTCCTGGCGATGGTGAGTGGTATGGACAGGTGGATCTGTGGATCTCAACATGTGAAATCCAGACCATGTGAGCCCCGGCGCAATTTCTCCCCAGTGTACAGCATGCTGTCTACACCTACCCTATGAATTTGATATCTCATGTGCACCCCGTGGAATTATGTCGCCTTCACAGACATCGAGAGGGCCGGAGATTTTCACAACTTATGACTTGGCAGTTCAAATTTCTGCGGGGCCAGTTTGGTAGCTCCCCCCTGACGCCTCTCTAAATCACTCTCTAATAGAAAATGTTGAGTTTTTAAGTGCTCTGGACTGTGCCCTTATCTGACTGTCCCATGTGTTTGTAGTGCGTCAAGAGTAACTTGAAGGTTTTATTTTATTTGTCGAAGCATTTTCTTTCTTCCCTGCAAAGTTCCTTCTTTATAAGAAGTCACCCACTCCCCCTATCCTGTTTCTCCCCTCTTAGCCCCTTACCCCCTTTCTCCTCTCCTAGACTCCATCTGTTTCTTGAGTTCGCCCTGTGGCCCTGTGTAGGTTATGGTTGATGAAATGAGACTGCATTTGAAGTGGGCCATGCGGGGAGGTGTTTGTAGTGACACTGATGGCTCCTCCTCCGCTGTGAGGCCCTACCCTCTGTGTAGTAAAAGGAACCCCCCCCCCCCCCCCTCCAGTGAAGCTCACTCTTCTGGGCTCCCCAGCCTCTGCTCTTACTACTCCAAAGCATTTTTTCTTTCAAACACGCTTCCATCTAAACCCATATGAAATCCTAGACAAAAAGCAAAGGTACATCTGACGACAGAATGCAACTCAAAAGGGAATCACAGTGGAACTTCTGCCCCCCAACCCCCTAGTTTCACAGTTGGTTGCCAGTTCTGTGATTTTTTTTTTTTTTTGCAAGTATAAAGTTTTTTTGGAAGTAGGCCTAAAGCTTTTAAATGCATTCCCCCAGCCTCTGAGTTTGATAAAAGACATGGCAGGTTTTGCACCCCCTTCTTTTCTCGCTTCTACTGTCGTACTTTTCTCTCCTTGTCGTTTTCACAAAGCGAGGGCCCTTGTCTACGAGCTGAAAGCACCTTTCAAATGCAGACTCCTCTTCCTCTCTCTCCTTCTTTCTGTCTTCTCCCTGTGCGTTTTCTTTTCCCACTGGCTGGCCTCTTGTGCGTGCTGCGTGTCGTATGCCCCTCTCCCACCGGGCTCTACCCCCTCTGTGCTCCCCTGGGACCCTTGGCCTGTTGTTGCTCTTTGAAGAGGCTGGGAGAGAAGTTTGGAGCCACACTCTAAAGAAAAGAAAAGCCTTGGCCTTTGGGAGGAGTGTGTGTGTGTGTGTGTGTGTGTGTGGGGGGGGGGGGGTTGCAGCAGCACCTGGCTATAGAAGGGCTCTGTGATTTTTTTTCCCATGAAAAGATGGGGAGGAAGTCTTGGGTTGACGTCAACATAGCTGGGGGACTGGGAGGTTTGAAGAGGTGCAGGTGGCTTTAATGTCACATCCGGCATCGTATGTCACATAGATTACTCAGAGCTGGAGGAGGTTCTCCGATGTGACAAAGCCAAGTGGACAACTCTCATTTGTTGTTGTGAATAGTGGTTTCTCGAAAGGGTTTCAGTGAAAGACTGGTAATGGTAGAGTAAAGTAAAGACATTTGATCAGGTTCTTCCCTCTTTTTTTTTTTTTTACTTTTATTGTGCGTCTCTTAAAAAGCGACACCATCTCCTCTCCAGTTCTGGCCATGATACATTGTGTATCATTTCTTGATCCACATTATAAATAGTATCTTGACATTTGGCCAAAAAAATCAATCATTACCTGAAATTAATCATCCAGTATCTATAAAATTTAGAGACTCAAGTCTAGCGCCATAACTTGTAAGAGTAGATGTCACTTAATTTGATGTCTCATTTTAGAATGAAACTCTACGTACTGATTTATGTGCATGAACGGTTAAATATAGAGAGTGGGCATGTGGGTGTGGGGGCTTCGGCCATGGGGGTGGAGTGGTGCCTGTGTATGTGTGAATCTGTGCATGCATGTGCGTGTCAGGGTGCCGCATGTCTGGAATCAGCTGTCCGGATGCACTCGAGAGATCAAAGGCATCCGCGGGAATGTGCCTTGAATCCCGGGGGATTAGCAGCTGAGATTTGTGCTTTTGTTTCCCCAAATATCTGCTCACTGTGGTGCGACGGATAGCTGTTGATCATTTCAATGTGCCTCTCTCCTCGCGCCCCATTTCATGATTACGCTCACGCTGGAGTGTTTATTTCAGAGTTGGGAGACTTTCTGGTGGCATTCATTTGAAAATGCTAATTAACAGTTGCATTCTGAGGATGTCGAAGTTTTCTCTCCCTCTTTGCCTTTGTTTTGAAACGGGGGTTAAAGCCTCCGGTTTGAAATGGCCTACAATTGATGAACGTGTGCATATTAAATACTGTATCTGAGAGAGTCCTAATTAGTAGATAATCCGTCTAAATATAGAGTTCATTGAGCATTGGCGTACTGAAAACATTCAACTGTCATGGAGAGCAATACGGTGATAGATAGATAGACTGCAATTTCCCCTCGGGGACAATAAAGAGCCATCTATCTATCATCTATCTATATCGTCTCATAGAGATTATACAGCGGATAGTTTCATGCAACCAATCTGACTGGTCAAGGGCACAGCCAGCCGTGCTTTATTGGTCGCTATGCCAACTCTTGTGGTAATCAAGGAGTTAGTTATCATCCTTGTTTCTTGTTACTTCTGTCTAGAGGTGCACCGATAGTATCTGTAGTATCGGAATCGGTGCGATCCAGCTCCCTAGTACCCGTACTCGGATCGGCAAATGAAATTGTCCTGATACCGATACTTTAAAGAGCTGCGCTTTGGTGCAATAAATATTTTTTACGGCGGGAGGAAAAAGGTCTGCAGTGTAGTGGTTCTTTGATCTCAATGAGGCAAAGTGCCAGCTATGCCAAACTAAGGTGTGTGGCAGTGTCGTGAGTTGAGGAGAGGCCCCTCATGCCAACCACACATAGTCAGAAAAATACTAGAAGTGAAAATTTGTCACTGTCACTTTTGAAAAAAGGGTACATTCACTATAGAGTGCCCCTTAAATATATTCACTTAGGTACTTAGGTATCACTCAATAAACTAAAACACGTTCATCAAGATGCATTTTATTCTGAAATTTTGACTGTGTTAGTTATTATTCTAGTTGGCTTGACACTGGTAGGAGAACCAACATGAAAATACTGAAATGTCACCGTTTGTGAAAAAGAACATTCTGCTCATTTTCTACTTTATTGTTATCATTGTTATGATTTTCTTTTACTTGATTGAAGATTGTTTCACAATATTTAGTGCATATTTTGATCAAATGAAGCACTTGCTCCTGTAATTGTTTTAGAATACTAGGTGGCATGAGAATATTAATTGAGTTGTACTCAGTATCGGCTGATCTTCATAATAAAGTACTTGTATTGGTTCTGAAAAATTGGTATTGCTGCACCTCTACATGTGTTATTACACATGCATTGGTAACTGTAAAATTGTATAAAAGCTAGAATACACTTGGCGACGTTCTTTTCTGTGATTATGTCTACTTTGGTGCTGCCAGTGATACTTGTCTGCCTCAAACCTATTGCAACCAATTGCGATGATGATGATGATAACAGCTATGGCTATTCATAAGGTATTGGATTATGAAGGTTCACATTTATTTACAGTATGTATGAGAGTTGTCAAGAACCTGTAGGTCCAATATAGATCAGGTCAGGGATGGAGGGGAGGAAAGGGGAGAGAGTATGGGAGCGACTGTGGGTGACTGGGGCTCCTGCAGTGGCGGAGGTGGCTCCTCTGAGCTTTCCATGGGAGATCAGTGCCCGTTTTAATCACCCACTTAAAAGGCTCTGCTGAAGTGGGTGTTTAAGTGTTTAAACCCTGAATAATTCTCTCTTGTTTGTTTATCAGGTTCCCCTGCGGGTTGCGCTCTGGCCCGTGCAGTAAGCGTTGAATAATTTGACTGAGCACTCAAAGTGGCTCTTATAAATAGGACAAGATCAACATCTGCATAAAACTGCTATCAAGCTCTCATGAGAGTGTGCACAAGTATGCACATACACATACACATACTCTCCATTCATTTACTCTGTTATGTGGATCTGTTTATCAATACTAACAGACACAGAGTCCCAGCATGGTTCTCTTCCATTCCATTTCTAGGACATGATGGGGTCCACAGCTTGCATCAGCCCTGCTGTTGTATTTATCCTCTCAGTGTTGGAGAGCCTTGGTGACCAAGACCCTAAGGCCACCTGAGGTAGAGTGAATGAAGGAAGTGGGTTTAGGTAAACAGAGCAGGGAGAGCATTGTGCCTCCCCCAGACAGAGGTTCCAGGGCTCTTCAGCTCTTCCCGTGGCGCCGGGACTGGAGGAGGTCTGGATTGTCTGCTAGGGGATGTTTTTGGTGGAGGGAAAGCCAAACAGAGGAGCGGCCCCACTGAAAGGAAGGCTGTCCTCCCCTGGTGTGTTTATGCTCCACAGGTGCCACAGCCCAAACAGGACCTCACCCTGCAAACTGTCAATGAAGCAGGGTAGCCCTGTACTTCCCAAAGGGCCATTTGCCCTGTCTGTTAACCCCTCCACCCATTACTCATGTTGGAACAAACAGCAACCTTGACAGGAAGAGTACTTCACCAGATTGGAGAGAGTGGTTCCCAAGTCTGTAGGGAAATGCAAAGTAACAACAGGCTCCCTAATGCTCACTAGCCTGGGCTCTGTAGTTAAGCATTGGTTGTAGGAGTGGCTAGCGTATATGTATAGTATATCTTTTTTGTCTTAATGAATAAATACTGTCTCGTTCTAATATTCAATTATCTTATAACTCAGCTCTATCCAGGTTGTCAACTTCACTAACTGTAGCCCTAGTCTTCATCTGAGGTTCACTAAAAGCAGGTGTGAATGCTTTTTCCAATGTAATTCCAATTTCCAGTGTCTCTTTTAGCTCCTCGTTCTAAGTGATCTGTCTTGAGTTTTACCGTTCTGCCTTAGCTTTCCGCTGCAGTGCCGGAACCTCATGGATTTAGAAAAGAAAGATGTGTTGCCTGAAGCGATTGGAAGTGGAACAGACTGTTTTGTCTTTGATGCTTCAAAGCCAATCTGCCTGTATGCTGATGATGCAATGCTTTGTTGTGATGATTAAGCCACCATACATTCTGTGGGAGCTGTGAAACCAATAAAAGTAATATGTTCATTGGCTACATTTAGTTCTTGAGATGAAATTGAGAGAACGGGGATTTGTCTTGGCTCTGGTCCTGTGTCTTATTTTCTTGGTTTTCAGTGGTCAAATTTAGCACTAACTGTTGAAACTGTGTGTGTGCGTTTGTGTGCATGTCTCTGTGTGTGCATGCATGCATGTGTGTGAATGTGCGTGTGTGTACGTGGGTATAGGAGTTTGTTAGCAGTGCGCAAGTGTGAGCAACCTCCACTGCAGGTTCATTATGGTGAGCAGTGACACAAGCCACTAATTCCAGTCAGCTATGAATAGAAATGCACCTCTGGCACCAGAGTGCTTGTATACAGTAGTTGAAGTGTCTATTTCTGCTGCCATGTTTACTTGCTAAGTTGAAAAGTTGTCTGTAATTACAGAGAATTTAAGTCCACAGTTAAAAGGTCAGATGTGAGGGATGTTTAGAGGTGGTGGCTTGTGGCTGGCAGGATGTCTGCACTGAAGCATGCTGTGTGTGTGTGTGCGTGTGTACTTGCGTGTATGTGTGTGAGTGTGGGCTGAGATGAAGAGCGGCCACCTTGGTGTTGAGGTCAGTTGGGTCGCAGCTGTAGAAAAAATGGTCACCATGCACACGTCTGAGATTTTCCAAACTACCACCTACCACGTGGAGCTTTGCTGTTGGCTGGAACGGCAAGGCTTTGAGGAAAGAAGATGGCTCCTACCTGGTGTTGTTAGTGGTTAGGTATAGATGTCACTGACTATGGTTACACTTGTCTTCATGTCTTTTTTTGACATCTGATTGTGAAGGTTGTATTTTATGACACCTGTGCGTCTGCGCTAGAAAATTGCCATTTTCAAGTGTCTCCCTTAGCTGTACTTAAATCTGTCCACATTATGTTTTCCCAGTTTTCCTCCCCATCTCTTTAAATTGCTAGTGTCTGTATTGTGGCTAGATTGCATCCAGACTATGTAGGATTGCAGTCATGATGCAAGCCTGACCACTTCCAAATCTTGAATAGCAATGTGACACTTCCACCATTTAAAAAAATAGGACGCCTACTTTTAAAATATGACATTTCCTACATTTTGGTGGCTTGATCTAATGTATTGATAGATACACATCAAGGAACAATTTTGTCCCAGTATGGATATATAGCATTTTGGAGTGTAATCCTTCAGCTGTTGCCATTGACACGACAAGTTGCAAGAGGTGTTTCTTCTCAGTTGGTTTGGGTGAACGGTTGAAGTGCCTGTCACTTTCATGCTGCCCTTGAGGTAGACTTCTTGACTAAAATCCTGTCCCTCCCACGCTCTGCAGCACTTGAGACTGGCGTCTGAAGCCACCCAGACAACTTAAGGACTGTCTCTCTCCTCTAAGGATACTTAAACTAATTACTTAGAGCCCCTAGACACAGTGTAGCACACCCACCATTAAACAGAACACACACACACTCATGCATGCAAGTAGGTTTGTTGCCAAACATTTGTTTTCGGAGTGTATAATCTGTCCTATTTTTAAAATACTGATTGATACACAAGCACAGGAGACCTCAGGACAACTACTGTGTTCTTTTTGCTGGGGAAGTTAATGGTTCCAAAGCTTACTAATTTCCTTCATGGAGGGAGAGGTATCCTATTGCAGCACTAACCCCATAGGTCCTTGGAGATGAGGTGTGTCATTTTGCCCATATGACTCTCTCCTTCTCGTCCCTATTCTTTGGAACTGAGCTTCACTCTGAATTCAACAGGCCATAATGCTGTGATTTGTTACTCTTGGCTGACAGAGCCACCTGTAAATCAAAACCAAGTGACAGGCTGTCTCCATTCCCTTCCAATCCATAGCTCCCTCTTGGGAATGTAAGGTCCCAGAGCGGGTTCATGGGCTGGTGGAGAATGTGTTAGAGGAGTCCACCACCGGCTCACATTCCCCGTTAACCCTCTGTCTCCCAAGGCAGGTTCTGGATAAAAAAATGGAAGAGGCTTACTGTGCTCACACTGGCAGGCAACTCCATGGCCCGATAGCCGGCATGAGCTAGCTGATTGATAGCTGTAGCACCAGCGGTGTGCAGTGATAGGTGGGATATATAGCAACCATGTGTGATTGGCTGTTTATAGGCACTGTCACCCAAAAGTTCAGCTGCAGCCAACTTTCCAACGCTGACAAAAGAGGAAATGAGACGACTGAGGTTAAAATCGGTAAATGTTTCTCTGGTTGTAGAAAAAGAAATGCACTACCGGCAACTGCAATTGACTTCTCGAATTGCTTGAGGGCCGAACGCACAGTTAGACCCTTGATCTACACCTTATATCTTCTCCCTCTCCTCCTCTCTGGTGAGAGAAGGCTTTGATAAACAGTCTGATAAATGCTAATTGCTCTGGTTACATATTTTTCAAAGCTAATAAAGGCTGGTACCTTGAGAAACAAGCAGGGTTTAGTGCCTGAGGGGCAAGCAGAGTTGTAAAAGCTTATCTTTGCAGGTGTAAAAGTTTTGTAAATGGGTCATTAAAGCATTGGCCAACTTCACACATGAAACACAAAGAAGGAGAGGGGGAGGGAGATTACTTCAAATCAGCATGTTTCTGAAGCGCAGAGATGACGGCTGTAAATCTCTGCTAATATTCCACTGAGCCTTTCAGGAGGCAGCCTTTGATGTGGGTGAGGTAATGTGACCAGCAATGTTTGCAATGTTAATCTGACG
Source organism: Hoplostethus mediterraneus (assembly GCA_034670385.1). Classification (NCBI taxonomy): domain Eukaryota; kingdom Metazoa; phylum Chordata; class Actinopteri; order Trachichthyiformes; family Trachichthyidae; genus Hoplostethus; species Hoplostethus mediterraneus. Next base: position 10,300,406 of record JAXDDW010000004.1, read on the forward strand.
TGGAGAAATGACTGGTGGCTGTGCACAATCAGTCTACAAAAGGAAGGCATCCAATCACAGGTCTTATGGGCGCTGTAAAAAAAAATGAATTCACAGTCCAGAAAGCAAACAAGCTGAGCAGCACATGCGCACGGAAATGTTCACACCTACACATGCGCATGTACCCACACACACACACACACACACACACACACACACACACACACACACACACAGACACGTGTCTCTGGGAACTCTGTTGAGCAATGAAATGGAGTTCATTTGCACAGACACATAAAATGACTAAATATACGAAGATTTAACCATGATGTTTGGATACTAGGCTCTGCTAAACCACAACTTCTCCATATTCAGGGCTTCTCAACCTCACCAAAGCTGTGTGTGTGTGTGTGTGTGTGTGTGTGTGTGTGTGTGTGTGTGTGTGTGTGTGTGTGTGTGTGTGTGTGTGTGTGTGTGTGTGTGTGTGTGTGTGTTTATGGAGTCTCTGGCTGACCTGTCCAGTGAACTAGCGCTAACAGGGTAAGCCCTCTGGCATGTGCAGGCTACTCAAACCCCTCCGGCCTCGGTGTTGCTGACTATGCACGCTTTAATCATAGAGCAGCTTCCTCCAACCTGCTTGCTGATGGATCCCCAGTTTGTGGCTATAATTTCCTTCCTGGGGTGCAGGAAGAGGAGTGGGTGTGCCGTGACTGAGGGGTGTCAGGCATGGGGCCGCAGAGTCTGCTCCCCCCCTACCGCAGCCCACCGCAGTCTGTAGAGAAGGTGTCTACCATGCTCCTTCCAAGACCTCAAACTAAGGACCTATTTGTCCAAATGATGCTTAATGTCCTTGTTCGCTGTGTTTTTTAAAAGGGATAGTGGGCAGTCCACTTAACTAGTATCGCTGTTAGTCTTTTATGGCATGTAGATAGTGGATAGTGGTACAGATTAGATTGAGATACAAGAAACAAAGCTTGTTGTTGATCCCAGGCTAGTGGGGGCTTGCATGTGGTTCCAGAGACAATCTCTCGGCACTTTTGCTCTTGCTCTTCTAGTTGGGATTTGATTCCCACTGGATCCCACCCATGCTAAAAACTGATATGTATGTAGTGAAGGTTCTATAAGGTGCTTTGGATTAGAAAAAACATCCACACATGGCTTATGTTTTGTTAATGTGATATGTAAAGGACTCAACATCACAAGATCTATAGTCTGTGATCTCTGGAAAGGCATTGAGCTCCTTACCTAAGAAATACCTCAATGCATCATGTGATGATGAGCCTGATAGTGCCATTGTAAATAACAGGCTCATCAGGTTTGGCTAGAGAGACATGCAGAGACCTATATTAGTTTTACTCAGCTGCAATTCTCGATCTGTAGGCGTTGTATGAAAATTGGCCTCATGTCGTCTCTTTTCTCCCTAAATGGGACCGTCTCATGCCAGCTTCGCTACACTATATGATTATCTGAGATCTTAATTTCATGTGTGCAAACTGATCCCCTTTGAAGCCACGCTCAGAGGCAGTGGTTTCTTCACTACCTCACATCAACACCCTGTATCTTGGCTCCATCTCAGGGCATCGTGTTTTACCGCTACACGCTGTTTTGTATGAGGCTCTCTAAAGCTGGTGGAAGGTGAGGAGCAGTTCAACGGGAAGAGAAGATGAGATCCAGGTTCAGTCTCCTGTCTGGTGGTGACGTATCAGCGCCACGTTAGCGAACGGGTCAGCACACTGCTGATCTTGGTGATTCTGCGATACTCCAGGATAGGCACTGCTCCAAATTCCTGAGTTGCGCTGCTGAATCCTTTGAAACAGCCTCCTGTGTATCTTAGTTTACTCTTTTAGGGGTGGAGGGGGGATGGGTATTTCCTCTCCAGAGGTCTTGTGCGAGTAACACTATACCTATAAGCTAATTTGCAGCTCTAAAACTAATAAGAGGTTCTTTTGGTTGTTTTACTTTTTGGCTTTCAACATTGGGGCTGTGGCTGCACTAGAGCCTTTGAAAGGCCCCTGGAGAGACAACTAACTTTTTTTTTGCCATTTTTAAGTCATAAACATTAGCTTTATAGCTTTTATATCCGGGTTGTACAGAATCAGATTCAAAATCACTTTAATCGCCATGTGCACTCAATGTACAAGAATTTGTTCTGGTTACATACGTGCAGAGGTATGTCAACAACTTAGATACTTTCACAATGCATCGTGACACACAGGACAACAGGACCTCAGCTACAAAGGGCCAGTACAAGACTACAGACTGTAGTGTAGACTATACATATCACTCTACAGGGACGAAAGTTGTTTCAACTTCCAATTATTTCATACGATATTGTACATTATGTGCGTAAAATGCAAGGGTGCCATTAATCTTGTCCAGAACTGGATATACATAGAACATCCGATAGCTGTGACTGTTGGAGCAGTGTGTCATGTTAGGAGCTGGGCTCAGGTGATTGCTTCTGCCAGTCCTCCCCTGCTGTAATGCTCTATTTCACCCTCTCCACTGGTGGGTGGCTTTTATGTCGGTGCCGGCAACCCCGTCTCCTGTTAAAAGGGCCCAGGGGAAGCAGACGTGTGCTCGGAGAAGCACAGCCACTATTCCCACATTCTCCCTTGTCTCTCTCACTCTGCCTGTCTTCCCTGCTTGGCTAAATGGCCTTTCATGTGTGTCGCTCCCCACTTCATGTCGGCCGCCCTGGTCTGAACGTCACAGACCTGAAGGTGTTTTCCAGTGCTGGGTGGGTTGGGGGGGAGAGAACAGGAGGCACCCGGCCGTAGCCCTAATGAGATTTTTCCTGGGTTTTGATGGAGTGCCAGTAACGCTGCCGTTGCTCCAGAGGCCTGCCTCCACTGAGCCCTGGCGCACGATCAGGGGGAGCTGTCGTCGGCTGCGTAAATTGTCAGCCTGTGTGGCGTGGCGTGGAGGCAGACAGCAGAGAGACCAAGAAGCCTTGTGGGACTTTCCCACAATCACATATAAGCACATATTACTTGCACTTTAATGTACCCTTTTGCTCTTAAACACACAGACACACACAAAAGGGGAAAAAACACTTGGCCCAGTCTTTCGGTGTCTACAGTGCCAGGGTAAGGATGACGCTAGAGCCCCAAGGCAACTTTCTGCCCGAACTTGCCAAGCTCCATTCTGGCACCTCCAGCCTATGCTCTCTGTCTCTCTGTCTCTCTCTCTCTTCTTCCGTTGTAGAAGTCAGTGGTACCTGGCACTCACACACCAGTCCAGCCATTCAGATGGTCAGAGATGGTGTGGTGGTTAAGACCCCTTCCTCTGGAGCCACTCCTCGGTGTCTTAGCCTTCCTGTTTGTGTTAACAAAGGAAAAGAACAACTTCGGGGACTGGAATGCCTGCCCTCATATATAGCAACTCTGATTCAATGTTAGTTCAATACAAATTTTTGTTTTTAAATGTGCAAATTGTTCTTATAGCCACATCCATATTCATAATGCGCGTGATTGACATGTTTTGACATTCAAGTTCAATGGCCAAACCAAACAGGCCCTCAGCCCGGCGGGTAATGTAGATGGGATGTTGTAATGGGACAGGCACACTGTGTTCCTGTGTATAGTCTAGCAATAAATCACTTTCTGTGAAGGGCTTGAACAACTTTAAAACACACAGGAGCCATACAATCCCTCGTCCTCCAGGCCCTGAAGAAGCTCGGAAGGACCTGGCCTGCTGTTGAAAGCGAAACACTTTATACTCTGGTTTCCACAGAACATTAAACATCATGTCTGGAAAATTGTTTTTGGTGGTCTCAAGTGTGTAGAAAGACGCTTGTTTATGTGCTGAATGCCTCATGCGATACCCTAAAACCTGCAGCTCTGGCTGAAGCCTGCACAGGCCTGGGAAAGTGGCACCTCGCTGAAGCTTTCGTGAAACAGTTTGGAGCACAAGCCATAAACACATGCAGGAACAAAACGTACAAACACCTTGACGCATACTGTATGCCGGTGATTAATAGTGGTGCATACTCTGGTGCACAAATAAGGTGCTGGACCAGTGTTGATTTTATATTTTATATATATATACCATGTTGTTGTTGCCTCTATGAAAGGTCACCACCACGCTGATGCATTGTTCTGACTCTGTTTGAGCCAGTTGAGGGGGCTGGGGGTGTGAGAGTGTGTGTGTGTGTGTGTGTGTGTGTGTGTGTGTGTGTGTGTGTGGGGAGGGGGGTGTATTTGTCCTCGTGCCTCACTCTATTTGGCCCAAGATGCTCCCCCACAGTGGCCTCTGACCTCTAGGTGAGCAAAGGTCCCCGGGGAAGACTGTGATTGGCTTATTCCCTGACAAAATGGATCAAGATGGATGCCTCGTCACAAAAAACACTCAGAAATGCTGAAATCAAATTGAAGTGCCACTCAAATGTGTGCCAGAAAATGTAAGCAACGCAGCCCTCTCGTAGATAGCATGAAGACTCAGTAGCTGCCTATTTGTGAATGAGGAATGATCAGTATCACAGTTTCAGCTCACTCACTGTATTCATGTCAAACTGATGGAGCCTTTATTCTCAATGACCTGGCGTCCTGATCTGGTGTCAGTTCCTCCATCAGGGCTGTATCTATTTATTTTATGCACCTTGTTATTGTTCTTTTTTCCACCGTGTTGTTTTTTCATCACTTCACATCTATGTTTTATTTAACTAAACCAAATACATTTTCAATAGATATTTTTAATGACCTTAAAATATCAAAAGATTTCCGGACTCCACATTTTGAAGAAAATCCACTTTCTGAATCAATGGAAACAAAAGACAATTGATCCCAAGCCTGATCAGTATCTGTAGAAGATCAATACCCTCCAATCCCCCACTCCAGTGTGGGAGGGCTGGAGGTCTCTCTGAGGTCCTACTCAAGAGAAGAGCCAGGGCGTCCTAGTAGATACAGAGACCGTCCCGTAACCGTAAGGTCACAGGTTCAGTCTGTGCACCATCAGTGGCTCCATTGTCTCCTTTTGAAGCCTCCTGGAGCAAGACCCTGCACTCCTACCTGCTCCTTTATTGCAGGTTGCTCTGGATATGAATGTCAGCTAAAAGCCTGAAATGTAAAAAGAGCAGTCCCTCGACGGCATTGAATGCTGGTTTTTCTGGACCAGGCCTTCCATTGATCTGCGGAGAGGGAGTGGTCGAGGGCTTCGGCGTGTCACCAGAGTCACTAGTGAGGTTGAGGGGATTAAGCTCTTCTCACAGGCCTGAATGGACCTCCACTGCCCACTGAGGACCTGAGTCCAACCAAAAGTGTAAATGCTGCTATTAAAGCCTCCCTTTCTGGAGAGCAAAAGGCCCTCGGAGCTGGACAAAGAAGTTGGCCTCATTGTTCCTTTGAAGAAAAAAAAAAAAGACTCAGTGAGGAAAATGCGACCGTTTGGCTGCTGGGAACACAGGAATCTTAAAGGGAAACGCCGCTCGTTCCTTCCTGTATGTTATTTGTATGATCCAGGACGGTCCAGTCAATTGTTGCGAACAACTCCTTGCCAAAGCCAGAAACCAGAGAGAGAAGCCTGAAACTCGTAATGTCACCAGGTCATTCAGACTGCAGCATCTCCATGCAGGGTGAAGTAGAGCAGATTGTAAGGGTGGGAGCAACCAGGACCAGGGGGGTTTTCTGGGGATATGGATGCATTTTCTGGTTCAGAACTGTCACCGCTACTGTGGAGTAAAGATTGTTTGGGGAGAAAAACTCAAACAAACATTCTCCGGGTCCACAAAGTCAGTCTCCCATTAATTTTTTAGAAAGCAGCTCTACACTTTTATACCTGATATCTTCACAACTTTGAGTCTCGGTTCTCTGGTTTGGTAGAAAGCTGTCACAAGTGTCACGGGGCACAGGAAAACATGTACGTAGATTGCTAAATTGAGCGGTGTTCCCCTTTAAGGAGTGATAGGGAATTTTCTTTTTGCTGCCCTAGTTTGACAATGAGTGCTTGTGTCAATTTGCCCCGTTCTCTGAACTCCAGAAACTACAAAAGAATATTTAAAGAGATTCCAAACCAGTTTCTGTTTTTTTCCTCCTCTGGTGCTTTTTTCCTCATATTTCTGCTGCCATTTAGTGGTCAGGGACTTCAGATGAGAGGACAAGGAAGTGGTGGGAGGGGTATTCAAGTTTTCTGGAAATCAGTGTTTTTTAACGGAGCGTATTTGATTTTTTTTCTCCAACATTAACCAGAGCAAATCCCAGAGTAACCCCGGCATACTAATAATACAGCTGCCATCCATCACCACAGACAACAACCAATTAGCACATTCCTCTTTCCCCCGTTCTCATGTTCTTGGCTAACCCCTCAATAATTTAGGGTCATTCATCAAAAAACAGAAATGCATTCAAGACGCCGTGCGTGTGCATGCATGGCTGTGTATATGCGTGTGTCTTTGTGTATGTGTGTGTGTATGCGTACGTGTGTATTTCTCACTGTGTATGTAGTAGGTGTGGGGTTGCGTTTGTGTGTGTGTGTGTGTGTGGACAGTAGGCAAGTGTGTAGCTCAAGAGTTTGACAGTTTGATTGGAGGGCTGTCGATGTCGCAGAAAGCCCAACTCCTTCATTGTCTGGCCTCAACCTCGGTGAGAAATCGAAAGAATGTTGATTGTGGGGTGATTTTATTTTTAACATTATTTTTTTACATTTTTACAATATAGAGTATTTTTATAGTATATTTCGATTTAGCATTTTTAATTCAATACATAATAACTCACATGAAAACACTTGGATGGAAACCCAGGTACTGGTGAAATGTTTTCATCACAAACTACACAGTGAGCTACAACAAATTGGTATCTCCACCCACAGCAGAGGCAGTTACGCAGTTATAAACTAAATCATTTCTAAGACAAAAAATCTCCTCAGATGGTCCCTGGGACAACATGTATCATTTCATAATAGAGAAAATGCCATTCAGGGCTGTGATTTAGAGCGGTCCTGTTAGCAGTGGGACTGGTTGCAGACTCTGCTCTGACCCAACTAACTGCCTGACCCGCTGAGAAAGGCAACATGCCACAGCCTCTGGGACAGGCAGCAGTCTGGTTCTGTCTACCAATGCCTGATGGGGTCTGTTTTTGTCTCGACCCCCTCTCTCTCTTGTCTTGTTTTTATGTCTTTTCTCTTTCTGTCTGTTGCCCTTTCTTTATCCCTCTCACTCTCACTCTCACTCTCACACACCTACAGGTACAAATTTGTGCACATGAAATATGTTCACCTATATTCTCTCTCTCTCTTCCACACCCACTCACACACCCGGGGTGTCAACTCAGTAAACCTAAGTCATGGCAAAGTCCTTACAAGTTTGGATTCACACCTTGGCCACACCACGCCCATTACACACACACGCTACGTTGGCAAGGAAATAATATGCAGTGGTCTCTGCTAATGCTTGTCTTTCACACTGCTGGCTGGCGCTCAAAGCACCGAGGAGCAACACCAAACCACCGCCGTACACTCTCACTCCTTATGTTACCTCATTTTCATCACTTCTTTCCGGCCTTGGCTTCTGCTTGAGAGGTAACGACTTCTCAGCAATACTACCTGTCTCTCTTTAGCAAAAACCTTATATGTGTGAATGTGACCTTATTCCTACCATTTTACAGCGTGTTGACAGTGAAGACAGACAAATACATTAAAGGAGAATTCCGGGATTTTTAAACCTGGCCTCTATGACCACAAAATCGCCTATTATACCGCAAAATAGGTCCAAAACATTTCGGAATTGCTCCGGTAGATCGGCTCAGTCGGCAGCCGCGAAACGGGCTCAATAGCTGTAATGTAATTTGTAGGGGCAAGTGCGCGCGGTCAAAGTACGTCCACTAAAAGTGCTGAAAGTACTGAAAGGATTGCTACAGAAACAGACCTTTTTTTTAACCAGAAAACTATAAAGGTTTAAAAATCCCGGAATTCTCCTTTAAAGTCAATGGATGGCATCAATACAAAATCAGTGTTTATATTCAGCAATCTCAAGTTGTATGGCTTGAATGGGAATCTACCAGCAGGGGACACGTGTGTGTCTCCCCCAACAGTTATCTATCCACCGCAGGCCAGTTGAAACGGTTTTGGTAGAGTCAGGTAGCCAGTCAGTCGATCTGTTCTCCTCCTGAGGCCACCCACAGTGCTGCACAGGCCGGCACTCGACTGAGGAGGGTAAGATCACACCGGCTGACCTTCTACCCCTCTGGATTAGACAGAAATCCCTTCTCTGGCTGTCATAGCTTCACCACTGTAACTCTCTCTCCCACACACACACACACACACACACACACACACACACACACACACACACACACACACACACACATATACAGTACATATACACACACACGGTCCTGTTGTGAAGCCAGTAGGCATTTTAAGGTTTATGATAACCTATTTTAAATGTGTTTCAACGCATGTTCTGTATACTCCACAGATGGTATGTGCTTTTTTTTGGTTTTTGATGAATGCCGATGAATGATGTATTCTGTAGTGGTGTGTATACACTCACGAATACAGTTTGAATTGAGGCACGTGTGTGTGTGTGTGTGTGTGTGTGTGTGTACGTACGTCCGGTGTGTACATGCATGTGTTTGTCAGCCTGTGAGTCAGATGAATGTAATGCCGCATTGGATACCTGAGCCAGACTTTTCCATGGTGAAGCCCAGGGATCGCATGTCCCTTCAGTCTCTGTGGTATGCAGTCGCAAGGCCGGGCTGCCAAGAGAGGGGGCCTGGGTGGAAACGGCCCGGGAAAAAAAAAAAAAAAACAAGCCTCTGAACGTATCGCTGCGCTCAGCAACGATAACCCGCCACCAAAATAGCCCCGCTACCAGCCCTTTTTCTCAGAATCCACTGCAGGACCAGCGGCGGTGATTTCGATATGTCTTTCACATCGTCTCAGTTCTGAGTGCCAGTCTTACGCTCAGTTTGTTTCCGATCCTCCAATTACCATCCCCGTGGACTCTCTGCTTCTGCTTAAGCTCAGCACACAGTTGTCAAAACCTTCTACATATATAGATTTAAACGCTGTAATTTGGATGCAGACATGTCACTCTGCATTGGAAAGCTGTGCCGTGGATTTGCACCGTCGAGTCAAGAGCTGCTTGTTTTTATGTGATAAAAATACGATATTTCTGCACTGTGTGGCTCGAAACACTGACACGTGTCTCCCTCTCTCTCTCTCCAGGACTCCATGGATGAAGCGTGTGCTGAGGGAATCAGTGATGAACACTATCGCTTAGAAGGTAGGCTCTCCTCCGGTCTCCTCTCCTCTCCTCTCCTCCATCCAGGTACTTGTGGGGTATAGCTCATTTGCTAGCTTAGCTTCATCCTCTCCCCTCCGCCCCACACCCATTCGCTAAGCCCCAACAATGTGCTGATGAGGTCCCCTTTACCTTCCCTCCCTCCTCTCCCCCATCTCCCGTTCTCCCCCCCCGTGGTGCTGTGCAAAGTGCCTCCGTCTCCCCCCCCTGTTTCCCCCGATGCGGTGTGATCCCTCTCATCTAAAGGCAGGATCAGAGACGTGAGATGCAGGCTGAAAAGATTCAGTTTTATTGCAGTTCTGATTCGTTGGATAGTGTACAAAGAAGCGAGACAGGCGATGCCACGTGACAAAGGTAATTGGGAGTTTTAAAGGGCGTTGAGTCACTGGGGTGAGTCTGGGCAGGGTTGTTGTCCTCCCCATGAGATGGATATTGCTGGCTAGCCATGCTGCACTGCTAGTAGAGAATAGCATAGATCATTCACTTCAATAATTTGACAGCTTTCATTCAAAACCTCTATACAGTATGTCTATTTTGGGAAACAAAATGTCACCCGGAGGTAATATCTCATAAATTTGCACAAACACAGAAAAATACACCCTCTAAAAGTTCCAGCAGGCAAATTTTCATGTGGGTGTCTTGAAACGGCAGCGAGACGTAACCGTTTGAAAAGTTTAAACTTCAATACTCGTGTAACGTGAAGTCGGGAAAAACTGCACACGGCACACTTGTGTTTATCAACCCGGCCGAACTGTAATTGCCTTACACCAAAGGACACCAAAGAGATGAGAGAGGCAAAAGATCTAACGTTGGCGAGTCCAGTTTTCTCTGGACAGAGCGCTTGCTTGCTGACAAGTGCATTACATTAAAAAAATAGCTTAAAAATAGTTTCACTTTAATGCCAGAAGTCGTTTTGTAGATGTTAGACTGTTCAAATGCTGTCAATCAGAATTTTGAATCTTTTTTCTTTCCCTTTATAAGGCAAACGTTTTCCTTTCTCTCAGAACAAACCATGTTTGAGTTGCAGCTAGTGCATTAGTATTCCTTATGACTTACTTCAGACAAAACTACCTCTTATGAAAACAATTCTTTATATCAGTTTGGAATAATTTGCCTTCAGACACAATACTCACATAGTAAGCCATGTCGTATCTCCTCAGGCACATTGAGACCCCAATAAAGAGCATCGGAGGATTCATTATGTCCCCTGGTTGAACTCCACTCAGTGCGGTGATCAAATCTATCGTCCATAGATCTAACAAAGTGGAAAGTGAAAATGAGAGAGAAAGCACAGAGAGAGGAGATGATAGGAGGACCAGCACACTTAAAAGCCCTCTTTCCTCAGGGCTCCAGGAAGCACTTCCAAAGAAAGTTTTGTGGGGATTAAAAAATAACTTGCCGGCAAAAATTGCAAAGGAGAGAAAAAGGGCTCAGCAATGAAAGTGTCTTTAGGACACTTCACAAAGAATAGCCGACACAGGCTTTTCACACATTACTTTTTTAAACCCTTTTTTAACCAGGGATTTTATTGATCAGACACCCCTCAGATTCAGTTACACTGGTCCTGAGATCTGGCCAGTGCAACCACTGTCTACTGGTCTCTGAGCAGCTCTACTTGCTTGTTTCCCCACCGAGGTCATCCCAGGCAGTCTGGGGATTTGAACATGTGACCTTCTGTGTACAGCTGCCCCCAGCTGGGTCGACATGACAGGAGTATTCAGTCATACAGACTGGTGTTATTCTCTTAGTCAAAATTGTCCTAGTCCCCAGCACTGTCCCACTTGACTGGAAGAGGAGGGCATGGGCCCAAGTATGTGTAATACAGTAGCCTGGCTAAGCTGGGTGTGATAGCTCTGAGAGTGTGGCAGCTTTCCTGATCTGACTGTTATAGCTTTGTTTATGTGTGTGTGTGTGTGTGTGTGCGTCCGTGTGCACGGGTTGATGCATGCACGCACACATGTGTGTAGCAGGTCTGTTGGAACAGGCTTGGCATAGAGGGTGCCAGCCTCAGCTGCCCCTGTCTCCCCTTCAGATCTGATGTGCAGCCAATCCCCTGGCGGCAGCTCCTCTCATAAAGAGCCGGCTTATGTCTGTAGTGGGGGGTCAGAGAGAGGGTGGGGGTGGGGGGGGGGGGGAGATGGCAGATTACTGTTACTCCTCCCGGCATTTCATTAGCCCTGAGATAAGCATCTCACCAGCATATTGAACCTGCTACGGAACAGATTTGCCCTCGGACACAATGTTCCCTTTGAGCACCTCAGATGATCAAACGACGGGACCCTGAATGCCGCTCCTCTCCAAAAAGTTGGTAAAAGCTCCCTGGGATGATGCCTTTCATTTTTGGCATTTTCCCCTACCCAGGGATGGGACAGGTCCGCTTTGATCTGCTTTGGATCAGGAGGAAAGAAACGGGGCTGTTGTGTCTGCTCGGTTGGCGAGCACAACAAACAGTGTTTCAGATTTGACTTGGCTTAATTAATTAGTGATTCTGTTTTACAGCCGGTCTGATCCTCTTCCAAAAGGTTTGAGAATGGAACTTCAAAGTGTGGCGGGAGGGGAGAGGAGCTGGGGAGGGTGGTGAGAGAGGGGTGTGGTTTGTGTGAGTGTCTATGTGTGCGTGTGTGTGTGTGTGTGTGTGTGTATGTGTGTGTGTGTGTGTGTGTACGTGGCCAGCGGGACCCAGCCTGCTGTGTAACTCCTCTCAGCCCATCCGCAGCGAGCAGACGTTAACATCTCCATCCCGATGATTGGATGACGCGCTGATGTACGAGCAAAACAAAATGGCCAGTGGCGAGATGAGAAAATAAATGGGGCCAGTGGCCGGTCTCTGCCAGTGGTGCCTCTCTCTGCGTTGTGCTCTCATTTCATTTCCGTTTTATAAAGGTTTGAGAAGCGAGCTTGATCAGAAAGTACCTCATTTGAATCCCCAGACCTGCCCTTGAGCAAGGCACTTAACCTCCAACTGCTCCCTGGAGCTGCTCACTGGTCAGCAGCACCAGACTGTGCTGGTCAGTGCTGGGATGTGGAAGCGGTGGCTGCAAAAAGAGTGTACATGCTCAGTAAACCTCCCCTGGATGAATAAAGGGTAATAAAAAGTCATCCCTCCACATGCAGTGAAACTGGCAGGCTTCATATAAGTGAGTCTGATCGTCAGTGTTATTGGGAATGTGGTTGCACTGGAACTGTGAAATGCATGTGACAGATTAGTAGTCCCTCTTGACTTTGCCTGCGCTGTATGTTCGGGAGGTAATGTAGGGTGAATGTCATTCCACAAAATTATGAGCTCCGCTGCACTGGGCCAGGGACCCAGGGGCCTCCTATAAGCCTTTTGATGTTCACATGCTGTTCTCAGCATGCCATTTATTTCGAATGCCACCTAATATTCTGTCGTGTTCTTGGCATGTTATGTCATTCAGTTTTATGTTTGACTTTACCCTTCAATCTCTCCAACCCCTGGGACAGATACTGTAGCTACTATTCTAAAAGTGACTCTGATGAAGATCTGCTTTTTCCATATGAGAATTAGTGCTGTCAAGACTCCAGCGTTTGACTTGGATACTGCTACGAGCCTTGGTCTCACAGTTTTGATTTTCAGACACTACCGCAATAACATATACAATACATATACAATAACCTAAAATAACACAATAACACTTTAAATTTAAGTTTAAAATGAAATAATAGTTTGTTTTACATGTTTTAGATTTATAGAAACTACTGTAGGACATATTTTGCTGACACACAACTTCTGTGGTACTAAAGGAGCATGTGATCATCAACAATCATCTGGAGCATAAAATATACATTGCAAACTTAATCTGTGTGTGAAGTTTTTACAAGGATTGACCTTTGTGAGTATGAATTTTATGTAAGCTGACGATAGTAAATATGAGGTGAACCACTACAAAATAAAGTACCGGTTCAGGAAAAGCTCTAGTTTAGTACTATTTGTCAAATCAGGGTTCTCGTACTCTGTGCAATTCTCATGAGAATAAAAGCGTTTATTACAACTAAACAACAGAGCATCTTGAAGTGAATGACCCCTACAGTCTCACAGATCCATTTACCCCAAATTATGCTTCCCCATGCTGTTTATAACCCAAAACCTTCCCAAGAGTTTGGGACTTTTTGGCTTGCAGTGCAGGAGAGTGACCTAACAAAATGGTAATTATGAAACAGAGTTGCTGAGTTGTGACGTTTAGGGACATTGCCAGTGTTCCCTTGAGATGCTGTTCCCACGCTGTGCCAACAAGTCTAGGAGAGTAAATATTAGCGATGTGCAGCATTAACTGCTCGTGTACAACCCAATTAATGTAGCACTTTAGCCTCACAGTGAGAAGGACCTGGGTGCAAGTCAGGTGGTTTGAAGCCCATATGTGTTGATTGTGAATGTGTTTTTCTGTCTATCTGGGGTATTTCCCTGCCTTCTGCCCAATGCATGCTGGGATAGGCTCCAGCCGCCCCGTGACCCTGAATAGGAATAAGCGGGTAAAAGAAAGTGCATCAATATGACAATGATACAAACCACGAACACAGCCAGAGACACAAACGTTGTGTAGGAGCTTTGTTGTAGCATCCATCCATCTTTTATTCCCAGCCAAGATCGCTTGGATGCGTGGCACTTCTTAATTGCGGCTGCCAAACACGGAAGTGGGAGCTTACAAGGAACACTTGAAGGCGACATATCCCCAAGTTATGACTGCACCCACCGTTCCCATCCTCAGGCTCTCTCCTTTATCTTTACGTGTGTGTGTGTGTGTGTGTGTGTGTGTGTCCCTGCAGTGGCTCTACCCCCGGAGAAGACAGACAGCTGCTGTGTGGAGGAGAAGATGCAGGAGAGGGACAGCCAATCTCCCGCAGGGCCGCAGAAACAGCTCCAGTTTGAAGTGAGTGTCAACATCAACCAGGACGTTTATTAATTCCCTTCAGGATGAAACTAGGGCAAGGGCAGGACACACACACACACACACACACACACACACACACACACACACACACACACACACACACACACACACACACACACTGATAGTTTAGTGCTGTGCTGTTTCAGGAGTTGGAGTGTGCCGTGTCTGTGGAAGAGGATAACAGACAGGAGTGGACCTTCACCCTGTACGACTTTGACAACAACGGCAAAGTCACCAGAGAGGTAAGAATCTCCTTCTTTGACCAGGGACTGACCTGGAGAGATGAGGGTTAAATGTAAAAATGAAAGGTAATTGGTTGCTTTGCTCTGTTACTTACCTTAAATGAGCAAGAGAATTGCTTTGTTTTTGAGCAATCAAACAATATAATTTATATGAAACAGACTTTGAAACAGGAGAAGATTTTCACTTCCTTCTCTTTCTTTGATTGCTCTAACAAAAAAGAAACAATATGAAAAACAAAACAAGAAAACTTTAATTTTAAAAAGTAACATATTAACAGATTACAATGAGGTTACGAGTTACAAAAGGTCTCAGTACCCTGACGTGTTGCACAGTAACATGTTACCCCTAACACTGTTCACACCCTCCAGTCTGTGTCAGAGATTGAACCAGCGACTTCCCTGTTACCTTCAAATACTCACACACTCAAAACGAGTTGTATGAATCTGTCTCAATCTCACTGCAAGGCGTTTCCTCTCCTGCAAGATACCTAGTGGCTTGCGTCGGCCTGGTTCAGATCTGAGAGCACATCCAGAAAGCCCTGTGTTTTTTGAGAGCGACTTGAAACGGCGCAAAGAGACTGGAGCTGTCCTCTGTGTGGTTGGCTCTGCAGTTTTTTTGGCATCGCCTGTGGCTCCGCGGCTCATGAGACGGCAGGCGGCGGTTTGGAGGGGGGGAGGAAAAAAAAAAGCTTTTTTTTTTTTTAAAAATTCCTTCACACGTATAAAAAAGAAGGAAACCAAAAATGACATGGGAGCTTTTTTTTTTTTTTTTTTAACAGTACGTCTGTGTCTGAAACCCGTATCTGGAACCGGTCCCCGAAGAACCCATAATAGTCCTTTATGTTATGAGTCAGAATAGTATAGTCGCGAGCGGAAATCGTGTTATTGGGTTTTTTTGTGTGAAGGGGAAAGAAGGGAAAAGCAGGCAGCTAATAGGCCCAGAGAACAGGCGCGGGCTGATTTCTCGGTCGTGGCAGTCAAAGGCGTTCTTTGCGTAGAGAATTAAAATCTGATTTTCAATAAAAAACACAACACATCATCACATCACATACGGTACAGTTGCCAAGACCCGAGAGGCTCGATACAGGTTCCTCAACAGGCACAAGAGGCCACATCATGTCTAGTCTCAAGTGTGGTGGGGATAAACGAGTCCCCAGTTCAGCGCGTTTATAGTGGTTTTGATTTAAAGATATCGATGTCACGCCCGTTCTTGATAGCTTGTATGGCTTCATCGTCGTGTAGCCTCTCTTGCTCTTGTTCTTTTCCCCCCTCTTCCTTTCTTTCTGTCTGTCTATCTCTATCAGTCTACCTCTCTCTTCTCTCTCTCTGTGTTCCCTCCCTTTCCTCACCCCTAACTGGCCCAAGGCAGAGGTCTTTACCGCGGCCCTGAGCTACATGGATGAGCTACTGAATTGTGTATGTGTGCGTGTTTGTGTTCATGTGTGTGTGCGCGTTTGCTTGTGTATTTGCGTGTGTGTGTGTGTGTGTGTGTGTGTGTGTGTGTGTGTGTATGTGATTTCAAGCGATTAAGAGACGCGGAGGAATTAAAAATGGAGAAAGTAGCATGCCTCACATCAGGCCTGACACCCCCGTCAGCCTCTTCTGCTACCTCCAAGACATTTCTTTTCATGAATTTATAACTTGTCTTTACACCCTGTCTGATCGCTTTACTTGGAACACCGAACTAAAACAGCTGACATTAGTACGTTTCTCTGTTCACTTTTGTCTGAACGACTTCACTATAATCCTAGCGGGCGTGAAAGAGTTCAGCGCTGATCAGGGATGTGATCAAGGAGACAAAAAAAGCAGGGAAACCGTAATCTGTCTGGTGCAGTCTCCTGCCAATAGTATGTTCCTTTGCACTGTATGTGAAGTCCTGTTGTTCTTGCACCTTGTGTGTGAGAATGTACTGTGAAATTCTGCAAGTTGACAATGTGTCTCTGCACCAACGCCATTAAGAATCTGCAAGAATATTTCGTACTTGGCAATCGAGTGATTCGGATTTCCCATTAGAAATGAACGGGAAACAAACGTGTGCCCGAACTTGTGTGAAAAATCCCCACCGCCCGGGCTGATGCACCACGCTCTTCTCTCCTCTCTCCCCCCCCCCCCCAGGACATCACCAGCCTGCTCCACACCATCTACGAGGTGGTGGACGCCTCCGTCAACCATTCTCCCAGCAGCAGCAAGACGCTGCGGGTCAAACTCTCGGTGGCTCCCGACTCCAGCCAGCGGTGGAGGAGCTGTACGCAGGGTGCGGCAGGTAAAGCTCAGGCGGGATCGGGTGGGGCTGGGTTCAGAGGCGGAGTAGTAGAAGGGAACGGGGCACTGCGGGGTCCTCCCTGTGTTGCCTGCTGTCAGCTCACCCGGAGATGTGTTTGTTGTCATGCAGAAAGGCGGTCGCTTCAGGCCTGTCACCGCTTTCTTCCTCGTCGTCTCGCTGTCGCTCCATCTCTCCCACTCAATGGGGTTCATTTTTAATGATGGGGGGAGTGACAGAGCCAAGAGAGGGCCCCCCCAGCGCCTTCAAATACTCTGAAAGAAACCTTAAGAGATGTGCCGAGTCCTTTTGATAACCACAGCCATTTTTCTTTTCTCCAAAGTTCCCTTTTTTCCCCGCCTCTCTCCCTCCGCACCCCCTTTGCTCAGAGCTGTCGGGAAAATATAGCTACGTTCATCTTAACTTTTCTCACTGACGACTTGGTAAACAAGTAGTGCGGGAAAAATATCTCAAAAAATATATATTCCTGTGTGTTTATGTCCTGTTGTTTTGGCTATAAATATCGTCAAGTGATTCAAACAGAGAGAGCTTTGAAAATATTGCCTGCTGCCTTCATGCTAATTTCAAACTGCATCAGATCTTGTGCCCTTAATAAACTATTTTTTTTTTCATTCCACGCCTTATAAGAGACCTGGAGTTGAAAATAGAATAAATGAAGCGTTGTTGTTTTTTCCTCTTCTCTAGATCTTCAAAGTAAAAACCCAAGAACAAAGGTTGCTTTCTTCTGAGGCTTGTGTGACTGTTGTAATGTCTTATGTGTAGCTGCTCTGTGTAGCTCTCTTTGATAATGGCCTCCTGTCTTTCACACGCAGACATGTCGCACCCCAGACAGAAAAATGACAAGTGCGTCGAAGACCCCAAGAGCGCCGACAAGAAGTCCCGAGCTCTCCTAAGGTATGCCCAGTGCCCCTGTGCATTTCAGTGTCTGTCCTTAAAACCTGTGATGTCTGTGAAACATCGCATCATTGATAACTATAAACCTTTATTCAACCGAGCAAGTTAACTAAAAACATATTCTCACTGAGAGCAGTGGCCTGGGGGAGTAGTTTCCCAAAGGTCCCTCAACTGCCCTAAGAAGTTATCAGTGGAGGGGAGTGTGTGCCTCATCACTGCCCCCATCCACATCCAGATTTAAACCTTTTGACTTTCTGGTCACAAGCTCACTTCTGGTCCACCGCCACCCGATAATAAGGAGTGCTTGTTTTACTTTTTCCAAACATTATTATGCCCAACCTCACCGAGGACTCGAGCCCAAACTGCCGCCTAATGAAAAGTACCACTTGTGCCCGCAGGCGCCACCACAGTGACCACCACACCCAGCCGGGATGCCAGCGCCACTGTGTGGATGAGAACCTGGAGCGCAGGAACCACTACTTGGACCTGGCAGGCATCGAAAACTACACGTCCCGCTTCGGAACCGGTGAGTGGGCCAGGGCCAAGGGGGGAGAGGGGAGAGGGGAGAGGGAGGAAGAGAGGCCATGGCCCTTTGAAGCTGCATCCAGAGGCCCTCATTACTGCGGCACCTGCTTGGAACCATTAACTGGACTACCAGCCCACTGTAGCCCCGGCCAGTACAAACATCTGGGCAGGCACAATACTGCAAGTGTTCAAGGCTAATGCCCATCAACGGTATGGGCTGTTGTGAAGTGAATTATTATGTCTAATAAGCAGCAGCCTTGATCTGACAGTCATGATGACATGATGATTATTTTAATGTTGGCCTTGTTAGTATAGTGCTAACAGAGATCTACTCTATGTCACATTGTGGCATGAAGAATGGACCTGAAAACGAGGCTGCCAGCAGTGTGATGGGGCTTTCCAGTGGAGCTCTTAGTGAGCGGCTGGCGTAGCAATTTACACATAATGCGTTAGATTTTTCTGTTTTTTTTATTTTGCTGGCGAGTGATTGAAATATTGCCTTTGGAGCACCCATATAGCAAATGTTGACTTTGCCTTACCTTTCATGTGATTTTGAGTGTATTTGCTCAAACACTTTCTTTGTGTTTGTGTGCTCGGTCAAAATGTAAAGGTTGTTTCTGTCTCCATCACAGCCCCCGCTGCGGAGCCGGCGAAGGCAGAGCCTCAGACCCGATCATCCAACCAGACACGTTCTCGCTCCCATGAACCAGAGAACGGCCACGCCTACTCCCACCACCACCGCCCGCAGACTGTCGTGGAAACTGTTGTTCCAGACAGCCTTTGCCCCGCCCGGCCGCGAGGCCAAGACTCAGGGAAACACGCCCTCCGTTCCCCTAAGACCCACAGCCGCACGCCCCCTGCGCAGACCAGCGGCAGGGTGATGAGGAGCCGGGGCGTGCCTCCTCCCCCGGCCCTGCCCAGTCAGACCCCGCCTCACCAGTCCACAGCCCCCTACCGCAAGCACAAGCAGCGGTCCAAGGAGCGCCAGGGCTACCGGGCCTTAGGCTCTCTGGCGGCTCCAGGGCCTGTGGTGGAGAAGGAGCAGGTGCGGGACCTGCCCAGCATGCTGCTCTACAAGGGGGGTTTGTCACAAGTGGTGCAGCGGCATGAGCATCACCACCACCACGAACACCACCACCACTACCACCACTTTTACCAGTCCTGAACCCTCTACCCTGCCTGGCCCATCCCAGCACTCCTGCAGCCCCACAAGCTCCACCCAGGACAACGGACACTGACTGCAGTGAGGTTCCTCCAGAACCACCAGGCAGCCCAGCACTGCACAGCCAGGACTGTAGCAGCGAGCTGGGCTTTTAGCCTAAAGAGCTGACATTATAGGAGGAGACAGGGCATGGGTAGGACAGGAGGTGTCATGGGAGGTGCAGCCCAGAACTGATGTGTTATTAAGAGGTGGTCCAGACATACAGAATCTAGGCAGCAGGATGATGTGCCACATTATGGCCAGGACTGAGGATCATGGCTGGGAGAGAGAGGCGGCAGAGAGGAACAGCTTCAAGTAAATAAAGACAGCTGGCTGCCAGCAGTTCCTCTGCCCTGGCCCTGTATCCTACTATCTGATGAACTCTACGGCTCCAAATCAGCACCACAATCCTTCCAGACCACTAAGCCAAAAGGTTTGTAAAACGAAGGAGAGACTAGAGGCAGAAAGACTGTGATGTATAGATGAAAACTTATGAAGGAATATAGGTGAAGGGAGAGCAGGGCATAGTGTGTCTGAGTGTGTATGTGAGCACGGAAGCTTGTGTGTATGTAAAAAAAATACTGTATAGGTGTGTGTGTGTGTGTGTGTGTGTGTGTGTGTGTGTGCGCGCACGTGTGCATGTATGTGTGAGTGTCACGACACCTGTGTCACTATTGAAAACCACTTGAAGCACGCTCATGGGTGCAGTAGTATTTAAAGCAGGCTGTCAGGCAGGTATTGAAGATGAAAATGAAGATCCTGACTTTCGCACGCTATACCCCGAAAGCAAAAATGGAAAGGAAAATGTTGAAAAGTGACAATAGAAATTCGAATCCGCTGCTACCTCTAGTTTTATCCTAATTGTCGGTATTATGGTGACTTTGACTCAGCATTCAGAGGTTATTTTCAAATTACTTCACCTTTTTTGAAAGAAGAGAAATCATGCCACGATCTGCATTACGTTAGTGTTGAAAAGCTCCTTTTATTGACTAACATTTTATGTACATAAGGTATATATTGTTGTTATCAATTTTATAAGCTCTATTGATAATGTGATAAGTTTGTATTCACAATCTGAAGCTTTTGTGTTTTTGTTTTCCTTCACAACTACATTTTCTAAGACCACTAGGAGTCTCATTTTGACCAGAATCTTCAGTAGCATCGCATCGCTTTTTCTCTCTCTCTGTTTCAACTGATATCTGACCAGTGCACAACTAACTAGACCCCACATAACTCTAAATACCAGTCCATTTATTTCACAGTTGACACACAATAGAATGGACCAAAATGTCCCAGTCCCATGATATAGATATAAATGGAGTGATCTTGGCACCAGAGGAGGTAGTGCTGTACTCCAGTATATGCGCATTTCAGCCCCACCACCTGAAGCACCACCACATTTCTGCAAGCACCACCCCACATCCCGTTAAAGGCTGCTGCAGTGATCCATCAGTATGGAGCATGGCCTTTAAGGACAGTTTTGTTTTATTTATTTTGCTGAGCGTGCATGTTTTTTTCAGCACTGCCCTGCCTCACATTTATACAGTTACACATAATCACACATGGTGGCTGCCCAGTACTACAGTTTTCTACTGTTGGCCACTGAGCAAGCGTCTCGGTCAAAAGCGCCTCGACAGTGGTTGGGATGGGATTTGAACCAGCGTCAGCCTGACGTTCCAGCTTTCAGGCCACTGCCGTCCCGAGCTGGCGCCGTCGTCCAGCCCTTGGCCCGGCTGGAGGCACATGACTGCTCCCGCTGTCTGCTGTCTGCTGTCTCTGTGGTGTCTCCCTGTTCCCCAGCTGTCAGCAGGTCTTTCACCGTGACACCATGTGTCCTCAGCGCTCAGCCAACAAGGCTCTGTGTGTGACGTGGCGGGGCGGAGGCTCTTTCAGCTGTGTCATTCCTCTGGTGCTGGATAACACTGGGCCCGGCCCACAGTCTCCACTAGACCCATAATTCACCACTACTGCTGTCCTGCCAGCGCCAACCACACAGGCCTATCTGCTCGCCCTACCCATGATGCCGTAAAGGCACTACCTACGTACTGATGTTCATGACAGGCAGTATGCTGGAATCTGAGCTCCTCCAACCGCTGCCTGTGTCTCATCTGGTCTGACAAAGGTTAACAATGTCAGTGGGAGTTGATAGTTACCTGTGGTGACCTGACAGCTGTATATAAGTATAAGGGAGTGTAAAACCTAGGTGTGTCAAACTCAAGGTTCTCCAGGTGTGTTGGCCAATTTTATAACCATTATTTATCCTGTGCGGGGCTTTGCCGAGCACACATGCTCTTTTTCAGCACAGCTCTGCTTCACATTCATACAGTAACACAGTTTTACACCTAGGATCCACCTAATGCATCCAGTCTCCTACTGCAGTTAGGAGTAACCTGTTTTCCATTGCACCTTGTTCACCTTTTTTTAGTTTTAGTTTTTTTGGTCACAAGTAAATTTTCGATCAGAACTGGTTACGCAGCCTGTAGCAGTGAAACATGTTGTTGCACCACGCAGCCCAGCAGGAGAAGAAAATGATGAACCACTGGGTCAACAAAAAAATAGAACAACCGATATCGTAAATAAACTCAGCAAGAGGCGTGGAAGATGGACCGGTTGGGGACGGAGAGTAGGGAAAATGGCAGTATCCTGTTCTGTAAGGCCGTGAGCCGTGGGTTTCCAGCAGTGGGAAAGAAGTTAAAACAAATCTCAGTGGTACAAATTGAGAGTTTACTTGCCAATATGCAATGCGAATCTATTATTTCACAGTTCAATAAAATTGTCCCCAAAAAGGACCAAAATGCCACTAAAATCGGATCAAGTTGGCAAAAAATGGACCTCTGAAACTGAAGTGAACTGAAATTTCTTCCCCTGGCCTTTTGCCCCCTTGTGGGTTCAACGCTATACACTGCGCTTGGTTGTGTTAGGCTGCCATTTGTGTGTGTGTGTTTTGGATGAGCAGGAATGCTGTGTATGCCAGGCTTGTCCTCAGCCCTGCGGTGTCCTCTCACAGCTGCAGGCTGTCCATTAGCGGAGGCACCAGTCAGACGGGCCGTATCATGGGAGCTGGCTGGACGGCGTCCCTCCCCAAGGGGGATCACAGCTGCACTCCATACCACGGCTCACCGGGATGACAGGTCCATGCTGCTGGACCCATCACAACACCATAACTCTTTTGTCAATGTTTTCACCCCACCTATGATGCGTAAAGGGTGTTGATGCCAGCACCTGACTCTCTCAATATTGATAGGGTGGAAATGGTCCTCTGTGTTGAGGCAGATGACCGCCCGTCCTTCAGGGTGGTCCAAATCGGCGTGTAATTCAGGTGAAAATCGCATTCAGTTCCAGGATAAATGTTTTAATTTCCATTCATCCAAAATGGTTTTGCTGAGCACACACGGTCACACCATGAAGCAGTTGGTCCACAGAGCAGCCGCGCTGGTGCCTTGCTCGAGGGCGCCACAACGGTATTTGCTGAGGAGTGGGAAAGTGGTATTCATTCACTTTTCACACAGATTTTCCCACGGACGCTCCAGGGAGTCAAACCAGCAACCCTCTGGTCTCAAAACCACTCGTCTACTCTTAAGGTATACCACCATCTTCAGCCAGACACACAACCCCTCCTCCGCCTGTCATCATCACCGTCAGATTAATGTCACAGTCAGATAATGTGCTTAGTGTTATGCTAGTGGGGCGCCACCAAAACAATGACACGCCTGTTTAAAGAACACTTCATTTCAAAACAGTATATATCCTTTGAAAAACAAAATCCAGAAGATCCGGTCTGTAAAGGTGTTCTCACTTTATCAATCAAGGACTTAAGACATCTTCTACCAGAATCTGTCTTCATTTTGTGCCACTGAGTTGGTATCACTTTTCATTTCAAATAGTGGATACCGATCCTCCCTAGATCCGCTGTGTTCCTTCCTGTTGTATAGGATTTTCAACCTTCAGAGCCAGGACTCCGTGTGTATTCTACTACTACGTTGTTTAGTGAGATCCATCTCTCAACACTTTTCAAATCTGATGTATATAGTGTATGGACTGCAGAGGTTATTCAAGCGTCGCGTAGAAGGAACTGAGGCTTATTTATGATAATGAAATGTCTGTCAAGCTATCTCACTTGCCTCCTGTCAGTAGCACTCCAGTATCCACTGTGCCAATGCCAGTTAGCAGGGAAGAATAATTCTCTCTCTCTCTCTCTCTCTCTCTCTCTCTCTTCTCTCTCCACACTTACACACACTTACACACACTTTCACTTCTTGGTGTTTGTTGTAAATTAAAATTGCCTAGCACTAGCTGTTTTTTTTCCCCAATAGCAGGAACATTGTCTGCTCTCTTCCCTGTTCCCCTTCCCTCCTAATGTTTTTTCATTACTTTGTTTAGTTTATATAGATGGTATTTGATTAATTGCTCTATTTATTTGATAGCAGAACTGTGCCAAGAGAAAATACCCTTTTATTAAAGTATGAACCTGTTACTTATAAGCAGACTGACTTCTGTCTTCTTTTTTTGTTTTGTGTCAGTGGGCATATATTTATGAAAATATCTACAATGTATAGTATTACCATTTCTTCTACAGTTTGGATATCATCAATCTACAGGGAACTAGACACAAGCATCACATTTTAATGGCACAATTATCTGCCAAAAATATCCCAGTGTACAATACTAGCACTATGTTCATCTGCTATTAGTGCTAAAACCTACCACCATTTCCCTGCATGCACTGCAAAATATTATACAGATGCAAACGATACATACAGTAGATGCACATTCAAAACTACCATGGTTGCTTCCCTGGCCTTGCTGTACTGTGTCCATGTGGTTGGTGCCACTACCAGTAATGCTTTTTGGACTACGGATCAGTTTCCTTCCATTCCATCCGTCCCCACAACTGATCGAACTCGATGAAACCTGAATGATGCATCTCACCACTGCATTTACAAAACTACACTGATTATTAATTACAGGTCAAAACAAGGTGACATATTTGTTACTGATTGGCCCGGAGGGAGACGGCACACTAAGTGAGGGACGCCATGTTTACATGCCTTGTTGTATTTGTTATAAAGTGAAACCAGGGCCACTTCCACTGCATCTGTTTGTGGTTACTGATAGTTTCTCATGCCTTTACCACTTATTGTTGTGTATTTTCCTCTTGCGTCTGGTAGTTGTGTGTTGTGTGTTGGATTGATGTGAATGGACATGGGGAACTGTGTGTGTGTGTGTGTGTGTGTGTGTGTGTGTGTGTGTGTGTGTGTGTGTGTGTGTGTGTGTGTGATCCTTTCTATATCTTACCCATGGAGTCACAGAGGGTTCCCAAATCTGGCTGACCACAGCTGCCCGCCACGCCACGCTCTACATGCACACACACTTTCATCTGCAGCTTAGCAGCTTATCTCTGGTCGGGGCAACCGCAGAGTGTCCGCCTCTTGGCAACGTGATACGCCCTCCTCTCCCGAATGTGCTATTTAAATAAGCAAGGCAGTGCAGCCACTGAACTTGGTATCATCATAACAAACGGTTTCTATTCTGACACTCGCCAGGCCTTTCTTCATTTCAGCTTTCAAAAGCATCAGTCATAGCCTTCTGTCCCGGCGGGTCCACATCAAAGGTGCAAAGTAACTAGTTCAAAATGTAATGGCATGAGTAATGGCATGGAATTCATATGGTGCCTCTCCTATGTGTGAAACCTTCTCATTTAATCATTGATATAAACAGTTAGAAATGATAAAATACTAATTCTATTTTTTACAAAGTAATACCTAAACATCACATTTGTATCAGAGGGCATCAACTGATTACAACTACTCTAAGAATATCAAGAATATCTTTGTATTGTTTGTCTTTTATACTTTTAATTCAACCAGAAAGTATTTACCTCTACTTTCACTTTACTTTAAGTTTTGCTTTGATACATAACAGCAGTAAGTACAATGACATCTGGAATTACAGGTTTTTTAAGCTTTACTTCCCATAACTGATACTTTTCTGTTCCTGTGTTGAAAGTAGTTAATAAGGAATCATCAAATTATTTGCAATTATTTGCAAATCTGAATTTAACGTATCTTTGAGCATACACAAAACCTTATGATTTTTTGCAAAAATAAGTAAGCAGCTGAGTATTTTTTAATCTTTTCCTTTGACTTAAGTGAGACATTTTAGTAATCATTCCACCTCTGATCTGTGTGCCAACCAGGAATGGATATGAGGACAAAGTGATATGGAACACTCGTGCATAACACGCACGCACGCGCGCGCGCACACACACACACACACGCACACACGCACACACGCACACACGCACACACGCACACACGCACACACAAACACAGGATCCATCCCTTTGCTTTGAAATCATATTATGTATCATCAATGCACAAATCTAAACTTGCCTGAACTGTCTGGGACATTTGAGTTGCCTTTCAAGTCTGCACTGCATCTACCTTCTAGATTATTGCTGGCATGCAGACAGTTTCCTGTCAGTCTTCCTGGATTGTTGGGATGAGTGGGTTTGCATGGTGAGCAGTAGTGAGATCTCACTACAGGGATACTAAGGCTGACCGCAGATCCAAATCCTCTCTGATTCTTGGCTGACCTGGGATCGAGTCCCACCAGAGCTTTCTCTTCTGTCTCACTATTGCTTGGTTTTAGGGCACATTCACACCAGTCAGGTCTGGAGTGTTTACTCCTTTAAGAACAATACAATTTGAACTTGGGCAGCACCAAATAACCGCACCAAGGCCGCCTGACAATACAGGTCTCGGCCTTCTTCCAAGGGAACTGCAGTGAGGTTCATTAGATGTGAGAATATAATCAGAACGAACTACAGGAAGCGACCCCAAAATGCAAGGTTTTTTAGTAAGGAGACAGGTGTGAACATCTCATAACCAGTAGTTCCTCATGCTTGCAAAATATGGTAAACTGCATTCTTGAATGATTTTCATATTTAGCTATTTCTTCATGTATCCTTGATATGAGCACCAGAGAAGGTAAATTACAGCAAAGAGTCAGTATGCGCAGCTAAAGTTGCTGGGGCTGGAAACAGGCTTGTTCTCTAACTGTCGAACCTCACAGGACGACAGGTTACCAAAACTCTGCCCAATAAACGAGCTACTTGTGCGTCCACGTAACTTTGGTCTACAAGCCCTGGCTCACTTGTAATTGTTCAGTACGAACCGAAACCAACCAAATACAAAAATGTAACAAAGTCAACTTTTCCACTTCTACATTTAACCTTTCCCAGCAAGCATTTGACAGACAGCGGCATGCATCAATCCAAATGAGCACAAAACTTTGACAATATGATATTATAGAAAAACAATATTTTAAATCATATTAAAATAACCATGACAACTGGAACTGGGGGAAACATCAGAAAAGCTCACGGTTTCACAAAACAATGCCGTTATCCGCAAAGGATGGGATGTCGTCTCTACCTAAATGGTCTCTTCTGCCTGTGTGTGAAGAGGGAATACTAAGGAGCTAATTGCACCAAAGATGTAATGAATCTATAGATTCTCACTCGGCTGCTATGGGAGAGTAGGACCTGAACAGAGGTCAGTGGGTTACCACATGTGAAGCCGCCGTGTTAGCCGAGGATACATGATCATTTATACATGAGCACTACCCACTGTTTTACAGCAATTACAATGAGCGATTACTCTGTGAATCAGCCTTCAGAGACCTCTTTCCCTTACACTGAAACTAGCGAGCAGTAAGAGGGGAGTACTCCACTCCCGCATTGCACAGTGGTACTTAAGGCAAGCTACAATCTGAAATTATTCATTCACTTACTCTAATAGCTCTGCCGGTGCCCAGGAGTTTATTAATGTGTTAGCTGTATTATGATGATTGAGCACACGGCAATAAATCAGCTAATTAGATGCCTCTCGCAAAGTAATCAAGGTACGAGGAGGGATGGGAGCACGAGTGCAAAGGAATTGAACAGAGCAGGCAGGATAATGTTGAGCTCAGGGCTTCGTCCTCCAAGTAAACCGATGACTAATTGGTTGTTTTAGTCCATGAAAACATTAAAGTTGTTTTGATGTTATTTGCTGGAAAAGAATAATGACATATCTTACAGTATTCACACCTCTGCACAGCTATTTGGTCAACAAATATTTTGTTGATGAAACCGAGTTAGTTGGGAACAGTTCTAATCCAAACCATATACTTTTATTTAGTTGACCAGAATAAGAAATGGTGTTTGCCTGGAAACAGGAGGGCACCCGTCCTGCTGTCAGTTGTCTTCAAGGGTAAAAGTATTGACTAAACCATTGTCATCATTTGAAAGCAATTGCTGTCTTGGAAATTGGAACATCAGTGGGCTGTGTGATGGGACGAACCTTTCCCCTGCTTGTGTATCATGTTGTGTTTGTGTTGTTGGGAGACAGGGGTTAGAGGGAATGGTGCAGTTGGGTAGGAATAAACCCCGTCTCTGTGTTGCCAGTGGCAGAAAAGCAATGATATTGACTTAAATATGGGGAAATGAGAGGCAGCCATAATATGTTATCTGTGCTTTGTTTCCAGCAGATAGGCAGAGAGCTTTGAAGTGCGGATTGGCACAGCAGGGTGCTAGCGTCTGTAGAGGCGAGATGCTAAATGCTAAGGATGAGAGGGACATGAGGTAGTCTATTACCAATACAGGAGCAAGAGAAAAAAAGCAAATCCAATGATAATGTACATCTGTTCCAGTGAATTTATGAGCTTTGAACATTTTTTCATGCAGGATAAGTGGGCCCTTTTTCTTACAGAATCTCACAACTTCAAAGCAGATTCGCTTTGGATAATGCAAATGATCAGAATATGCCGGCTTCTGCCTACTCAAGAGCATGAAAAGAAAGAGGAAAAAAGGAGAATTAAAGCTAATTGGCATGGCAGCCTTTTATGTATTGAAAGAAGGGTAAAAATAAAGCACTTCAATTATTGTCAAGTTCATTGAATTAGAAAACAAGCTGACAAAGTGCTAGTTCAGTGTGCCTGACCCAGTAGTAATTTGCAGTAAATGTCACTTTTTACTGTCGACATTTGCCCTGCGCGGGCTTGAAATATATCTGATGACATTATAATTGGCTGGATTAAACCCACCCTAGGGGGTGCTTCTTTCAGCTCTGATGCTGTGATGTTCATGGCTGGGGTGGGGTGGGTCATCCCTGTGCTGTCTCCATCCTTTGCTCTTTACGGACAGTGCTTACAGCATCATCCTCAATATCATCACTCAAATAAATCACTACGTAAATAAAGCCACTACTGAAGCAACAGTGTGTGAACAGTGGGCGCCATACAGAATTACAGGAGGGTCCTTTAATGGTCTGGGCAAAGTTTTTTTTCCCCCTTCCCATTTCATTGCCTGATGACATGACATCTCTAGCACAATTCAGTGTGTGAGTATTCCTTTTTCCTTTGGTTAGCAATGACCTAAGTTTTGATCCTGTACCTGAAATAAATTTCTATTTGGGATGTCCATAAATGATTGTACTGCATCTTCTCTCCCATTTACCCTTTTACAAGATTTTTGCTTAACAGTCCTCTCTTGAATTTCCTCTGAAATGATGCAGGTGGTTAAACCTAGTGAAAAGGAGAAATCATTAGTTTAGTGCTGGAATGGCTCTCATGCCTCAATGGGTCAGGTGTTTCCCTGTCGAAAGCCATTAGATGTAATGTTAGCTTTCCACAGGTTTGTTTGCCTTTACGTTTCCAGCTGTTGAGGACATGACGATGTTGGACTAAATGGACTAAACCTTGTTGCTAACAAAATAATTCAGTGTCTGAAAGAAGGCGGTCAGTGCTTCAGGGCTTATATCCTGCTCAGGGTAATTTCAAAAAGAGAGGTGGCAAAATTCTAAACTTTGTAAAAGAGGGAATATTGATTGAGCATTCTCAAAATGATTTTTGTTATTTCAGAATCACAATAAATGAATGAAAATATAAATGTAATGTGAGTTAAAGAGTGACTGAGTGAGTATGTGATGAATTTAGTGATCAAGTGAATGGGTGGGAGTGGGTGTCCATTCAGTCTGTTTATTTTTTCCAGAGGTAAAGGTTTGCACTGCATTGCACATATGGCCAGTAAACCGACCCCCCCACCATTTTTCTGTGATGCCTCAGATTAAAGACAGACAACAGCAGCAAAAAAGGGCCAGTCACGTCCATGAGACGTCTTTCATCCTTCAATGTCCACACCAGCCATTTGTGTCCATCTATTTGACTCCTGGACAAAATTTACTGTTAACAATCTCCATCTGTCACAAACAGGAAAAGCAAAACAAAAACACATTTGTCATTTGCAGAACTCAAAGGTCCGTTGAGCAAAAAGGCAAATTGCTGCAACATTGGGTAAAAGGAGAAAAAACTGGTCTAGATTGATCACAGATGGACATTGCTGGTACAGTATGTAGTTGTGTGTGTGTGTGTATGTGTGTGTGTGTGTGTGTGTGTGTGTGTGTGTGTGTGTGTGTGTGTGTGTGTGTGTGTGTGTGTGTGAGTACACGTCTATGTGATGTACATGTGTATGTGTCTGTCCTTTATCTATATCCTGAAACCATAACAACAACTTTACTACTTCCTCATGGACTTCCTGCAGGTTTTAAGTACTTCTTGGTGTCACTTCCTCCAGTTTCATTAAAGAGATGGGCAGGATGCTGTTATAAGCTGCAGTAATACCTAAACTATCAACGAGTAATCTCATCGGTCAAAGACCCCTTCCAACCATGCTTTATTGATTGCTATACACATTTCTAAACAGGGATAGTTATGGCTAGTTAGCAGTTTTTCCTGTTTTCTCCTGTTTTTTATATGTCTCTATGTACAACTTACTCATTACCTACCTTCTTAACGATGATGATGGTCTTAATGGTGATGCAATACATACGAGGAGCATGAATATCCATTGATCCATGTTCTGGATGCTTTAGGAAATACCCATAAAATTAAGAATCCACATACAGCCCAGAGCCGCCCAGTTAGCATCAGTAAATACCTCTCTAAGATCATACCGATGCACAGCCTGGAGGGAGGCTAACTTTGTGGATGCATACAGTGTTCGCTGTATCTTGACTTGGTAATTGAGGTTTATATTAGTCAGAACCAGAAAATATGCCCTATCATCAGAAAAGCATCGCATTGTGGTCACATTTTCCATCGTTTCCATCGATTTTTTTGTAGCTGTGCTGTGCATTGGTGTGATACCATAGATAAAGGGGCATATTTAACATTTTCTCATTAATTGCTATAGTAAGTGGATGTTTACTAATACAGGCTGAACTGTCCTTGGGCACAGTAGTAATGTACTTCAAACCTGGAACTCGGTGGTATTCCCATTTAACTTTAAAAATAATGACGTCCTGCATAAGGAATGTAATCCTGAAAAGACAGAAGGTAAAAGCTACAGTGATCAACAAACGCTAGATATTACACAGACTATGACAATTGCCAATTGACCGATTCTGCTTCATTTTACAGTGGGCTCAGTCCAAGTTTTCTAAATGTATCTGTAGAGCTTGGACTTCTGGAAACTGAGTCTGGACTTCTAGAGATGGCAGATGAATGAGAGCAGCTTCCAGAAAGTTGCATTGGTTTTTAGTAGATCATTGGAGCTCTTTCTTTTTGCAACATCAAAGGCAGCCGCAGCTCTTTGATGTGGCAGCATGCTGTTTAAGGTACAGAGTGAATGGAGAGATGTCAAGCTGCAAGGTGCCTCTGTAGTTTACGTTGAGTGCTGCAGAGAGCTGCAGATGAAAGGAGCAAACAGAGTTTGATAATGAATGTCCAACAAGTAGGACCCATCTCAGACAGCGCACACTCAGTGGGGTGCCCGTGCTAACCTTGAGCGCAGCACCCCAAACCCCGGGCAGACGCTGGAGACCGGACTCCTTCAACTTGGCTGCTCCTAAAAAAAGGGGCTCTCAGATGTGAGCTTTAATCTTCCTGTCAATTAAATCCCGATTGACGCACACACACACGTCTACACATGGTCATGCACATGCCATGTGCATGTGCTCCCCTCAACCAGTTACCTTTGAAAGGGATTCCATCCACTTCCTCTGTTAAGTGCCTCCTTGGAGAGGCCTGTCTAATTAGACACTATTCTTTTCAACACATGAGTCAATGTGAGGCTGTAAAGGCTGCAGTTCTGTTGCTGCACACAGAGATCTGCTTACAATTAATTTCTCCATTAATCAACTGGGGTAATCTACCTTTATCAGTCATCTGAGGAATGTGAGGCTACAAATTATTAGTGTGTAACTTATGGCTCCTTTTTAAGCCTGGTACCACCACACTGCTCATCCTTTCGATGAATTTATAATGCAGTTGTTTTGTTTCAAATGTATCATCTGTCAATGAGGGTGGCCACTTCTAGACAGAAATATATTACTATGGAGCCAGTTTACTGACAGCCCCTTAAAATAGTTTACTAATCTTAGATGGAGCTGCACAATTTACATTCCAACCAATTGGTAGTAAACAGAAAGCACCCAGTGATAAAAATATAGACATCCCATATCGTCCTCCTCTAACTTGCACGCGATCATGCTCTTGTGTTGCTTATGGGAAAAAACAAAACTGTGGCTTTGGCCTTTGCACTTCTTGCTATTGGAACGCTATTGCAACGTAATCTGAACGGGCATATAGGCGCGGTCAAAGTACGTCCACTAAAAGTGCTTGATTTTGCCACTGACAGGCTCAGATTGTTATTCGTGTGTCTGACAAGTGTCTGACAAGATTACTGAAAGAAATAGACAGGTGTCAGGTGGTCTGGAGTTCAGAGTTCGGAGTTGTTGGAAATGTGCCAAAGGTGGTCTGTGAAAGCAAGAGGGTTGACTTGTTGCAAGAAGAGGATGGTGTAAACATAAATCTATCTACCGTCCTCTTCCTACAACAAGTGAACCCTCTCGCTATAGACTACCTTTGTCCACCGTCTGGTTAAAAAAGGTCTATTTCTGTAGCGATCCTTTCAGTAAATCTTGTCAGACACACAAATAACAACCTGAGCCTGTCAGTGGCAAAATCAAGCACTTTTAGTGGACGTACTTTGACCGCGCCTATATGCCCGTTCAGATTACGTTGCAGCCATTGAGCCCCCGTTTCGCGACTGCCGACTGAGCTGATCTACCGGAGCAACTCCGAAACGTTTGGGATCTACTTTGTGGTATGATAGGTGATTTTGTGGATATAGAGGCCAGGTTGAAAAATCCCGGAATTGCCCTCTAAAGGGCCCTCCCTCAGTTTGGGGCCCTGGGTAGTCAGTACCCCTATTTCCCCCACTACGGCACCCCAGGAAATACATCCGTATTACCCAAACTTCATATGGGGAGGGTTCTCAGAATCTCAACTGGTGTTATGTTCCCAGGATCTGGTATCTGATTGGCTCTGAAAGCAAGGGGATGCTAAATCCAAGATTCATTACTTTATGTGAAATTCCTAGGGTATCTTTCATATGTGTGCAACTTTCATTGTGAGAGAGGAAAGGTAATAAAACATATATTACCAAGAGTTAGCAAAGTAAGGTAAAGTCCTACCTGATTTCTCATGAGATTTCAAGGAATAAAAAAAAAAATATACTATTTAATTTAATAATTCCTGCATGTGAGGATTAATAGTCATGCGGAGCAACTAACATGAAAATACACTTCACAATATATATAGAAGATGAGACATGATGTGGGTTTCTTGCTTTGAGTGCTTTGTGTCCAGCTAAGTTACTGTATCACTACACACATGCATTCTCAGTGCACCTGGCCTAACGCTGAGCTCACCACATGTGGTTTTGATATCTGCAGAGAAAGAATGCACAATGATGAAATTACTGCATGGAGCCAGGTTAATCCATCTCTGCCGTGAGCCAGGGATGGCTCCAGCACTGAACTGCACTGTTATTCGTTGTCATACAGTTAAAATGACTTGGCGGAGATGGCTATTTACTGCGGTGCAGCACTTTTAGTACAGCACAGGGAGCTGAACTGAATCCATATGGATCCATATACTTTCATGTCCAATAAACCACATGCTGAGGAGTAGTTCCTCCAAGCCAGGCTTTGGTCAGCCTATCTGTGGGGCTATGGTGGTAAAGGAGCATTATCCCCCACCATAATCTTCCGCTTTCCTCATTTCCCTTCCACAGTGATTTGGTGGAGTATAAAAACTCACAATCATCCTTCTGTCAGTCCAAAAGCCAAGACCCTGTGGAATGTTTGATGAGGGCAGACAAGAAACACCAGTAAACAGCTCAGAGATCCAATACTTACTACAGCAGTGTCAATCATTGGTCCTGTTGTCCAAGGTTGAGTTTTAGCCATTTCTTTCCTTGTGATACCAATTCGACCCATTTGCCATCTAACCCCATTTTTCTTAATTCCAATATAGTCAACTTTTTGGAGATATGAGGTTTTCATCTGATGGCAGTGATATGAGATCCAAATACTGCATTAAAATACTTGTGTATTATGTTTCCAATATGTATCAACACAGCCAGATAAATATTTCCTTTGTTAACTCCATGTAAGGTAACCAAATATACATTTACAAAAATGAGGACAAAAGTCATTCTATCAGCCCAAATGACAAAAAACAATCAAGGCATTATCCATTATTAATTAGGAACCCAAAATTAATTAATTGCAGCCTCTGGCCACATCTGTGAAAAATAGCTTTATGTTTACTGGCTAGCCTCAAGAAATATTCTCACATTGTTGGGAGATTTAACAGGTTCAAATGTCACATCATCAATAATGGCGTTTAGTACAGATAAAGTCTGAGCCAAACATTTTCCATGCTCCAACACAAGGTGTTAAGATTTCGGTTGCAGGAGAGGACAAAAAGACTTGGTGTCTGTCTTTTGGGATTATATCAGGTTTTTTTCTGACAATTTCTTGCCTCCTCTCTTATCCACCCAAAGTTGTCTGGACCCCCTACTGTGATTTGGTTGACAGAACTCCACGTTAGAGATTCAATGTAGGGTGCCTGACAGAAAAGTGTAGTACTCTGCATTACACTCCCCTTGGTAGACTTTCCTGCTTTACAGACAAAAAATAACTCACTTTAGAAAGTTCTATTCCAGTCAGTCTTTGACTACTCCTTACTTCATTTGTTTGAAGATTTTTTCCCCCACTCAGCATAATGAAAACACACAATCAACTAATCACGGTACACTGAAAAACTATAATAATGATAACAATAATAATAATAAGGAATCAAATGGCCAAAAAATCCTCTTCGGTCTTATTTTTTCTGTTCTTCATCGCTGCATCTGTCATTTGGGCATAGACGTTGCCATATTGTAAATGTAGTGTTTCTCTTCCTCATTCCACTGTTCATCTGAAAGCAAAACTGGTTCTTCTGAGTCGCACCTAGAAATGAAAGCCAAACTCTGCCATTGCACTGCACCTTAATCTCTCACTGCAGTGCAACATAATGTGTGCATGTGCATGTTTTATCAAAGAATGCAAGGGGAGTAGATGGCAATCACAACGTGAGCTGTTTCCAGGGTTTTGTGTTTTTTATGAACTCTTTCAACATTAGAAACCCAAAATGCTGGCTAGGCTGCAGGTTCCCAGTGGCTAAACTCTTATTACTATACTATTATTTTTCTGTGTGTGGAGATCAGCCCAACTATATCTAGCTAGTACCTCTCAAACCTCAAACTCCTTCCCCCCGCTGCGCTCCAAATTCTGGGAGCCAGTTTCCATTGCCAAGGTCCATGATGCCCTACCCTTCATCTTTCAAGTGATGAGCCCAGCAGAGCTATCAGGTGGTGATCCCTGTTACCAGGCACTCATCTGCAAGTGCCTCACCTCAGGCCTGACTCCAGGAGTGGGCCACTGTGTCTTTATTCCAGGCAAGGTTCTCCGAGATCTTGCTGCACCAGTCATAGTGGTCTCCTTGAACCACTACTTGTCTAGTCCCTCGCCTGAGACCAGTTTGTCTCAGGTGTCCCCAGGAGCACAAGGCTCCCATCAACATGGGTCACTGAGGTGGACAAACCCCTCCACCACAAGGTTTTGATTTCAGGAGGAGAACAGTGTTGACTCTGGAACCAAACTTCTTGATAGGGGATGTTCTCTCTCCTACTCAGGAGTTGTCCAGGGTGAGAGGTGCCAGGGGACTATGGGGATACTCAGGAGTCCCTTGGCTAGCTGCTGCACAGTTTCTCCCAGTGGATGAGAGGGTCACCTCAATGCAACTGCGTCTTGTGGAGAGGAAAATTGTTGTTTGAGTGTATGCGCCTGCAATTGTAACAGCAGTTTGGAGTACTCTGTCTTCTTGGAGAAGGTGGGTGTGGTACTGGAGAAGGCTCCACCTACTCTACCTACTGACTCGTATTGGGACACGATGTTTGAACACAAGGAGGCTCATAAGTGTACAAGGTACCTCGAAGGTCAATGATCAACTTTGTAGGAATAGACCTGTTCAGAATGAACCCTGTCCAGAAGCGGCTACAAGGACCTCTGGACAGAAAGTCATGGCGGCAACTCAAGAACCCGCTGGTGGACACCGACAGTGAGGGAGGTTGTCAAGATGAAGAAGGTCTTCCGGACCTGGTTGACATGGGCCTGAAAAAGAAGTTCTGGAAAATCATTTGTGACTCAGGAGGAGAAGATAGGACATGGCCCAAAGCTGTTCTCAGGAGGGCAGGGAAACATTGACCTTGACTGGGGATATTGTCTGAAGGTGGAAGGAGCACTTTGAGGAACTCCTAAACCTGATAGACACTCTCTCTTTGGAGGAGGTAAAGATCGAAGATTCTGGATTCGATTTTGGGTTCAGGTCAGAGACCAGCTCTTGGCAGAGGTCACTGGGGGAGCGATAAAGTTCCTCAGTGGGGGGTGGATGAAATTTGTTTTGAAATTCTTTAGGCTCTGGATATTGTGGGGTTGGAGCAGTGACACATCTCTTCAATGTGGATTTGTGGACATGCGTTGGTGGTCCATTTTCAAAGAGGGGACTGGAGGGTGTCTTTGAACTATCATGGAATCATACTGCTCAGCCTCCCTGGGGAAGCCTATGCCAACAAGCTGGAAAGGAGACTTCATCTGATTGTCGAACCTTAGATTCAGGTGGAGCAATGTACATTCCATTCGGGTCACGGAAGCTTATTTCCAACAAACCTGTCAAACCCTGGTTATTATGGAAGTGTATAGTTAACTTAATCCAAATGTTAATGCAAATTGCAAAAAATGCAATCGCACAATAGCATTTTCATTTTCCACTTTTGCATGTATTATTTGAGTCAATATGAAAATTAAAATGCCATAATTTGATTTGCATTTGAATGTTCATGTACCGGTATGATCATTCACTGACAATATTAAAATGTTAATGAAAAAGCCATTTGGCATTTAATTTTCAATGACTTGTACCACTTTGTGGTTAACACAATTCAAATGTTAATTCAAATGTGAAAAGTGGGAAGCAGCGCCCCCTTTTGCAATTGAATTTCTAACTTGAAACTCTAACTTCTAACCCTAACTTGAAAATGAAAATGCTATGCGATGACATTAACATTTTCATGGTCTACCGGCCTGTCAGTCATTCTCTGAAGGCGGGGCGATGTTTCATGCGATGTTTCTCTAATTCGAAGATGATCACTGCCTCAATGTAGTCATCATACAACAGTACAATATCTCCAAATGCAAGTCAGATGCATTTGAGGACGGCCAAACTTTTATTGTGGGATTGCATTTTCATTTTCCAATTTGCCATTTGGATTAAGTTAACTATACGCTTCCATAAATTATTAGAATGGAGAGCAGCTTACATTTTAATCATAGTCAATCATCAAATAATTCCCAGTTAGACCGCTGACAATTAGCTTGATAAATGATCTTGGTAAATGATCAGTGCACACCCTGTAGAGATCTCATGTCGATTATTAAACTCCGTTTTAAGAGAGAGAGAGTGGAGCAAGTATGGATATATATATATATTTATTTATTTTTTAAACCATTATTTTCTTTGTTGATTAATTGTATCTTAATTT
Organism: Hoplostethus mediterraneus; assembly: GCA_034670385.1. Taxonomy (NCBI): domain Eukaryota; kingdom Metazoa; phylum Chordata; class Actinopteri; order Trachichthyiformes; family Trachichthyidae; genus Hoplostethus; species Hoplostethus mediterraneus. The sequence continues at coordinate 10,337,647 of JAXDDW010000004.1, forward strand.
ATTATTATTAATCTCATTGTTTCAAAGATGCTTTGGCAATACTGTTTATATTTGTAACATTCGTGCCAATTAAGCAAACAAATTGAAATTGAATTGAGAAAGAGAAGTGAGAGGAGAGAGAGAGGGAAAGAGAGAGAGAGAGAGAGAGAGAGAGAGAGAGAGAGAGAGAGAGAGAGACAGAATTGTGTCAAAAGGAAAGCTAGTGAAAAGCTGATCTCAGACTAGTAAAAAAAAGGCATTGCTTGATTTATGCAATAGGTCCATCAAGTGGCTGCTTGACAGCACTGCAACCAGAAAGGCGCTATAGTTTCTTTGATGACTGTAGATTCTTCTCCTCTGTAGTTTCCATTTTCCAATTCTGATGACTGGTGAAAGAGCTTCTGCTTTTTGAAAGTAGAATTTCTCTTTAAGGATTTTTTTCACTCACTAAACTCCCTGACAAGAGGATGTGGAAATTTCATCACAAAGCGTTTAACAACAGGCAGTGGCATTTAGAGAACTGTTTTGAATAACTATCAACCACCCAGTGAAAAACTGTTTTTGTTCTATTCATGCAGGGTAATGAATTCATTTGGTCTGACATGCACACATTATGTTGCAGCGCAGTGAGAGATTAAGGTGCAGTGCAATGGCAGAGTTTGGCTTTCATTTCTGGGTGCGACTCAGAAGAACCAGTTTTGCTTTCAGATGAACAGTGGAATGAGGAAGAGAAACACTACATTTACAATATGGCAACGTCTATGCCCAAATGACAGATGCAGCGATGAAGAACAGAAGCCCTGCGTTGAGGAGACTGATGTGAGTAATAATCTTATCATGGCCTTACTATGTGTTATATATAAGTTCAGGACCTTAAGATAATACACATTTTACAAAGAGTACATCATGTTAAAACATAAAAAGGGAAAAGGCAATTTAGATGTGTATGTCTGTGCTCATTTCTACTTTAAACAAAAAGGGTTTGGTGTTGGTAATGTTTAATGTATTTATCCTGTTGTATTTGGTGGAAGGTGACAAAACAAATGAGAATGAAGCTCTTTGTGGGTGACAGAAACATGATGACGTGCAGATGTCCGTTGCCAGGAGTGGAGATGCTGGAAGCAGCATAAGTACATGTTGGATGCCCCTGAGAATGGAATTGGACAGTTTAACATGGTTGCCCAGGAGCTAGTGCTGAGACAGCGAACAGAGATACTGTGTGCCCTGTGCAGCAGCGGGTCAGCTGAAGATCTAGAAAGGGTACTGGATTTGTTGCTGTCCCAGGGGGCGCTTGTCTGGGAGGACTACCAGAACATACAGGTACCAGGGAGGGCTCTGTGTACCAATGCCCGGCAGTTGCTTGACTTGGTGTATACTAAGGGTGTAGATGCCTGTGGGCTGCTCCTAGCTGCTCTTAACCAGGTGCTACCTGAGGTGCAGAGAGCTGGCCTCTCCTTTGGAGGTTGCTGTTCAAATCTAGAGGAAACAGGCGAGCCCCATGGCACAGCTACACAGACCCTTCTCTCTGAAAGACCAAGTCTGGTAAGCAAGCTACGGGGCTGCATTCATGGTGCTCTGGAGACACTGGTTGAATCAGGAAGCTTTACCTCAACGGATTGCGATGAAGTACAGCTACCTGTATACACACGCTCTCAGCAGGTAACACCACAAACCACAAGCTTTTACACACCAATTACAGTCATGCTTGACATTTGTGAACCCTACACGGGGTGGTCATTATATCATATATTATAGAGGAATAAAATCCTTATCTAAACCTTAAACATTAATGAAGATATCCCAAATAAAGAACATCCAAAAATAAATAAGAAATCATTTAATTGTTTATTTAACAAAACTCAGATATCCCTGTATGTAAAAATATGAGAACTCCTTCAATCTTGTGACACTTCCTTTAGCAGTGATGATTTCAGTCTCTGGCATCTTCCTTGAGGGATTTTCTCCCACTCCTCCTTACAGCTAACTCAGTGAGGTTTGAAGATCTCACCTTTCCAGAGATCTGACATTTGATTGGTTAACTTCATACCCATTTGTTTAAATAAATAAAAATATAAATATAGATAAACAGGTAAATAGAGTTATTTTATTTCAGTTAAGAAAATGTTAATTTTGATTAAATAATGATTGCATGGTAAAAACTTAAACTTTCTATACTTGCACAATGATATATTGGCTAAAATACAGATTTTTGATCATTTTAGTTGATTCCATTATTGTGTCAAACAGGCAAGGCATTTGCTTGACCATGTCAGGTCAAAAGGCGAGTCTGCAGCAAAGGTCTTACTGCAGTACATTCAAAAGGAGGGGCATGGATCCCCATCGAACCAAGAGAAACTGACTCTTCCTGAAGGTATTTCATTATCATTATCATGCTGAAAGCTAAAGCTATAGAATTATGTGCAGTATTTTGGTGTAGTATTTCTAGGTTTGTCATTTTATTCTCTATTCTTGGAGCCCAACCTACAAGGCATTATACATTATACACACATTATGCTGTAATTGTATACAGCATTGAAATATTCCTAAGCAAAGTATCATGCTTGCAATGAAGGTTCATATTATTAAATTTCAAGGTTTACAAATGTAGCAGTGGAGACGGGATGGTTTTTCTAGCATATTTCAAGTCTGTCATAATCATCTAACTAAAAGAAATGATTATAAATGTGAAGCACCCCTCTCAGCTGATAGTTTTGTAGTACTATTCTGTCCACCATTAATTTTGGTCTATGCTGTCTGTCACAGAGTGCTTGAAGTATCAAAAGAAGCTCAGCAGTTCTGTATCTGCCCAGTCTCGTTTTCTCAGCACTTATGGTGGGACTAGCAACATGTCTCTGGATGACATCTACACTGAGAGTCAGCTGGAACTAGCTCACGACTGCACTGATGTCCACGGACCTTTGGGCCTGGAGGAGATAGTTGGTATGGTGGGTACACTGAACGAGGAGGCTGACACGGTGTTGGTGTCTGGGGAGGCAGGCAGTGGGAAGAGTACCCTACTCCAGAGACTGCACTTGCTGTGGGCGCGGGGGGAAGCCCTCCATGACTTCCTCCTTCTATTTCCATTCAGCTGTCGCAGATTGAGCTCAGAGCACAGGGAACTGTCCGTCCAAGAGTTGCTGTTTCAACACTGCTGCTGGCCAGACAGAGAGCAGGACCAGCTTTTCCAGTTCATCCTGGACCACCCACATCTCATCCTTTTTACCTTTGATGGCCTGGATGAGCTCAAACAGAGCTTTTCAGATGAGATCAGACACTGCTGCCCCACCCAGCATGCACCTGTTCCTATACTGCTGTTCAACTTACTTCAGGGTTCCCTAATGAAGGGGGTGCGAAAAGTGGTAACTAGTCGCCCGGAGGCGGTGGTCCCTGCACTGAAGAGGTGCCTACGTAAAGAGGTCCTCCTGAAAGGATTTTCCCCAGGTGGGATTGATTGTTTTGTGAGGAAGCATCACAGTGACCCCACTGTGGCCACTAGGGTTTTAGAGTCCCTACAGACAAATACAGCTTTACTGGGGCTCTGTCATACTCCAGTCCTCTGCTGGATTGTTTCAAAGTGCCATAAGGAGCTGCTTGGTTGTGGAGAGGGCAGCCCACAGACTATCACGGATGTTTACTTAATGATCTTACAGCACTTTTTCCAGCACCAAAGCCCTGAGAAGAACACCCTGGGCAAAGGTTGGGTGCAGGGGCACCTAAACACAGCCCTGCACCTGGGACAGCTTGCCTTTGAAGGTATAGAAACTTCCTGTTACGTCTTCTCAGCTACAGAGCTGCAGACATGTGGTGTAACCGAAGAGGATATCTGCACAGGCTTTCTCATACACATCAAAGATATCTCCTCCACCTGTTGTAAACGGTATGAATTCCTACATGTGACCATGCAATGCTTTTTCGCTGCTCTCTACATTGTTCTGACCAATAAAGTTGACCGTTCGACCATCACTAAGCTCTTTCACCTGCAGGACATGCAGCAGACAGGCCTGAGCAGTGCATGTTTCACGTCCTGCTTGACCCCCACTGTCCAGCAAGAGTGGGTTTCAGGGGGGGAAGCCATGACAGCGGAAACACCCAATCTGCAAATCACAGCCACCTTTGTGTCTGGGCTCCTGTCCCAGCGGCATCGAGGCCTTTTGCTCCACTGCTGCCCTGGCCCCACCATGGAAAGAAAGGTCAGACAGGTGGTGAGGTGCCTGACCAAAGGCATGAAGACGCACTTTAAATCTATCCCTCAGCCTGTGGAGGGGGAGAAGAAGAGCATGCATGCCATGCCAGGCTTTGTCTGGCTCATCAAATGTATCTATGAGATGCAGGAGAACAGTATTGCTAAAGACACCATGGCTAAGCTGGAGGTGGAGCACTTCAAACTGACTTACTGTAACATTGGCCCTGTGGAGTGCACTGCACTGGCCTATGTACTCCAGCATCTAAAGAGCCCGGTAGGCCTACAGCTGGACTACAACTCCGTAGGTGATGTTGGGGTGGAGCAGCTTCTTCCCTGCATGCATATTTGCAATTCCCTGCAGTGAGTATCAGAAGATTTGTACTGCTCTTCCTTAATAATTCATCCATCTATTCTTATCTAGTGAACAACATTCCCACAATAGCCTTTACTGTAAGAGCTGGAAAATACAGGATTCAAGCCTGCTTTACTTTTGCCTCCATCAGCCTCAGAAATAATAACATATCAGATGAGGGGATCCGCAAACTCATTGCTAAGGTTATCCAATGTGAGAGGTTCCAGAAGATTGCGTGAGTATGGTCAAGATGAAGTCATATCATCGTCAGCAAATAACAAATGACGTTTGATGAATTACCTTGCATAATCACTTTATTTCTCTCCAGGCTCTTCAACAACAAGCTAACCGATGCTTGCACGCAGCACTTTTCTCATCTTTTGAAGACCAAGCAAAATTTCCTTTCCCTGAGGTCAGCAAATGTTTTCAGCACTCATTAGATGTAGCGCTAATATAGAGCTGTAATAATTCAGCAGTAGTTCTGTGTACTGTAAAAGGAATAGCAAATGAGCCTCTTTGAATTGTTGTTTCAGGTTAGGCAACAATAATATAACAGCAGAGGGGGCAAAGCAACTGGCAGAGGGACTGAAATTCAATCGGTCACTTATGTACTTAGGGTAATGTAACTTTGTCTGCTTGTGAAATCCCACTCATCCTATTGATTGTACATTTCCTTGTGCTAAATCTTCTTTTTGTTGTCAGGCTTTGGGGAAATAAGATAGGTGATGCAGGTGCAGAGGCCCTTGCCAGTGCCCTGGAGGGTAGCACAACTCTGGTGTGGCTTAGGTAATATTTATCTAAAAATGTGGTATTTCTGAGGCAGACTTAGGGAATTATGGAAAATACATCACAAATACTTAAAGTAATAAAAGGATAAAACATGTACCTATATATCTGAGGTCACATAATGACCACAATTGTATGTATAGTATGTTGGTTGAAATTATGTTAAGGTGATAACTGTACGTGTAGTGTTAATTCTGATATGTTATCTAATGGCAGCCTGGTCGACAATGGTGTAGGGAGTGCAGGAGCTTGTGCTCTCGCCAAAGTTATCAAGAACTGTACCACACTGGAAGAGCTTTGGTAAGTGTTGGAGTAGATATTCACAATAACTTCTACTTGTAACTGTTGATGTGACAGTTGAGCACTTACTGTAGATGGCATTACTATACCACACCCTCTCTCCACCTTCTTATTTCCTCTAAAAGGTTAACAAAGAATTGCATAAACAGGACAGGAGCTGAACGTCTGATTCAAGCGCTAGAACACAATACTCATGTGAAGTCAGTATGGTGAGTATTGTGTGGTGAGCCATATATTAGCTGAACACATTTCAGCCTTGCAAACACTTCTCAGTGTTTCCTCTGTGATTTTAAGTAGCACTCTCATTAGGAGTGTTTATAGGGACATTTGGCTAAATTAGATAATAAGTTAGTTTAAATTCACATTTTCTCTAGAAGCGGTGGCAGTGTTCTTGCTATGGTGGTGCACCATTGCTGAATGGATTTAAAGACAACACTGGCTCTGCAATTCCATTGAATTGGTGTTTCCCTGTTACAGGTTGAGAAGCAATGACCTCAGTGTGGAGGAGGTAGAGGAAATGACACAACGTGAATCACGACTGATCTTCTGATTCTGGCAAAAGATAGTCAAAGACAAAAAGATTTGCTTTAATAACTATGTTTGTAATTTATTTTCAATTTTGTATTCTGGTGTGAATATGAAATGGTGTTTAAGTTAAGCTGAATTATTACGTTTTCAGCTCACAAGATATGAATTTGTCAATAAATACTTTGGGCTGAGTGGTTTTCTTTTGGGCATTATTATTATTATGAATATTATTATGATTATTATTATTATTTATAGTTAAGCGATGGTCCAAAATGTTTGCCTCTAAAACGAACATAAACAAACAAATCATCAGCAGTTTGTCGTTCACTGAAAATAATAGACTTCTATGCAAACTCTGCATCCTCTGTCTTGGCAGCTACACCTCAACCTAACTATCTGCCCTGCTATGGGAAAACCCCACAGAGTGGGGCTTAATTACAGACGCAATGAACAGCCACTTACCACTTGAGAAAGACGTGAACGACCAATGCCTGAGCAACGGGCACGAACACGTCAAACCTTCGAGTTTGTTAGGTCGTCCTCTGTAAATAATCAATTTCATAACTGTATACACTGAATGATTTCGCATATTTCTCTCGGAGTAGAGATTTATCTAAATGCTGTCAGCATATTGTAGAGGTTGGCAGTTCCCTGCCAGCCTGCGTGCTGTTTATCGGGTAGCTAGGCTAACGTTGGCTTGATACTTAGTGGCTAGGACGCTAGTATTAGCTAGCCAGCTAGCTAATCATAGGCTATCACTAGTGGAATATAGTTTGTTTTCAGCAACCTAACGCTAATTGGGGTGGACATTTGACATGACAATCATCTCCAAGCTCTAAGTGACCTGTAGCGCATCTAAGGTAAGGAATTCATACCGTTGGCATTTAACGCTATGATGTGATATATGTGTGCAATTTAGCTAGCTACTTCCTTCTCTTGAAGGGCCTTTGACTGACAGCCTTTAAACTGATGATGACACTTGTGCTGGTTGTCAGTGAAAGCATTCACTAAAACATGAATTGTATCACGGATGGATTGGACTAAACGTGTATTCAGCTCGATGGTCATTAATTCAAATAACGACACAAAATAAATCCACATGTAGCTCACGTTAGGTCAGCGTTAGCCGATTCCAGGGGAAATTATGTTACATCTCTGCCTGGATGGTTATTTAAGGTTAGCCCTGTGTCAAAGAACGACGTTAGCTAACGCTTATGTTATGAACCGAATAATATGCTATAAGGCTATTGCATTCAGATCAAGCTGGTGTCTAGTGTCATGCTTGGCTTAAAGGGATTAATAGAATGAAGATGACTGCCATATTCTACTAATCTGACTGGGTGGCTGATTATCATCTAAGGGTAGGTGTCATCAGGGGAAACCCAGACGTCTGGTATCTGAACCGCTTGCTCACAACCTATTAATAGAAATATTCAAAGCAGTAGATCTGAACAATATTCAGGTGTGGGTAAAAGCAGGCATGACAGGAAGGGAAACGGAAGGGCAGAATGTACAACCTAAAACAGGACCTCAAACAGCTGTGAATTACACCTCCACTCAAAGTCACAGTACAAGGTTCTCATCCCCTTACTACAACAAGAAGTTAGACCAGGGATCCGTGGTCCAATGGGACATCATTGATCAGCTTACTCAGGTGTATGGAACCAAAGTCTAACCACATGTGGAGGATTTCAAGTATTTCAGTTCAGAAAAATTCAGATATGAATTAATTGGCCTAAGTTCTAGGCTATTTTAACCACGGTGCCTGTTGTGGTAAATAGCACTCAGATTTTCAAGTTGGCACATCCTACCATTCTGTTCTACCTGATTATTCTCTGTTTATTTAAGTCTGCACCAGAGAAATGAACCAATTATTATGTTAGGAATCTGGTCTCAGGCATAAAAGTCTAGGTTTGACTTGCTGTATTATTAAAAGAATTGGAATTGGGAATTGGTTGAAATCTTTGAATTGCAATCAGAGCTAATCCCATATTTATATTTTGCGTGTAGCACTGATATATCCATTGTTCTACTTCTAGTTCTGTTTTGTCTGTTACTGCTGTTGTACCTGTAACTAACCAAACAGACTTGTTTTCAAATTGAGGAATATGCCTTCTAGATCCATTAAATATGTGTTTCAAGGACTGCGATGGAAAATGATGTGATTTCATTGCATCCTGACATTTTCAGAATACTATTTTCTTAGTGAGTTTAGTAAATAAAATAAACAAGCAATCATTTAACCACCATTAACAAAGTATCAGGCTATTTACCTGTCTTATCTATCTCATTTATTATTTCTATCGTATCAATTAATCTTTGCATTGACATGGACTGTACTGAACACACAATAATGTATTATTCTTGTGTACAGACCACAGGTCAAGCTTGCCTTGACGTGAGACCCCGTGTCTAGCATGCAGCCATGAGCTCTGCCCTGTGGAGCCAGGAGAAGCCCAGTGGGGGCTTCAGGGAGGACTGGCGCTTCTACATGGTAGTGAAGGAGTGTACGGTGGAGAAGCCTCCCCAGAAGACCCTGAGGATCCCCCGTGGCAGTCTGGGCCAGGCCTGCCAGGAGCGCAACAGCCTGGGGCGCACATTGCCCCCCAGCAAGGGCAAGAGGAGCCTGCGCATTCTGGACCAGACCAACGTGGTGCTGAGCCTGGACGAGCGGGACGTTCTGGAGCTGGACGAGAAGCTGGCAGAGCTACTCTTCCCCATCACCAACTGTGAGGAGCGATACGCCCTGCTTTGCAACAAGCCTCGGCTGGAACGCGCCCGCGATATCGACTGCGGTTCGAAGGTGCGCGTCCAGCTGCGGTCGGGGGATGAACCCCTGCCTGGTGTGGTCCGCTTCAAGGGCTCGCTGCTCCCTGACAGGGCCCTCTCTGGAATCTGGTTTGGAGTGGAGCTGTTGGTGAGAACCTCGTGTTGCCCTCTTCTTTTTGGAGACACTGACAGATGTGGAACCAAGAGTAAAATCTAAATCTAGTCTGTGCTGGATGCTGGCGGGGCTATAAGACTATAAGAGCGAATGTCCCTAACTCACTGAGTCACTCTACAACGGCTGCCACTCACACTCACATGCCCGCACACAACAGCAAATTGTGAAATATGGCCATGCAGACCTGGTGGGCCTATGCCACATTGAGGTCCATTCACAGTCTCTTTAGTTTTTGTACATTTAAGTTAGCAAGTGTATGAGGACTCCAGCTTCTAAAGGTACAAAATCAATTATTTTCAGCACTATGCACATGGCAGCAGTGGTGCACTTAGAGTAGGGTTTGCTTACTGTGCAGGAGCCACGGGTACCGGGAAGGGAGTTTTTTTTATGACATATATTTTTCAGATTCACGTCCATTATTAGACATTGTAAAAACAGGGTCCCACACTAACAATTATTTTATATTTTATGAAACTCTTTCAGTGAATATCTTTGTGCTGGTGAAGCAGTTTTACATATTTATAAAGTTTGCTTTTGCCCATTTCATTTAACAAGAAAGTAATCCCATACAAAATAAATAGACTAATAAATTGAAACCACCAATCATCTTCAAGGTACCAGTCCAGGCCTCCGGCACCAACTAGTATCGCTAGTCTTGTTTGAGTCTGTCATGCAATGCGTTCTGTAATATATGTAAGTAGAGAGATACAAAGGGTTGATTATTGCAGCACAATGTTGTGTTTATTCTACTGAGTTAGCCGTAGGCTCCACGTGTGGGCTGAAGGAGTACAGGCGGTTTGACCCTCGCTCAGTATAAAGGGCTTAGCACATTCTTTGGTTTCAGATCAACATCCTGATTTCATGCCCCATATCAACTGCAGATTACTGTGACATATTCTGTCACTATGTTTGCATACATGCCAGCAGTTTAAGAGACTTTGCCCTTTACACGTGAGAAAAGAAGCACAATATCTTACATCTTGTAACAACATACCTGTAATGGATATTATCGGTTGTAGTTGCCACACTATGTCAGTTGTATGCCACTACTCGGCAATTAAACATTTGCAGCAAGCTGTTAAATTGCTGCTGCAGCAATCGATCAGATGCCTTCACAGCTGTAAGATGTTGACTTGCCTCCCCTGCAGAATGCTGAGCAAGCAGCTTAGCTACCTGCTCTTCCTGTTATGACAGTAATTTGCACATCTCTCTTTCTCTTGCCCTGTCTCTCTCTGCTTCTCGCTCTCTCCCTCACTGTCTCTGTCACTGTCTTCCTTCCCCTCCCCAGGAGGAGGGCCGAGGCCAGGGCTTCACAGAGGGCTCCTACCAGGGCCGCCAGCTTTTCCGCTGTGAGGATGAGTGTGGTGTGTTTGTGGCCCTGGACAAGCTGGAGCTCTGGGAGGACGAGGAGCTAGGCGAGCTAGAGGTGGACCACGTCAACCTGGTAGAAGAGGAGCAGGACTTCCCTCCACTGGAGATTAACTCCAGGGTTCTGGTGCAGACCAGGGAGGGACCCGAGAGAGGAACCATCATTTACTGTGACCTGCTGCCAGGCAATGAGAGTCTGGGATACTATGTGGGAGTTGACATGGTAAGGGTACCTCAAAATAAGTAGAGGAATCGCACCCACATCCCAGACAACATTCTGTCTTACTCTAAACAGGTGTGGTAACAAGTGGTAAACCATAAATTACAATGTTAAATTCACAAAACTTCACAAGTTAAATTCACAAAATAAAGGCTCGTACTTTATTATTAGCACCAAATGAAGTGAAGGGAACCTCTAAGACAGCGGTGGGCAATCATGTGCCATGGAGGGTGGAGAGTCTGCAGGTTTTGACTCCAACCAAAGACTACAGCAGGTGATTTCACTGATCAGCACACCTTTAACCAGAGAGGAGGGACTAATCAGTCAAATCACCTGCTGTAGTGTTTGGTTGGAGTGAAAACCTGCAGATGCTCGGCCCTCCATGGCACACGATTGCCCACCCCTGCTCTAAGCGCTGTTATGCTATCATTGTACACATTATTGTAATGCATACGTTCAAATGGACAAAAGCATGTTTTTGTACTTTTAAGTTGATCTGGGTCTCAAGTTTCTCATGCCGTTGACAGATCAGGTTTGTATCACCAGTTGATTATGTTGAAGGAGGCTTGCCTTACTATTGTCCACGGTCAGGGCAGCTGGTATCTATGCTGGCTGTTGCGAGGCGGGAATGGTATTGTAGTCATGGAAAGATTGAAACACATATCTGAGGCATTTGACTGCTGATCGTTAGCAGCAGCAGCAACAGCAGAATCCCACTCAGTGCATCTGAGCCACCCACACAAAGGCAAGGCAGTCACGCGGGGAGTGAGGTAAAGACTTAGCGCTGTATGACCCAACAGCATGGCAAGGGGCCAGCAGGCAGCTGAGAAGAGCCCACTGCTCTGCCTCTCTCTGCTTTCAGCCTCGCCCTGCCTTTGCTAGCTTGTAGCACTGGACTCACGCACAACTTAGATTATCCCGGGAGCAGATTCCTGGACCTTAACCTAAAGGAAAACATAGTGGTTGTGTCTGCAGCGGAAGTAGAGCTTTTGGGAGGGCGGCTTGAGTTGGATCCATCACTGATGTGGACGAGATGAGATGAGCTGGGATTATCACAATGCTGGGGATCAAGTGTCATTTTTAGATAGAAAGATGGATAGTGCGATTGAACGATAGATACTTTAAAGGAGGGGCGGAAGGAGAAAGCAGTTTTACTGAGATGAGGAACTGCTGTGGGTTAGGGTTATAAGGTTGTCGCATCTCCAACTCTTTCAGGACAATCCTATCGGGGACTGGGATGGTGTATTTGATGGGAAGCTGCTGTGTAATTTCGCCAGCTTGGAGCACACTCGTCTCGTCCCCATCTGTGACGTAATGCCAGGTGAGTCACCTTAATAGTTCACCGTGTTTTAATGCTATGTATATTTTGTCAAATCTGAGCATTTTCTGCAATATAAATCATTCAGCCGTGCTTCTCTTGGAGCCGCTCTGAGCCCCCTCTGAGAGTTGTGAGTTTGTGTTTTGCTTGAAGCAGGAACAGAGGGCCTTTTGTGTTGATGTGTCGCTTGTTTTTGAAAGTCAAGTGAGATACTCGGGCTCTTTGTTCTACACATTGGCTTATTGATTTGTTTATGTGTGCTCCTGTCTCCACTCCACGATTCGCCGGCTTCCATACACATGAAACATCGAGGATGGAGATTGTTCATTTTGATAATGTGTCATCTCTCGTTGAAACCCTCCTTTTGCACTTTGAAGATTAATTCCAGATTGGTGCTCTGCAGATAGGCTACATAAAGTGTACTTTGACTTTGAGTGAAGGTGTACTTCAAAATCTACCCAAAAACAGAAATTTTTGTTTCTTAACTTGTCATTCTTGTGATATTGAACAGTTCAATCTTCATTTGTATGTATGTATCCAAAGGTAGAATAAAAAGAGCTTAGACTCTGTAACTCCTGGACATGGCTGCATACTTGCACACTTTTTGTGAATAAATGTTCAATATTTCCAACCTGTGACCTTCTTCAGGCAAGTCACTCTCCTTTAAAATTGGATGTGACTTTGTGGACACAGTGACCATATCCATGGTGATTTTGTGGGGATAGAAGGATATTTTCTGGCTAGGCTAATTGTTTTTGCCAGATCACTTCACTGCCTGTTGCAGATCACATTAGCTAGTGTATCCTAGATTCAAATGCTCTCCTGTGACCCAAGAAACTAAAATATTGTAAGGAACTGTACCAGAGTCATAGATGAGAAATATGTAATGCATTGCTAAATCATTCAGAGTAGTTAATATATCTTAGCATCTCTTCATTGGAATTAGAAACCTCTTATTTGCAAAGTACAATAAAAGCACAGGAATTTGCGTTGGTGGCACTGGTGCATAGATGTATTTGGAATAAAGAAAGTTGGTGCAGGGACAATATGACCGTACATATGGTGCAGTTGGGCTGTACCAAACAATATACAATATACATTTGGTGCATGGTAGCTCAATGTGTGCTGATGGGGAGGCTGTGCTGCTAATGTGGGTGTATTTCTGGGCTGTACAGAATATTCCATGCAGGACCAAAGGCTGCAAAAGCACAGTTTTGCCCCCAGAGGCACCAGCAGTGACAAGTCCTCCTCTGGCCAAAGCAAACCAAAGAGCAAAGGTACTGCACTGCTGATATGACACAAACCTAACACACTTGCCCATGGCTTGGTGTGATGATAACTCTTAAAGGGGAATTACATTGAAATTCACCTTTTAGGTTGTTACACTGCAAAAGAGACGTTTTTCGAAGAAGTATTAGATTTCTTTTTTGATTTACCAGTTCTAAAGATCAAGGAGAATACAATCCCATGGCATTGAGTTATGCTGGCTCAGATGGCTGAAGGAAAGTTTTGTGTTTGTGCTTTTATTATAGTTTAGTACCTATTTATAATAAAGGTACAAGTGTTGAAAAATGACTCCATCCATCTCAGGCAATCCAATTCCATGATCATAGGATTGAGTTTTCTTTGTTATAGAGAACTCATATCTTAAAATTCAACAACTTGGGGGGGAAAAAACTTGAAGAAGAAAATATCTGCTTTTGCAGAATGGCGACCTCAAAGTCAAATTTGGTGGAATTTCCTTTTTTAATCTCATGTAACAAAAAAAATACAATAATAATAATAGAGGGCATGCTAACTGCATTTTAGGTGAATTCAAGAGATTCCTTTTGCAAATGTGCTGATTTGACGTGAATGGTATGGATTGTGTGTTCCTTGCATGAGGGAAACTGTAACTACTGATTAATGTACCTCTTTGTCTTTCTTAGTACTTTTCCATTTTATTTCTCACCTGTTTTTCTATATGCCATGAGAGAGGAAACACACACACACACACACACACACACTTCGCTTATTATCTGTGTGTTTTTTCCTGTACTTATTTACAGGCTTAGGTCATCAGTGTGGCAGTAGAAGCAAGTCTGAATTTTACTATACTTTAAATGGCAGCTCTGTTGATCCCCCAGCCCAGTCCAAATCCAAAAGCACATGGTACATTGATGAAGGTAAACCATGAGCTGAGCTGTCCACTCATGGAACATTGACTGTCTTAATGGCAAGCTCCTGTTCACACGAAGCTACTCACTAATCAGTTTTGCTGCTGCAGATGTTCACATGGAGGTTCCTATGGTCATGGAAATCCTGGGAAAGTCATGTAATTCAGGCCTGAAAAAGTTCTGGAAAATGGACCGTGTGCGTATCTTTTTGGAAATATCATGTAAATGTAATAATTTAACTGATAGTTGTAACCAGAAATAAGATATACTAGAAATAACCTGGGACATTCAGATCAGATATTCAGCGTTACAAATGTGATATTGTGATACACTAGGACAAATATTGGTCATGGAAACTGTGCTGTATATATTATGGATTAGTCATGGAAAAGTCATGGAATTTGATGAGCAAAAAGTTGCGGGAACCCTGTTTACAGGCTGTGTGTAGCTTAATGTCTTAGACTGCCAGGGTTAGGGGTTTGATTCCCACTAGAATCAAAATCATGGTCCTCATGGTACTGTGAGGTGCTTTGAATAGAAGCGTTCGCCAAAATTGGCTTATATTAGACATACAGTATTATAAACTTATATTACAGCACTTCACCATAATAAACTTAATCAACTTTATTCAAAAAGCACTTTGTTACCAGTGCTTTACAGACAATAAAACAATAATACAAACGGTGGTGTTATAGGCCTAAATGTATTTATTCATGTAATTATGTTAGGAGACACATATAAGCAGGATGAATACTTTGTCAGTTCGCAGCAGCAGTTCCAATGAGGAGCTTAGTAAGCCCGAAGTGCAGTTTCCCAGAAAACATCCAGTAGTTTGATGCGGTAGCTTGCTATCAAGACCTTCCCACTACAGTCTTGTCTTTCATTCCCATTCAGTGTGAAATTCCACCTGCATGGAGAAATTGGTGTGTCGTGGTTTTCATCTGAACACAAAGGCTTTTAATAATGCTCAGCGTTGGAAATAACTCATTGCTTACCCAGCTGTTGTTTACCTCTTTTGTGCTGCAGGCACTGGAAAAATAACAAAAATATCAATGCAATTAATGCCTTTAATTTTGAAAAATCTTTTTACTTTTACTGGTAATTTTTAATTTAGAAGTTACAAAAATGTTTACAACACGTAAACTGGATTAGGCTTATTCTGATTCTGTGTGAAATGCATGCCGAAGCATTCGTAAAAGCCTTAATTTCTGGTTTGAGGCGTAAGTGATGCGATCAGCACATTGTCACATTGTTTTCATGTGTTTATATTACAGTTGATGATGCGGGGACACAGTTTTAATGCAATGCCATAGGCTGGAGGATACAACCATAATGTATCCTCCAGCCTATTCCACTGACATTTAGGTGGGGTGTAGAGGATCAATAAGTGTATTTACATGCAAACAGTATTCTTGATATTAACTTATTATCCTGGTTAAGGTCATATTCAGGATAAGCTGTAAGGTATTTGCCTGCCTTAGTGTCATGGCTAATACTTGCATATCCCAACTTCATTCCTCAAAATAAGCGCCTATCTGGATTATTGGAATTGAATAATATGTATTACATCTGCCAAGACAAAAACGGGATACTTCAGATAATATTTGAAAACGAATGCATGTAAGCACACTTAATGGCTATTTATATTGCAGGAGCGAGGGGAGCCCAGTCATTTGTGTCATCTGCTGAGTCGTCCTTTGTGTAATCATTTTCATCTTCCTCAGGACCATTTTTCACATTTTGGGTGGTGGTTGTTTTTCTTTTGTCAGAGAGTCATCTGGCTTGGCTTCCACACTCCTGTGTTTGTGTCAATGTGAAAAACAGATTCAGGCTTACAGTTCTAACTTTCAATTTGCACAAATTTGCTTAAAACTAAGGCATAGCTGAAAACATCATCCAAAGGGAAAGGGAGGCCACACGCAGCCAGTTAGGGCATCAAGCCTCTAAATAAGATGTTAAGCAGAGATGGTAAAAAAAAAAGCACTCAAAACAAAAACACTTAACAAACTTTTTTCTTCTGATATTTTTCTCTCTGTGCTTCATAATGTTCTTTTTTGAGGCTTGATGTGCTAGGTGGCTGGTGTGCAGCCTCATTTTCCTTTTTTGATGGTGTTTTGAAGTCTGAGATTTCTACATTGATACATGCAGTCTATATGCTGTTTCCATACAGTGATGGTAAAGTTTCGTTCTCTCGTTCTCTCCTGCAGTTGGGGAAGACCCTGCCAAGTCTCTTACAGAAACGCCCCCTGACTTCAACCAAGCCTCCCCGCCCTCCAGGGCCCCGCCCGCCGCCTCTTTGTCCAGTGACAACAAGTTCCACTCACTGCCCTTCAGCCTGAACCGTAAGACTGGGCCCAATGGCAGCATGAATCATGGGCCCCTCTCCCTTTCCGTCCAATCGGTGGTGGGGGAGCAGCCCGAGCCACCGTCCCCTGCTGCCCCTCCCTCGCCGCGGCCCCCAACGCCTCCCCGCGGGCAGCCAGGTCTGGAGGTGGGCTCTCTGGTGGAGGTGAAGGAGAACCCCCCTCTGTGTGGGGTCATCCGCTGGGTGGGCCTGCCCCCTGGCCTACTGGAGCCTTTGGCTGGGCTGGAACTGGTGAGACAACTCAACAGTGTTAACCTAACTCCTGATATAGGATTTCAATAGCCGTAATTGGGGAAGAAAATTCAATTTATTGGCTGATTATGACTTTTTTTGCTGTTATTGGTACTCCAAAATAAATCCGGATTAGAAGCACTCCAAATCATAAATGTGGATACAATTCGGGATTCACCAGTATATTGGCCACCGATCATAATCTGCTGATATTGTGATTGGCTAATTACTGCTCAATTACCCGATTACATTAGAGGCGTACATTCCTTATTTATGCTCGTGTCATTTGACAGTAATTGAATAGTCTTTATTTTTCAAACAGAGAATAGGCCCATCCATCCTTTATGTGTTCTTGCTGTTTTTAGTTCCAGACAGAGACTCCTTTCTGAACAGAGGTTTTTCAGAGTGATTATTGCATTAATTTGCAGTTAATGAATATAGACAGCTCACATATAATCATCAGTGTGTAATGGATTTCATAGCCTGTATGATGAGAAACAGTTTATTGTATTGGACAGAAGGCATAGCCTGTGCTGCCTCAATGCCTCGTGCTAACAGCGGCTAAAGTTGAGTAAGTACCTTACAAGCAATACAAGCGCATACAAGCAACTTGTTTCGCTGTTTTCTGGGCCTGCTCTCTTCTGACCGATGGAGGATGGTATAAGAGGCTCTGATTGTAGTGTAGTGGTCTAGTTTTTGACCAAGAAAAATAAGTTTTGTATTTATACATTTCAATATATTCTCACCGTGATTTTATGTTGCATTATTTTTGTTTTGTTTGTCATAGAACAGCTAATGTTGTTTGATATTAGGTCAGAGCTTTATAGCCAAGTTTGATAAGCTAAGTTAACATTACGTAAGTAAAATATAATATTTGACTTCCAATTAAATTATTTCCCTTTGATATTTTGGAGGGAGAATTTGCTATATATTGCATCGATGATGGGCCCCAGCTCTGTTCTTTCCTAAAATAAGTTGCTAGCTGCCAGCTTCTTGTCCAGTTTGTGGTTGCCAGGCGGAACTATTGTTCATGATCACATCATTCAGGAAACAAGGAAGCATGGCTATCTGGCAGGCCAATGACCGCAGAACGCTCAAACAACGCTCTAGGCCAACTTCTCTGACAAGCGTTTCCTTGGTTGCTCAGCTCTATAGGAAATGAGTGGACTTCCGGTGACTTGTTGATGATGTTGCTCACAGTGAGGAAGCAGCGTAACAATGAAATAACTATGTATGGACATAAACTGATTTACTTCTACCTGGTTAGGCCAGAAATGCCATGCAGCCATAAGGACAATTTGTTAAACACAGTGCTTTATTGAGATTTTACTGTTTATGCTTGCTGTGCACTTTTACATGACATGCTGTTGTTAGAGGAAAGTACTGGTAAAATGCAGCATTTCAATCGGTGGTCGGCTGATCACACTGTTAAAAACAATCGCTAATCGGAAATGGGCCACAAAATACCTTAGCTTGCGTCCCAAAGTACAACATATAACATAATCATAATATGATGATCTTGCCCTGCCCTCCCAGGAAGAAGAGTGCGTTGGCTGCACGGACGGCACCTTCAAGGGTACGCGCTACTTCAGCTGCCCGCCCAAGAAAGCCCTGTTTGTGAAGCTCAAGTGCTGCCGGCCTGACTCCCGCTTCCCCTCTCTGCACCATTCCTCCAACCCCATAGAGCGCTGCAACTCCATCGGTGAGTCGTTAGAAGGGAGGGGAACAATTAAGTGACCTGTCAGTTTAATCGTTGGATAGTAAAAGACGACTAAAGGACTCTAAATGAACTAGGGCTCCCAAAAGGCTTTGTGTTTAAAATTCCTCTCTGTGTGCTTATGCAGCATTCGGGGGTTACCTGAGTGAGGTGGTGCATGAGAACACCCCTCCACGCACAGAGAACGATGGTTTGGATGTGATGGTGGGAAAAAAGAAAGGCATCCAGGGCCACTACAACTCCTGCTACCTGGACTCAACTCTCTTCTGGTCAGTACACAGTATTTTTTTTTTTTCCGTAGCATCATTTATGCTGCAATGATTTTAAAGTGGTCAACATGAAACTGAACCAAAAGCACAAGAGGTATGGGCTCCAAAACACTAACTCTAAATACTCTCTCAACTACAGTGGTTGCCAGTTTGGATTGACTTCTTTGGACTTCTGACATACTGATTGACTCTGTATTGTTTTCTCAACCTGGGATGCCCTGTTGGCTTAGAGCTAGAGGCTGACAAATAGACTGTTTGTCCACTGGCACTGACCAGAGGGGGTGTTCCACTTGTGAGCTGACAAATAGAGGGTGGCTAGTATTACATCAGTGGTGCCTTCCAATGCTGCCAAAGTACCCCTGAGCAAAGCACTCCAGGCTGTCACTGTTATTTTTGGAATGAAGCAGCCGATATTCAGCAGCATTAAATGTAAATAATCACATTTAATGCTGTTAAATCAAAAAAAGTTACACCTATTCAGTGTTTCGCCCAGTGTTTTATTCTTGGCAGGGTGTAAAAGCCTCTGAAACAGCTTTTAGACTGTGGGACACTTGAAACCCTGGATGATAATGACAACATTAAAATATATATTCATACATACTTGTGGAATCCGCAGAGCAAAATGTAATTTTTATAATCTATTCAGGTTAAGGGCGTCCCCATAGACAGGTCAGTGTATTATTGATGAAGTATACAATAAATAGGTATGCAATCAAACAAACTGCGTCACGTCTATCATATGGAGTTGGCTTTTCATTAGAAATCAGATATCAGCAAAAAAAAAAAGTAAATGCCGTCCAACATCGACTCGTTACATCGGTCTAACCCCAGCTCTCATCTGTCAGAAGAAATGCATATGTTGGGGGCTGTGTATGGGTATATGGGAGGGACATCTGAAAAGACAAATTCATCACCAAATCTCACCTGTTAACAAATGTGTAAATTGTGTCCTCTGCCCCCCTCCCCAGTCTTTTCTCCTTCAGCTCCGTCCTGGACACAGTTCTGCTGCGGCCGCGCTTGAAGACCGACGTGGAGTATTACAGAGAGACCCAAGAGCTGTTACGCACAGAGATAGTCAACCCCCTGCGAATGTGAGCCTCCAGCTGCTCTTGAGCAAGGCACTGAGCATAGACTCACAAATTGTAGTGTTTTGCAAATGTGGTTTAATGTTCTCATCAACCTTTTTTCTCGGCATGTGATTTTTGATGTGATCTATACAGGGAGCTAAAGGCTAGGATGCAAACATTTCTTCTGCAGTTTTAAAAAACAACTTTGATAGTTTGAATTTAAAAGACTCAACAGAGCCTTGTGGTTTTGAATCTAGAATTGGTTTCATTGTTCACTCATAGCAAATCCTAAATGTCATGTATTTTACAAGCCAGCAGTCTGATTGGCCTCCCTATTTGTCTTCCAGACATGGCTATGTGTGTGCCACTAAAGTGATGAAGCTGAGGAGGATCCTGGAGAATGTAGAGGCTGCCTCTGGGTTCACCTCTGAGGAGAAAGGTAGAAGAATCAGACAGATCTCTTTTTACCAGTCATACTACTCTTACTACTCTGTGTGAATTATTGACTGTATTTTGGTTTTGTACATTGCTGTACGTTGTCCACAACTTTTTTATCTTGATGCTGCTTTTTTGGCCAAGTCTCCCTTGAAAAAGAGAATCTTGATCTCAATGGGAGCTACCTGGTTTAATAAAGGATTAATGAAAGTATGAACACACTCATATTCACTTATATTCACACCACAATTTAGAGTCTCCAATCCGTAAACCGGAGCACCCGGAGGAAACCCAATAAACTAAACTGCACACAGAATCACCTTCTTGCTGTGAGGTGACAGTGCTAACCACTGAGTCCCTGCACCATCTGTTCATTAACACAGTTAATTAATAAATATAAATCTCAGTTTAGCATTGAGTTTCAGCATTAGTACACCACATAATTGCAACCAAGTGTAGACACATGAAGACTTGACATAGCACAGTGGCGACATTTGCAAGTGCAATGGCCGGGAGTGTTACTAACTAGTGTTTAACATCTCACCTGTTCACTTCTTCTACTCCAGATCCTGAGGAGTTCCTCAATATCCTTTTCCATCACATACTGAGAGTGGACCCCTTGCTCAAGCTAAGGTTAGTGGGACAATTGTCATTTGAACATGTGAAAAACCTTTTTGTGTATGATTTGTGTACAATGTAAATGATAAAGTGAAATGAAAAGTTTGGTATAAATTTGGTATAAATTTGCTTGTATTGTTTTGGATGACAGTTCTACTCAGCTAAATGCAAATGTGTCATGATTGCTTACTTTGATCAGTTTAGAGAAAAAATAAGGCAGAATATGCTGAATTGCTTTGACCATGACTAGTTTGAAATCTACAACTGGCTAGGGAATGTGTAATGTGTAAAATTCAAGTCAAGTGGCAGCTGTAGTGAGCTAAAACACGACCTGGGACATTCAAACCAGCTATTCACCAAAGAATCCTGCATTTCAACATAACAAATATTGGTCATGGAAATTAACAACATGTCATGGCAGAGTCATAGAAAAGTCATGGAATTTGAAAAACGTGTAGTACTGTGCATCTTCCAAACCTCAATCAGTTAACATCCTTTCTAAAATCCTGGGGAAATTCTTCATTCTAGATATTCAAAAGTAGGCCTGCACAAACCAGCTGCTCCATTCAAAATTTACTCTAGTTAGACAAACCATGTTTTGATCTGAAGAGGTTTTCATTATTAGACAAAGACTTATTCACGTCAAAACCTTGTTTGTTTGTGCGTAATAAGTTTTTGTGCAGCAGTAATGGCATGTGTTGACCAACTAAATTTTATCAGGGAGAAAGCAGGATGTGCAACAGAACCTAAAAAGAGAAAATAAATGAACCAAGAACTTGTTGGTGTTATCTAGGTCAGCGGGGCAGAAGGTCCAGGACTGTTACTTTTACCAGATCTTCATGGACAAGAAGGACAAGGTTGGAGTTCCTACCAGCCAGCAGCTCCTAGAGTGGTCCTTCATCAACAGTGACCTCAAGTTTGCAGAGGTGAATTTTCAGCATTCGTAACTGCAATAGATGCACATGGAGAGACCCTGGCCATGTGGATAAATGTAGATATCCTTGTGCATCTAATCAAGAAGACATTTCAACGTGTTGGAACATGGGAGAGATGAAACCAAAATTCTGACCTATCTTACGCTAATTTAATGTGTTTGAAAAATGAGTAGGATTTCACTGGTCGATATCAAGAACATTGTGGAGACAGTCCTCTGGGAAACTGCAGCCTCGTTGCCTGTGCTGTTGTTTCCTCTGAGCACTGAGATTTACTGATGTGTCATGCTTCTTGTTGATGATAACAAATCCCTCTCTCGGTTTTTACTTCCCACCAGGCTCCCTCCTGCCTTATCATCCAGATGCCCCGCTTTGGCAAGGACTTCAAAATGTTCAACAAGATCTTCCCCTCGCTCGAGTTGGACATCACAGACCTACTTGAAGACAGTGAGATGTAGCCATTATTTGTCCCCAGTGTGTGTTAGTTTGATGTGTGTGTCTGTGTAATGGGGGAATTTGTGCAGATTAGTGTTGATTCGGGGCTCCATCACATTTGGTAATGAAACTCCATTGAGTTGTCACTGCAACTCAACCGAGATAAAGGGAAACCCTCTTTTCTCACCTCCCATCCTGCTCTAAACTTTTCAAAGCACTTCATGCAATATAAGTATCAACCAGAATGGCCTAAAGACACATGTTTTATTCCCCAGCGCCAAGGGAATGTCGAATCTGCGGAGGCCTGGCTCTCTACGAGTGCCGCGAGTGTTACGAGGATGGGGATATCACTGCTGGAAAGATAAAACAGTTCTGTGAAAAGTGCAATACACAGGTAAAAGACAGGGCATTATTACATCAATAAAATAAGGAGCAAATTGCAAAGCATTGGCCAGATGGATCCACTTGGTGGCACCAAATCTCAAGGAATAATACTGTCTGTTATGTTACACCAGAGTGTGTGAAAGCTTCTACAGTAGTTAGTAGGACATGGACACTTCACTTCCTTACTTAAAAATATTATTTTAAAACATATTTGCTGAAATAAGCTTTATACAATTATTCTGTCTAATGTATAATATATGCTAATATGGCATAATTAATGGAATTCAGTAAATAGTTATTTTTTATCTATGCTGTGCTGTTAATTTTCTGAAACGTCTTTAGACATCTTTTAATGTTAAACATAAATAGGCCACAAATCTATAACCATGTGTTTGAATCTGCGTGTTGATTCAGGTTCACCTCCACCCGAGGAGGCAGGCCCATCGGCACGGCAAACTGTCTGTCCCCAAGGAGCTACAAGAGGGTTCGGGGAGGCAGGGTAGTTTTCCCCGCCAGAGGATGGAGCTGTTCGCTGTGCTCTGCATCGAAACCAGTCACTACGTGGCCTTCGTCAAGTATGGCACCGCAGATTCTGCCTGGCTCTTCTTTGACAGCATGGCCGACCGTGATGGTATGTGCAGCGGCTTTTAGATGTTTCTTTCCATCCAGTTGTGGGATAAAAAATATTTTTTCATCCAAATCAGAAATACTTACATTGACAAGTACAGTACATGTACAGGGATTTGTTTTGCTGACATTGGTCTTATTGACAAGATGAGTTGACAAGTTTCACAGTGCCCACTGACACCCATGGTACAAGGATAACAGGAGCTCACATGGAGAATATACTATACATATTAATCTCTATACAGACTACATTCAGCACTCTTCACTATTTCTGTTGCAAAGTGTGTTGTATATCAGTCACCGTTAACATACAGTTGTAGTGGCTTGTCAAGACTCATATTGCAAAAATGTATTGTGACTACATGGCAGTCCCAGTGCCTGAAATAAATACCGTACATGTAAGTGTAGTTAGTTATAATGTGACCTAGATAAAAACTGTATTGCAAATACATTTAATGAACATAAAATAAATGAGGGTCTCTCTCTGTCTCTCTGCAGGAGGGCAGAATGGCTTCAACATCCCCCAGGTGTCTCCGTGTCCAGAGGTGGGGGCCTACCTGAAGATGACCCCAGAGGAGCTGCACACTCTAGATCCCAAGAGCATTCAGGGCCAGGCGCGACGCCTGCTGTGCGATGCCTACATGTGCATGTACCAGAGCCCTACCATGAGCCTGTACAAGTAAAACCCCCAGCCCCTTCCACCCCGACCTCCACCTACCAGCTACCATATCTACCCTAATCCCAGGGCAGGAGGTTCCCAGAAAGACCAAAAAACTGACTGACAGAAAAAAGACTGACAGCCACAAGGGGTGCAGTCCAGGGTTAACCCTCTCCACCCTACCTCTCCTCAAAGCCTGCCCACGTCTCAGAGTCGAGAGACTGAGGAGAGGAGTTGAAGCCTATTTGCACTGTGCATTAGTCGACGTGTTGTGTTCTTCACGTAGTCCTCTGTAGCTTCCCTGTGCCTCATACCAGAGCGTTGGTGGCGGATGATGAAGTTAGGCCTGATGAAGATTCACTCCCCATCGATGGGAGGGAAGAAGGAGAAGTGGGGGGGGGGGGGGGGAGTGTTTGTCTCGTCTCGTCTCGGCTGACCAAACATGTGCAACAAAAACAAGATGAGCTAATGGGAGGACAGAGGCCACCTCATTTACCTTCAGAAAGGGAGTCCTGCTTTTCTTAATCAGTGTAAAAGACGGGAGCTTTCCATAACGCCACCATTTAGGAAGTAATGCAGTGCGCAGACCCTTATCCAATCTGTGTGTACTGTTCTAAAAGCTTGTGTAAAATCTCTTAGTAGCATAGAATTCTCCACTGTATCAGATGTGTACCATCAACAATATAGATGTCAACCTACTGTAGAATTGCATTAAGACCAGAGTATTCTGCTCAGTGTGAACCGGTTTGCATATTTCCCCCCATCATACCGCGTAAATATACTACAGTATATGTTTTACAAACAGACAATTGCACAGATGTAGCCATTGTAAATGTCTCACTTTGTGCTGCATGCTTGCCGAACCGATGCTGCACTTTTGCTCCAGCTCGCAAGTGGAAAAGATTTGCTCTCTTTTCATCCATTGTAAGTCACAAGGAGCGGCCTGGTGACTCATCGACATTAGATTTTTTGTTATTTGGTTCTACTGTATACCTTTTGAAGCAAAAATGGTGTGCAGTAGCGATGCAGAATAGATGCAGGGTAAATGCATGAAAGGGGACTTCTACAATGGCTACTGCTGTAAAACTGGTTGTTGCGAGCTCTC
Organism: Hoplostethus mediterraneus; assembly: GCA_034670385.1. Lineage (NCBI taxonomy): Eukaryota > Metazoa > Chordata > Actinopteri > Trachichthyiformes > Trachichthyidae > Hoplostethus > Hoplostethus mediterraneus. The sequence continues at coordinate 10,362,624 of JAXDDW010000004.1, forward strand.
CATTCGTTCACAGGGTCAATGAAGCGAAATACTGGAAAAGCCTGGCAAATGTTTTTTGAATTAACAGGTTGATGTGAAAAACTGCAATGGTCTTTTTTTTTTTTTTTTTTCCGTGTGTTGAGAAACTAAATCTAAATTATATTTTATGTTTACGGTTACGTTCACAGATGGTGTTGCTCCGCCCCTTCACTGATCTGATTTCCTATTGGTTGAGAGGAGAATCCTTAAAGTATTTGCTCTCGCTGCCTTTCATAAACATGCGACACGTCATGTTTCCAACCATGCGTCAGATAACTTAAAATTTGTGATTGAATACTATTTATTATATTCTAAACATATATTTACAAACATGTATGTCCCTTTTTAAGAAAATGAAAGTGGGGATAGATTATAAGCTTCGGGTACTCCTTATCCTCTCTCTGTGTATTGAAGTGAGTTATTGTACTTTAAGCTGTCCCATTGAAACTACTGAATGTTAACAATAGTGGCACGTTGAGCTGTGTAGTGTTAACTAAGGTTGGGAAATGAGGAGGTACAAGGCTGGTAACCTTGGAGCCTCATATATAAAATATTTATAGAAAAACTTCCACTCCTAAATTACATTGTGAAACCGTTTTGAAGAATACGATGGAAAAACCCGCAAGAAAATCTTATTCATGACGTGGATAATGATGGGAAGTAGTTTTGGGTTTGATGTATCACAGGAAATTGGAGAAAATCAACACAACCCGCTGATATTAACACCAAAGTATTTTCTTTTCCTAAATCACAACTCGCCCTATCTTGGATTTGGTTGTGAGCACAAAATTGGAGTCGGAGCCTATTTTATAAATGAGGTCCCAGACGACTACAACTCCCAGTTCCCTTTGTCGTCGTTTCCCCGTTTCCAGGGATGCTGACAGGGGGCCTTTCTGTGTGAACTTGTTTCTGCACTGCTGAAGTTTTAACGCTTGTCACTGACAGGAGGATGTCCTCCACGAGAGAATGCCAGAGTCTCCGAACAGAAGATGGGACTTGGACTTTTGTTGCATCTGTACAGTATAGACATATGTGACGGATGGAAATTAATGTCAGTGATGTTCCTGTAAATGTTAACAAAATAAAACCCATTTTGAAGGGTACAAAGTGTTGTGAGTAAATGGGAGAACGAGGGAATTCCTGTATTTGAGTGTGTTGGCAGCAACATGGTGTGTTTGGTGCCCAATGATGAGGAATATACTTTAACGTGATACAATTTGGAGAATCTGAAGTGCAAGTACAATCTTAGTATGTAACGTCCTATAGGAGTGTAATCCCTAACCTTAGCAGTGTTATGGCCATGCTCTACCCATTGAGCTATATACAGTTAATCCACAAGGCTAAGTGGGGCCAGTGTGTCAGTGGGGGCTAGAGCAGGTGGAGGTCAATTTTTCAGATTCAAACATTTCAGATGGTTTTGATTTTCCTGTGGGCTGAGCCAAAGAAGCTGAACGCCCAACAGCTGTAGGTTCAGCCGGGGCAGGATACTACTCCTTGGCTCCATGTCAGAATTAGAATCATTTTATTCGCCAAAGACAATAAATGAGAATTAAAAACAGGAATTTCAGGACATCACATGTAGGCCAAAAAGACGTACTCTTTGCACTACATGATAATACATACTGTATCAATTTTATTTATATAGCACATTTTGTACATTAAGATGCAATGCAATGTGCTTCACATCAAAATTAAAAGAGATACAAAGTGATTCAAATCTAAAAATAAAAACATTCAGTGGATGTCTGCATTCTTGCACCGTAGTACTATGGTGCAAACATTGCCGTGTTGGAGGAGTGACAACAAAACAAAGACTGTAATCACCTCCTCCTCCCTGATGAAACAAAGAAATGGGGTAAAAAGCAGGAAAACTGTCATCTTCAATGGGAGTTGTATGACAAAAATCACATCCCTAAGCTCTAGTATTAAACATTTTTAGTTTGTAAAACATTTTCCCTTAAATAAGGTTTGATGGGGCGTCCTGGTAGCTCAGTGGTCTAAGGTGCATACCACATAACCACGACGTCCTGGGTTTGAATTGTGTCACTTCATCCCTCCTCTCTCTCTCTACTGCTAACTATCAAATAAAGGCAAAAATGTCATTTTTACCATCTTGTCACTGCCATGGCAGTACATTGTAGACAACGTGGGACATTACCTTCACCAAAAAACTAAAACAAACCATAGATACCATGTGCAGAGATACCATCATAATGACCAAAAAACTGGATTTTTTTCATGATGTACCATCATATTCTTTGTAAGGGACTTGCTCAGTATTTTTTTTTAAAATTCCATATAACCCCTCCTGTAAGGTTTTGGAAGCTGCAGCAGTTTTAAAACCAAGAGAAACCTGGCTTTTCTTTTATTTTCAATATCTATGAAATGCGTATTATCCATTACAAAGGTTGATTCTTTACTGATAGGATTATTATGATCAATGCTAATTTGACCTCTGAACTAGCTATCATCTGCTGCACACATACAACAACACAACAATATGATCCCAGCCTGTTATGCTTAATATTCTACAGGAGGATAACAAAGATTAAGGAGACGGTCTGTTTTGACCACTTGGGTGGCTTTAGGTTTCTGGCCTGTATGTTCGGATTAAGTTCCAGCGCCTGTGACCCAATTCCCCAGACGATGTCTACCACGAAGATACCCCAAGATAAATCAGCATGTATTATACATGCCTCTCCCCCACAGGAATCCAATTCCACACCTTACCCCCATTTAGTTTTTAGTCAAACTTGAAACCAGCTTAGCAAGCTGACTTGAGAAGTGCCAGATAAGTATTTGTCAACACAACAGCTGGCACACAATGCCCTCTTGTAGCTTTATGCCACAGCATATGCCAGCCGCTCGTAGCGTGTGATAATTTAGCCGGGGCTGGTTCTACGGGAGCAGATGGGCTCAAGTATTGTTATTCTCACTCCAGCTCAGGGCCCCTGGGGGGAATCGCTAAATAAAATCAAAGCAGATGGACCTCTCTGGGCTAGGCCGTGTTTATGATAAACAGCCAGTGTCCATCTAACACCTTAACCCTACCCCCCAAACAAACTAACTAACTCACAGGAAACAGGATTACAGTAGAGTCTAACCTAACCTGCCCACAGCTCCATTTTTCCATTCACCAAAACAGCAGGCAAACCCAAATAAACAGGAAGAAAGGAAGCACATCCCAGCTTCACCTATCCTGTCCAGGGTTCTAATAATTTCCATTCACCAAAATAAGCCCCTCCCCTCCCTCCTTGACCTTAAACAGTCAAATTCTCTCACAACAAAAACTCAGATGGACTCTTATTTTGGTGCGGATTTGGAAATATTAGCCAAATGTCTGACTTCCCTGTGCCTTCTCACTAATGTAATGGAGGACTGTTTGTTCTTTTATAACCTTGGTTCTCACATCCACACCATGCACGGGGGCCTTGGAAGAGACGTGGCGGTATGGTTTATATAGTAAACACCAATTCTCGCATAAGCATAAAAAGTTGCAGTCTGCTGCTGCTGTACATAGGAATGCAGAGCAGCTTCCACTTAGCATTGAACTCCAAACCTGCTTTCATTCCCATGGGAAAAGACAGCAGTAAACAAAGAAATCCTATCAGCACAGGGGGAAGGTAAATGTTTAAGGCCATTCAGACAACAGGAAAGCAGTGATTTCCGGACACTGAAGATGAAAAAGAGTCGAGCGAGAACAATTTCAAGCCAATCAGTCCTAACCCAATATACCACTTAGGCGCTGTTTTAACTCCATTGTGATAACCAGTTTTATTTAGTGGTTTCAAAGGTCAGAGTCTGATGAAGTCAAAGTAGTGCAATCAAACTCAATGTTTATAGCCAAAAGTATTAACTCAGCAGTTAGTCAATCACTTTAAGCTCTCCTGATATCTGCGTCGTAATGCTTTTTTCAGGCTTCACCAGCCAGTTATTTTTCATCATTATCCAGATCTGTTTTCTTGTCGTGGACACATGACCCTCCAAAATTGCACTCAGTCAGACATTTATCTATCTATTGAACTCAACAGTAGAGTGGCATAAGTGCCTCTGGCTCAAATGTTGTTGGAACACAAAACAAGCACTTCTATCTCCTGTCCCTTTTTTTAGTTTAAATTAGAGCTCTCATGACAAGAATCCCAATTTTGAGACCTTTTGGTGCCTTAAAATTTATATTAATACCAACAATTTGTACCGTACTTGGTACACCAATAGATGTTGTTTATCAATCCTCCTAGCAAACTGCATTGTGAGACTCATCTGAGTTACACATCAGTCCTTCTCCCAGATTTCCAGAGGACCCTGGTCGCTTGGATGAAGAATTAATTGCCTCTAAAGCAACTGCTACCAGATGTTGTTGCTCCTAAGAGCCAGGTGTGGATAAATTGCATATGCAGAATGTGTGTAAAATATTTAAAGTCGTATCTTTCACTTAAGGTGTGAAGTGTTTTTATTGCCCATCACTGCTTTGAGTATGGCTGGAGGAAAGGCCAGGGCCCCCCGGGGCCTGCCATGCTGGAGCTCAGCACCTGTGGTGTTAAGACTACGGATGGTGAGGCTGAGAGTGAGACGTGGGGTGGCAGTGCTTCATGGTGGGGATGGTGTATGTGTCTGTGGGGGGTGGGGTGGTGGGGTGGTGGTGGTGAGGGAGGGGGGGGACACACCTGTTCACCTCGCAATCCCCTCCTGGCTGCCACCTTTAACACTGCATTATTTACAGGTGCTCATTGGATGGAGACGCAAGCTGCTGTCTGCTTTAAATATGGATGCTTGTGTAGTTGTGTGTGTGTGTGTGTGTGTGTGTGTGTGTGTGTGTGTGTGTCTGGGTGTGTGTGTTTGTCTGAGAACAGGGAGCAAGGCAGAGAGAGAGAGAGAGAGAGAGAGAGAGAGAGAGAGAGAGAGAGAGAGAGAGAGAGTGAGAATATGGCATTTGTTCAAGGCTGCTTGGAAAACTATTTCACTGCAATGGTTATGGAACAATTTGCAAAGTGTACGACTGTCTCGCCACATCAGAGGGTAAATATCACTCTGAAGCTGTTGGACTTAAATAAATGACATATTTTCTTTTAATTATTTAATTAATGTATGTGTTTAACTGCATATGTGTGTTTGCTGCTCGGCTCAGTTAGGACAACATGCACATATATAGAAGGAATTTGAATCATATCAGCATCAGAATAACCACCGAGTATCATAAATGCACAGGGTTTCTTTTCATGGTGACATTGGTGTAGAGATAGTTATATCTTACAGACCTTCACATGCAGTACAATAACAAAAGGACCTCAGTAAGCATTACAGTAGACAGTAGACTATACGCATCATTCTACATACATACACTCAACAGTCACTATTCCTGACATTAAACTGAATTAAACAATTAATGCACTGGGGATCATGTAATTACACAGAAAACACAGTTCAAACCTTTTTTATTTAATTGCAACTATTTCTAAGGAATTGCTCCTCAATTGCCATTTGATACACAATGAAATTCATTTCTTTGTATGCTCTCTGAGACACACACCAGACGGGTCATTGCAGTGGTGCCCTCAAAGCAGGTAGGCATGTATGTCAGCTGCTGAAGGGCACTCGGGCAGGGACGGACACGGCGCACAACTTGTGACCTTCCAGTTATGGGACAGTCTGTCCAGCCACCAGGCCACCCTGCTACTCTGATGCCCTTAACGTATATATTTGAAACCCATGACTAGAGGCCCCCGAAGCAACATACATACATGACATTCCCTCTACTTACAGTCAAGTGACCCATGTAAATACCAATTTTAGTTAAAATCAGATCGAGACATGAGCCGTCATGAGGACAGCGCATGGTGGATGATTGGCCTTTGGCTTTAAATGGTGCATGACGACAAAATAACTCTTGTTTGGGTTCTATGCTTTTTTCCATGAATGACATACTATCATCCACAGTAATGGGTACAAAATGACTGTGAGGGTTAGATTACCTTTATCCTGCTCACTTTATCAAAGTCCCTTGAGCACTTACACAATTTCCCCTCACAAACTGAGCAACAATAGGCAGATGTTCAAAGGGGCATGCAATCATCTGAAGCAACAGCTGAGTGGATCAAGGGCTAATTGAAAGATCAGTCTGAAGGGCACTTCCCACTCTGTCTCAAACTCAGTATCAATGGAGCAGCTCTGGGCTGTGTAAATCACAAATTACTTCATACTTAGATTTTTTGACTTATCCAGGTTCATAAACATCCGGTTGTACTATAATGTCCTTAAAATGAGTTTATCCTTTTCAAAGACAAAAATTGAAAATCACAATCCTTCTTTTAAAAAATCACCAGAACTTAATTGATAAAAAAAACTAGAAAAGGTTGATGCCGTCCCAGAAGAGTCACCGCGTCGTTTTTAGGGGAGTACCATTCGTCACAGAACCTACCCCCCCCCCCCCCCCCCCCCCCCCCCCCGACCCTTTTGCCTCAAAACGACTGTCCCCTGCCTGTTGGACGGACTTGGTGCACCCTCCCAAATGCACAGATAAACGCATAAACAGTCCTTGTACTCAAACAAAGCCATCAAGCAGGCATTTCATTAGGCCATTGTGTGATATGGCAGGCAGCTACTGTGAATGTATTTATTAGTTTGCGATACATGCCTTTTCCTGTTGTTCCCGGGGCAGTGGATAATGCCGGTTTTGTTCGCCGCCCAGTGTGAACGGCGCCTCGGCTGCCAGCTGTCAGGGCTGATACCGTCTCATTTGGATTCCCAGCCTGCCTGCTGAATGGCTAATTAGATTTGCCATTTTCAATCCACTGATTGCTGTACATAATAGGACAAAGGAGCTGACAGCATGTAGCATTCAAGTCCAACTGTAACAATTAATAACAGCGGTAATTAACATGTGTGTTGGGCACCATTGATTATGACATTACCTGCATAACGGATGGCCTGGCCCCTGCCATTTCATTAAGGAGCACAGATATAGATTGTTATTAATAAACTGCTCTCTGCGGCTGAGGGGAGGTTATTAATTACACAAATTAGCGGGTGCAAGGGTAATCAAGTTAAAGTGGTTTCGTTTGCAATAATTGATCTAATTTTTACTGACCATTCCTGTTGGGTCATGTCGCACGCCCCCCCGCGCGAAGAGAAATCACCTCATTAGCAAAAGTTTAATCCTAATCATAGTTCTTGCACCGCCCAGCTTTAAGGTCATATCTGAATGTCAGAAGCATTTGAAATTGATTGGTGGTAAATTGAATCAATGTCATGTTTAGGGAAAACAATAAGAACTAATGGATGGGGCTGAGCTGGCCCAAAACAAACAGGTTTATTGGGAAGAATGGGAAGCGATGTGCGGGAAGGTGTGTGTGTGTGTGTGTGTGTGTGTGTGTGTGTGTGTGTGTGTGTGTGTGTGTGTGTGTGTGTGTGTGTGTGTGTGTGTGTGTGTGTGTGTTTAAAGGGAGGAGTGGCTTGGTCTGCCACTTTCATAATTCATTATGTCCATAGTAAGAGAAATGTCAGGATCTTGGCAATTAGCAGCAGCTGCAGGGACCTGTTGGCTGTAGGGGTTTGTGTGTGTGTGTGTTTGTGTGTGTGTGTGTTGGGGGGTGGACATAAGTAACTACAGTGGAACTGACTGAATTTTGGCAAAGAGTAACACCAACAATTTGTCCAAAAAACAGCCAAATAGTGATTATAGAGGCCATCAGGCTCCACTGACAGAAATCTACAGGACCATCAGACAGGCAGCACCATTCACTAAGAGTAGAACAAGAACAAGAACAAGAACAAGAACAAAAATAATAACAATAATAAAAACAAGAACAATAATAAAAACAAGAACAAGAACAATAATAAAAACAAGAATAAAAACAAGAACAAGAACAAGAACAATAATAAAAACAAGAACAAGAACAAGAACAAGAACAAGAATGAGAACAATAATAAAAACAAGAACAAGAACAAGAATAAAAACAAGAACAAAAACAAGAACAAGAACAAGAACACAAACAAGAATAAGAATGTAAGTAACAAAGGTGAGTCTATGAAACAACTCTATGAACATTGGAGCTGAGATGTGTTACATCTTAGACATTTGACATTTGGCATCAGCTTCAGTTGGCTGGGGGACAATGCAAGTGTATTTCTGAACCTCAGAGGTCCCTTTCCCTTAGTTGGCTGTTCTGTTTCAGGTGACTGGCAGGCCGCCAGTAGAAACAAATCCTCTTGATCCTTACAAAGCTGCAAAACATGGAGAGAAAGGGCCCGTCTCAGTGGTTCGGATGGCCCACGGTGAGCCCGGCATCTCCCAGCCCCACAACACACACCGCCTCAACCTCTCTGCACACCAACAAATATGCATCAGATTTCCACTTTTCCTCCACCTGGAAAAACTGCAGCCATTTCCATCATCCGGTGCGTGTGAAATTTCACACTTGTTTTTCACAACACATCTTTTAATATGCACTGTGCCTTTTTTCTTCCTCTCCCACCCGCATATGAAATCCTTCCATTCCTGGCTGCCAACACCAAACATGCTGCCAATCATCTCCGAGCGATGGCAGTTACAATTTTCTGTGAACAATTTGCTCCCTTAAGAGGAAAATTGCTTTCAATATAAGCTCCCTCTGAAAGACAACAACAATAAAAAGATACAACTGTAATACCGTTGCCTCTGTCAGCACTTGGCCAGGACAGCTTCAGCGGGAACGTATGACTGGGGGATGAGGTGCTTACAAGTCAGCCTTGTAATATCAGCACCTGTGTGAGACAGTCCCAGCAAATGAATCCCACTTCGAACATAACAGCTTGGCATCACGTGAAAATGACTGCCATGAGCAGTAGTTGTCAGATATGCTCTTGCCATTGTGATGGTGAATTGTCATTTATTATATGTTGTGCCTGCCTCTGTCAGGTGCTGTTGACTGTGTGTATTGATTTGCAAGAGCGGAGGGGGACAAAGGTCACTTTGATCAACACTCGGCGACACACGGGAATCACAGCGAGCTGACATTCCATTACCTGAGAGAAAAGGGCTCAAAACAAAGAGGAATATGTTAAGGAACACCAGACTTCAATACAGCAATATGACTATAATTAACAAAGAAATGGATGGCTGATGTTGAAAGGACTGGGTGCTTTCTGCTCCCGGAGGCTATTGTTCACTGGAGGCAAGTACGATGTCTCCTTGATATTACATGCTTGACCTTTCTGCTCCGCCACTTTTGTCGTATTCTCAGAGCTTCTTCAAATCAAATATTGTCCTTTGGGGACCAAGCAAATCTGGCCCCGTATACAGGAGCAGACCAAAAACATTACTTTCATTTATGTAAAAGGTATATTTCACCCCAATCTCAAGAATACCTGAAACATTTAATAGTCAGCAATTTAGGATATGGCTTGCTTTGTTGGCGACACTGCTTAGCATTTTGATGTGAGGATGGAGGACAAATGGAGGAAAGGTCCCACAAATATAAAGAAAGTTTTAAGTAATAAATATGCATCATAGACTTATAGACAAGACTTTGTTTTCTTGTTCTTACTTGACTTGAAAGTTCCCAATCTCAGTTTCACGGTTACAGTTCCTTGTGCCCCTGAAACCTGTTAAAACCCCATTGTATAATTTCAATGAGAAAACAAGCATTTGTATTATTCAGTCCTGAAGAACTCAATCTTTGCACATACATGTTTCTGATTAATATTTACTTTCAGCATGGCAGGATATCCACGGAGGCTCTCCAGGTGGAAGCGAACACTTCAAAAGACAGCAGGGTCAACAGTTGATGCTTCAGAGAAAGACATTTGTGATCTAGGGAAGGGGTGATGACACCAATAGGATTATGGCCATCCCAACTGCGACTCCCTGCAGTGCTAAAAAGATCTCATTGGCATCTGAGAATGTTAGGGAAAGGAATTACTGTTAAGGTTACGATCGAGTTCAGGACCCAAATGCAGAAAACCCGGACACAGAGACGAAGGTTGAGGTGAACTGGTTTACTGGTGAGATACGAACAAACAAGCAGGGGAGACAGACTGGTGCAGGCGTGGATGTGGAGACAGGCAGGCAGGATGACAAGCGGGGAGCCAGGAGACGGACAGGCAGGCAGGCAGGGGGTACAGGCAAGGAACCAGGAGACAGACGGGCAGGCAGGGTAACAGGCAAGGGAACCGGGAAGGAGGCTGGATCTGGGTAGGAAAACAAGGTTTAGACAGGCAAAGGGAACTTTGAGATTAATCCACAAAGCGGCCGAGAACGAGACTGACGGGGCAGTACAAACGACGATCTGGCGATGAGTGGATGGAAAGCCGGGGTTCTTAAGCTGCAGGGTTGATGGGTTGATGGAAGGCAGGTGTGTGGGGTAGAGCAGGTGATGGGGATGAGTGGTTGATGATGGGAGGAGCCGGAACCAGGAGCCACACCCGTCGACACACAGACAGACAGAGACAAACAGGGAGAAACTAGTAGGCAGGGGAGGAGGACCTGACAGTACCCCCCCCTCTACGGACGCCACCTGGCGTACGCCTGGGGCCATCTGGATGCCGGTGGTTAAAATCGCGGATGAGCGACGGGTCCAGGATCTGGGCCCGCGGGATCCAGGATCGCTCCTCCGGACCATAACCCTCCCAGTCCACCAGGTACTGGTATCCCCGACCCCGGCGGCGCACGTCCAGGAGTTGCCGGACGGTGTAGGCAGGGTGGTCGTCAATCATTCTGGGAGGAGGGGGAGCAGGGGTAGGGGGGGACAGGGGACTGGAGGAGACAGGTTTAATTTGGGAGACATGAAAAGTGGGGTGAACACGAAGGGAGGGGGGGAGTCTCAGACGGACAGCACAGGGGTTGACGATGGCCTCTATTTCGTACGGCCCCACGAAACGGGGAGCCAGCTTCCTCGAGTCCACCTTCAGAGGTAAGTCCTTAGCCCGAAGCCATACTTGCTGCCCCGGGGTGTAGGTGGGAGCTGGGACGCGGCGGCGGTTGGCCTGGGTTTGGGACCGGGTCGACGCCCGGAGTAGGGCAGTGCGGGCACGCCTCCAAATCCTTCGGCATCTGCGAATATGAGCCTGAACCGAGGGTACCGCAATCTCCTCCTCCTGCGAAGGGAACAGAGGGGGCTGGTACCCAAGAGAGCAGAGGAAGGGGGACAACCCAGAGGAGGCGTTGACGAGGGTGTTGTGCGCGTATTCCACCCAGGGAAGCTGGGAGCTCCAGGAGGATGGATTGGCGGAGGCGATGCAACGGATTGCAGCCTCCATCTCCTGGTTGGCACGCTCCGATTGCCCGTTAGTCTGAGGATGGAAACCTGAAGACAGGCTGATGGTGGCGCCCAGGGCCTTACAGAATGCTTTCCAGACCTGGGAGGTGAACTGGGGTCCCCGATCAGAGACGATGTCGGCGGGGATGCCGTGGAGGCGGAAGACGTGGTATACCATGAGGTCAGCGGTCTCCCCGGCCGATGGCAGCTTGGTGAGAGGGATGAAGTGGGCGGCCTTAGAGAAACGGTCGATGATAGTGAGGATGGTGGTCATACCTTTGGACGGAGGGAGGCCGGTGACGAAGTCTAAGGCGATGTGGGACCAAGGACGGGTGGGTACAGGCAGGGGGCGGAGCAACCCGGCGCAAGGCTTATTGGAGACCTTGTTCCGGGCACAGACCGAACATGCTGAGACGAAGTCCCGGGTGTCAGCGTCTATAGATGGCCACCAGAAGTGCTGGCGGAGGAAGGCGAGCGTCCGGGAGATGCCGGGATGACAGGTGAGTCGGGTGGAGTGAGCCCACTGGAGCACCTGGGAACGGACAGGGTCAGGGACAAACAGCCGGTTAGGTGGACCATTACCTGGGTCGGGTTGTAGTGCCTGGGCCTGTCTAATCCGAGCCTCGATCTCCCAGGTGACGGCGGCGATGAAACAGGAGGGTGGTAGGATGGGCTCCGGATCCGCATTGTCCTCCCCTGCAGCGTAGACACGGGACAGGGCGTCGGGCTTGAGGTTGCGAGAGCCTGGGCGGTAGGATAAGGTGAAGTTAAAACGACCCAGGAATAGCGCCCAACGGGACTGGCGTGGGTTCAGACGCTTTGCCGTCTGAAGGTAGGTGAGGTTGCGGTGGTCAGTCCAAACTATGAAGGGCTGAGCAGCTCCCTCCAGCCAGTGACGCCACTCCTCCAGGGCCCAGACGACGGCGAGGAGCTCCCGGTTCCCCACATCATAATTCCTCTCCGCGGGTGACAGCTTGCGGGAGAAGAAGGCACAGGGATGCAGCTTGCTGTCGGCCGGAGATCTCTGTGAGAGCACCGCCCCAGCCCCGGTCTCCGAAGCATCCACCTCCACAACGAACTGTAAGGTGGGATCAGGCTGGATGAGGACAGGAGCAGAGCTGAAACGGCGCTTAAGCTCTCCGAGAGCCGTCTCCGCCTCCGGGGTCCAGCGGAACTGAATGGAGGTGGAGGTGAGGGCCGTGAGTGGGGCTGCGACGTGGCTATAGTTCCTGATAAACCTCCTATAGAAATTGGCGAACCCCAGGAATCGCTGCAGTTGTCTCCGGTTGGTGGGCGTCGGCCACTCTGCCACGGCGGAAACCTTGGCCGGATCCATGCTGACCTGGTCTTGGGCGATGATGTAGCCCAGGAAAGACACCCTGGGGACGTGGAATTCGCACTTCTCAGCCTTTACGAAGAGCCTATTCTCCAGAAGGCGCTGGAGTACCTGGCGGACGTGTTGCTCATGCTCGGTGGGGTTCTGGGAGAAGATGAGGATGTCGTCTATGTACACGAACACGAACCGATTGAGCATATCCCGGAGCACATCGTTCACCAAGGCCTGGAAGACCGCAGGGGCGTTGGTCAGCCCGAACGGCATCACCTGGTACTCGAAGTGCCCCAGTGGTGTGTTGAACGCTGTCTTCCACTCGTCTCCCTCCCGGATGCGGACGAGGTGGTAGGCGTTGCGCAAGTCCAGTTTCGTGAAGACAGTGGCCCCCTGGAGGGGAATAAAAGCAGAGCTGATTAACGGCAGCGGATACTTGTTCTTAACCGTTATATTGTTCATGCCCCGGAAATCAATACACGGCCGCAGGGTCCCGTCCTTCTTCCCCACGAAGAAGAACCCTGCGCCGACTGGAGAGGAGGAGGGACGGATGAAGCCTGCGGCCAGGGAGTCCCGGATGTAGACCTCCATAGCCTCGCGCTCAGGTCTGGAAAGGTTGTAGAGGCGGCCACTGGGAAGGGAGGCACCCGGGAGGAGGTCAATGGCACAATCGTAAGGCCGGTGCGACGGCAAGGACACCGCGTGCTGTTTGCTAAAAACCGAAGCCAGGTCATGGTAAACCTCTGGGACAGAGGACAGTTCAGCAGGCTCCGGCAAGGACGGTGTCCTGGCGTGAGCTGGAGCAGGGGCAGAAAGCAAACAATTAGACAGACAATAATCACTCCAGGAGGAGATCTGACCTGTGACCCAGTCAACGTTTGGGTTGTGGCGTCGGAGCCATGGAAAGCCCAGCACCAGCGGGGAGTGAGCGCCGTTCAGGATGTGAAATCTGATGGTCTCCTGGTGATTCCCGGAGAGCCGCAGCCCCACAGGGACAGTCTGGTGGGTGATCCGGCCAATAGATGCCCCGTTGAGGGCCTTAGCCTCCAGGGGAAACTCCAGAGGCTCGGTGTCGATGCCCAACTGTTCAGCGAGAACGCGGTCTAAAAAGCTCTCATCCGCTCCAGAATCGATGAGGGCTGGGTAGGTCAGGGACTGGCCGCGCCACACTAGAGTGGCCTTGACTTGGGGACGTGAGAGAGAAGCTCCTGCTGCCCGGCTCGCCAGTATCTCTCTCCCTACTGACGAGCCGGCACTTTTACTGGTCGGAGCGGACATGCAGATACAAGGTGTCCCATCTCACCACAATAGAGGCATGCCCCCACGCTAATCCGGTGAGCCCGCTCCCTGGGGGTTAGGCGAGCCCTGCCCAGCTGCATGGGTTCGGGTTCTGGGTGAGGTTCGGCGACTCCCAACGGCGGACGAAGAGGAGGGGAGGAAGCCGCTCTTCGTGAGCGCCGTCCCTGTAGCCGGTTGTCCAGCTGAATGGAAAGGGAGACCAGGGACCGGAAATCGGTCGGTTCATCACGGGCGGCGATCTCATTCTGGAGGTGTTCGGCCAACCCGTTTAAAAATGTTCCCCGTAGTGCCCGATCCCCCCATCCAGCATCTGCTGCTAGGGTCTTAAACTCCACGGAGTAATCCGCTGCACTACGGCCTCCCTTGGCGGAGGTTAGTCAACCGTCTATCGGCGTCTCCCCAGTGGTCAGGGTGATCGAACACATCCTTGAACTCGGAGATAAAAGTATTAAAAGACAGGGAGTCATTGATCATGTGGGAGTAGGCGGCCTCAGCCCATGCCAGGGCCTGGCCTCTCAGCAAGCCAATGACGTAGCGTACCTTAGCGGGATCGGTGGGGAACGTCTGTGGCCGCTGGAGAAACACCAAGGAGCACTGCAGGACAAAACCTCGGCACTTCCTGGTCTCCCCAGAGAAAGGCTCGGGGTCCGGAGCGTAGGACTCCCGGGACGGAGGAGATATCGGAGGCGGGCTCGGAATGACTGGAGCAGGGGCTGGTGGCATAAGGTGAGTGGTTAGGAGTTGTACCTGGTGTGCCAGCTGGGAGATTTGGCTGCTCATGGCCTGGCTGCTCTCAGATAGGCCCCGGAGGACCTGCTCATGATGTCCGAGAAATTCTCCCTGGCTGGCGATCGCTTTCCGAAGCGCGGCAGGCTCTGATTCCGGGTCTGCTGGGTCCATGCTTTGGGCCAGATCGTACTGTTATGGTTACGATCGAGTTCAGGACCCAAATGCAGAAAACCCGGACACAGAGACGAAGGTTGAGGTGAACTGGTTTACTGGTGAGATACGAACAAACAAGCAGGGGAGACAGACTGGTGCAGGCGTGGATGTGGAGACAGGCAGGCAGGATGACAAGCGGGGAGCCAGGAGACGGACAGGCAGGCAGGCAGGGGGTACAGGCAAGGAACCAGGAGACAGACGGGCAGGCAGGGTAACAGGCAAGGGAACCGGGAAGGAGGCTGGATCTGGGTAGGAAAACAAGGTTTAGACAGGCAAAGGGAACTTTGAGATTAATCCACAAAGCGGCCGAGAACGAGACTGACGGGGCAGTACAAACGACGATCTGGCGATGAGTGGATGGAAAGCCGGGGTTCTTAAGCTGCAGGGTTGATGGGTTGATGGAAGGCAGGTGTGTGGGGTAGAGCAGGTGATGGGGATGAGTGGTTGATGATGGGAGGAGCCGGAACCAGGAGCCACACCCGTCGACACACAGACAGACAGAGACAAACAGGGAGAAACTAGTAGGCAGGGGAGGAGGACCTGACAATTATATTAGAGAGAGACCAAGAAATCAGGACAAAATTAGTGGCCTCTTATATTCCAATCATTTTATTCCAATGATCATATTCCAATCTTGTAATCATTATATTCCAATCATTTTCTAAAACAACTATATCTTTCACTAAAGAACTGGCTGGTATGTGTGTGTGAAAGATGCACAGATAATGTTGCTCATCTACACTGGGGGGGGGGGGGGGGGGGGGGCACACATTTCAGTGAGTTGGGGGTGGGGCCCTGAGGCTATAAGGTTGGGAACCGTGGTTATAGGGAAAAACCACAGTATCATGTGTTAGGCACAGCTTGAGGGCAATCTGCAACGCAAACTTGATTCATCTTCTGCTTTCAGAAGAACATAGCACTTTACACCGGGGGCTCTCCAGAAAAGGAAAGGAAAACTTTAAGAGACATGAAAATCATCTTGAGGCCAAAGCTTTAGATTTTCATTTTTTTACTTGAGTGTATGTTTTCTTAACAGGCCACAAGTAGGTGTTATGGTCTGCACTTCTTCTATAAATTAGTTGCTTTTTATTTCATTTCATTGGTAACAAATAGTCCTACATGACACAATGAGCAGACATTTTAGCAAAGCCTTCCTCAGTGTCCTGTGTGTATGAGCACACAGTTAACCTTAATAGACTGACACACCCATTAGTAGGGATATCATTGTTACACCATTACATCAACCATCATTTTTTCTTTAAGTTAAGCAATTATTTTTCTTATTTTGTACATCATTTACAACACGAGTGACTACATTTAGAAAGGATGTACCATAAATCATTCTCATAATGCTTGACCACATGGGGTATCCATGACCCTTATGCCCATGAAACCCATCGACAAACCATGCTAACAGTTTCAAAATAAAACTCACTTTTTGAAGATGCACGCTTCTGATCTGACAGTAGCAATATGCTTTTATTAATGAACACGCTGTTGGTAATTAGTTCCATGATCGGGGGGCTTGACGGTGTCGTCACAGATGAAACACGTGTCTCAGTGCCGTGGAGCGCTGGGCTGACTGGCATTATTGCGTGGGCCGGCCCTGCTGCTGTCTGTCGTACCTGTCAAAGTCATGAGAGGATCACTTTATCATCGTTTGTCTGCCGTGTCTGACGCTATAGAGTGGGCGGGAGCCCTTAGGGAAATGGGGGCAGGTTTCTGTATTTGCTGTATGCTCCATTTTTATTTGGTTGCGTGCTCGGCCTTATCACAGCCTGTCAATCGCTGGGGGTGAGGTTTGTTACACGGCTCTAAAAAAAATACTGCAGTCTGGTCTCTGGTGGTATTACAGGATGAACGGGACTATGACAAGCAGCCCTAGGGAGCTGCACCCTTAAAGACGCTCTTTACTGTTCTTATAGGCAGCTGGCTGGATCAGTGCTGTTTTCTGTATAATCACAGAAAAGAACAACCTCCCAAGTATTATTACTATATTTTTAACTCTTTGTGGTGTAGCTCTCATCTTCTCACGGCTGTGTTAACGGGACGAACCAACAGTAAATCATTTTTTCCCCCTGTTCAGACAGTTTAGAGGCGCTCAGGGCATACAAGCCAATGGACATACATGAATTGGACCCACCCCAGCTTATAAGGCTCTCTAATAAGGCCGAGGGCAGTGTCTTACCACCAGATGATGTTTGTAGTGCCCGCCATATGAAAACATGACACAACGTTGGGAGCTCATTAGTGCAACATTATGATGCTGGAAATCAAATTACATGGGGCAACGAGCTTAAGCAGAGGAAATCACATTATTATGCCAGTGTATTACACTCAAGTGGAATTGATGTAGCTTCCTGTGAAACTGAATAGTCATGCTGCGGCCCAGTGGAATGAGGTTAATGAGTTCTTACTGGTATTAACATTAACAGACCATGTCAGCTGAAACAGACCAGTTTGCATGACTCAGACAAACTTCAGTACGCTTTTGAGAGATCCTCACGAGTGGCTCGATAGGCCTCAGGAACCCAACAGCCAGTTACAGCTGTGTACAGATATGGATGATTCAACGTCAGTAAACACACTTGTCACTTGCCAGTAAATCTTTATCATGCCAGCTGGCTCTGGAGATTATTTGTAATCATTATATCCATGAAAAGGGTCACATCAACAGCTTTGGAGAGAGCGGATATGTGGAGTTTTCCCCGGTAAACTTCTATGACAAGCAGGGAAATGATGCCAGTTCATAGGGCTTACACAGCAGCAGCCTAAAGGTAAGAGAAAGCTGGCTTGTGAAAAGTGAGGTTGCTGGGCTGAATCCCTGGACTCCTCGGCAGGGCAAGGTGAATTAGTACTGCTGTCCCCCTACTTCATCTATCCTAACTAACCATCCTTGATTTGCCCTTGAGCAAGACACTTCATCCCCAGTTGCTCCAGTGTTGCTGCTCACTGTCCAACAGCAGAAGACCGTGGTTGTGCTGGGCAGTTCCCAGGTGCGGATGTGTGAAGCCTGGTTGTTGCTGAGAAAGAGCATGCATGCTTCCCCTTGATGGATAAAGCTAAAAACAAGCGCCTCAGAGAGGAGCATGGCAGGGCATCTGTCCCCTCAGTACTATAACGCTGGGAGACACTGAAACTGAATGCCTCTCCACAGTTATCATGAGAGGTTTGAGAGGACCGGTCTGCACACATCCATCCACACAAAGGAACAGCACAGTACTGTGTTATGCACTGCTCCGGGGCAATCCACAATGCAAAATTGATTAATATTTGCTTTCAAAATGACACAGCTTGATGCATGGGTGCTCTCCAAATGCAAATGAACACTTTAAAAGAGATGAATAGCCTCAACGGAGGATTGTAAAGTTCAAGCAGGGAATTTGCATATTTATATTACAAGTTACTGATAATAAGCGAGGCAGGAGGAAGTAAATGCAATCCGTTTGTCAACGTACACCTCCTACATTACAAAACTAGACCTGATTAGCTTCTGTGAACTGATATGTTCAATTACGTGCCACAATAGCCGCGCTGAAGATGTATTGTACTGCATTTTGACTGTATAATACAATTTAGATGAAGGCAGAGACACGAGGCAATTGATGAGGCATTCAGAATGACACACAAAAGTTGTTGTGGAAGAAAATCTATCTCATGGCAACATTAAGTTATTTCTCACTTAAAGAAAGGTATGAATTGAATTAATCACACATCAAATTTAAAAAGTCTATAATTACAATAAAGGCTTTTTCTTTTTCTTTTCTCCATCTTTTTTCATCTTTCATTGTTGCTCAAGCTGAACAACTAACACGTTGTTTCACTGACTTAAAGGGTTTTCTTCATTCTCTGCAGTCACAACTTTCTGTTGCAGCTCCACAGCTCACCTCCATCATGGATTTCCTGGTTCTGAGGAGAGCTACAAAGACTGGACACCACAACAGAAAAACTGTTGTCGTGCTCTGTGAGAGCAAAAGACAGGAAGCTAGTGGTGTCCAGTGGTGTCCCAGTCGCTTTGCTCCTTCTCTCTAGTACACTGTTGTCTCTTGCATTGCTTTATTGCTTTGGGGTGAGAAAGTTGTACGCAGCAACAAATAACTTATTGTCAGGTTTTTAAATATTAATAGTTCGCTCACTTTTTCTTAATAGTTACAAAATGTTCAAATTATTGTAAAATTGAAAGGAACAAACTAATCTCTTTACAATCAGCTCAAATAAAGAGAAGACATTTCCAGCAGGAGTACAACACGCCCATGCAACAATAATATTATCACAACAAATAAGCATTAAATTCAAACTATAGGTTTGATGGTTCACACAACAATTTAGCAAAGAAAGGCTTCCTTCCCTCCACAATGAACACAATCCTCTTTATGATCCTTGTTCCATGTGTGGGCCGCTGTTGCACAAACAAGCTATACCAAGACAAAATCCTTGTGTATGTAATGTTCTTTGCCAACACAGGCAATTCAGACTTTGACTATTCTGCCAAATACCTTGTGTCTGAATGGTCACTTTTGCAGAGGAGTGGAAGTAGCCTGTAACGAAGCAGGCTTGTTACCAGAAGGTCGCCGTTTTGAAACCCTTGAAATGCTGGGAAGATCTCCTCCCTCAACAACTACCACTGAAGTGCCATTGAGCAAAACACTGAACCCCTAGTGGCTCCAGTGAAGCTGCTTGGTGGCTGCAAGACCGAGGGAACTACTTTCCCAGGCCGCTGCTGCAAATAAGAAGGTCTTCTCAGGCAACTTGCTGGGTTTGTTTGTTCAACAGACTTTAGTGGTCTTTTATGGCGATATACAGTACTCTAATAGCTGGTATCAGGTACCTCACATGACTTCAATAGCATATGTGATGTGAGAAAAAAGAGCGAGCATATGTTGCATGAAGCCTACTGCATGAGAAAGATGATACAGCCAAAACAATACATAGCATATGAGTAATCTAATATGTGCCATATGTTGACCATACATATAAGTCCTCCTCTCTTTGCCGAAGTGAAAAATGAAATCAAATATCACAAATGAGGAGAAGCCATTAAATTAATATGATATAGACTAACTGGGCTGTAACTCTACCTCCCCGTCCTCTGAATGGGCCATTTTTGTGTTGGGCTGACACTCAATATCTCATGTTGTTTATTCCCCCCTCTCTTTTTCATCAGGTGAATTGCCCCTGTTGAGCTCCTTAACAAGTCATTATGCTGTGGTGCACACAGAAGGCCGAGCCAGGACTCCAGGTGCTAAAACACACTTGGCCAGGCCAGCAGGCCAG
Organism: Hoplostethus mediterraneus; assembly: GCA_034670385.1. Taxonomy (NCBI): domain Eukaryota; kingdom Metazoa; phylum Chordata; class Actinopteri; order Trachichthyiformes; family Trachichthyidae; genus Hoplostethus; species Hoplostethus mediterraneus. The sequence continues at coordinate 10,382,715 of JAXDDW010000004.1, forward strand.
ACCACCGGGCCAGACAGACCTCCCCTCCTGGCCTCCTCCTCTCTTCCACTACTCCCTCCTCCCTTTCTCCACTCCTCCCTATTCCCTCCTCCCTTCCTCCTCTCCTCGCCTCCTCCTCTCTACTGCTCTTCCACTCCTTGGCCCTGTTGAAGGGAGCCTGGGTCTGGTCACTGCCAGGTCCCACACATTCAAACACAAACTGTACACGCGCACGCACACACACACACACACACACACACACACACACACACACACACACACACACACACACACACACACACACACAAGCTTGTATTACTATACTTGTGAGTACATTCATTGACTAGATTTGTTCCCTAACCCTAACCCCCTGGTCGTAATTCTAATCTTACCCCTAAACCCAAACCCTAATCCTAACTGACTTTAACTTTAACCCTTTCTCTGATCTAGACCTGATCCTAGTTCTGATCTTAACCCTAAACCCTAGTCCTATAAAATAACTTCTTGCAGACGCAGGGACTCGAAAAATGTCTTCATGTTGGAGGATTTCCCCTCATCTTTTTATCCTTGTGAGGTCCTCATAAGTATATAAATACAAGAACATACACACACACACACACACACACACACACACACACACACACACGCACACACGCACGCACGCACACACACACACACACACACACACACACACACACACACACACACACACACACACACACACACACTGGCAGTTCTCAAATTTACTCACACCAACTGCCCATAAGTGGGGGCCAAGACTTGTTGAGAGTGCTTATTAGGGCATTAAACATGTTTCCTACCAAAACACCGTGTAGCAGCCATCTAGTATTTAGTCAGTGCTCTACAGTGCAACACATCCTCCCTCAGTATCTAATAAAAATGTTAGTTTTGCTAATTAACTGGACATAAAAATCTAACAGAGGACAGATGCAGATTTAATTTAATTTGGTATAATTGCCTGTACTATCAGAGAATGAATTTATTTTGTTGGTTTATTTAAGCAGCTAAAGAGGCGAGGACAGGCGATGTCTGAGGCCTCGCGGTGCGGCGCAGCCATAAATCTCTGTCATTTTAACAAGAAGAGACAGGAACCAATTTGCGAGATTTATTTTTTCCCTCAAATATGAATGAAGAACAGACATATCTGTGAGGCGAAGATCATAACGTTTAAATCTAATCAGAGTGGAAAATGGATTTTAAAGGGCTTGTCGTTACAGTTTAAGTCTCATAAGGAGCTTCTCCTGCTGTCGCATTAACTCAATTCCCGATCACGATAATCTCCACAGAACGCAGAAACTTCTGAAATGTAAAGAGGGGCTTTAGGCTGTGTGTTTGACAAGGAGAGATATGTTCTGTGAGTGCATAATAAACAATGTCTCAATTACATTATAGTCATCCAGAGTAACTGGATTACAGGAAAAATGCAAGTACATCACATAATAATAGCACATAGAGAAATGGATTGAGAGCAGTATGCTGGTCATTGGCGGGACAGGAAGGGTCTGTGCTCCACACTTTAGCCTGCCTTGTCTACAATGAAGGATTCATACACGGGCGAATGGGTGTGCTTATGCTCACTCACACACACACACACACACACACACACACACACACACTGTCAACTTAAGCCTACAAAACCAATATTAAAACTATTATTATAGCATAATATACATAATGATGGAAGCATTAGAAAATTGAGTCTCTGACCACATTAATTAAATATATCTTTCATGACAAGGTGAAAAAAAACATAAACAAAAAAACAAAAAAACAACGTTAATGTGGACCTGGAAGAAAAAGTGAATTGCTCAATCCGATCATCCAGTTATACAAATGCAGTGGAAATGAATCAATGTAGGGAAGCACCAAATTTAGATTCCTGCACAAGCTATCAATTTATTCAACGTCGAGTGATGTCAGCTGCCAACACATTTTTACACCCTCTGAAGAGTGGGTGATAACACGTCGTCTGAGAGCTTCAAGTTTTACACATGTGACATCACGATTCAGAGTAGTGGCACTGCGGCAGCCTCCATGCCAGAGCCTTCAGCCCCAGAGGTGAAAACTCACAGGAGATGAGCAGCATTGGTGCAGAGCAGACGTAACAGGGGTTTTAGGAAACTCTATTGTACTGGTTTTATGGGTAAGAGTGGTCGTCAGATATTCTGGTCGAGGCTTGCCGGCCTTGAGCTTGAAGGCTGATAAGGTTGTATGTCCCATGCTATCTCTGCCTCCTAGAAGTGCACATACACAACACGTACGTACACATAACCGCATACGCCCACCCCCACAGACACACCGTCTTCCCACTGGAGGAATAAGACAGGCATCTGACATCCAGAAAGAGTGAATGCCTCAGCATGGCTGGCCCAGAGCTGCCTTATCGTGCAAGGCGTAATCTGATAATATCAATCATAATTGTGTTAGATGTAATCCATCTGACTTTCAGTGTGTTGGGGTCAGGGAAGGAAGCAAGGCCCCACTTGCCATCAATTATCAGACATAAGGGAGTGGTGGATGGAGCTCTCTTCTATAAATAATACCATGGGGCCCCGGCACTGCCGATCGATGCCGTACAGTTCCACTGTCATGGCTTTAATGGCAGCTGGCTTTCTTGGCAGTGCGGATCAATAGCGCGTCTCCTCGGGGCTCAGTCTGGGCCCAGGTCACACCCGGTGACGGGGACGTAAATGACACCTCTGTTGTGATTGGGTAAACGCAAGCCTTTTGGGTGATTTAGTCAGACTCCCATCCCTGGGTGCTCAGCCTTTTTCCAAGGGACACCTGTTGAGACAGGATATGGATCAGCCTTTAATAAATGCTGCTCCCCGCCTCCGCCAAGAGGACAAAGACACTCTTCACTCTTAAATCAAATGTCTATACTGTTCTATTTGACATTTCACATTTGACTGAGGCGTTTCAGTCACATGTCCTCATCAGGGAGTGTGTGTGACACGACATGTGATTACCAGAGGCATTTTATTTCAAGTGAGGAGTGCCTTGGTGCTCTTGGTGTTTTTGTATTGCATTGAAACCACCATTACCAAAGAACACCTTTGACCACTTAAATATATTTAATGTGTATCCCAGTAGCGGTTACTTCTCTTCCAGTTGAGCCACCAGAGTGTTCTTCTCTAACATTGATCTCAATATCCAAGAAAATCTCCCTTATTTTAGTTTTATTATATAATTATGTTCCTGCACCAATATCACAGAGACAAAGTCCTGTGTTCTCCTTTGCAATTAAAGTGATTCTCCTTCTGATGAAGATTTCTCAAGTAAAGTCAAAAATGTGTGTATATATATATTTTCAGAAGAAATTGTGTTTCTCAAAGCCCAGATTCTTTTTATTCCCCATGTTCCCAGTGTGTGTAAACAAGGAAAGTGAGGCCTTTAAATTCCAAACAGGGTGGGTTGAAGTGATGTCTAATTGAAAAACATGAAGAGGCACAGCTGCTCAGTCTGAATGTCAATGGAGGCAGGAATGACGGACAGCACAGCAGGCAACCATGCCAAGACTGGCTGGCTGAGACTTACGAGACACATAAACAAACACACGCAGACCAAATTAACATGGAGATACAGACACCGAGGAAAACTAGGTGGAATTGACTAAAGAAAAAAAGAGGAATGGACAAATAAAACCGACGAAAGGGGGGAGGCGGCTTAAATATCCCTCCTTCAAAAGTACACAAAAATAAAACTGGTTTAAAACCTTTAACCCTGAAAACTGTTCATCATAGAGTCAACATGTCAACTGTCGACATTGATTACGTATAAAATAATATAACAGTGTGCACAGAGTTGATTGGTGTTGAAGGTATTCTTCTTTTAAAACAACAACCTGAGGCTAAAAGGGCTGAAACTTATAATATAATAAGAAAAATATAATATTTAACATGGAGGAAACATGTCAGTCAACAACATCTCCAGTGTGAAATGAGATCATTCCCACTGAGATAAAAGTTGCTCATTTTGCAGAAAGGCCATATGTCTGACAAGAATCTGTGGCCATCCAAAGCATTTTTTTTTTTTGCAGAGGAAGTGGCCTGGCTGTTGGAGCCGGGGGGGTGTGAGGGAGAAAAAACACATTTGTAATTAATAGCGGTATGGGTCAGTGGACGACAGAGGCTGTGTCTGCCAAGCGGCCCATTCCTGTTGTTCTTTTTCCTCCCTTGTTACTCTAGGAGGAGGGAAAAGGCCCGAAAGGATCCCCTTTTACAGAATACAGAAGACGTTGCTGCTTAATTTTGACTAAAGAAACACCCTGACGTGAGTTAATCAACCTCTGGTGAACCACCCGGGTCTGGGAGGAGCTCCCCAGAACATGTCTGACTTTGATGTTAACACGATCCTCCTCTAAAACGCTCTGCTGGACAACATGGGCTCTCCAGCAGTTCAGATGCTTCCAGAAAAAACAGTGTTAGCGGGGTCCTTTATACATTATACACGTACACTGATACCACTGCACCATGAATGATGAATTCTCAGAATAACTGGCTAGTGGCTGGTTACAGTGACATTTTGAAGAGCTGCTTGTTGCCGTCTGCATCCACGTCATTTTACAGTTGTTTCACTGTATAGGACAGAACAAAATCATTAGATACTAAACTACAACAGCTCAGCTTGGCCAAGTTGTGTAGACATGTAGTAGTACTTCATCAACTCCACAGTAGGAAATTCTGAGTGATACAATAATCAGAACAAAGCTGGTCACAGTCAACAGAAACGTACAGTAAATAACTGTCAGGGCCGAGGATGGTTCAGGTACAGGTCCAATCAGCTCCTTCCAAAGCCTCATTTCACTGGGAACAACAAGAACCTTGTGCAAATAAACATCGGTACTCCACAGCCTGGACTATGAGGCTGTGTTCATAGACCTCCTTCCCAGTGTTGTAATTGAGTGTGGAGGGTCAGTGATGCTGGAAGAGAGGGAGACTGTGCATGAGCTGTAGGTGTTTCTGCTCTGCTGCTGCCAAGGGCCACACAGGGCCCGGGCTGCCCCTGGAACTAATGGAGCTTCCTCTGGGTCGCTTTTCCCCTCAGATAGGCACAGCTGGGGGAGATCCGCCACCCAGAGCTGAGGTTACACCTCCCTCCACATCCAGCTCCCTCACCCCCTCCACCGCCCGCCCCTGCCTGCCAGTCCACCGCTGCTGGGTCTGAGGCATGGCCTTTGGTCTGCTGTGCTGCACCCCTCCTTCCAGGGCTAACAGAGGGGGAGGTGGGTGTGGGAGTTCCAGACGTGGGTGGACCACCGTGATGAGTACAGTCAGGCTTGTATCTGCCCTCAGAAGGGGCTGTGGATGAAGGAGAGGGGGCGGCATTTCTGGCCCATTTCTGTATAGCTGGTCCCCCCACAGAGGCCGAGAGACAGGCATGCTTAAATAACACGGCAATGAAGCCGGCTGTGTGAGCTGGACCAGGGGGCGGTCGGCCCTTTGATATGCCTCTGTGGTGCAGCCCTGTGGGCTCGCACCCCCCACCCTCCATACACACACACACACACACACACACACACACACATCTCTGTGACATTTTACATGGCCTGGAAGACAAGGCCAGGGGAAAAAAGAACCTGCATTGTGTCATAAAAATGTTATAAAGGTGCTGTAAAAAAGGCTCACAGGAGTGTTTGATGTTTTCACCCTGCATTCTTCGTCAACCAAAAAAAGATGTCCACTTGACTCTGGACTTGATGCTGGTCAACTGTTTATCCAACTCCACTTTACTAGCTTCTGATCTATGACTGCTCTATTTTTTTATTTTAAAAATGCATCACATCTGGTGTGATGCATTGTTGAGGTGCCAGGGACTTGTGCAAATCATCCATTAAGAGGACTTAGAGCTGATATACAACTATTTGATTCAACTTAAAACCGTCACACACAACAACATCCTGGCAAATGTTTTCCCGGTCTGCGGCAACAATCATGATTTTCCAGAGCCCTCAGACACTTTCACTAACAATACAAGCGTGCAAGGGTTCCCCCTCCCACTCTGTGTGTGTGACGGAGGGTGCGTGTGTGTGAGCAGGTTATAAAAAAGTGCACTTCCACACCGTGGAACTTGTGGAACTTGTAAAACATAGCGAGGGCTACACCCTCTGCAGCCACACAGCAGGATCCAATTAGGACTCTTATCTACTAATTATGTCCCTTACACATCTGCATCCCAGAATTTAAAAAAGCTCCTCTCTGTAACAAGCTCTCGAATTAATGAGATTGCTCTGTAATTGAAGCTCTTCATGGGTCCCTTGGCAGGGAAAATATGCTCAGTTAGATTTGTATTAACAGAGCATCAATCATAGCTGATCAAACCATAAACAGTGTTGATGATCACAGGCTCAAAGTGGTTGCACCTTTATGCAAATTTATGCTGTCCACCTTGGCTCTGAGGCAGTCAGGAGGAGGAGGAGGAGCGGTACCAGTGGCGGAGAGGAAGAGGAGGAAAACGACTCCACGGTACCAGGGCGTGCCACTGTGGGGCGCTGTGCTCCAGATCACAGGCTCCAATCCTCCAGGCGCATGAATACACAAATACATCTCCAGTATGTGCGTGTTTGTGACACACACACACACACACACACACACACACACACACACACACACACACACACACACACACACACACACACACACACACTTTTTTGATGTGGGATGTAATGATAGAAGGGGGTCTGATGCCTATGCAGGGTATGTCAACATTTGAAGCAAATGCAATAGTGAGTTTTTTTTTACAAATGTGGATTAAAGGAAGACTGAGTTGGAGTGTGTCCTATTGGCGTAAGCTTTAGAGGCAGCAACTCCTTTTTTTGCCTCAACTAACATATTAACTGTACAATATTTTAAACATAAAGAGCCGGTATGGGCAAGGGGAATAATATGATAAATACAGAAAATATCAATTTGATACAACTGAAACAATATAAACTAGAAAATACAGTAATTTTGGTTTTTCACATACTTTTGCCAAAATTGTACCTACACTGACAAATGAATGTCCATAAAAGTATACAATTATATTAAGTATGAAACTTATGAAAATGTTTTGTATATAAAATAAAAGACAAACATCTACAAGAGATCAAAGCATAAGAAGAAAAGGTTGTGGAGTAATGCAGGTTTGCTCCTCATAACATGAATTTGATTTCTGGTTAAACAAAGTCACAAGTTTCAGTATGACCAAAAGAGTCGAGTTCATTGAATTTCCCTGAAGCTTTATTCCTGGAATTTGGATTCAGTCTAAAGGTCTTGTGTAACTTGACCTGTGCGTACAGATCCTGACAGTGCTGTCAGTGGGCCCGTAGTGTAGACAGCATGTAAACCAGATACAAAACATCACAGAGGACAACAATGGCAAATGTCAACATTCAACTGATACTACTATGTTCAAAAACAAAGTATAAATGTGTATAAATGTATATAAATGTTTGCATTATATGGTGATATTTGCAGAAATATTATACAAATTATGAAATGACCAATGAGGGAAGCTGGGCAAAGAGTATTTGTACTCTGTTCTCTTACCTGTTGTTATAGTGTAATACTGCGTGGAGCTGAGTGAAGAAATATTATTACTGTATCAGGTGAACTTGGGAGTTGTATTGATATTTTGTAAAAATGGATACAGTAACCCAACAGTTGTTGCTCTATTTTTGCAGAACTGAGAGACACAAGCTCATGGAGGCAGACCAGCAGACCACCAGGAGGACCACCAGGAGGACCACCAGGAGGACCACCAGGAGGACCAGGGGGCCCTTCCCCCGCCGCTGACCCAGCCCAGAGGCAGGATGCTGAGGCAGAACAAATAGGATTTTTCTTTCTTTATGTACCAAATACTTTTTTTTGTATTCCTTCTTTTACATAATTGAATACTTTATTATATTTTACTGTACTTTACTTTTGACTTTTGTATTTTTTACATTTACTTCAGTTTACTGTACTGTACATTCAAGTAAAACATTTTTAAAATGTTATATTGCGTTCTTTTACCTGCATGCTTGCACAGTTTATGAAGATTACAGTAGCATGATGGTGCAAAGTTCAAAATATAAAGATGTTGTTGTGATAAAGCATCCGGTTCCCGATTAATTGCAGTAACAGGTTTTTCTAGTTTTGAGTTGATCTCACTAGGGTGTAATGGGTATTCAGTAGTGTGTGTCATCTGAAGGCAAAATTTGATTTAGATGGAAGACATGTTTTTGAGTAGAGTGTTTGATTTAGTCATAGACGTTTGAGGTTTGTACTGATCAGTGCACATTTTGGTTTTTGGGTTTATAGTTTTGGGAAAAAAAGAAATCATTTCAGGAAATGGGTTTGCTGCTGGGAAGAACTGTAATTCTAACCCCAAGACTATATGCAATACAATGACATTGTTCTTTCCCAGGAAAACTGGCTATTTCAAGAAGATTTCTTGAGAACACAGTCATGCAGTGAAGTGTTTTCAGACTTTAACAGGTGCTTGAGACTTAAGAGAGGGAGACGTGCTTCTGGTTAGCGCAGGTCTGCAGAGTGGAGTCCCTGTGCTCACCATGACGAGGCACATGGAACGGATTCAACACTGTGTTTGTCCTTCAACGGTACGCTTACTCCACAACATTTCATCATATTGTGGCCTCGCGTTTCCGAGTAAAGGTTTCGAATTTAGAATAGAATAATAAATCTTTTGAAAAATTGTTAATTGGTGAATAACACTTCATACTTTTTCATACCACTGGTCGACCTTGTAACACTATGGAGTGATGCAACAGTACATGGATCATCTCTACTCTGAATAGGAAGTGTTACCTCAGAGTGTTTTTTATTATATTCCTATAATAATATTATCTAAAGAGCGAGGCACATCAAAAATTAGGAAATGACTCATTTCACTTAATTGGAACATATTTATTGGTGCGTGCTCTAATAAATATGAGTATTATATTCAGTCACCCCCCCCGGCACTCTTTTCAGCAGGCACATAGTCATCTCAAAGTGTAATTGCAGCTATGGTGTTGCAGAGGGAGCTTGGCAGGCTGTTATGATCATCGACCTGGACCTTCAGTTTGGTTTTCATATGACTGGACGAGGAAGACGACAATCCTAGAGGTGACTGGAAGGAGCGCAGGCTCTCTTGTGAGGCTGAGCTCACTTTATTAGCATTGATTCCCTTTTTATGTATTTTGTCACAGCTAATGCTATCGATCAGAGCTGTCGCAAACTATGCCCCCTTTAAAACTTTAACAAATTATGTTTTTTTTCCCCTAATGCTCTTTTCAGCCTCAAAAGTGTCTGATGGCTTTTAAAGGCATTAGTCATCCTTGTATCAAAGTCGCTGCAACTGAATGATATCAGAATACAGAGAGAGATTGCTCTCCCGTTACTGATACAGCCAAAGAAAAGTGGAAGTCCATATTTGATGGGCTGCTTCTGCTTTCATTCACCTTTCAACCACGAGATGTCATAAGGAATAGCACACACAGCATTTGGATCACAATATAGTGATTTTGATTGGGGGATTTCTCCTGTTAAATTGTCAATAAAAATTGATTATGGCAGCTGCTGCGTACTAATGCAGAACACATGCAGGATGGCAAAGACTTCTACAATGACTACCTCTGCATCTTTACACTTAGATCTTTACGGTGGCCGGGATGTGCCAAACAACAAGTCAGAAAACAAATTGACAAATTCAAGAGCAGCAAAGGAGAAAACAATCTAACATGAAAACATAAAATGTAGGTACAAACATTGTTGTTGCTGATTGGATAGAAGCTAAATCTATGTCTGTGTTGGATCTTTCAAAGCCTGACCACAAGCATCACAAAAATTTGGCAATAGTTTACAAATTGTTCCGCATTACGGGCAAAACATGCCTGCCAGTTGTGGTGGACGTAATTCAACACGGAACTACAATGGAGTCAGATCCACTTCCTCTAACCCAGAGTGACATCGTCGACATGCAATGAGCAACGTGAAAGCTAGTATCTACCTTTTCCGTTTTCTATTTTACTGTTGTGTTTTGCGAAATGTCATTGTGTTTTCAGTTCTTTTGTATTTTTTTGGGCACTTCCCGGCCACTGTAGATTTTGAAGCTTCATCATGTTGTAAAACTAAAACTCAAATTTGCTCAGTCAGACTTTGTTTAAATTTTATAACAAAATGTTGACACCTAACTTCTAATCTGCTTATTTCATGAAGTTCAGAGTTCACTGCAGACTGCCCTGTGTGCAGGTATTTTAAGCACTCTAAATCCACATGTACTATTGAACATTAGCAACGTCCTTGAGAAAACACAGTGCAGCAGTCTGCAGATGATAAAGTCATTTGATTCTACTTTCTATTCCACGTCCTGCATCTCGTATCGCACGTTTGTGATACTAACTCGTGTTTGGCGTTTATCTCCAGCACACGCCAGTGAAGAACAAGCTAGGAAACCAATGGAGGATAGAAGAAAATGAAATAAAGGAAAGGAAAGGAAAGAAGGAAAGGAAAGGAAAGGAAAGGAAAGGAAAGGAAAGGGAGTAGGGGCGAGGTTTAAGGATTCCTGGTTAGTGTTGGTGTCAGCTCTCCTCCCCATGGCCCAGCATGTTGACAGCACAGCCAAGAACAGCATGTCTGCTAGGGATCGAGCGGAGTCCTTATGCCCCCTCCATCTCAAACAGGCTCCCCACTGAGCAGAAGAATAGCAATTAGCATTCTAAAGGTAGCGCTAATGCGAGCCCATCTTTGAACCCCCTCTGAACCAATCTGGCCATTACCAAGCCTGCTAGCACACAGCGGCACAGCAGCGCTTGTACAGGAGAATCAACCACGGGGAGTTTACAGCCAGCACATGTTGGAGGCTAACGTGTTTAGGATAAGTTCAGAGTCAGACTGTTGTTGGTACTATGGGGTTCACATGGAACATCATCGCTCATGTAGATACATTTATTTATGACACTCAAAGATTTCATGATGTTGAATACCACAGGAGAACAGATACAAACCTGGTTAATGTCCAAATCTACTGTTTCATACCTAGTTTGTTTTGTTGCTTTGCCTTTAAGAATCAATGGAACATATTGGCCTCAAACAGATTAAGGTGAAAAATGCATTATAAGTGGAAACTTAGTCTCTCCTCTGCAGATCAGAGCTGCTCTGAGTGTATGTGTGTGTGTGTGTGTGTGTGTGTGTGTGTGTGTGTGTGTGTGTGTGTGTGTGTGTGTGTGTGCGCACCGAGACGAGTCACGGCGTTCCTCATCAGCTTATGGTAATGTTGTGAACAGTGTGACTGCTCCAATAGAAGACCAGCTGACAGCCAGTGACATGGCCTGCCCGTCACCTGACACCTGCCAATAGAGGGGGAGGGCCTTACACACACACACACACACACACACACACACACACACACACACACACACACACACACACACACACACACACCTGATAATCATTGAATTATACACAGCGCGCCTCTTTCACTAACCTCTCCTCTCCCGGGACCCAGCTGTTCATGAAATACCTCCCAGTAAGACAGTGGGGATGGAGGAGAGGGGCAGCTGGGGGAGGTTGGAGGGAGGTGGAGGGGGGGCAGGGAGGTGGAGAAAAGGCAAAAAAAAAAAACGCCACGCCTCACTGGCTCCCAATACCATGCACATTTTTAAGAGAGCCAAAGTGAAAAGAAGATACAATTTCACCCAATGAGGCGGGCTGCAAAGGCAGGGACAAAGGAGACAAGATAGTGCAATCTAGAGGTCACTGACACCGCCTCTGCTATAATTACTACACTTCCTTTAATACCTCCCCCCCCGCACACACACACACACACATCTATGTACCGGTAAGAGAACAAATGTTCACTGTTATAGCCACATTGTGCGAGCTCCAGGCCGACTTCATTTTGTGGAGATCAGGCTTTTTAATGTGCTTCTTGTTGTGACTGGGTGACACGGGGCAGGTTTGTGACCCTTTAGCCCAGCCGCTGAAATCCTGCAAGAAAACGTATTCCCTCTCCTTACGTCTCACTCCACTGACTGTCAATAGGTGAATGAGATAGATAATGATAACAACCGTTTGGACTCCGGTAACACGGCCGTGGCATTAAGCTATAGGTCACAGTGTTGATCAAGAGTATCACGGTGGGCAAACCAAACCCGAGGACACACAAACTCAAATAGACGCACAAGCTATTGCAGATGCTCCACTGAAACTCTGGGATAGGGGGGGGCTATCCCAGCATGCGTTGGGTGGAAGGCATTGGCGAACACATAGACAGACATTAAAACACACTCACACCTATGGGCAATTTAGAGTCTCTGATCCACCAGACTTGCATGTCTTTGGACTGTGGGAGGAAACCGGAGCATCCAGAGCATCCATGCACACAGCATGCAGAAAGGAGGACCTTCTTGCCGTGAGGCAACAGTGCTAACCACTGAGCCACCATGGCGCCGACTGAAACTTTTAAGTCTGTTATTTGGCCTTGCTGTGTTTGTTCAAAATACAGGGTTACTGCCAGATTAATCTGGAACAGTTTTCAATTGCAATCCCGGTTAAAATCTGCAATTTCCAAGCAGAAAAACAGCAGAGCAATATTAAAAACCAAAGGACTTCAAAAAGAATCCCCTCTTTGTACATTACTTGACACTTTATCATTCTTTAAATCAAAGATCACTGCCACTGAGAAATTCAAGGGGTGAGCGGGAATGAATCACATCAAAAGCATCGTATTTGTCTTGGGTTAAGTTTTGATGTGTGTGTTTGTGCTGCTTTTTTAAAGGATTGCAGGCTGGGTAAGAGAAAGGGCTGCAGTCAACAAAAAGGCATAATATACCGTGCCCAGCCAACCACTTAAGATATCTTTGAAGATGAATCAATCACTATATTATGGTGAAAGTCCACAAGGTGCCTGGCTCATGATCGAACACTGCGTCTGCACTTCATAGCAGTCTGTAGGGCATTGATGCTCTGATTGATCGCAGAATGGAAGTGACTGGAAAGAAGAAAAGGATTACGCTTGTCAAACGCAGTCAATACGCCAGGCCGGTTGGTCAAATGTTTGCAGTAAATCTCAAATAGTGTCTGCAAAGCTAAAAAGGAAAAACAGGCAAAAAAAAAAAAAAAGATTTGGTTGCACAGAGGACCATCCTCTTGCATCCCCCCTCAAACTGACAGGCCTGCATATGCAGTGGGATGAGTAGCCTAAGGCTTTAGGAGATTAGCAATGCTTTAAACATCAAAACAGCCTTTCTATTATCTCTAGAGGGACCTGCCATCTAAAACTCAACGGATTCAACTCAGACCAAAGAATACACAATCAATGTGCATTATTGTTTGACTTCGGGAAGATTGTGATTTCAAACTTTGTTTTAATGAAGAAGACTTGAGTTCTGGTTCTCTGCCTTACACCGGGAGTTCAGTGTGTGTCTCCTGACGCCGCTGGTATTAAGAGCTGCCTCACTTGAACACATTTCATGCGGAAGTCAAAGCATCAAATCCCTGCGTTGGCATGAGGATATTGGAAACAGGTAACAATGATATCTGCGCATCAACCAGAGCTCAGCAGAGCCGCTACTGGGCTTAGTGTATTCAATGCTCCAATAGCCTGAGTGTTATTTACAGCGGGGTTTTCTTTTATGGAAAAATCAAGACGTGATTGATTCAGGTTAATGTGACTGCGAGCCAGCACCAAGCTGCATTTGAGTGCTCAGGTTAACAGAAAACACTAACTTCCATAAAGCGCTATGGAGATAAATCACTGTTATCCTGGCAGCGCTGACAGCAGTTTAAGCAGCGGCAATCATCGAAAGCACCTCAGGAGCCCCTGCGCTGCGCTTTGCAAAATGTCAGGGGGGGTTGATGCGAGGGGAGAAGACCGGGTGGGCTGGCAGAGAGTGGGGGGGGGGGCACTGGGAGAGATGGTCATATCAACCAGCCATCAGCGTGCAGGTGCTTTACATAAACATCCCAGAGCAGTAAGCAAATTCTGTTGACGAATAAAGGCAATAAAACAGAGAGGGGTTGGAGGGGCGACCGGTCCCCAGTGGCTTCCCTTCACACTGCTCGCTCACTCACTCTCCAGCTTGCCCGGGTGAGATTATGGTGTTTGCTTTTATCTGTCAGAGATCAATATTTCAAACGTCCGATAAAAGAGGAAATTGAACTGGGAATAGACTGAAGTGCTGTAAAAGTACAAAGCACAATTATCAAAAAGCACTTAAACTGCCTAATAGGATACACATATTAAAAATGCTCAAATGGATGTCTCAGGGCCATAATGAGAGTTGATTCTGGTCTCCCACCCCCGATCGCCTCGCCGCTGTCTTTTGATCACAACGCAGTGCCCTTTCCGTACGCAGCCACAGTGGTCAATGCACTCTGGGTAGTATATGGACCCCAGGAGGCTGTACTCGCTGTGTTTTAACACAGTGCCATTAGGTGTGATTGGGCACTTTCGGGCCTTTATGGGAAGTGCATTACAGATTTAAACTTTGCGCAAGAGCCCTAAATGTGGCGGACACGCGAGAGGCATTGTGAAACAAACAGAAAAGGAGGCGAGTCCATAACCCTCTTTTGTTGGGGGAACTTTACTTAGTTCACTCTGTGTAATGGTCGCTCTGCTGCCAAGAGCTCTATCTTGACCCGTAGACACAGTACCGGTTGTGATCCTGTGTAGACCGATGGATAAACTGACACCGCCAGGGTTAGTGGTTCAATTCCCAGTGTAGACACTGGGCTAGGGGGTTTTGCTTCCCATTGGCACCATCCTGACTACAAATACCCGTGTACTCGTAAGGTGCTTTGAGTAAAAACATCGTCTTACTGCCCCTTACTCTCTGCTGGCTCTTATTACTTCACCTAACATTTCTCTTATTATACATGAACAAGGAATATATGTTACTTCTACCGTCTGGGCGCCTGTAATGGCTGCTTATAATCTTGGTGAATGAAAGCTTTTTACGTGCTGATGGTAGCTCGCTCTGGATAAGTGCATCAGCTAAATTCCTTAAACGTAAATGGCACACATATGCAGTATTTACAAGCTGCAGCAGGTCTCTACCCAAAACAAAATGACCCTTTCTATCCACGTTTAGAGATGTGGAAAAAATAATCATCCCACGTGAAGCTATGAAATCACACAGCAACGCTACAAAAGCACGGGTGGACGCCACAGCAGCCAATGGACCAATAAATGCACTAATTTTATCACTGCTGACATTATTGCCGAAGATGAGCAGCTCTTCTCAGGGGTCAGGGAGAGTGGCCAAACTGCTGACCTTTTCACCCCAATCATTCTCATATTGAACTGACCATCCATCTTGCTACTAGTTAAATATTATGCCATGAATGGCCTACTTAATGTTTTGCGATAATGAGGAAAAAAAGGCAGACAACATATATTGTCAAACACATATTGACTCTGATTCGGCGGTGGGTTACTTGCTGCAGTTTTGTGTCATGTGTATGTGCAATACATATGAATATAATACAATTTATACTGCATTGCAAATCCCTATTTCACAAAACAATTGAAACTAATAATCTAGTAATGTGAGTAAAATTAAGTGTAAACTGTTTTAGATTTACAGAACAAATGTAACACAGAAACACTTAAAACTGGTCCCAATGTGTAGCAACAAAGTGTTAGAAATAACAAGAAACACCAAGGGCAAAATGGGCAGAGTGGGCAAAGTAAAGTCAGAGTGTATCTTGTTTTCAATGCCTCTTCAAGCTGAGAACATAAGATGATGAGACAGAGGAGCAGGTTTCCATTATGAAGATATAGCAGGGTCGCTTTTACTGATATCCGGGAATCCTCAGATAAAGACATCCTATTACTCCTCGACATGATATGATACGCCGGCCTATTCTTCTCAGCCCTATCTAAAAGATCCTTCATTAGTAACCTGATCAATAGGCTCTCTTGATTAAGTGGGATGAGGGAAACTCATTTCATTTTCAAGCATTTTTACAAATCGATGGTGAGATTATCTTCCAGCGAATGACAGAGATGCAAGCAAGGCATTCTGAATAGAGGCCAATAGCATCATCTCTCACTCTTCTGTTTTTTTTCTCCACCTGCCCCCCCCCCCCCCCCCCCGCCCCCGCCCCCACCTCCACACCGCCACGATTATTCCCAGCACCCTGACATCCGGATGCACACACACACACACACACACACACACACACACACACTGATCGCATACACAAACACTTTCTCACACACTTAGACGTAAAGTACACAACATTCACACATAGCCTACATGAGCATGCACATACAAACATCTGCACACACACACACTCACTCACTCTTACACACACACACACACACACACACACACACACACACACGCTACAGAGTTGCAGAGTAAATCATGGAACTCGGTAATCACTGGCCCAATATAATTGCAGACAGAGCTTTTAATCGGTAACGGTAAGACATTAAGTAAATTAGTTTTTAAAGATTTAAGATGCTTAAAGATTTCATTTCCAGATACCTCTGATTCAATGTAGCAAGGGGAATCACTGTTGATTGAACCTGATAGATGGTGAAGTTCTGTAAAATGCAATGCATTAAGTCTCTACACAGCAAGTGCATTTCCACTGTGTATGTTTTTTAACCTTTATTTATCCGGTGAAGTGTTTCGCTGAGCACGCGTTCTCTTTCCCAGCAGCGCCTTTCTCCACATTCATATAGTTACACACTTGGAGCTGCCCAGTATAAACACAGTGTCCCAGTGCTGGCCTCCACTGGAATAGCTGGGGGTTCAGTGCCTTGCTTAAGAGCACCTAGATTGTAGTTGTTAAGGGACGTAAGAGTGTTACTTCATCACTTTCCCAGGTCCAACTGCTTTCTAGTCACAAGCTCGCCACTCTAACTTTTAGGCTACCACCCTCCCCCTCGGTCTCATATCAGGAAGGGCTGATACTTATAACAACACTAAAATCAAGACAAAACAAGAGACTGTCATCATCTGCACAGTTGCAACCAGGGCTGTAGTGGAAGCGTTTACGCATCTCCTACATTTATGAAATAGCATTTACTCACCTGTAAAATTTGCCAGAGTTAGAGTTTTCTATTGTTTTATCCATTGTTTAATCCAGTTTCTTTCAGCTACAGACCATCAAAAATATAAAACCCTTCCTCTCACTCAGTGATCTGGAAAAAGTCATCCATGCATTAATTTTCTCTCGCCTTGACTACTGTAATTCCCTATATACTGGGATCAGCCGTTCGTCCATATCCCGCCTGCAGCTGGTCCAAAACGCTGCGACCAGGCTTCTGACTGGTTCCAAAAGAGAGACCATATCTCCCCTGTTTTGGCCTCTCTTCACTGGCTTCCAGTGCGTTATAGAATTGATTTCAAGGTCCTGCTGTTCGTTTTCAAAGCCCTGAACCAACTGGCACCCTCCTATATCTCAGATCTCCTAAGCCCTTACACTACCTCCAGGTCTCTCAGGTCGTCTGACATGGGCCTCCTGGCCGTCCCGCGCTCAAGACTCAAACTCAGAGGTGACCGCGCTTTCACAGTTACAGCCCCTAGACTATGGAATAGCCTTCCCTCCTCCATCAGATTCGCCCCATCTGTCGATTCTTTCAAATCGCTTAAAACATACTTCTACTCACTAGCGTTTGAATCTTCCTAATGGATTTTGTGCTGCTTGTATATAGTGTATATGTCTCTTATATGTACTGATCTTTGTATGCCTGCTTTATCGTATTTTAATTTGTTATTATTTATTAGGCTTTGTACAGCACTTTGGTCAACTCTGTTGCTTATAATAATACGTGCTTTATAAATAAACCTGACTTGACTTGACTTTACCAGCGCAAGTATCTTATCTCGTGGTATCTTCAAAATTGCGCTGCATTATCAGCATTTACGGTATCTGTGACCAATCACATCGTCTCGCCACAGAGCCGTAGAATGGGGCTTGCTAGCCAGCTAGCTATCTATCAAAGGTTGACTAGCAAGCCTCCTCCTGCCAATGCCAGCAAAAGATCTCGACCACAAAGTGAGTGCAAAAAAACAAACATTGCAGAATCAGAATTTTCAAAATCCTACTCGAGATTCAGTTTGTAATTTCACATTTTGTACTACTGGCTGCTCTGGGTTCTTTTCCGGTTATTATGGAGTGTCCTTTGACTGCTTCATAGTTTCATACTCTCTTTGTGGTGATTAATAAACTTCATAAACTTTATATAATATAAAGTATGAAAAGGCCTGAAAGCAACACTGATGCCCGGCAACACCCTAGGAACCACCTAATGGTAACCTATAACAACCTGTATTGTTGTACAAGAGCTGTATTGCTCGGGACCCAAGCATTGGGCGATAACCTCCATGTATCAGCTAGCCCATTTCACATTTTCTCCAGGAAATGTACATTCTACAAATAAATAAACAAATATTCTGAATATAATTTTTTTTCCCGGTATGTCATGGTCCGCCTTACCTTAATCACAGAATTCATAGTTTACCCACTTCTTTTTTTTACCACTTCACCCCTGGTTGCAACGGTCCCCTGTTCAAGACATTTCTTTGTTGTTCAAGTTCAGGAAGTTAATCAAGTGTTGTTGAGTCCGGAACACGGCCGAATTCCTCTCTCAAGGACAGGAGCGATGTAGCTCCATTAGAGGATACATTTTTTCCCATCGGTGTTCAGAAATCCAACATTTTATGGGGTTGCCCCATTAAAGAGAGGGCACTTGAGTCACTCGAGGGACTTCAATTAACCCCGGGGGCAGTTTGGTCTGCAGCGCGGTGACTCTGGGCACTGCCTCTCCAGGGCTTGCCTCGTGGCGCAGCCAGCTGACAGTGAGCTTAACAGACTCAATCGATGCCTGTAAAAGAGAAGCGAGCAAGGTGGTCTGTTGTCACCCGCTAGACTACACTATTCCTCCTTTTGGTGTCCTTCAGGTTTAATTTTTCCCAGGATTCAAATCACATTTTTGATATTTGCTTTATATGATAGAAAACTGAAGAGAAAAATCTTAGGGGAAGTATTAGACGCCTTGCGCTGGTCTCAGGGGCACCGATCTGAAGTTCAGCCTAATTTGGAAAATAGAAAGGTCTTGCTGTGTTATTATCATTTGTGCTGGTGCATTTGATACAGGGCTGCCTCTGGGGGTTGAGCAAACAGACGGCAGTGGCGGGAGGCTACATCTTAAAGCGATATTTCACTTTTATGGAATATTTTCACTTGTCAGCAGCATGCACGGCTCCATAGAGGATCAAGAGCAGTCAACCTCCAACATCAGCTGCCCTTGAGATACACAGTCACACTAAGCCCTTATTATTAATTAATAGAATTCCCTCTTGAAAAGTTGGACTTTCACAGAATGGAATAATATTACCTGGGTCAGACTTCCCCTGTTTGTAAATGTGTTAGAAGTCAAATTTTGGTCAAACTGAAAATGTGAAAATGGTGCTGACTACTACCAGCAATTTTTCATTGTTGACTACAAATGTATCGAAGTAAAATATCACTTTAAGGGCTTGATTTGATCACAGAAACTGGTAAATAAATAACATTTTGTAAAATGAGTGGAGAGCCTTAATGAACACTGAGAACATTACACTTACAGATATGGTACAATCAAATCGTGCTGAATTTTCTTTTGTAAAGTTGAGGAGTTTCACATTGCCATCCAGATTGCAGAAAAGGTGACTGGGTATGATCTTTTAACTGGGTCAGATCAGTGTGGGAAAATTCAGCCTCCAGTTCAATAAATTCAAACAGCCCAATGTTATGAGACGTGGGATAGTGCTGCTTGCACACGCGGCCCCTGTGAGGGTAATTCATTAACTTCCCTAATCCTCTCATGTGGTGCTGCAGCAGAAAAAGATGAAAAGCTCACTGAATATCAAAAACAACGATTTCTGAGCACCTCGCTGCGGCCCGAGCGCTCTCTCACAAGTGTCTCTGAAAAAGGACGTTGCATGTTCCAAGTATGCACGTACCGTGTTAATGAGCTCCGAAATACATTTTGTATGTAGCTTATTGCCGCCTTGCACCGCTGTGGGATGAGAACAGCTCAATAAAATATACACAGGAGGTCGAAACGGTAGGGAAATAAAAACCCCTTTTTGACAATGTTAAGCCTCACAGCTGCTTTGAGGGAACTGAAGGGTTTTTATCAGCTCTTCAGATGTTGGATCATGGGGCGCAGAAAGCTTTCCAAGGGTAAGCAAAGTCAGAGGAGCCGGTACTGTACCAACACATACCCCCACCCGCATCATCAACACATATGTCATGTAGTGTTACCGTGCACTGTCCCTTCGCACTCCATGTGAGGTCCCCTCGTCAGCATGTACTGTGAAACTCAGGAAGCTGTCGATATGTCTCTTCATCAATGTCGCCAACACAGATTCCTCTCCGTGTATTGTATGAGGTGATTAAAAGTGATTCTGATTCTGAACTTGTAGCTTTCTCTAAACCAGGGAAAGACGACTGAGCATGTATGCTATTTTCCAGCAACACTCTGATGTGTTCTCACAGGCGTATATCTTATGAAAAGTTATGCTCCCTTGCATATGGACGCATGTGCCAAAATCAAATCGCACTCATTTTGTTGCGTCAAACTCTCCAAATCAACTAAAACAACTTTGGATAAGGTTAGGATTAATGATAGGGTTGGGTTTAGGCAAGTAAAACAGTTTGGTAAAAGTCTCTCTCAAATTTCTAAACCTCTCAAAAACTGATGTCTGGTTATTTCCACCAAGTCCCAGTTAAGCTCAGATGTGCCACATCGAGGCCAATCAGCTGCGTCTTTTTTTCAATCATCTGTCACTCCTACTTCGCCTTGTAAACCACTGATTTATGGTTTATGGTTTGAATATGTTCATATTGTCTGTGAGGTCAGAGGAGGCGGGCCTTAAGGTAAGGTTTTGGTCATGGTTGAATAAGAAAAACTTCAAATGGAAACTTTATTCTTCATAGAGCATGAGTCAGGACTTGAACCAGGGCTGCCAGAGACAAGGGTGATACACCCATACAACTGTATACACCCATCTGCCCCTCCAACCTCAGCACAGTTACTTTCTACTGTTCTTTTAATGTGAAACTGCCTGATTCAGTCACATGAGCTCCGCCTCCTGTTTCACACGATTGGATTTCGCTTTGCAGCTACAACTACAAACCTGCTATAAGAGCAGGCTGACAGTTGCGCCCCTTCACACCTGGGAGCTCCCCAGTACAACCAGCCTCCTACCCTTGCAGGTTAAAGTTGAGAAATACATCCCCTGACCCTCCATAGCTGCCCAGGGGAGGAGGAAATGAGTTTATTGATGCATGCCTCTGTCTGTGTAGATAGTGTAATAAAGGAGAGGTCAAGTAACAAAAGCTTCACTCAGTCAAACAGGTTGCTGTAGCGTTATATAATGACCTTGATCTCAAACCATGGCTTAGGTTAATGACTCTGCACCTGGCCTTGGCTCCTAACAATGATTTTTCAGAGGTGGCTGTGTGATGTATAATGTAGTGATTGTTTTGGGGGGTGTATAAATTAAAAGAATGACATCTCGTTGACACTGTGGATGATGAAATAAGAGGCACTTTAGGTAATTCCTCTGATAAAGCGGTCCGACCCCGGATGATAGAATCAAAAGCACTTGCGCGGGTCGCTGTCAGGATCATCTGTCTAGTCGGTCCATTAGGGCTGAGCGGAGGGGCTGCGACTCTCTGCCAAGACGGCATGAAGCTCCACTGTCCCAGGTGGGAACATCCTCCATGGGGACATGGGACACCTATGACAAAGGGAGTGTGAACCTTTTCCAAAAAGTGAGCAGTCAGTGCTGACAGGACACATTGACAGGGCACATGGCTGCTGATGGATGAACAATGGGATTAGGATCGAACATGTGACCCTTTAGTTATGGGACTAACCCTGCAAGCTAGGCCACCCTGCTTCCCTGCATCGAGTTCTGATATCTTCTTTCCAATTACAATAAAGAAATCTCTCACCTTACTGGAGACAAAACCAGAAATAAGTCCGTCTGATCTTATAATAGTATCTCTGTTTTCAAAGATGTCTTCTCAAATGCATACTAAGTATACCACTGATTTACCATGTGGCACTACTGTTTTTTTTTTCCAGCCTCCATTTGCTTACCTCTGGAGAAGTGGGAGTCTATGTATGTGTGTGTCAGGAGGGGAGGGTATTTAACATTAAAAATGATGATATTGCATCAAGGTGATAAATAAATGAATAAATATGTGGACAGGAAGCAGGATGACGAATAGCAGCACTTGCTGCAGCCCATTAGTTGTTGACAGCTTCTGCAAGGGAAGCAGGCCGGAATCTGTGGCCTGTAATTCTGTCTCATTACCACGCCAGTCTGTACTTCCTCCCCCGGCCCCTTAATTCATCTCTTATAGTTTGCCCTGTCACTGGCCCTTGTTTTATTGCTAACTAACTCGCCTGCTATGGTGCCTGATTTATGGCAGGAATTGAACGCCCGCAAATCAGGGAATATTTTCATTGATTACCACAAATTGTCTAATCTGCTCTATGTTCTTGGCTCCTGATTGGGTGGTATTTACCGATTGCCTCTTCCTAACTTAAAAATCAATCAGCGGCCACAACAAGAGTGACTGGATGAATCCAGGCCAAGACAGCTGCTCCTTCCCCATCAAATAATCTCTGAGGCATCAAATGAATTCTAATTTTTTGGTGATGGTTTTATATGCAGCTCAGTTCCCATACAATGGAGTAGAATTTATTGAACGTTGTGCCTTTTTATTTTTAAATTAACAGTATTAAAACTAGATTAAATCTGTGCTGCACAATAACAGTGAAAATGGATGCTGCTATGCTCACTGTGCTTATTGGATGATCTTTTCTTCACCATTATCCATCTCAGGACATTTGACTGAGCATGGATGCTTCTTTTCAGAAATGCCTTGCTTCACACTCACACAGTTAAACAGCTTCCCAACTGGGAGCTGCCCAGTACAACCACAGTGTTATACATACATAACACAAAATACAATACTCATTGCACCATGATAAGTATAATTATGACATTTTTATTGTTGAGTAAATGTGAATTTTATGATATCGTGTTAGTGTGTCTCACCGTCGATGGACGAGACAATCTGAACCACTTTAATCATCAAGGATAATAAATGTACAGGAATTTTACTTGGAGGCGTTGGTGCAGAGACACAACAGAAACTTACACAGTGCACACTGACGCACACGGTACAAGGTCAACATCACATCACATTCAGCGCAAAGGGACAACGCCAGACCAACATATCGACAGGACACGATACATATCACTCTGTACATCTACATGCAACATTCAATCATCGTAATGATGCGCAGCGGGCCCCTGTGGTGCGGTCAGGCTGTGTGTCTTTACCTGACTCTCATTTCACTCCTCTGCAGCTGCTTTGGCCCTTGTCACAATCACACTTATTTTCCTGACAGTGACCCCAGCTTTCACTTGCACTTTTGACACGAGCTGACTTCCTGACACAAGGTGTGGTGGATAATTATAGAATGCACTCGGGGCTGCAGAGGTGTGCTGCGGTTCAGGCTAAATCAAATGCAGTCACATCTGTTTAACTTCACCATCGGGGAGCACCTACAGGTCTGGGAGGGAGAAAACAAAGCGACGCCGAGAGACTGCCGGTGAGACTGGACAGGTTTAATGCTCTGGCCACTGGCGTCTTGGACGGTATCGAACAACAAGGAGGAGTCTGGGTGTTCGTGGAGGGGACATGGGATCAGTTTGTGTGATATGAGCCTGTGATGACAAGTGCTGATTTATATTGAGGCGGACGTGGATGTACAGAGGCCTGAGGGCAGCTCACCTACTCGCGCATTACCGTCACTGTCAGAGGGGGACAACAAGAGAGAGGAAGAGCGCTCATCTAGAGAGGTAACGAAAGGAAGCAAAACTCTCAGCAGCTGGATGCTACATGCAGTTTTCATCATTTTGCAGTAATAATAATAATAAATGTCCATTTTGCTACTCTTAGATTGTCGATTAGATTGATATAACAGAACAGTGATTCAACCGATACCAAGTTCATGAAAGCTTTTACGTTTGCTGATCCAACCACCCAGTGTCAGGTAAGGTCTTTACCAGGAAAACCTCTCTGATGCACAGGAAGTGATGCTTTTTTACATTTCCAGCAGCAGTAACAGCGGTTTGTTTGGAATAAATAGAAGAAGAACTGATAGTTAGCATGAGCAGCGATAGCCTACCATGGCTGAACAGACAAAGAAAAGAGCTGCCACCTACAGAAACTCAAACTTGCAGAAACACCACAGCAATGAACACTGAGCACCAATGATGTCACCAATAAAAATAAAAAAATTAAAAAAAACTTTACCCCTTCAACATTGCAGTTATATTTCTCAGGGTTCTGAGGTGACAATAAGGTATGAGGCATGATGTGATGATCTGAAAGGGAAAAATAGGATATCTGTTATATTTTAACTTGTATTGAATACATGACATGACCATTAGGAAAAACACCAAATTAAAAAAGTACTCTTAAAAGTATCATAGGTAAGTCCTAGTTTGCCAAATTTTCAGACTTTTACAGACATAGCTCTATATTTTAAAAATGTTGAATGATGACGGGTTTAACAAAACGTTTCTTACAAAGGACAGAGTGAATCAGAGGAATAGATGAGTATTGATGATAAATACATTTTCCAATCACAGATGCTTTTGGCTAATGGTTACTGTCGTTTTGACTCTTGCACCCATTGTTTGTAATGTTGGTGATACAAATAAATAAAGGTTATTCCAAAGTCTAACATATTGTAACATATTGTGTGACTCTGTGTGCTAAATTCTATAAACCTAAAATGTGGAAATGTAAGAGAGAGAGAGAGAGAGAGAGAGAGAGAGAGAGAGAGACATGGTGTGGGAGCAATTACCCTCTGTAATTTCATCTGCTGACATACAGATTGTGGGATCATTTTAAAACTGCAGGTCTGAAATGAGAATTTTTAAGCTCAGCCATTAAAAACTAAGAATTCAAATAACTTTCTTCATTGAGAATTTTATAGATTCCATGTTACAAATGACCTTGAAAAGAGAAAAAAAGAGACAAAGAGACAGGAATGAAAAAGTGCTTGGCTGGGATAAAGTTACAGAGGAGGTAGAAATGGTTTAAAATGGGCTTGGTCTGACTCCCACAACATTAGTGAGCAGTTCAACGTACTCATTGAAAACACTTGGTAGTAGTGTAGCCTGGGGGCATCGATATGAAAAGGTAGATCTTGAGATTCAAAATGTTATGAAAATATACACTTCTGACCAAGATTATTGGCACCCTTTTATACAGATAATGTACAATATGTTCTGAAATAACTGGAAATTGAAACAACTTTCAGTCTTCAAACATTCACCGTTTTTTTTTAACAGCATGTGATCAAACAGGATGTGTCTTGGGTCATTGTCAGCCTGGAGGACGCATGACCTTTGATTGACATCCAGTTTTCTGACACTGGGTAGCACATTTAGCTCCCAAATGGCTCTAATTTGGTTTCATCGGTCCACAGAACATTTTCCCAGAAGGATTTTGATTTGTCCAGGTGGGTCTTGGCAAAGATCAATCAGTCCTTCTTGTGTTTCTCTTTCAGCAGTGGGGTCTCACGTGGCCTCCGACCATAAAAGCCTTTCTTCCTTCAGTGTCCGGCGTGTGGTACGGGCTGAAATCATTACCCCAGACCTCTCCAGGTCAGCCTTGACATCTTTGGATGTCATGCAAGGTGTTTTTTCAATGGCTCGCACCAACCGTTGACAACATGTGAGATCAATTTTCCTCTTACCACCACGTCCTGGGAGGTTCTTAATTCCTTGAGTAACAAATTTCTTAATGACATTCGAACTGTGGAAACAAGGAATACCAAGGTCTCTAGAGATGCCTTATAGCCTTGTGAATGCTTATGTTTGGTGACAATAGTTTTTCTGACATCCTCAGACAGCTCTTTTCTCTTCACCATTTTAACAGATGACCAGGGAAGAACAACAGACTGTTTTATCACTTTAAAATGGATAATTGGTTCATTTATACCATGTGGGCACCTGCAACCTGTCACAGGTGAGTTGAATTACATTGTAAATGACAATCAAAGTCCTCCAAAAATTGAAATTTTCTAAAGGGTGCCACTAATCATGGCCACTATTACATTTTGAAACCAAAAAAAGTTGTTTCAATCTCCAATTATTTCAGAAGATATTGTAAATAATAATAATAATCTTGACTAGAACTGGATGCAATTTGGTCCAAAGCATAATAATGCCATGGACAGTTAGTTGGGAATCAAACCTCTAACCCTGGCAGTGTTGGTGCTATGTTCTACCCACTGAGTCATGCAGAACCGCCATTACAGCAATCACAAGGTCCACGTACTGTATTATGTCATCAACAGATTTATATTTATTGTATGATTTTTCTTTGATGATAACAAAGGCTGTGCTCTTTCACAGGAAAAAATATTATCAACCAAAACAGTTGTATTGCAATCAACCCCTGATGAGCAAGCCATCTTTGACTGATTAAAAACGCCAACATACATTTATGATGAACTTCCTGTTTGGTCTGTTTCACATCCCTGCCTAAGAGCAGCACCCCGTCTGCCCGGTGTTTTTTTTTCTGTTCGCTGCATTAAAGTCTTCTCAAATATTTACAGAGGCCCTTTTAATAACTGCATTTCCCTTGAAAGTTTTCTTTCTCTCTGCTCATAACCATCATCATCATGCAACCATGCCAGCCTGATTTTGTTAGATGAGAGATTACGTGATTAGAAAATCTAAACATCCGCAAGGTTTATCCTTCATAGAATGTGTTTCAATGGCGCACATTGTCTCTGACAATTAGCCCGGAGAAAGGGAGTCCTCTGTTGCAGGTCTGGCCTTTATTGTATGCTGACAGATAATTCCCTCTGGGGTCCCAACTCTGCAGGGGGAGACAATAGAAAGACAATAGAAAAGACAAACTACAAAAATGAGCGATGAGAAATATAATTTATTTTAGCTCCTTTGGTGGAACAACGGCACAAACAAGTAAAGGCAGGAAATCCACTGTCACTACCTCACTTGAGTGGCTATTTACTGTTTTCTCCTCATAACACCCCACCACCACCACCACCACCACCACCACCACTACCCCTCTCCTCCTTGCCCTCCATCTCAACCCCCACCCTCAGCCGTCCACCTCGTCAATAAATCCATGTGGGAGATCAATGCCTCAGCGAATCACTAAAAGTTATCAGCTGAAGCCCTGCCAAATCTGCAAACACAATCACTATGTAAATCCATCTTTACTTCTCCCCGACAAAGACGGCTCGCTTCAGCTTTGTACGGGAGCCCAGGCATCGGCAGAGCTGCTGTCTCCACGGCAGCTAGTCCTAAACGTGTAATAGAAATGGACAATATTGGCTGGTTGTTGAACCACAGCACATTAAAGTATATGGAACAGAACGTGATTTTCAGCACAGCGCTATTTCTTCCAACATTTTCTCCCACAACAAACTCCCCCACCGCCGATGGGTGATTGTTAATGTATGGGATCACATCATCAGTAACTGGCACGGCTGGTCATTTATATACTTAGATTGAGCTCTGATGGTGACATCTGTGCTTCTGTCAGTCATGATGCTGCTCCGGCCCCCTCCCTTGCCATTGCCGTGAGCAACCCCCCTCCCCTGATCTCTCTCTCGCTCTCTCTCTCTCTCTCGCTCTCCCTCCTAGACAGCTTGGTCACCCAGGCCCGCTGGAGAGGGGACTCACCGTGATGAAATAGAGGTAGGCAGTTGTTCCTTCAGCCCCAGGGTCATTATTTAAAAAGTGACAGAGACTCCAGTGAGTGAACGTGAGAGAGGTGAGGAAGGAGGGAGGGCACTATGAGAGTAAAGAAGAATGAGGGAGAGGAGAAAGAGACAGAACGACAGGGAGGGGGTGGGGGGACTGTGGGGGGGGGGGATCTCTGTTGTGCAGGTGCATTGTCCAGCGGAGGGAGAGGGTGCTGGGAGACAAATGAATCCAGCAGGCATTTGGTACACACCGGAGATTGCTTATCGATCCAGATCGCAGTATTCAGGCCGGCCGGGGAGAGAGCTGAGAATTTTCTGAGGGAGTTAATAACCTGGCAGCTCAGCTGTCTTGTCCAATTCACCAAAGGCAGAGGCCTAATCAGGGCTGGATTCCTTTTTCTGTCTGAGGAGGGGGCTCTAGCCCTCCACCCTCCCTTTCAGCTTTGGCCTCTCTCCCCGTCTCTCCATCTCTTTTACCCACCCCTCATCCCTCCCTCCACGGCTCCTCACTTCCACTCCATCGGAGCTCTGAAAGTGATTGAAATGACAGCCTATAGAAAGAGGCTAATCAAATTGTTTATTATCAGTCTGAATCAATATGTATGGATTGTTAAAACATCAAAGTCAGCCCCTGGAAAAGTAATAGTCGCTGGCCAGAAGCAGCTGCTCAGCCAAGGCCGAGTCCCTGGGAGCCTCGCTCCATTTAAAGCGACTTTCACTCTTACTTAAAGCCTGATGACCCGGCGAGGTCAGCTGGCTGAAGGGGATGTACATGGGTGTGCAAAAGGGGGTACAGCCCAACTGCATAAACCCCCTCTAAACTACTGCCCTCCAGCTACTCAAATACAAGTCTGTTCGGGCTGACTGATAAACAATCCATCAACTAAATAAATGAGCCACCGCGGTACCGAGATAAAGACCATCGCTCACCCTCTCTGCTCCGAGCAATAGTTTGGACCACTGGTCATTGGTTCCCTCCAATTCAATATTTTGCTCTCATCCTCTCCTTTGAATCCAACTCTCTCCTCTCTTCAGGAAAGGAGCCTGGGTTGCAAATGAGGTCAGGCTGATGAATGAGTGAGCCGAGGGGATCAAATTGCTTGTAGATGGACATTGTAGTTGGTCTCAGGCCCCCTAGACAAGCTGGCATGGAAGATTGATGGATAGCCATTGTCCATTCATTGGTGCCGAGCGTGACACCTGATGTTTGGCTGGGGTCTCCCTCCGCCCCCCCTTACACCCCACAAATACAAGCCTTGTCATGCCCTGATAGAATGATTAGACACTGAATGATATCTTCTTCTCCAGCTTTTCCATCTTGACCAGTTTACGGCTCGCAAACACTGAGACGGGCCGCCCCGTCAGCCGTCAGGGTCAAATGAAACAATCCCATTGGATAAACGCTTAAGGATTTCTGAGGAGGGACTTTAGAGGACATGGGTGCACAGACATACAACATGGTGTAATTATGGATTTGTTTCTTCGCAACTCCCACAGAGACAACCACACAGATATGTATTTCATCAAAGGGGTCAGCGGTCCCGGAGCAGGTAGGGCTCCAGGACCCGTCACAGGGGATGGGCTCATTTTCGGTTATGGGACAGCCTCTGTAACCGCAACACCATCCCGCTGTTCTCGTTTTCGCTCGTCATTTTTCTGTCACTCATTTCAGTGGAGATCCAGATTACCAATTCAATAGGGCCAGGTCACCTCTTCACAACAGACACTAAGAGAGGCTTCCTAATTGGAAGTCCACTCAACTTCTTATTATCAGCCCCATTACATGAGCCACATGAAAGCACAATCATCCATCATACCCCAAATTTGTTCTGTCATTTTTCTTTTGGAGGTAAGATAAGGGCCAGGAGCACTATATTGATTTTATAAAAAACATGAAGCTGAGACTCCAGAAGTGGAATGTTTGCCTGTTATCAATAATTGCTCTAATAACCATGACAGACACATGAGAAAAACGCATCTGGGCCTGAAATCCTCAGTGGGAGACATCTGAGAAAGTGCTCTGTTGAAGCCCCAGCATTTGATTTGATTATTTTATCTCACCTGAACATGTTTGAATTTTCTTTTCTTTTTCTTTCGTTTTAATAATTGTATTATACCACTCTGTTTTGACACTTTGTTTAACACTGTGCCAATAAGATAAACTAAAGAGTGAAACTAACACACCCAAGGTCATTTTGGCTCTTGCAGGTGAGACGAGCATCCTATCTGAGGAAGTACTGATATATGACCCGTGTTAAGTTATAAAGTTGCAGATGCATAACTTGGTGTGAAATTATTGCATGCTTCTGTTCTGGAGATTTGTCAAATGAACTGACAGCCGATAGACACAAGGTTAAATTGTGGCATTTTGAATTCGTGCACTCTCTGGTGAACAAAGCGCATAGTTTGTCTGTTTGAAGCCACGCTCCTTTTTTCCCTCCCTCCTTCTCCCCTTCGTGTCTGGCACTCTAGTAGCTATTCCTCCCTTCCCGCCTCGCTATCACTTTCTCTCTCTCTCTCTCTCTCTCTCTCTCTCTCACTCTCACTCTCTCTCTCTTTAACAAGGCAGAGCAAGCTATGAGAAATGGTTGATGGCAGGGTTACAGTAGGACTCTTGCCAAAGCGGTGCTGGGCACGTCACTGCGTAGTAAACACCCAGGACTCCTCCTCTTGACATGACGGGGGTCTCTAATTAAAGAGTGCAACGAGACACCCACAGCCAAGGCTCTCCCTATCAGCCCTACACCCACAATTAAGTCCTCCATGGGAGCCAAGGCGCTGCATTATTGATGGAGCAGAACGTTTGATTAGAAACTCTTAACACAGCCCCGGAACAGAACAGCCAGTCCATTGTCATTAAACACCACTTAAACCGAGTCAAAACATACCAGCTGGACACGCTTCCTAAACATCCGGGTTATGATGGAGTTGGGGGGCGGAGGGGGGGCAACTGGATTGAATATCAATGCTGTGTGCAATAGCTTATGCTAACATATGCTGAGGGGCTCTAGCCATACAGTGGGGGGAGAGAGAAAAAAAAAGGTAAGCAACGTACCTGCGGGCCAGTAACAGAGGTTTTCCTGATGACTTGCAGGGAGGGGGAAAAGTAGTGGATTTCATGTCCAAGCAACACATGTGAGAGATGAAAAAATGAAGTGAACCGCAGCAATGTCAACGCTCCGTATGATGAGTCAATGAATGTTTGAAATTATAACAACCCCTTAACCAGGAAATATGTACTTACATCAAAGCCGAACGGCCGTAAGTGGGGCTAAACCGTATTACCGGCCCACAGTCAATCAACTGTTGCCCTGTGCGTAGATAATGCATTACTTCATATCAAAAGCCCTGCTAATGAAAACAGCATGATGTGTACAATAGCGAAACTTGTGTACAGATGTGACCTGTAGATGTGGATGGTGCTAAACTTCATTTTAAACATGTATGCTTTCTAAACAGCCTGGGTGTACGGGCTGGATGAAGTGTCTTGTGTTTGTATCTGTGTGGGAGTGCATTTCTGCAAGAGGCTATTAGAGACAGGGTTTTTTTTTTTGCTCTGCATGTATGCTTGTGTGTGTGTGTGTGTGTGTGTGTGTGTGTGTGTGTGTGTGTGTGTGTGTGTGTGTGTGTGTGTGTGTGTGTGTGTGTGTGTGTGTGTGTGTGTGTGTGTCTATGGGAGAGAAGAGGGAATACTGTGTAAATTCCTCCTCTCCGCCTCTGCAACAGGCCTAATTAATACACACTCAAGGGTTGATAACATTGTGGCTGAAAGTAGATCTCCTTAAGAGATACTTAATCCAGCTAAAGATTGCACCGCTCCCCTCTCTTCCACGGCATCACAATCAAAGGTATTGGGTGGGTCTCTAGTGGACTCATTAGCGGACTGCTCAGCGGCGGGGGTCTTGGTTAGGCCCAACCCCCCCCCACCCACCCCACACACACACACACACACACACACACACACACACACACACACACACACACACACACACCTCAGCCCCACCCCCACCCCACCCCCACCCCACCCCACATCACACACTGACCTGAGCAGCCAGGAATGCTTCTATTTTTATGACGTTCATTAGGCTCCACTGATGGACACCCGACCACACTCTCATCAGCACTGTGATTAATCACCACCTTACCGGCAAGCCACAAACCACTCACTATCTGGTTGTGTGTGTGTGTGTGTGTGTGTGTGTGTGTGTGTGTGTGTGTTTGAGCTCTCTCCTTACCAGGGCAGGGGTCAGATATCAGGGACAGGGGTGATCAGTAGCTGCTCACTGAACATTATCCAGGCTAATGAATGCTCTGGCTTCAGTTTTACGCCACCTAAGTAAGTACTGCCACCTAACCTTATCTCACGGCTGCGAATGAAGCACCTCACCTGACCCAAGCGGTGGGTGTTTTTATTTGTATTTTAGTTTAAGGTTTGCGCTTTCGCAACATGTATCTTATTTGGCGTCAAATAAATTGAATCAATAAAAACTGAATTAACGGCTAAATTGAAAAATGTAACTGGCTCTGTGGAACATTTTTATATTGTACAAATAAAGTCGTAGTAAAACCAATGTGGATGTGACCAACAATACTTTTACTGTGAGCCCTCTTTCACTGTGTCTGAAAATCGCAGCGTCTGTGAAAGTAGTTTTGGTCCCTTTATCAGGAATAATCTGTATATCTGATCTGAATTCATGATACATCAGGTTTTGGAAGTGGGATCAGGTTAAAGAGTGCCGAGCCATGTTAAACCGCTGCAATATAGGAGCGCACAACATGTCCGTGCATTAATAAAAGCCAGCTATGTTATCATTATGAGCACCTTACGTGCCCAGGCTCTGTTTCCTGGCCGTCCTAATAGCTAACTGGTCAAGGGTGATTTATCTGATAAACTGCTTTTGTGTTCCACAAGTCTGAGGGATGGCTTAGTGTAGCCCAGTCTCCCATAATGAGCTTTATAAATACAAAAACAAATGGTTGCCTAGGGAGGGGGAAAGATGTAGCATGTATGTGTATATTTGTGTTGGGTGGGGAGGGTGTGGGTCAAATAGTATCCTCTTGCGCCTTAGGGGAGACAGGAAAAGCCTGAGTTATAACTCTTCCATCACCTGCCTCCTGCCTCCCATGCATTACTCGGGATATAGTGCAAATTACAGCCTCCGTCCATTAGTTCTTTTCAGGGTTAATATTGATGCAGATATCATTCCTATCTGCCGTGTCATTTATTTGAAATACTATGTGCGAGGAGTAGCTCCGGCAGTGAATCAAATCAATTGATAGAGCAGTTAGCCTCGCAGCCCGGGCTGCCTGGGAGCCGCCGAGCGAGCATGAAATATTATGGAGATTGTTCTTTAAAGTGATCTCTTCATCATCATTTGTCTGCAGCCCGGGCGATCCTATCCCCCACTGCTGCTTTCCTCTTGGGCACCAGCTGTCATAACTAAATCAGCCGGATAATGCAGTCGTGCACACTGCACCGCATGCCCCCCCACCCCCGCGCAGCCCACCTCCTTCACCCCCGCCCCTCAGTACCGCAGCCGCACATGTCAAGGAGCATCCAGAGAGTCGCTCATCATTGGCGCTGATGGCCCTCCTCTCTGGGGCCTGCTTGTTTATGTCACTTCCTATGTGTAGGGCTGCTAGTTCATGTCACCCTCTGCAGTCGGGGAGGGCACGCCTGCTGTTTTATTTCATGTTCGGCTGCTTGTGGGGAGCGGAGAGGTACAGGGGCCGCTCGTGACAGTCCTCCTAGACTGCTATGACAGCTAGAGTCGAGGCTCCCGGTCTGCACTGCGCTGTAAGTGAATATGACGGAGACAGTTTTTATGGCGCTCTCCACAGTCTGTTAGCATGCGGCTGGATGACTGTTTTTACTGCCCATAAATGGAGCGGTGTGCATATTTTCTGAGTCATTAGGAGGACAGTCGGGAGACACACTCAGAGGGAGACACACGCTACTTAGGCCAGGACGTTTACCGCTGTAAAAACCTCTCAGAGCGATCTAAACCATTACTTCTAGAACATTTCCAGTGTCGCCAGGCCGAGAAGTGCCATTCTGTCCCATGTGTCACTGAGAGATGAGAGGGCATCTTCAATGACAGAACCCAAAGGATACAGGGCCCCAGAGGAAAAAGCTGCATTATTCAGTGCCAGGACACCAGGATCAGTGAGCCAGTCATGCCATCCTGATCGGTGCTTCATAGCCTACTGATATTACATCAGTCAACAGGCCCTGGGTATGGTAGCAGTAAAGCCACTGCCATACTTAACCCCACCACTTTCCCAAATTAACGTTGATACTGAGAGGGTACTAATTCGGCCCAAGCATGCAGTTGCTTTGAAACTTGTTGCTGACAATAAAAGTGAGGATGTACAAAAAAACATGTTCATGTTCAAAAGAGAATTGCTTGAGCAAACAGGTATTTGTGATACTTGAAAATAGGAAAATGCTGATGTTTGATTCAGCAGGCTTTCATCTGGACAGTAGAGTTTAAAATGACCTGGCACACCCCACCCCCTAAAAAGCGTTGGTTACATTAACGCCACCAGGCACTGAATGATATCATGGAAAAGTGAAATTAATGGCCACAAAAAAAACAAAAAAACACAGAGCCTGGATATTATACAGGGGCAAAATAGTATCAAGTCATACATTCATACCCATTATCCACAGGCAAAATAAGCATCTATATTGTTGAGACAATGATGTCAGACTACAGCCCGTTACATTTATATTTTCTAAACAAGTGGTTCTGAGCGGCCGGGCCGAGGCAGTGACATCTGCATGAGTCTTATTCACAAGAACAATGAGGGCTCTTAGCGGAGAGCAGAATGGCTATCTGTCACTGTACACTGATAAAATTCATACAGGGGCATTGTATAGGTCTGGAAATGGACGTTAAATCCATTAATCAAAGCCAGATGGATTATGTGCTAGATGGGTTATGTGCCATTGCTTACTCTGGGAGATACTGGGGTTTAAAAGGCCATGGTGTGTTTGTGTGTGTCTGTGTGTGTGTGTGTGTGTGTGTGTGAGAGAGAGAGAGAGAGAGAGAGAGAGAGAGAGAGAGAGAGAGAGAGTGTGTGTGTGTGTGTGCAGCTCTCAGTTCCCAATGAGTGATGATGGCCACTGGCTCACCATATTGATCAAGAAAGCTAGAGGAGGGGTGTGAGATAGATAGCCACACACAAACAAGAACAACACAAGCATCTCTTCACGGAGTAAAACACAACGGGGGTGAGAAAGTTCATGCGTAGCTCAATCCGAATTTAGGCTTTATTTATTTTTACATATAAAAAATAGCGAAACACAGAGAGAGCGGAGAAAAGAGTCTAAGCGAGATGAGTTAAAAAAACAAGATGCTTAAAAAAGACTCAGCAAGGAGATAAACAGAGAGAGCAGGATACTCAGAGAGCCAGGGTTAATAAAAAGAATGGTTTAGAATAGCACCGGGACCACCCATCCTAACAACGCACGCACTCACGGCACGGTAAGGTGCTGTTGGCATGTGTTATACAGATGTAACCATTGTACAACTAATGCTGCATTAGTTTTTTTTTTTGCCTCCGTTTCCAAGAGATGTTTGGAAAAATCAAGTTTCACTGTCAAACGTTACAAGGAATTGCCTGGTAACTGCTTTGAGTAGAGACACTAGAGTTTTGTGTTGCAATATACTAACTTGGTTCTACTGCAAAACACTCAAGAAAGAATTGTCTGCAGGTCTAATATAGGATGACTGCAGGATAGATGCATGAAGTGGGACTTCTTCCATGCCTGCCACTGCAGAGTAATGTCTTTCACAAAGGTGCATGCTGTGAACTTTTACTTTTCTACAATGAATGCAGAATTTTTTTTAACTTGGGTTTCCCTGGAGAAAAAAAAAAAAGTAGGATATATGTAACAAAGGAGAAATATATTTGACATCCACCAGCCCGCCACACAAGATTGTGTTAGGTTTGTGACTCATGCTCTCTCAGCACCAGCTGGATACCATTCTCCCCTCAGCTTCCCGGCGCTGATTGGACAGGTAGACGCAAAGGGCGCGTTGCTTCTTGCCGCATTTTTCCACAGATTCAGCAGAAAATATTTTATGGTGCATTTTTTGTCTCACCAATCCAAACAATGTGTGCGCGCTTCATAGCGTCATACACATGGCTCTGGTTTGGCTTGGCAAAGTGGATTTCTCTCTTTCTTCCTGTGGTTATTAATTATAAAGATATTGTTCTGGCAGAGAGTGCAAG
This sequence comes from Hoplostethus mediterraneus, assembly GCA_034670385.1. NCBI lineage: Eukaryota > Metazoa > Chordata > Actinopteri > Trachichthyiformes > Trachichthyidae > Hoplostethus > Hoplostethus mediterraneus. The sequence continues at coordinate 10,418,706 of JAXDDW010000004.1, forward strand.
AGGGCTGCTAGATAGCTTTGGAGGCTCACCTAAAGTCAGACTCTGAAGTTTAATTTCAGTGTTAGACTTTAATATCCCTTTGCGTGGTCCAAGTGGTGCTCTGTTCTCTCTCTCCGCTGCGTAGCACTGGGACATACAGGGCTCTGGCAGTGGCGGCGTAGGACAACCTCTCATGGCTCCCTGGGGGCAGATCTGCACAAACTACACTACAAATTATACAGTGGGTTGCTGTGCGCCCTAAGCCAGGGTAAACAACAAGGCCGTTTCCACCCTTACATTATGAATCAAACTGAACTTATATGACCCATGTCTGAGTCCAAGTCCACACCCATACTTCATACCCCCCCCCCCCCCCCCCCATGCCTTTTAATCACACACCTACATAGTAGTGCTCAGCCCCAACCCCTTCCTCCCCCCTCCCCATGTCTTTTCATTCATGAAAACTCCTCCTCCCTACACCCCTCCTCTCTCAGTGTGTCACAGCGTGCAGCTGTTTCATTTTAGCAAACCAGGAACTCCAGAAGTTTCCCTCGCAGCCACCAGACTGCTCTGTGAGCCAATGCGAAACCACAGCCAATACTTGTCCAGAGCACTCTCGCAAAGTTAAATATAGAGCGCCTCGGTTGTTGTAAGAGATTTAATAAATTCCTTCTTCAAAGTTTGCATAATGCTCTCTGGTTTAAAAGACCAAAGTCCCCTCGCCTGTTATTGCCCAGGCCTATTTGTTGATCTCTCATTGCTAGAATATAGCATTTCATTAATGGTCGACTGCAAACCAGCTGATGTGTTTAATAAACTTTACTGTGTCTCAGTCTGGGAACTACCTCCCACTTAGTTACAGACACTGAGAAAGCCAGTGGAGCATTGCAACGGAGTAGGATGCATTAAAGTTGATGCGATATTCAGCAATTAAACAGTTACAATATATAAACTACAACAAATAACCCAGTAGTCATCGCTTGACCACCATCAAAATATTAGAAAATTACATCTAATGCATTTTGGAGTATCATAAGTGTAAGGTAGGTGGGTAAGTAGTACATCTGTTAATATTACTATGTTATATCATGTTCAAATAATTATTATAACACACCCATGAAGTTATTATAATGTGTTTATGCTGTCGTATAATCAGGGCTGTAATGGAGGGTAAACTAAACTCATGTCACCTTTTTAGGCTGAGGTCAAAATCTTTATGCAGTCATTTCATATATGAAGGCAACAACTGCAACAACTTCCCGTGCCTCAACGAAGTATCCCGCTTTGATAGCTACCTGATGCCCCGAGTGGATGAACTGATCCAGCCGTGTGTGTCTCTCACACACACCACACAGAGTATACAACATAGTATCACAGGGAGTATTATCAAACTGGTGTAAGTTAAGATGGTGCATGTTTAATTAAAAAATAACAAATTAATGCTTTTCTGAAAATGTTGTTTTTTTATTTTTGTAGATATGATTTTTGTGGTTGATTGCATTATGATGATCACTGACTGATCATAGTTTACCCACCTTTTTATTGACCACTACATCATTTCTTATAATGACTCATGATTCACACTTTAAGTAAGAGTTTTCATTCCACTTTGCTCCACATATTTTAACACTTTGCTCAGCATGTCCAAAAACCCCTGAAACCACCTACGAGGAGAGCACATGCAAAAACATCATCAACGGTACAGTCATATCAGTGATAGTGGCAAAATCTGTCAGCAATATGTGTAAGAGCACGGGCCCAGCCTGGCAGTGTGCATGGCGTCAGACAAAGGGAGCTCTTTGGCGGAGGTCTGTGTCACGCCATCAGAATGTGTGGCGGTGTAGTGTGGGTCCTGAGAAAAGAGCCTGCAGCTCTGCATTATCAGCTGGGTCGATAACAGCATGGAAACACTGAGGCCAACAGGAAAGACCTGCGTGGATCCTTCCCAGACCCGGCCACTGTTCTCTTCTCTTGGCCAATAACCCCTCAGATGGAGCTCTCTAAGGTTGGTGTTTAGCAAACTTCTTGGCAGCCGTCGCAGACATGAACTGGTCTGTGAATGCTCGTTAAGGGGACTCTCAGGGCATATCTGAAAGCCTGTGGTCAAAATGAGGGATGATATCACCGAGGCAGATGTTGAGTTCTGCAGTAAAACAACAAATGAGGACTTTGTTTCTAAATTACTGTACATTCATTTTAAAAAACAAAAACAATTTCTGTAATTCATAATTTAACCTCCTAAAACCCAAGCTCTTGTTTGGTATGCATTTTTAATTTCTCTTTGCTATTTGGGCTTATTGGGACCTGATAAGTATAAAAACTTTTGACATGATGTAGTTGTATTATAGTAAGTATTATGGTATAGACAACCCAAAATGTGATTAGGAGGTCTTAGGAGGTTAATACCTCTAAAAGATAGAGCAGCATGTCTGCAAATCTGTTAGCAGTGAAGGACTTAAATTGCATTGAAAACTATTATAAATTGTTTTATTTTTGGGGCTTTCAATTATTGTTCAACTTTTTTCAAATAGTGGATATTTCATTTTCTAATGAAACTCTTCCATTCATTCTTCCTCCTTTTTCCTGATAAGACTCAGATTCATCTCACTGAGGATCAAGGGAATTAATTAATAGGACACGTTCATTTCAAAGTGACACGTGGAAAAACACCTCCATCCCATAATGACGTTACTTCCATTCACAAACACATGGCGGGAGCGGCCATGTGAGCAGGGGGCTGTAATAAATAACATGGACAATTTCCCCATTTTCCCTCGAACCCACCAACCACCACCCCCCCCCGCCCCCCTCCTCACAGCCCCGACCCCAACCCCAGCGCTTTAGCTTGTGGAGAGGTGCAGAACAAAGCCCCCCTCTGCTCTTCTCCCCTCCCATCTCCTCCTTCTCAGAGGGGAAGAGTGCAGATGTGAGGAGGGTCAAATAAATAGCCGTGATTCAGCCGCAGTCCCACTCTGACATCCACTTAGCCCCAGGTTCCCTCTGCCAGCAGCCACCTGTTGCTCTTCTTTAAACGCTGCCTGGTGAGGAGGAAGTCCTCTCATGTGGAACTGAGCCCCCCCCCCACCCACACACACACACACACACACACACACACACACACACACACACACACACACACACACACACACACACACGCACATACACTCCCAGGAACTGTAATGGCTTAAATAAAATTGTACGCGGCCTCGGAGACATCATTCAGGCTCTTTACATGGCCCAGAATCACGCAGAGACAGAAAAAGGAGAGGGGAAGAGACAGAGAGAGAGAGAGAGAGAGAGAGAGAGAGAGAGAGAGAGAGAGAGAGAGAGAGCTTCAGTAATGTGGCCAGATGCTAAGGCCATCAGGTCTCTGTGTGAACAGAAAGACAAGAGTGATTCACTGTACAGAGCTGGATATAGAGTAGCAGGATGTCGACATCTGGCGTGATTTGGTACTGTACAGTCCAATAAAATTCAAAAGGACAAAAGCAAGCACACCCACACGTATTTTCACTAGTTATAAAAAAAATTATAACAAATTCAAATATGATGTTTTCATTCATATTTTAGGAATTTATGCGACTACTTTATCCAATCTTATCCAGAGTGACATGACATGATATTTGAGCAGGTATGGGGTTCAGTGTCTTGCTCAAAGACACGTCGTGAGAACATGACGCTTTTGCTGGGCATTTGCTGGCCCCCAGGATCAAACCTGTGACATTTCAGTTAGGCTGACGGTCAAAGGACACGGCCACCCTGCTGCAAAATGCAGTATTCATGCTCACATTGGGTTGAAGGTTATTTTTCCATTTTTAAAGGTTTTATAGATGTGCACTGACTTTGGGAAACTTTGCACCAGCAACTTCAAACAACTTAAAATGCTCTTTTGATCAAAGCTAATTAAATTCAGGCAATTACCAAAGTGAAATTAGCAACACTTAAATGCATCCACTTACTTGATTAAAGTTAGATGATGAGAGTGAGATAAGCGAGGACCAATACTCGTGGAGATGAAAGCAATAGGTCTAGATATTGGGTGTCAGGTGAGGCACGCACACACACACACACACACACAGTCAGAGTGGGACTGTGACAAAAAAAACAACCCCACAGGTAAATAAATGAAGAGCGATGACCGTGTCACATCCTCTCCGTCGAGCTCGACTGGGTATCGTGTAAAGCTCAGAGCTTTGCCCCAGAGTGTCGTATAGTCCCATATTGGGCCCCAGAGCAGATACGCAGGTCCTCTGGTTACAATACAGAGAAATCCTGTCTGCTCGGACCCAGCTCTATTACTGAGGCCGGAACAAAGATTGAAGGGTGACTGTCTACCAGCAGTAAATTTAGAAGCATCCAGATTTATGGCGCTTTAATGCATCGGAGCAGAGCCCTTATGTATGATGCAGAGCCTACAGGGCTCATTATGGTCAGATTAGCAGGTGTTGTTACTTCTGTGTGAACCTGGTGAATCAGGTACTTTACCGAGTGTCCTCATGTTAACCAGTAGTGGGAGAGAACAAGTACCCTGTGGGGAGAAAGCAGCCAGAGATTGGCCTATTGTGTTACCCTGCCGTGCCTGGCCTGAGCGGGTGGTTGTGGATGCACATGTGGGCTACTGCTACTACTGACTGGGGAACAGTGAGGCATCTGTCACCTCTTTCAAATCCCCCGACGAAAGAAAAACAGGTCCCGCTTTCCACTGGCCTTATTCACAGCAGATGTCATAAAAAAGTCCCAAGACATTCATCCAATCAGTAACGTTTAGCAGAGCTACTACCTCTAACAAATAATTAGCTCAAATTGACCTGTTTCTTCCCCTCTCTCCTTCCCTCCTTCCCTCTCTCTTTTCAGGCACTGATATGAATAATGAGGCAAGGGGTTAACGGCAGGTCACAGAGAGCTCCCTATCTGCCATGTTATTTATTCAGTGGAATGAGAAATTGATCACATTATTGCGTTAAGAGGGACCTGATTCGTTATAATCAGCCCGGTATTGGCAGGCCAGGCCCAGAGGCCTAGCCATTGCATTAGGAATGCTCAGGCAGCCATAGGTCACCACTGCTCAGGCCATTTTACAACTTCACGTCACCTCCCTGACCTTTTGATGACCACTTTACAAAATGGAGGGGTGGACAAAGACAAAAGAAAAGCAATATAGGGGAGAGCAATATTAGCCGCTGGGTGAACACCATGCATCTTGGCTGCAGGAGACAGAATGCCAAGGGGCATAGGGGCTATGACATCTCCCACAACTGTTCAGGTATTTTCACAGGCAAGTAAAGATAACAAAACAGAAATGTTATACAGAAAACTAGTAGGCCATGACCTAGAGCTATATTCCTGTCAAGAAGATCTACATTTATTGGGAAGGCGGTGCCAAGATTAGCAGTAACTCAATCATTTAACTATTAAAAAAAAAGAAAAAAATCCAAGCAGTGGTTGGTTTCAAATGGTTTCTTTGACCATTTTCCCTTGAACACAACTCTGCAACATTTTTCCAAATGAATGAATAACAGTTTGGACCAGGTGCACTAACCTATTTCCCACCCTGGTTACATCATGCCAGCTCATTAATCAAACGAGTCTCCCGTTCTGTTTGCACTGGGCCAGAACATATTGGTTTGTGCTTGTTGATTTAACCATAACACCTCAGCACAACAAAACGGCCTTGGATCTCAAATTAATCTTCAGCAAGACTACATGATTTTTCGCTTAATCAACAACCATCACTTCCTAAATCCAACCTGTGCTCCGCTTCTCAACTTTGCCCAGGCTGCTGAAGATGGAGGTGGAAAGGAACTACTTACAACTGCTCTGGTTACTGCGCTTGAGTTTATTTATAAAGTAACCTGTTTCGGAGAACCTTTAAAAGTCTGAACCTTTACTTCTGCTTGAGCAATGTTTTTAAGTAATTACACCTGCTTTACTTTACTTGAGTAAGTTTGATTTTTGGACACAAAAGTACAGTGGGTAAAAACATTATTATAGACTTAAACTTTGTTGATAGGAGTTGAAAGGAACCAATCACAACCCATGGCCTGATAGTAAGTCATCAAATCACTTGCAAGGACCACACCACAATGTGTAATCTGCAAATTTTTTGGGGGTAACTTTTCAGACTTTAAAAAAGTATAATTTAGTGGATTTACTTTTACTCACTAATTTTCCAGAGCATTTATTTTTTCTTCAGCACAATTGAAATGAAGCAACAGTGCTGCTACTTGAACAAAATATTTCAGTACGCTTTCCACCTCCGGAAAACACTCACTCACTCTCCCTGTCGCCCCCTTTCATCCTCTGACTCCCCCAGATTGCCGGGGCTGTTTACAGTGAAAAACATCTGCATTTAAATTATTCCACTTCCTGAGGCTTGAATAAAATCAAGTCTCCACAAAACAACAACAGGAAGAGGGCCATTTTTACAATAGCTGTGCTTAAATATGTGCAAGAATTCGGCGACGCCTGTGGACTGTGACTGTCGGGATCGGTGAAAAATAGTACCTTATTTACACATTAGCAGACACCAGGATGAAGGTTAACTCTCAAAGGATCTTCCAGTCTAATAATATCTTTTTTACTTGTAGGTTGTCATGTACTAACGCTGCTTTTAACCTCTGGAATAAACTCCTTCCTCTCTAGTGCATGTATGTAAGGCAGAGGGAGCCGACCTCCCCACAAGCAGACATGGAAAGAACACTAACTGGTCAATCATTAGCCAATAGCAGCCTCTGCCAGCCCCTAGGCTCTTAACACACACATGGGTCGCTCCAAGGATTTACTCCACTTTGTGCACAGTGGGCCATGGAGGGGAAAAAAACCCTGCATGTCTTTGGGATTGGTACAAAGTTGATAGATAAAGCATTAATGGCTGAGAGGCCAAGTTAAAAAAAAAAATTCAACCAATCTTATAATTCATATCTAAAGTGACCAATGCAGTAACAGTGCCACCAAGTTATTTGAGTCATGATGAAGGAGGATGAAACCTTCACATTGGCACGGCTTACTGAAAGCATCTCCTTGTTAATGATAAGTGAAAATCTGACAGAAAATTAAATTTTACCCATCACCCCCCTTGATAATTTTGAATAATCACTCACTTAACAGTTCCATAACAGGAAACAATATAAAAAGCTTTACGATATGGCTAGTTTTTTACTCTTAATGTGGTCAATTTTGTCCTTTCTCCAACTTCCTCTTCTCCCTAATGAACCGAGCTAGCCTCAGGACTCTTAGCAACTCGGCTTCACAGACGGGACCGCGGCGCTGAAAAGGCTGCAGGTACTGGCGTAAACAATCCCCTTCACCCTTCACGCTGCTTGAAATGGTTTCAAAACGTCTCAGCGTCACACTGAAACGTTTACACAGGCAATTGTGCACGCAGAATTAATCTTGGGGGCTTACAATTAAGACATTGAGGAATTTCCCTCGACATGAGATGAGGCTGGCAACCTCATTCTCCACCAACGGTAGCCTAGAGAAAGTGTGTGTACATAAACCTCCTGCGGTTACTCAAATGTTGTAAACTGTATAACTAAAGCTTAGGCCTCATTCATAAGCTGTTTACCTTGTCGATAAATCACTGTGTCCCTCGAGCGACCAGGAATGACAAGGGGCCCTAGAGTGGGATTGGCGAGAGAATGGGGGTGGATTTGTATTTTAAACCATGTGTCAAAGTAAAATAGAATTTTTGGAAGTCAGCTACCTGTGAAAGTTTGTATGTGTTAGTTGTAGAAGACTGAGACTGACCCAAAAATATTTTATTTATTTATTTAGTTTATTTATTTATATACATATAATCAAATATTTTAAAGTTTCTTCATTAATTATATTAACTCAAAATCAAAATAACTCAATATGGGTTATGCACTGTTATCTGTGATTGCCCATGTTTTGAAAAGTGAAGAAAAGTGATGCTTGAAGAGGGAAGAAGTAACAAGGACGAGTGTGTTGATCAACGGATGTGATTTACTATAACATCCATCTTCCCTGAAACACAACAAAACTGAATTCTGGTGCTTGCAAAACAGAGCTTGGAAAAACTGTTGAGAGTTGTTAGAAATGGGGAAACCACAATATCAAAACATATTATTTTATAACAATTAAATCAGATTTATAAGGAGATACTATTATTAGAGGCTTTATGGACTATTATTGCGGTCTAATACCCCAGCTATGGTGTTCCTGTGTTTGGATAAGTAAATGTTAAACCTGTTCTGTGTATTCATTAAAAACAATCCATCACTAATGTTGAAAATTCAACTGATTCAGTGTCACTGAATCTCTCACACAAACTCTCACACTTGTTGTGGTAGGTGTAACGAGCAAGAAACAGCAACAACTCTAAACAAAAACACCACACTTTTTATTGAAGGTTCTGAAACTCTAAAAGGTGTTTCAAAATGTGTGCCACAAAGCAGCATTTAGAAAGTCCAAAAATACTTGAGGAGTATTTTGATTTCATCCTTGTTATCTGTAAAAGCTAGCAATAAAGGAGATTTGACTCTCTTAGGTTGCTAGAACATTCTTTTGGGTGTTAAAATGAATGGTTTGAATGGTAAATCAACTTGCTGCTGTACGAAACGTAACTGCATTTCCCCTGCCAACGAAAGCCCCTCCTGGTGGCTGTGCGATGCCGTAGCTAGCCCTGCAACACCGTGGCAGTGTTGCTCCCAGACTCTGATTTGGTTTTCACCATCCCTTCGCCACACACACCACACGCTCCTCGCATCCTGGCCAATCGTCCTGCGTCTCACGTGTGTGTGTGTGTGTGTGTGTGTGCTCTGGATTGTGATGTGAAGTGCAGAGAGCTACTCCCAGACAGACTGAGGTGCGTTTACAGGCCCGTGAAAAGGCCTGACAGGTCCTTCTCCTGCTAAGGGAGAGAACAGATTATACTCTGGCGCATTCCTCAAGACGCTGCAGTCTGCTGGACACCCCAGTGCCACATTCCTCATAGTTACAAAGAAGTGTTCACTTGATACCCTCTTCAGAAGAGTAGCACGGCAAGCCTGCGCCACGCGTCATCTCTGCACATGATGGATGATCTCAAAGAGTTCATCTAGGTATCATATCATTCCAGCATGCGCTAGAAGATCCAAATTTTAACTTGACCTGTATGTATCGCTTGCCGCGCTGCTCACTTCTCTGCTTACCGTCATAGTATGCATTATGCACCATCGAATTACGTGTGTATGAAACTGTCAGTAACACAGATACACCTGTGTCTAATTATTGACTCACAACGGTATCATATCTCTGTGTATCCTTGCGCCGTGGCTCCATTACACCTCTGAGCAGAAGCACCTGCTGTGACAGAAGCCAGCAGGGTCACGACACTGAATTTCTCAGCCGCAGGGGGTGCCGAGGGTCAATTTGTTTCCCCGAGGTTTCCCTCACTCACCTTTACTAACCCCACCTCGGATCGATGATGCTTGACCCAACTCCACAGAAAGCCAGTTGAGTGCACAGCATGGATGCAGTGATGTATGTACTGTAGCTATGTATACATTTACTCATGTTTATCATTTGATACATCAAAAATATGGATCTACTTTGTAAAAAATGTATTTGTCAATGAATAAATGACTTAAGTAACCTACTATCCTTTAAAAAGTAAGAGAACTGTACAGACACTTTGTCATAGTGAATATCTTATAACAAAACTCTTCCAAAACTCTCCTCACATTAGGCATTAACAACAGAAACTACCGTGCAATCAGGCCGAACGTTGTGTGTGTTTTACACAAGTGGTAATACTGTTTTCACCTGGTAAGGTCACGCTGTGGCCCAGACCCAGTCTGGCAGGGCCAAGACAATGTCTGAGGAAAAAAAGATATTCAGTCCCATTTACGACAGGCCAGCCTAGTAAAGCTGGAGTCAGTCTGCAAGTGAAGGGTGGAATAAAGGACTTTCTTAGGTTTAGAAGGCCAGGCCAAGAGCACTGGGGCCCTGTCCCACTGAGAGCCCAGCCACTGTATTAAACTCGCACTGCTCAGCTAATCACTAAGCTATGTGATCACAATATGACTCACGAACGTTTCATCCGCAATGGAAAAATCCTGCTTTGACTTCTGTCACCAAGATTTTAAGCTGGAAGTTCACAGCAATAAGATCATTTCAAACATCACTTTGGTGACAGAACAAAAAATCTAAATAGGAACAAATATTTTGCTTTTCAATAACGACATCATTACACAAGTTACACTATCTGCGTAAATGTGTTTACGCCCACAAAGTGTTTTCATCTAGATATCTGCAATTGCAACATATGGGAATACGGGAAATTGCCTAAAAGCCAAAAGTGCTTACAAACACTTCGTCATCATGTATGATATCACTGACAAAGTATGTAAGTGGAAACGACTAGTTTTACATTTCTGGTCATGGACCTCTGCGGCGGCACATGGCCCCTTTGTCAGGGTGGGATTATCACTAGCGAGTGCTCACAAAAGGAAATGCTTGTGGAGCTACAGTAACAGAAGGCTAAAATCAGCCGTGCGATGATTGGGGTGACACATTTGTTTGGCTGTAATGAAAATAAGCCCATTGATGGTGCATTCAGTCATAGGCCCTGGCCCTCCCAGCCCACATCCTGTCTCTTTATCCTTCATAGAAGAGGCAGACAGATAGCGGCTCGGGGGATATTGCTGCAGCCAGTGGGTCCGGGGGGCACTGGGGGGGGTCAGGGGGTGGGAGGGTCGGGGGCGGGCGGGGGTGGTAGGTGGAAGCAGATCTATCAGCCTGTCACTCTGCATATAGTGCTGATGTGTATGACAGACCTGTCTCCCCCTGCTAAACAATTAACGGTAATCTATAATCTTAAATTACCACATAGTCTGACCTGAATGAGCTAGGAACAAGTTGAGACGGTTATAAATTTCAATCCATTCTTCCCTTTCAAACCTTTATTTGTTCTATACCTCAAGTATGCTGCCTACAGTACTGATAGACCCCCTCTGTTTCAACGACATACAATAAAACACTGAGTAATAATATAACATCCATTTGTGAATTAGTCAATTTTCCAGTTTTACATATTTTGTATTGCTTCTTTATTCTTCTGGATTATGATCTTTGTTTTATGTCATTTGCTGTTGATGACCCCCCCAGTCCTGTCAGACATTTATGAAATATCTGTCTATCTATCAATGAATTGCACTTTTAAATACAGAATAATCTAAGTTCATAACAAATTTCAATTCACTTTTCTAAGTTTTATTTGCTGGATTTTTCAAATATCAAAAAAAGAATCAATTATAACAAATCAAGAATGCATGAGGTGGTGGCATCTCAATTTCATATATCTCATATTTAAGATGAACAGCTACACAGTACAGTAGAGAGATATAATGGCCGATGCTTGTATGAAGGGTGTCTGGCCTCCTCCCTATCCACTGCCCTCTTCTTGAGACAAGACAGAGGACCACACCGCAGTCAACCTGATAAATACCAGGGTAATCAGGCCTGATGGTAGACCCGGAGCCCACTGGAACCGTTTGATCCTGGGATAGCGGCTGTGACTCACCCTCCTGCCCGGAGTGTGTGTTTCAGCCACCAGGCACATGAACACAGATACACACCCACCCAACACAACACACACACACACACACACACACACACGCTCTGTGAGAACATCGCTACAGGAAACCTGCCTTTAATGTACCACAGGGCAATTGGCTGACTTCAGACTCACTGTATCGGACAGACATCTAACCCCCCCCCCCCCGACTGCACCGACCCCCGTCACCCGTCTGCCCCAAAGCCCTGGGCTCAGACCCGGACAAACCCCCGGCACACACAGGATTCAGATCTGTGTTCAACGTACACATGTTCACAGTGCCGAACGTCCTGGTAGTTGCATGCAGCTGTTGTGTGTGAGGGCTCTTGAAGTGTCCCTGAGCAGGACCCTGAATCCCTGAAATCACCGAAGGGACACTGTTCTGTAGCTGACCCTGCATGCGGACAAATTCCTGAGGGCGATCAATAAAGAATGACATCATTATTATTAGTATTATTATCATTATCACATTATTATAAGACAACAGCTTGGCCTCTCTTGGAGCTCTGTGCACGCGTCGACATCTGGCTGGTCGTATTAGGTGTTGCACAGGGGTCCATTTCCCTCTCAGCTGTCTGACTTGAACGCACCCGCTGTGGCGCGGCTCCCCCTTGGCTCCGTGTGTGACAGTAATTTTACACAGCCAGGGCCCTTGGTCCCGGAGGTGGGCCATTAAAGTTCAGGTGAGGTTAATTACAGAGAATTGTTAAGCCTGCCGCTGCGCTCTGGACGGGTGGGAGAGATTTGACGCCTCCGACGCCGATTCCTGTGTGACACGACTCTGCAGGCTCCGCGGGTGTTCAGCAGCAGATTTACACACAACATCTACAAGTGCCAATCATTCACTGAAACAGCTCCAAATTAACCCCCGCAGCACAACCAAAGGAAAATACTGCAGCTTGTTATTAGACTCAGCACAATTCTCCATGTGAAATACACAGAAATTGACTGGACTTTAAAATCCAAATGTAGGAAATTATCTTGCATACACAGAGAGCAGTTTATCATTTCTAACATCACGCTGTATCAACCTCAAGACAAGCCAGAAGGATGTTTTGGAAAGAAAAGGAAAGAGTGACTCAAAGATGCAGTCTGCAGTGTTTGAGTAAGGATGAGATTACATTGGATTAAAGGGGATTTTTGCAATGCAAATGAATGCACCTCAAATCAATAAAGCCTGTTCTACTCAATATACAAACTAATTAAGAGGTAATACAATCAAACCAGAATAAAATAGATTGTGCAGCTTCCTCAGAAAGAAATCCAATCAAACCTTTTTATGTGAAAAGATAAAATCTAAAGTGATCTTTCTTTGTACGAATAATGACCTCGGCTTTGTGTCCATTTAATAAGGAAAACTTGTCTTAAGAGGTTACGCTCAATGTGCATATTCTAATCAATATGAATTACATAGGGTTTTATCTGTTATCTGCTCCAGACTGCTAAGCTAATTAATGTTTTATCGAGTGTTTTAACTCAATTATTTTGCAATGTCAAAGAAAGGTTCAACACAATTTTCTATGAGCAGCCAGTACACTCTCAGTGGAGTGGAAGTAGTTCACTTCTCTCTACCAACTGCAGGATGTGCATTGTACCTAACAAATGTGTTCATTCAAAATATTTAATTTACCGAATAAACTACTGCAACTTCAATGTGTACAATACCTGCAAATACATACACAGTCATTTGGGTTGTTTTCAGAGCACAACGCCGCTCTGACATGGTGTTACATTTTGTATCTGCCGGGTATCAGTGCTAAAGTTTGGACGAGCACCCACCCCCCACCCCCTCTTGTGCTTCATTCCAGCTGATTGCTCATTTTCTAATGCTAATGGTGCTAGGGCTGGGGCTAGGGTTTCTCCCCTGTCAGCTGGCCACTGGGGCTGTGGGACGGATCTAATGGGCTCTGACAGGAGGGAACTGATCTCATTCAAAGGGGATTTGATATGTGGCATGAATGTGGTGACCCTCAATGGACATATTAATGACCGTTATCATTCACAGACTTTCTGCCATTCATAAAGCCCCTTTCTGTTGGACGCACCGGTGCTGCGCCAAAAGCCATGACTTATGGATGAGCTGGCCATATATTGTTTTCATTGCCTTTTAGATAACACGTCAAAGTGACTCAGGGTTGTGTTCCTGTGGAGGAGTGGGTGGCTGGTCAAACAGTTTGAGTAGCATAGCGCAGTAAATAATAACATGGTGGGTGTTGTTTACAGTTCAATTACAACCACACGCTGGCAGAGGAAAAACAAAAGCCGACAGTCACAAGAGACATCAGTGTGGAGTCACACAGTCAATATTGAGCCTCCCCCCACTGCTATTTATGACCAAGGTGCTTCTTCATGCATCCCAAATACTGTTTGTCCTTTTATTGCACTATTCCTCTCTCTTCCCCGAGGAAGGCCATTAAAAAGGCTGACTGGAAATATATCAAAATTAATCTTGAGAAGAACAGAGAGCGCTTTTACTAAAATTACTGTAAATATTGTTGCATATTGTTGCAAGTAGTCTTACCAATAATAAGTAATATCACAGTTTAGCAGTGCATGCCAGGGGCCAATCAAATAAAATCTAAAAAAGATCAAAAATAATTGTAGTCCCTAAAATAAATGATTGCATAAATAATAAATGAAAAACATGAATCCAAACTCCATACCCATCAATATCCATCTGGGTTCATAAACTCATGAAAGATGTGACCGGGGCCAAAGGAAGGAAAAATAGGGTTATAATCAACATGTGGACGCTTTTGAATAAACAAGGTTTAAAAACGGAGCGCACAGCTTGTGCACAAAACGGAGCAGCCACAATTAAATGTCTCGGGCAGGATGTTCATCAGTGTGTGGTTTTCCAAAAAATCCCAAACAAATCGAGCCTGACTATAAATGGGAGAACCAGCCGGAGAAAGTCATATTCAGCCATACATGCATCCGCTGCAGTGCTGAACTACAACTACAACAGGGTAGCCGTTACAAACACATGTGGCGGAGCAGCTGCAACTTGAGCGCTCCCGCCTCGTACCTGGCTAAGATATCTGTCAGAAACCCATGCACCCGTCAAAAGAACAACAAACACATGATGCAACATCCAAAGGTTCATCCTGTACTAATCAACAATCAGAGGTGAATTCATCATTTGTCAAGTTAACATTTCATAATGTATTATTTTAAAACTTAACTGTTCATTTTTTTGAGAAAAAACTAGAAAAGAGAAATCAGATAAAAGTCCACTTTGAAAACAAATGTTCTATGTTCACTGGTGTGTGTGTGTGTGTGTGTGTGTGTGTGCGCGCCGTGTGCAAGTGTGTGGTTTGGGCTGCTTGCTTTTCATTCCAATCTGTCAGGAAAAAAGGAAATTGTGCATTGCACTACAACAAAATGGTTGCTATGATTAATTATTATTATTCCAGTGTGTGCTGTTCTCCCATTTTTCCTGCAAGCTTTATTAGCAGGGCTGAGGTGCAGATACACGCGCTACAGCAGCTTGGGAGGTGCTGGGGAGTGTTTCTTGACAGCTGCACAGGAAGTTACATCCCTCCACACGTCGAGGTGTCAGCAGCAGTATTTTAACATTTCCAATTTTTGTGTCAACTTCAAAATAAAGTTCCGCTTGCACATCCTTACTGCCTTCTAATGGCAATCTGTTCATTGCCACGACATGAGGACTGCTTAAAACGTCTCAACTAAACAAAGAGGTCTCACTTGGTTGTTATTGTTTTATTATTCTCAAAATGTACTGACTGATGTGTTTTTGAAGACTGTCATTCTAAAATGAAATATCTCCAGTTTGATAAAAGTGATGTCTGCTCTTACAAAATGATTTAAAGTGCAAGATTTAAAACAAAGTACAGAACGTAATGTAAGTTCTTGGTTAATGATAAAGCTTTTACAAATTGGACCGCCTATATTTTAGACATATGGACTATACTATAGGTAATGATTTATGGATATATAGTGTTTTGGAACACATCTCTTCAATTGTTAAATTGAGAAAAAAATCTAAGGAGGGAGTCATAGCAAAAAACAGGCCAGCCAAACCACATCTGATGTATATTGTGTATTACACTGAGCAAAAAAAACCAAAAACTGCTTAAACGTCATAAAACAGACGTAACCAAACAGACAAAACCAGCCCCAACAACATCAAGGGGCCAAGGCAGCAGGACATTTTTGCCCAGCTTCCTCCACAGCCTGGAAAATCCTCCCCACATTACTACCATTGTGAGAGCTACTTTGCTTTCACAGTCCAAAGATCAAAACAGCAGCCATGTTACCAAGGAACAAATGTCTTACCAGCTGGGCTGGTGTGAACACAGATATAATGCTGACAGGAAGCTGAAGCAGTCACTTGTAGAGCCAATTATGGGCAGAGTCATGGGGGCAGGTTTACAAACACTGCTTTTCTTGTGTCGCGCTACTCTGAGGTATATGATTAACTTCCTCACTAAAAGTACCCTGGCAGCACAGAGTCTTCCCTCTTTGTAGGTGGCAAAGCTGGTGAGTCGTGGCACAGCCCAATCAACACCAGACTACCGAGCAAAACAACAAGCGGGCTGCTACCAGAAGGGTTCATTTGGTTGTTGTTGTTCTAATGGACCGTATTATCGCATTCTTCAGGACATGTTTTCACATTCAGTTAGGTTTTACAGTGTCGGTATCACTGGGAGAATACAGGTTATGGGACCCTCCTGAAGGCACAGAGGCAAGGAGGACTTCAAGTTGACCCGTCCATAGAAAATACCTTTGCTTTCGGGGTGCTAATTACAGGCCTTTCCAATGAATGGAGGTTGGAGGAGCAATTTAATGAAGCCGTCTCTAGATTACCCTGCATTATTCCTCTGGTGGATTCTGCAACCAAAATCATTTTCTAGGGGGATCAGAAGACTTTTCCCTGACAGTTAAGCTAAAAATAAAACAGAAAAAAAGTAATTCCCTGGTGTTCATTCTTGTGTGGAATCAAAATAAAGAGTGTCCACAGTGAGCTCCTCCTCCTATGTGGCATTGTCATGGTGGCAGAGCAGGGTTACCAGAAAACAACAGTCTTTTAACTATCCATGGTCTAGCAGCCCTCCTTCACTGTCGCATTTAAAAAGTTCCTTTCACTACATCTGCCCTATTTGTGCGGCCTTTTCTTCACCTGACTTGCTCAAGAGATTTGCTTTATCTTAAAGGTCATTTCATTCAACTGGGCAACAAACAGAAGTGAATATAACTGTCCTCAATCGTTCCCTCGCAGAATTCATGCTTGAGTTGCCTCACATAAAGCAGGCCCCTGCCAGCAAGGAGAAGGAACTCAGAATCGAGGCAGCTCTATAGAAAAGACTCCCTGTATCATACAGTTCCCCTTTACAACTCAACATTTCCATTTAATGACACCCTACATATTAACCCTGGTCAGCATCCAATTACACAGAATAAGAGAATTATCTGCGCCAGCATGCAATTTTAAAATGTTGTCATGCAACGTGGGGCGAAGGGGGAGAGGGGGGAGAAGGGGGAGAAGGGGCCCTTTTTTCATTAATCCGGCATTCATTAAAGTGCGAGCCTGTGGGTTATTTTGAATCCATTAATTCTGAATACAGGTGATTCCCGCTCCCTTTTACACAGGACCACCGAGATTCCCTGTCAGGGAGTGTTGTACGGGTGTAGAATGACACCAGCACAACTGATTTGATGAGCTTTCCTCCCTGGGCCAGCACTCAGCCAAACAAACTGGCCAGGCAACCAACAACGCTCCATTCATATTTAATCACGGCCTGCTAACATCTCTCCCAGATAACATTACACCGCGCAGAAAGGGAGGGCAGGCCTGCAATGAAATGAAAGAAAAAAAAATCTTAAAGGTTATTTCATGGTGGGAAACAATCTAAAAAATGTGGATGCTCCATTTAGCATACACAAAGGGACTTCTTCATAATTTCACCCAGCTTGTGTGTGTGTGTGTGTGTGTGTGTGTGTGTGTGTGTGTGTGTGTGTGTAGAAAGTCAGCGAGGACAGTTCTGAGTTCAGACAGCCCATCTCTCATTTAATGGCATGTAAATAACACCAGGTGGTGAATATTGAGTATCAAACATGGGCCACGGCAGTCTGTGTCACATGACCCACCACTCTGTGGGTGTAAAGTCACCACTGGCCTCCCAGGCGACAAGCCGGTGTGTGTGTGTGTGTGTGTGTGTGTGTGTGTGTGTGTGTGTGTGTGTGTGTGTGTGCAGGTGAACGTGTATATATTTCTGCTCCTATGGGTGGGTGTGTGTGTCAGTGTGCAAGTGTGCGTGTGGGCAAGGAGGGGGTGTTTGAGTTATGTGCAAGAGGACAGGAGAGATGAGACCAGATGACCAGATGAGAGGTGGCTGAGTCCAGCCAAGCCATGTCAGGTTACTGAGTGCTGCTGTGGAAGAGCTCAATCCTGCTCCCATGACTCATCGTTGACCATCCCAGTAATTGCAGGGCACAAATACATTGCCACCAGTCTCTCTTTATGCCTCTTAGCATCAGACATGTATTAATTCTTACTGTGAAATCTGACAGCAGGCTACCATCACGACAAGCTAAAAAAAATACAAAATAGATTTCTAACTCCAGTTGCAAAAAAAATAGATTGATATTATTCCTAAATGAGCTCAAAATACATGGTTTGGGTGGGGATCTGTGGGTGGGGATGAGTGTATACTGGCTGCACCTCTCCATGTGTATCTATTCAGTTACTGTATAGGGAACTGGAGTGGGCGTCATCCCCGCCCAGCTCTGGTTCACCATTGCAGATTACTTGATATAAGCAAACTACAAACCGTGCGGTTCCCTATTCTGAATAGACCCAAGCAATATTTATTCCTCAGTTTGATTTCGGTGGAATTCAGTCGATACAACGTATGATTAAATGTATTTACTCTTACTGAACTACGCTACCCAGCATCTGTTTAATGCCAACAAGGCACCACTTCCTGGTTTGGAACTTTCCATGCAAACCTAACATTTTGACTTGGTGTAGAAGTGATGGCAGAACAAAACAACACATCACGTAGCTTGCTAGTAAAACTACTAGCTAACATTGCACCATGAACATTTTATAGCTAGAGATAATTTATGTGTCACCCACCAGAAAAAGATGCAATAATTTTGGTACGCTCCTCATGGTGAAGAGAGGCTATTTCATGGGAAGTGTAACTGCACTTATAAGTACACAATCTTGTACCCAAGCCTTTTCCCATCAAAACTAATATGTAATGTATGTCTCATAAATGCTTGTGTAACTGTGGCAAGCGCAAATTGATTTTCAAAACAATCTATTGCTTTATTTGGTTCCTATGATTGACATCTGCCTTGCATGTCTGTGGAGAATGGTACTAGCCACCTAGTCGCTAGTAAACCAGAGTATTGGTTAACGTCCGTTTGGGCTCCCTGTTGTACGTGTTAAAGATGCATGAAAGACTTCCTTATGTTCAGCATTAATTGCTGACTAATCCACCAACAGTCGTATCACACTACTTTACCTCTTTTCCGCTCCTCAGCCTGTATTGGACCAATCATCATCACGATGTCCTGGAAATGAGACACTAGTGCTGGGGAATATACACATGGACAAGCACGCACATGCACACACTAGTCTCTCTCTTTAATCTGTATAGGATAGACTATCAACAGTTGATAGCTATGACACAGATATGCGATACTAAGTTTCCAGACACGTATACCCCCCACACACCTCAGTCACACACACACACACACACACACACACACACAGAGCATCATCGTCTCTTAACGTTCTGGCGCCTGTCACTCAGCGGGGCCTGGAATATGCACCGGGGCCATCGACAGGCGTCCGTGTCAATGCCTGACAAACCTCAAGGCACCAGGCTGTAATTGGAACGACTGGCCTAATCCTCAGATCAAGACAGACTCATTGACAACCTAAGCGAGCAGCAGTCCCAACAGTGCCTTATTAGTGGAGCTGGCCTCTTTGCTAGGAGCACTGATGTCATCACTCCCAGCCAAAAGGCAGACAAAAGTCACGGCCAAGTAAGGCATTTCAGAATAGTGCACAATAATGTGTTTTTTTATTTATTTATTTATCCAGGGAAGGTTTGTTGAATATACGTGTTCACTTTCAGCAACTCCTGCTTTGCATTCATATTTGGTTACATGCATTCACACCTAGAAACTGCACGGTACAACCACAGTCTGCTACTGCTGGCCACCGAGCAGCTCCCCCGGAGTAGTTCAGGGTTAAACTCCCTGCGCATGAATGGTGGTTGCACCGTGTAGTAATGTGTGTGTGTATATGTGTGTGTGCACTTGTGAGAGTCTGCTCTCTTGGACCCAAACCGATCTGTTTAGTGCCTAGAGTGACCCTCAGTGCTAGCACAGAGAAGTGAAATATCAGCTATGGGAGCCTAACCCAGCCGGACAAGCCTCCAGTCAACAGACAGTACAGTTCATGTGAGGAATCACCTCGCACTAACACAGCTTGCATCGCTCAGAGCAGACAGCTAGCAGATAGCCTCGCACACCTATCCAGTCTCAATAGAAATAGCCACGACATTCTCTTGAAATTGCCCCATGTCCCGTCTCCTCACCTCCCAGATGGGTAATCTGCTCTCTGATGGAGGGGAGCATGTAGCAGAGGCTGGCTCTGACACCTTCTTGGCAGGGCCACAGAGCCTGGCTCCAAATCCCATTTTCAAGAGCCAAGACGCCCAAACCCCAGCACAGTGTGTTCATTTGTAGCCCCTTCTGAGTGCCTGGGATCCCCTGTCACTGAGCATATCAGGATGGTGAACATGAAGCGAGACACATATATACTCAAGACACAACAAGTAAGAGCAAGATAAGGTGTCACCATTCAATGAATGCAGTTCAGTCCAGTCGGAAAAAAAGTGGAATGTAAATCTAGAGATTATTTACTCTCATTCAAATATTACGTTTCAAATCATAATAACTGGTAAGCCTGAAATGGTCATATGATATTGCAATTAGGTACTGCAATTCATTTCAAGGAACACAAAAGTGTACTTTCCTTTCAGTGTGCTGAGTACTCTCTGGTAGAACTTGAGAGCCATCATCTTCATGCAGAGCATGACATGAGTGTGTGTGTGTGTGTGTGTGTGTGTGTGTGTGTGTGTGTGTGTGTGTGTGTGTGTGTGTGTGTGTGTGTGTGTGTGTGTGTGTGTGTGTATGTAGTTCCTGGCTTTTGTAAAGGCACCAGGAAGCTAGAGCCATCCACCCAGGCATGCCTGTGCAGTGTAACCAAGGCTGACTGGCTGACCTCAGACTGTGTGGGCTCTTTAGCAGAAGATGAAGGAGCTTTTTCATTGACACAGGAACAGGAGGTATCGCCTTCCCCTTGCAGCAGGACTCATTCAGGCCAGACACAATGCGTTATTATTGGTTTTGAATTGAAATGTTAATTTTGGGAACTGGGCAACTGGGGCTGAGAGCTTACTGTGCTCATTTCTCATTTTTCACTCTGCCAAGGCGGTCTGTCTCAGTGGGGAGGGTTAACCCTCTACACTCCTCGTATTACAACACCTTAGTTCAACAACATAGGATTGAGGGCCCAAGGGCCAGGCCACAACCACAAACATAACAAGCCAGAGCTTCCAACAGAACGGATTCTTAGAGGTTCTCACAGCGGATGTTGAACAGAGCTCCAGAGGAGGGTAGGGCGGGTGCTGAACACGGGAAGGTCAGTGGCAAGAGGTGAAGGCTGGAAGGTGAAGGCTGCAAGACACCGGTCCATAACCGCTGAGGAGTCACTATTGATCTGGAGGCCATGGTGGAGAAACTAGCTCTTCCAGGGCTGGTGGCGTGAGGTGGGCAGGTCAGCACTATGCTTTACAGCCTCACAGAAATGAGTGCATCAGCAGGCCAGCAGATCTATATGACGGGAATTAAACGGCATAATCAAATTGTTTGCGCAACCATTTAGCATCTCATTCCCCTGCTGCCTGGGGCCAGACTGACCACTGGAGACCGGCCATCCACAGCAGTAACAAAGTAGGGCAATAACTAACAGCGATTAAAGGAATATTGATGGCCTGTGACACGCAGCATCCTGAAAAATGCTATTTGGTCAAATAGCTGCAATTATTAAGTATATGAGGGTCAGTCAGTTTTATCTGCTGCTTTTATATGGATCGATTATTTAGTAAACAGGCCAAGCCTCAGAGAGCATTATTGCTGAGTGGGCGTTGATTTCATACCACAGGTGCTTCAGCCAAGTCACATAGCAGCAGCTCGTGGCGAAGGAGAAACACAGAGTGACAGTAGCATTAAAATATCACTGCCTGAACAACTGGAGGCATTCCTAGGATGAAACAACATATTACTACGGTGGCAGTAATTTACATAAACATGAAAATGCAATTTTGGTGTTGCAGTTTTGGTTCTTGAATGAACTTAAAGGTTACATGGTCACTTATTGCTAACCTAGTTTTGGGACACTTTCTCCCTTGAAATTGATTTAAAAAAAAAATTTTTAGCATTTAAAAAAAAAGAAAGAAAAAAAGCATTTTCTTGATTTCTGAAAAACATACTTACTTTTTGCAGACACAATAACTAGGATATACAGTAACATATTTTTACCTAGGATTAATAAACATTACCTTAAAGGAAAAGTTTTGGTGCATAAAAGCCTTGGTGCTTTTAATGTGATTCAGTGGTTAAAAATAAACGTGGCCATTTAGCAGCTTCTCTCTAAATGATGATTAAACATTAACCTGCTGGATCTGGGATATTTCCACTTCATCACAGGTGCTGCAGACTTACAACATCACATAGCGTGTTAAGTAATGTAACATGAAATGCCTAACCCTGGCAGCGCAATTGAGTTACACAGGACCGTAACCATGCACACGTGCACACGCGCACACATGCACACATGCACACATACACATACACATCAAAAAGCCCAATGTGGGAATTGCCATGACCTAATGCATTTCTTATCTAACATTTGATTACACATTTCACAGAGGAAGGCGTTTCCTCTTGCCTGCAACAAGATGTCCAGTGAGGAAACCAGCTGTGAGTACAGGAGAAAGAGAATGACTAGTGTTCAGCAGAGTGGGTGGCACAGCTCTGATCCTCGTCCATCAGATACCTAGCGTACATTGTATACCAGTCCAGAGTCCCATCAAAAAGAGAGGCCACAGTAGAGCAGATCAATCTAACTCTATCAGACCTCACTCGTTTTCCCACAGTCAGTGACCGGGCAGAAGACCCTGCCACCCTCCAATACCGTGTGTGAATATGCATGCTACTATAGCGGGCCGTTGCTTTGATCTAGTGCTGATGTGGGTGGCCAGTATCCTTCACTATAACGATCCTCAAGCTGAGTCTGACAGGGCACTAAACCTGCCTTGCAAATAGCTACATTTTTCTTGCTGTAACCCTGGGTGACTTTTTTGTACTCAAAGTGCCCAAGGAGGCTTTTATGAGGAAATGACAAAGTAAATATCCTTTCAGCTGTTTCCCTGATGAATAATGTACACAGAGGCACCGAAACAAGAATGGACTATTTAAAAGGAAAAAAAAATCAACAGCTTCAGGGTTGTCCTCGCACATCAGCTGTCATAGTGTGATGTGGGTGGCGGTACTGGTGGCGGGGGCTTACGGCGGCACACAGGTGCCCTTTTCACTCCCAGGCCGAAAATGACAAATTCAATAAACTCAAGGCATCTCTCCGGAGCACCTATGGAATCAAACACACCTGACAAGGGGCTGAAGGGCTCCTTCCTAGTCACTCGACGCTCAATATCAATATCTCCATCCGAAGCCATGGTAGCGGACTATCTTTTTCACCCTACTGGCATGCTTTGGCACTGTGAGAACGAGGAGGAATATGTGTCAGAGGTTGTGGGACTTAAGGTTAGATTGTGATGAGGAAACTGAATCTGCGAGATGACATTAACAGAGAGTGTCCACAAGTCTGTGTGTGTCTAAGCCGCAGAGCAGACAGCCCTGGCTAGGGTTACCAACCGTAATTCTGATGGTGAAAGGGACACAATCAGCCTACTTAATCTTGAAGCTGGTCTCTTAAACGAAAGAAAGACGATCTGTCTCTATTCTACTGTACAAAACGAGGAAATGTGATTCATCTCAAAATGGAAAATGCACGTTAAATTAAATTTGCTGGTGAGTCAATGTAGAAAACCCCCAGCGGCAAGTTTTCAAGGTGAAAACAAAAAATATGGTTGTAGTCTGTCGAAAGCCCCAGTCTCATGAAGCTCTCCTGACTTGAAAGAACAAACCCTGGACACGAAATTTTAAAGAATTAGCATCACAATGGAGTAAATGTCCCTCTTGCAGTAAAAGCCTACTAAAACGGCCGTGCAATTTCAGTAGTGATGATAAACTGGGAGACACAGACAGCAGGGGCTCTGTGGGTAAGACAAGCCCTTACTGTATGTTCATTAGCATCCCTGAAGGATCCCATTTGACGATGAGGGCAACGGAGCATTGTCGCCGTTCTGCAAGCATGAGTGCTTTATTAAAGAATAGCCAGGGAGCCTCAAGTTTGGTGTGCCTGGTCTATGAGGAGCTCACATTAGGGCTCCCACCTGTTTGTCTGGGTACTCCTTCGACACAATAGGTCATGAAATGCAATATGGGCCTGTGCCTTTCTTTCTCACCACACAAAAGGCAAGGAGCGGATGAACTGCAAGATAAATGACCTTGACGTTTGGATAGTCTGCAGATGACTGCGCCATAAAAATAAACCATGCAAAGACTCTATCTCCAAACTCTCGTAAGACCAAAGCACAACTTAAATGGAGAACAAACAGAAGCAAAGTGTTGGGTTTGGGGCGGATGGATATTTCCTAGAAGACTTTGATTGCTCGTCTGTGATAACTGTGAGAGTCCACAGTCCGAACAAAATCCCTCTTGATGTTTGTACTTACAATCTAGAGGCCTTGTCTTCCAACCAGCTGTGTACACGCTGCAGACAGTCTCCGTTTTCCACAGGAAACACCATGATGAGAACCACAGGAAGAACCAAAGGACTGACTGAAGGAGGCAAATGCCGAAGACGTTTTGAATATTTTAAAATCAATAAATCAACACTTTTCTACACGATATGATACAATTTCTTGTCCTGAGGGAAATTCAGTGTACAAGACCATCACAAAACTGGTCATTCAACACTTTCACCAGTTAACAACATTCACAATAGTCAGTCTGGTAAGTCAAACACTGTGAGCTTAGAAAGTGAACTGTACAACATCCTCAGCAGTGGCACAAACACTAAAAACCATATTCATAAATTTAGGGGTATCAAGAAAAAGAAATCAAATCCTGCATTTTATTTGGTCAATCAATAGAAGTAGAAGTGTCTTTTTAGATGAACTTCATCAACTTCACCCACAGCCAATTTACAGGAAACATAATACCAAATCCAAAGCGTTAACGCCCAGGTAATAGCCCCTGAACACACCATACCTCCTGTACAGCTGCAACCATACTGCACGTCCTCATAGTAAAAACATGAGAAACCCCTAACCCATTCAGTAAATCAGAACATGGAGTACCAATTTGTACTGGGGTAATCATGTGAAGATTATGTATTTAAGCTGCACTAGGCAACTACGCACATTGGGGCCTGGGTAGCGGAAGATAACTGTTGGAAGGACTTCATCAACCAGAAATTGTGAAAAGGTTAGTCTTTGGTAAATGTCACTTCCCATGCCCCCAAGAACATTTCCCGCCAGTGACCACACCCAACATCAGAACACATTTGGGCAAGTTGCAGCCCCAATTTGTGATTTTAGCCTGATAAGATGGGTGTATTTTTACATCAAAATTGCCCATTGCAGCTTTAACACCCATGTAATACCAGTCAGAGCAGGAGGTCCTCACAGCAAGTAGCCCTTTCTGCAGGCCCATCACCTGGGAGTGATTGACAGCGTGGGCAGGTGTGGCTGTATGTCCAGGGGAAAGTGAAGCGCGGCCGGCTAGCCGTGCCTCACCATTGTTCTCCACGGGTCTTTGATCTCCCAGCATTAGGCCAGAACCGCAGCAGGGAGTCCTCCCCGGGCCCCAGGCTACAGTTTGTATCGACTCAGGAGGGCTGACAGCGCAAGGCGGAGGACGTGGGAGGGGGCTCTCGCTTTCCAAGATGTAGCTTCATCCATGCAGCTTCATCTTCACTTGACCTGTGAGCTGAAGGCCCTGTGAAAGTATGAATTAAAAACAATATATATAAATTATAGGTCAATTGAAGAGTCATGGAGCTGTTTGTATTCTTTCCTTTTTTGGCCAGAAACTTACTAGTGAGTCCAGTGTGAGTAATAATGACCATGAACTGGAACTATGTAATGAACTATGTAATCAGAGAGAGTGCTGGTATATTTATGTAACACACAGGTACCTGCCATGATATCCCAACATTATTACTGGAAAGCATTACAGTATTTTAATCATGCTTGTTCAGCTAATCATCAGTAATCAAGTGATTGTATATATGACAGGCACCGCTGGAATTAATGAAAAAGGAAATTTCAGTTGATTTTAGGTGTACACAGTTTAACTCCAATTAATTCTTTAAATGGATCATTTTTTGCTGCTGGTTCCTTTTAAACCCCTATGGGTGGATAGTGCCATGCATTGCAAAAGATATCCATCTTAAAAAGACAACAATTAGCCTCAAATCTATTGTGTCTTATTTGCTTATATTTGCCAATGAGGGAGAGATAATTCCTGTTGTTTCCAATGCAGTTTCACTTTTTTCAGGAATTTACAAGTGTCAGTATCTTGAAGGCAGAATAAGGCAGATCACTCTACTACTATGAGAAAAATGCCATAGTAAAATGCCTTTTGATTCAAGAAAATAAAACAAGTTGACTTGCATTGGAAGCAGATGCAATTATCTTATTTCTGCAGTGTGGCAGCTGTTCATACAACCCATACTTAAGGCCAGTCCTTTAATGAACCTTCAAGAGTACAGTAAGTGGTTATAGGAGTGGCTTACAGCTAAAGAGAAAGTAATGTTCCTTTTCTGATGGGTCCCATCCTCTCCAGGACATTGCAGCAAAAGGCCATCAAGCCATTTGGCTCAGCCTAGGGAAAAAATAACAAACATTACACTACACCAACACCATAATAAATACATGAGGATGAATGTGTCAATGTATCAAAATGTGTAGGAGTGTGTGTGTGTGTGTGTGGCTGTGCATGTGCATTAACATCTGTTGTAGAGTGTGTTTGTACCTAAGTGTACATACTCTGCACCCTGAAAGCACACAGTCAGTACATATGGCACTGTATAGCACAGCAGTGGATGAGAGTCACAGCACTCTCCTCCACCACAATAAAGTGTGACAGTGAGCTGGGCAGACCGGGACAGCCCCTCTCGGTCTGCAGCGATTGGGTTTCACTGCGCTCACCCGGCTCTTCCTGTGGTGCGCTGTGTTGTGGAGCAAAAAGCCACTGCTGGGAGCCACAGTGGAAGAGATCAATTGTACACATTCCTGCCACCTGAGATTCAAGTGTTTCTGTAATACTCCACAGCTCAATCGATGCTTAGGCAAAATGGGCCAGGGCCGGCGAGGGAGAAGAGTGGGACTACTCAAAGGGGTTTGTTGCACAATGAAAAAGCATGTATTAACTTCTGATATTTCTCTGTATCTCCCACCTGCAGAGAAATGGCCCATCCTGCTCTCATCTAAGCCTCCAATATATATTTTCCTGCATTTTACATTCAGTTAATGCAGACCAGGCTTGTGTCATTCCTGCAAAACTCATCATTATTATTTGGCTGAATCTAAAGTGTGTTTCATTTTTTAAATAAATTCCTCCAGATTCATTTTCTTAGTTAGGCCTATTAATATGGGCTACAAATGAAATTACTGTTCATAGTTCTAAATGTGATTTTGGATTAAATAATTAGATCATTTTTAACATCAATGGGCCTAAATTTCTGTACAGTGCATTTGGAAACACATTCATATAACAACAACAACAACAACAACAACAACAACAACAACAATAATAATAATAATAATAATAATAATAATAATAAGTCAACACCAAAACAATAATAATACAAATAATAATAACAAAACAAAAATAATGATCGAAACAGTCTAGACTTTATTACTAATTATATTATGGGTCGTTAACCAAGTGATAACTCTAAACGAAATTTAGCTCCTTTAATTAGGAAGGAAGTAAGGACGTAGGCGATCTGGCGCTTTTATTTTTCTTTCTGTCTTTTGAAAGAATCTCTCAGGAAGCGGAGGTGCTGCACAAACAAAGCTCAGGGGAACAGATGTGACTGTTAAAAAGAAAACAGGCTCTGTGGGCAAGGATCATTTAGCTTCGACATCTTGAAATATAAAACGTAAATATTGGGGGGATTTAGTTTTGTAAAGAGGAGAGGAAAGAGCCGTGGATGCGGGACAGAAGTTAACAGATCCTGTATTGCAGGATGTGCAACGATGTGTTAAATTAAATGCAGCTGTTGAAATACAAAAGGGAAAAAAATATCACTTCGAATAAAAAAAAAAAGAAAGCAAATGCCTTCAGTGCCGTCAAAGGCCTCATCCGGATGGCCGTTTGATCGCGGCTCTTGATTATATCGCTGCGTTCCCAATAAAAGATGAATTTTCAAAGAAGAAAAAAGATCTCGAAAAAAGGATTCAGAAAATGCCGATCGCAGCCAGAAGACACCTTGTTAACGTTGCTGACTAAAATCGCACCCACTTTGAAGTTCCCTATTTTGTCTTAACAAAATGCGAACAGGTACCCTACCACCAGCTAATATGTTTTATTGCAATTCGGTAAAACGTGTATTGATGAGTGACAACGGGAAAAACGTCCTCCTCAGTCCATCACACCAAGCAGAGGATTGAGGAGCGGTGACATTAATCGTTCAAAGGAGTGACGACAACAGAAATGATGGAAGTTAAAAATGCGATCATTTTAAATGAATGAATGAATGAATGAACAGGAAAGCTAAAACCCTCAATGATAGAAAGTGATTGTAAGGAGAATTCCACATGCTACTAAATGGCTTTGAGCTGCTGGGCAAAAATAATTCAACGGAAATAAAATATATTTGTATTTTTATTGCTGGAGCACAAAAACACTGTTCTTTCAAATAAACGTGAATGCTTGAAATGTGAAATTAATTGTCAGGGGGATATGTTCAATCACATGATAAAACAAGAAGGGAATAAAATCACACAAACACAATCTTTCTTTTGGAAAACTGATGTATTTGATTATTAGAGTAAAGAATTACAGTATCTTAGTTGTTAGTAGGTATTAAAGTGTAGAGAAACTGGACCCATAAAGATCTTCCAACTTTCCAAGAAAGTGCATGTAACAGTCCGAAGGTTGTCAAACCTAATATATATTTATATTTATAAAAACACTATCATTTTGTCCCCTGGCCATGATGGACTTTGTCTTGTGTGAGCTATATGTACATTTTGTTACGAGGGAGTTTGTATTTCCACATCTGAGTGTATTTACAGAAGCTTCAACACATAACTTTGCACTTGATGTCAATGAGGATGCTTGGACATAGCAGCAATGTGGAAATCCAGCTGGGGAACGAAAGGAGAATCCTGCCCATTTGATTGGCTGTCTCAGTTCCAAAAACCAGGAAGTGGACCTGTCCGAATGTTCCCCTCTTAGCAACTGTTTTGCTTTCAACTTCACACCAAAATACAAGCAACAAAACGAGATTGAAGGGGAAAAAAACTATGAAAGTAAACAAGAAGTAAAAAGTACAATACACAGAAATGGTAACAACAAAACAGGTTAACACTAAAGAAACCCTTGTAATGCAGCAAACATCAAAGTTTTTTTCCTCCTTAAATAAAATAAAGGTAAATATCAGTTGGAAAGAAAGGAACTACCCTATCCATAGTCCCTTGCCTGAAGTTTCATTGTTTTTTTTCTATGTGGGGGGGGGGGGGGGGGATACACAGATGTTAGACCATCTAGAGAAGATCAGTGTACATTATTTACAGCCAGTCTGTTTGCTTATTACAGAGCTAATGCATCACATGAACATCAACAGTTTTGTTATAGTTACTACAGACAGAAAATAACTTAATGCCAAGGTAAGGTTATCTACCCAGATATGCTAAGTTTCAAAAGCACATTTTTAAGCACTCACACATACCCATTCTGGCTTTAAAACAAACAGAAAACCTAACTGTTAATGCTTTCACTTGATTCCAAGCAAGGTTATAATCACTAATAAATAAGCTCCTTAAAACTATAACATGTTGTACATTGTACAAAAAAAACAACTTGTCTTCACACTTGTGTTCGTAAAGTTTCAATGGCAAGCCAAAGCAGTTCAGGTCTTTTTGTCCTTATCTTGTTCTCTTTCTCTTGTCTGTATATGTGTACAGTATGCCTTTAGGCATCTTCATGTGTCTGTGTACAAATGAGGACAAGCACTCTAGTTGGTAGCGATTTCTTTATTGTCCTCCATGAAGCGTGTGAACCGGAAGTGGGTCCCGTTCTCTGTGTTGGCCATTTTCTCCAGACCAGCCAGCGCAGCATTGGGTTCTGTACTGTGCAGCTTGTCTAGGCTGCCGGTGAGGCCACCAATGGGAGAGCTACCCCCATTCCCCACACTGCCTGACATGGGTGGGATGCCTCCATTCTGGATGACAGAGATTTCATTTGTCTTCATGGCCAGGCCATTGGAGAAGGCAGCAGCGTACTGGTTCCAGAAACTGGCCGGGTCCCCGTTGCTTGCCCGCGATGCCATGTCCTTCTGGAAGATCTCAGGAAACTTGACAGGGTTGGTGCCCAGGAAGGCCATTGGCCCATCCACAGAGAGCCTGCGGCCACGTCTAGCTGGAGCGCTGTTCCACATGTGTGTGCCCATGTGAACCTATACAGAGACAGAGAGAGGGAGGAGACAGAGAGAAAGAGAGAGAGAGACAGAGAAAGAGGGAGGGATAGAGCAAGGGAGGAGACAGACAGAGAAATGAGAGGGTTGAAAATTAGTGATGTTTACAAACTTGGCCACGAACGCTTCACATGAGATGATGCAATGGAAAAAAAAAATAACGCATGACTTAGAATTAAAATAGCTTCACACCCTGAGTGCAGCAGACTAGTTAGTTGCCTCTGCTGTGAGAGGTACCAGCATGGTGTAAACATCTTATTTTGGCAGGACTGATACACATTGTTTAATCTAAACCTTAATTTGCTTTTCTCACGAGGGGACCAGAGGGCTTGGGTTAAGATTGCACTGTCCATTTTCATTGCTCAGGCCAGTATTGCATCTGACATTTCACCTCTGCCATACCCTTTCCATAAATAGGACAACCATTTTTCTCCTTTATAGTTTGGCAAGATGATGCATTCAAATAATTGTTTTCAACAAGTTTATGGATAATCTAAAAAGTTCAGAGATTTTTCCAGTGTTTGCCAAAGTAGAACATAATATTGAAGCAGTTAGCTGTGTATGAACCACTCGCTAACAACCACTGTTGTATTCACTATAACATTTTAAAAATAAAAATCCCAAATTCTTCCCTAAACAATGTGCATTGTGAATTTCTTGATCCATATCTCAAATTCTTAATGATAAAAGAGCACTAGATAGTTATCCCAGGATCACGTATGGAAAGTACAGACTGACCCAGCTCAGGATGGTTGCCTCTGGTAACTGTAGTTAATTCTGTTAGCTGAACCATTCCCAGCTGTGCTCTGCTGATCACATTCTCGAGTTTCAATCCAATAATCATATTAATGGGGTGATTCAGCCTTTCCATTAAGGTACGCTTTTCTCAGCAAGCTGTTGCTTTCATCAATTATACAACATCACCACCTCTTAATGCCTAGTCCATTAACACACCAAATTAAACTGAGCAGTAGTTCTGAGACTTATTTTTCAAAAAAGTTCTCATGTACAAACTTTTAAACACAGATACGTAGACCCAGTTTTCATGATGTTTCCAAATTTACCTTGAGGTTTCCTTTGGTGGTGAAGGCCCGACCGCAGATAGTACAGGCAAAGGGCTTCTCCCCAGTATGGGTTCTCTCGTGGATCTGCAGAGCACTGGAGGAGGAGAAAGTCTTCCCACAGGTGTTGCAGAAGTGCTGCTTGGGTGTCCTACGTGGTGGGGCAGCCGAAAGCACTGGAGAGGTGGAGGCAGACGATGTTACCAAGCCAGGGGGCATGTCCTTGTTCTCTGGGTGGAGGCCATGAAAGAAGCCGTTGACCTCAGGTTTGATGAGAGAGCCTACAGAAAGGAGGGAGGGGATGGGGCTGGAGGACAGGCTGGTGTTGCAAGGTTCGAAGAGCTGCGAGGGCAGGTCTCTCATCTGATGGGTGAGCATGTGTTGCTTGAGGTTGCCCTTGGTAGAGAAACCCCGGTTACAGCCCGTGCAAATGAATGGTCGTTCTTTGGTATGGCTTCGGTAGTGAATGTCCAAGGCA
This sequence comes from Hoplostethus mediterraneus, assembly GCA_034670385.1. Classification (NCBI taxonomy): domain Eukaryota; kingdom Metazoa; phylum Chordata; class Actinopteri; order Trachichthyiformes; family Trachichthyidae; genus Hoplostethus; species Hoplostethus mediterraneus. Next base: position 10,450,664 of record JAXDDW010000004.1, read on the forward strand.
CTCTGACATGCAAAAGTCTTCCCACAGATGTCACAGGCTGTGTTCCTGATGATGCTACGCTCACGGAAGGGGAAGATCATGCTCAAGGGTTCTTTAGAGGGGTTGACAGATGTCAGGTCTAGGGCTCCTATGCTGGAGGGGTGAGAGTGCATGAGGCTTGCACTAATGTGCTCCAAGGATAAGGCCCTCTGGTGCCTTTCTTCCAGGCTGGGGGATTTACGCTGCTGTGGCTGCATGCTAGTGGGGGATGGCGCCTGCATGGAGGAGGTAGATTCTGACACAGCTGGACTCCCGGCGCTTTGGCTTTCAATGTCCCCTCCCAGAGACGAAGAGTCATTGGTGAAGCAATCCCCTTCCATTGAGCCATTTGCCGCAGCCTTCATTCGTCTGGCTTGTAGCTCCTCTGTCTCATTATTGTGGACATTCTGTTGGCCATTTCTTTCTTGCAAATCCTGGATAGCCACATCAGGCAGAATCGGGGAGTTACACATACTGTCGTGGGAGGCATCAGCTGACCTGGGTGTGTCTGGGATGCTGCTGTCTGGACCCTCCTCCATGCCTTCAATGTTGTCATCCGAGAAGTTGTCCAGGTCATCAAAGTTTCTCTCATCGAATGAGCCTGTGTCAGAGCCCATGGACTCCGGATAACTGTCTGGCAGAGGGGTGTTGGGGATCTGCCCACCCATGTGCATACGGATATGCTGTTGCAGAACCACAGCATTAGTGAACTTCTTCTGACAGATAGGGCAGGAGTGCTGGACTCTTAGAGGAGGCATGGCCCTGTGGACACTGTAGTGGGTCTTTAGATTTCCCTTGGTGGTGAATGCCCTCCCACATACTTTACATTTAAAGGGCCTCTCCCCAGTGTGAGTGCGGTAATGCATTTTCAGAGCACTCTGGCAGCTAAGCACCCGATGGCAGATGACACACTCATTCGGGTCCGCCACCTTCCTGTCAATGTTCTCCACAAGTTGTTGTAGCTTGGAGGTTTCAGACCCCTGGAGAGGATCCAGAATGCCTCCAAAGGGGAATTTAGCCTTGAATTGCTCAGACATGAGAGGCATGAGGGGGTTGGTCATCATGGGTGGGCTGTTAGATGTTGTGTACTCGGCAGTGCTCTCAGAGGCAGAGCTCACATTTAGCATGAAGCTTGAGGAGTGACTGCCTTCTTCAGTTTTCCCATTTGAGGTAGGCAGAGTTGCACCTTCACCCTCTTCATACACTTCATCATTACTTTTAGCTGTCGGCTCAGCGACACCAGAGTCAATCTTAGCAGTAACGGAAGGGCTGGTTATGGCTATTGAGTGATCCTCTTTTTTAATGAAATGTGGCAGGCTGGGCATGGTTGGTGGCAGCAGCATGCCTACTGAGGAGGTCAAAGTGGACAAGACCGGTTTGCTGTCCAGCCAGCTGGTGACAGGCTTCTCAGGGGGCATTGACATGCCATATGGAATGCCGGTGCTTGTTGGTATATTGTCTAAATGCTCAGGAACAGGGTAGGGGTTCATCTGTATGTGTGGATACTTTTCTTTATGACGCTGGAAATGAACCTTCAGGTTACCACGGGTGGAGAAGCGGTTCCCACAAATATTACACTTGTATGGCCTTTCGCCAGTATGAGAGCGCAGGTGGATCTGCAAGGCACTGTCACTCCCAAACACCTTGGCACAAAACCTGCACTTATGCTTGAAGAAAGTGTCGTCTGAGCTGCTCTTGTGTTCAAATGAAGTGACATTTGGTGGCTTGCCTTTCCTCTGCTGGGCCAGAGCTGCTAATGAGTTGAGGTCCTCTACAGTGGTGCCAGCACTGGGCAGAGAGCTGGAGAACATAGGGTTGCCAGGTGGGGGCTGAGGTAGAAGTGGATTTACTGCAGAGTTTAACAGGCTACCTATCCCAAATGCTGGCGTGGATGACTTAGCTAGTGATGAGTTGCTAAGCTGAGAGTGGAGGCTGCTCATATGACTCGGCCTCTTGTCAGAGGACTGGGCATTGATTGTTGATGGCCCCAGCGTGCTAATGCTCTGAGATGTCTCACTGCTACTGGGGTTGGGCTGAGGTAGCTGTGCCGCTGCAGCCAGCTGCTTCAGGCTGTTGATACTGGCTGACTGACTAGCCAGGCTCTGTGCTAGGCCTGCGGCTGCTGCCAGCTGTTGGGAGAGATGGGAGCTGAGTGTGGTCAGTGGGCTGGCAGCAGGCCCCGTTGTGCCTGAAGCAGAGGTTGGGGGCACCTGCATTTCTGGGGACTGGGAGGCCAGTAGCAGTATCTGATGGCGGATCTGCTCAATGAGCTGCAGCTGGTGGATCTGTTGCTGTTGTAGGGCTAGGAGCTGTTCCATCAGGGCTGGCACTGCCACCCTGGGGGCCCCAGAGGAGCGGGCCTCCTGGGAGAACTGGGCCACTGCCACTTTGGTGCTCTGCAGGTTTTCAATGATGACATTGCTGTTTATCATGGAGACGTTTCCCAGTTCGGTTAGGTTGCCGAGCTGAGGTAGAGGGGCTGAAATAGCCGAAGTACCCACTGCAGGGCCACAGCTGACCCTGCCACCTTGGGTGCTGCCTGTGTTGATGGGGCTCCCACTCTCTGTGTGACTGCCTTCCTCTTCATGACCACTGCTGATTCCGGAAACATCCACGTCCATGGATTCTTCTTTTTCAAGAGTGTTAGGCTCCAAAAGGTCACTGCACTCTGCTTGATCAGTGTTATTAGCCGTGTCATTCATCTGGTCATCAGGATTATGGGGAGGGGAGCCGGGCGAGAAGGTTCCGGTGGGGGAGGCAGGATTTTCATTCACTATCAGAACTAACTGATTCTTAGTGCAATTCTTCTGGTGTTCTTCAAGATCTGATAGTTCAAAGAACTCGGCACAACATCTGCTGCAGACATGGGCATCTGACTCCTTGCAGGGGTGGTCTTCTGAGCAAGGTTCTGTGTCCCCTGAAAAACATGAGGGGAAACAGAGGATTAGTGATTAGAAATGTTTTGCAGCTGAAGAAGCAGCTTTATCTCCTCAAATTCCATTGTTGTTAATCTTAAGTTAATCAGTTTTACACTTATCCCCTTGATGTGTTCACAAAAACAACGATCGAAAAGCAACAATAAGCCACAGAAATGAGAAAAGGCCTTATTCAATGCAGTGGCCTCTGAAACATGATAAGAGGGGAAACAAAATCAATAGCACTACTCAAATATTGCTTAAAAGTGATCTTTGAAGATGTACATCTGGGTTTCATCAGCCCAACCAAAGGTAATCATTTTCTTCAGATAATCCATCAAAATATAGAATAGTGAAGTGAGGACATTGGTTCTTAATGAAATTTCATAGAAAGGCATTGATTTCCTATATTCCATGCCCTTCAAAGTCTACTTGTCCACTCGGCGCAAATCAAGCATTTGAAGGACTTATTAGACTTTCAATTTGCTGTCAACTTTGCTCATTTTCAGCCAACTATAGGCATCTTGGACAGGTTATCTATGTCACTAAACTAATTTGTATCCACTCAGGCTGCAATCACAGTGAGACATGGACAACAAAGCCTGTGGCATCCAGATTGTTATGTGCACCCACTTAGACACAACAAGCAAAGCAGAATAAAAAACAAACAACAAAAAATACTGTCTTATTCAATACCTATATACGATAGGAAACAATCTGTCATGATCATAGAATGTCATAAAATGCCTGTTATCATATGAAAAAGAATTATCTTTATAATTATGTTGAATTACTGTCAAGTCAAAAGTCACCAGACCCCTATTACATAATTGTCAATAAACTTTGAAACAAATTCATCAATCACAGAAAAGGCTCCTATCAGTAAAATTCCTACAGATAACGAAGTGATGCTGTAAAATATATTACCCATTAAAATAATAGGGTGGGTCAAATCTAACAAGTGGGACGGCATTCATCACAAACTTGCCAAAACTAAGGAACTGGACACACAAGTTTAAAATGTAGGAAATACAAGCACAGCAAGAAAATAAATGAAAATAAATTACAAAACTAATGATTGTCTTTCAAATGTGCGTAGAAACAGGTTTTTGTATTTCCATTTTAATAAACAGGAGGGCCAGTCAAGGGAGAGAAAAGGCAAGACAACACCCCTGCCCTCTGAGCCACTGCTGTGCTCCAGACTTTCCTTTTTCTTTTCCCTCTTTGTCACACTAAAATCTCGCTGTTTAACATACAAGCTGATTTACAAATTGCATTTCTCTATGAATCCCTTTCATTGTGGCTCTGGCCCCTCAACATTTTCATCAGGGCCAAGAATTCATTTGCAAATGAAACCCAGAGGAGTGCAGCCCTGCCCCACAGAGAGACAGGATGCCTTCCCATTGTTCGCGCAGCATGGGAGCGGGAGGGATCGTCGGCACAGCCTGGCCCTGCTCATCTCAGTCAACTCAAAGCAGATCCTGTTTAATTCAGGGATTATCTCCCTCAATGTTTCTCTGCTCGGAGACATCAGATAACGCAAAGTTGCCATGACAGTAAACCCTGGCCCTCACACCACCAAACCATGCACACGGGGAAAACTCAACTTTAATGATAACTTTTCATGTTATCCCCCCACCCCCCATCCACATATACCCCCACACCCCCAAGTGTTAATAATGAAAAAAAAGTGTTTGATTTATCGTGTGAGAAATGTGTGGATTATATAAACACCTTGTCTGTTCTCAAGGCTGACTGTGTACACTGTGTGCTAGTGTGAAGAAACAACTCGCATAAGTGGGATGAAAATAAGATTTTTTAAAAAGAAATCACACTTCTGTCTTTGGAAAATAACTAACAAAAGAATGTAATTGAGAGGAAACTTATAAAAAGCAAACTTTCCCAAAATGGCAAATATAGGCAAGATAATGTCAAGCGTGTGTGTGTGTCTCAGGTCAAATATCCAGTACACAGGAAAATAAAATACACAACACACCATGCATATACTAGTCCATACAGTGTACAGTGAAATTAGATTAATTCACACCAATAAATTTTTAGGAAAGCCGCGAGTGTCTTTCTTTAATTAAAACTACGTTTCTAAGGGGAAAATGAGAATATTTCAAGCAGTATGCATTTTGAAAAATCTGAACAGACTCAATTATAATCATATCTTTAGAATAATTATTCTTAAATTATAAATGTTAAATATTTTACAGGATAAAAAACTACCGATACGAGCAGCATTAGAAGTTTGGTGCACTGAAAAAAAAAAAGAGGTGACAAATGATTCAGAAAATATTTTGTCAATTTATATATTTATAAAAAAAAGCATAAACGTTTTACTAAGTTATTCCTCAATTCCCACTCTACCTCCATCATCATTACCAATTAAGGATTTTAAGCAAATCATTCCTACTAAATTGTTTCGCAACTGTGCTCTTTGGACCGACTCTTCTTCACCGACTGTACCTTAAATTAGGAGTGTGAGAGAAAATCACTCCTTTACAGCTGCAAAGACTAAGCATGTCTGAGAAGGTGTGTTTGGTCAATTCCTTTGATTTAAATGTTTACAAAGATATGTATTAGGTCTTTATATTAAACTGTGAAATACGATGTTTCACATGATATGCTTGACAGAAAAAAAGTATCAAAACTATACCAATGCATGTCTACAAATCCACTGTCCAAATGAGAACGACAAGTACAGCAAACAGGGCAGACACCAGCAGGCTTAATTCTCAAAATAGCACGGATTAACTCAGAATTAAAATGAAGATAGAGTCAAGTCCGTGTGGAGATGGAGTCTGTAAAACTTCCATATGATCTCTACGAAAAGCACAATGCAAGCAGTGAGCAGGGCTAAAGGGTGCCAGGTAAGACAAAGAGCAGAGGACAGAGCCACGAAAGATGTTGACCACAATATGAATATGTGAGACAAGTAAGCGAGGATTAGTAGAAAGGTTGACGGCGAGCTTTGAGAGTTCCTACATTATTTTTTTGCAGGGGGCCGCTGCGAGCCTCTTGACACTTGTAACTTCAGGAGGGTTTCTGCCCAACCTCGTCTCCAGCCCTCCACCAGGACTCACATCCAACTGAACACTAGATGGGGTTCCACTAAAGCTGCCGTGGTCCAGGACAAGACTCAAGTCTCAGCTGCTCTGCCCTGGTGACATGCTTAAAGCTTAAGGGGAGGGAAAAAGGCAAGCGAGTCCTCTGGGCTACATCTACTCTCTCTATATAAACATTGGCAAAACGACAAGTAACTGAATCTCTGTTGTTTGCGGGGTACAACAGTGCAAAGGGGGCTGCCCTGCCAATCTCCCCTCTAGGGGGGCCACTCTGATAGGGTGAAAGGGGACAGTGACCACATTGATAAGGACTCACACACACTCACATAAAGAGCCACGGCCTTGCTAGGCCGCCTGCGGCTCCGATCAGCAGGGTCAATGACGAGGTAGAGAGGAACACACTGGGCCCTGAACTCTCACTACTACCACACAGAGGGACACTGGCAAAGGTTAAAACAGCTCAACATCCCACCCTCCGAGGCGCTCCCTCCGACCTCCCTGCAACAACTCAGCATCACTGACATGCAGTTGGAAATACAACGCCTTCCCGTTTTCACTTCTGACACTCAGACGTCTCACGAAAACAGAGACAAGGACATTTGTCACACACTCATTCTGCAGTCATTACCAGATTACCAGAAATCTAAATACAACATGTTCCTAACCTTATAATTACACACACACGCAACTATTTTAACATATGACATGGTATTGGGTATTAATTGTGAGATTCAGCGAGCACCAGTTTGCCAGGGACATTGGTAAAAATAACTCTTCAACAATTTTATTAGATTTAAGGGGAAAATCCAGCGAAAAAGTATAATTCAGGAATTAACTATGTTTTGCACTTATCCTGAAGTTCCAACAAATATCACATGAAGTGAGGCAGCAAATGCCTCTCATGCAAGGCTTCTGCTGAAAGAAACAACTCTTTATTTAAAATTACCAGCACATGTTTTTGAGGGGTTTTTAAAAATAACGTAGCCTTGAAAATAGTAACTTGATAGATTTTCACTGTAGAGGTCATAGACAGACCGACATTAGGAATCATTTAAAAGCTTAATATGTATGAATTATTTAAGCAAAAATATTTTTACATTTTCCAACAGAATTGACTTGATAAAAACACATAAATGTAGTGTGCTACAATTCGACCATAGACTGCATAACGTCTAACACAGGCCTAATTTGAATTATTGAAAATATAAAAAAATAACTCACTGGGATTTTCTTGGTATTGAATATGCCATGGAAACGTCAGTCAGCAAAAAACATTTGTGCTACGTTTGGTTATAAACTGTGCTGGTACGAAATCCAGCACAAAAGTATGAATCATTTTATCTTGATATTGTTTTCTTGATACATTTCTCGGTAATCTTTTCTCAACAACATTGTAACAAGTCAGTTCATTTCAATTTGATTGGTTTTCTTGAAACTCTGTGTACTACACAGCCCTGGATTTCCGACTCTGAATGTCACTTTGTAATGGCTGATTTACACCAGGACAACCAACACAGAGGCTGTAGTTTGAAAAAAGGAATTGAAAAAAAAAATCATCTTAGTTAGTTATTAAGGAAATATATTTCCCAGCAGACCCCAAGACCAGCTTCAGGCTTCAACTTTTCAAACGCTGGTAAAGTAAAACAATGCCATCAGTTAAATATTTTATGTTAGTTTAGTTGCGAATCCTACAGTTTGTTTTACAATAAAAAAAGGAGTCGGAGTGTGTGTGTGTGTGTGTGTGTCAGTGTGTGTGTGTGTGTGTGTGTGTGTGTGTGAGAGAGAGAGAGAGCGAGAGAGAGAGCAAGCGATACTTTTATCAACTTTACTAGGTTGCTGTTTGAGAAAAACGTGCCCATAATAAGTTTTAATGATCGAATAATTCCAGGACCTGGAAAGCATATCTGCGCTCCGTAGAGGCATCATAACAGCTTTCCCCTCCTTTCATCCAACTTTCAAAAATTAAAAGGTCGCTCGTGTGCTGTGTAACCAGACAGTGGCTGAATGAAACTGCTTTTCACAATCGAGGAAAGGAGGACCGACACGTACAAAGGGGATATTTCCCTGTCCAGCACCCATAATAAACAGTTGTAGAGCCCGCAGGAACGACAGGGTGGTCCGGTTCGACGCACCGAGACACACCGGGAACTCCGAGGGAGCCAACAGAAGCCCCGAAACTTACTCGGTTATACGAAACTCATTATACGAAAGTTTGTCAGTGAGTTTAGCACCTTGATCTAAATCTGAAGTCGAGCCTGAAACGTTTTGTAATCTCACAAACTTTGCCTAACACACACAGCGGAAACCTGAAGATCAACCCAGTATGGAGCTGCGTTACCTTTAACTTGTACTTCCTTTATTAGTTACATTTATGTGATTCTAAAAAATAAATAAAAACAAATGCAGCATATAGTGTGAAAGAACACAAAGTAGTTTAAGTGTATTCTCTGGGCCTGTAATACAGTGAATAAAACGTTATCCCGAACATGAAGTTTTCTGAAAAGTGCATACTTCCACGATGAACACGTTGGAATTTCCCAAGAATAAATAATAACGACCGGTGTAAAAGCCTGATTCAACTTTGACGATCAGATCTGCGGAAAGAAATATTAAATCTCCAAAAAAAAGTGTGAGAAACTCATGGGGCTCGGATAAAGAGATCAGTAGTTGGACTCACCATTGTGCTCCGATAAGGGCAGATGAGGGTCGGATTGGAAGTGTTGCGGCTTCGCTTGTTTCCTCCGCGACATGCTGGCTGGCACATCAGCAGGCAAAGAATAAAAAAATGACTACAAAACCTTCTCAAAAATTAGGAAAAGCGAGCCCATCCACCGCGCATGTGCCCCGTTATGATTATCAATAATGCTCTGCGATTAATCATACGGAGGTGGTGGTGGGGGGTGAGGGGGGGGCTTCTTTGAAAGGCGATTGGCACCTCGCCAGCCCCCCTCCTATTCAAATGAAGTCTCTTTAATCAATTAGCTCCTGATTTGCTGGGGACTCTTGTCTCTCTCTCAGCTCCCACCCAATGAGTTGATCCGTGTGGGGAAGAAAGGCTGGGTCTTCCAAACTCCCTTTAGGTACCGTTTAACCCCTTCTGGTAGCCAAGGAAAAGCTTATCTTGCCTACTTTAGGGGAATGTCAGCGTCTCGAGTCCATGCCTGCAACAGTATCTTTCAATCTTTCACGTTGATCGAGCAGCGATCAGAGAGTGCTTTTTTTCTTTCGGTAAACGCGCACCAACTAGGCGCTCGCAACTGCAGACCTCCGCGATCACCAACCCCAAGTTTCTTCTTTCTACCACTCGGGTCTATTCCTTCCTCCAGATTTGCATTAAGGTCGTTGCGATTCAGATGTTGTTGTGTTACACACCGACACCTACTCTCTTTAAGAGCCTCAAGCGAGGACTCCCGGCGCGCGCAAAAAAAAACCCAAACCGCAGGTCGCGCAAACCTGTTCCGTGCGTAAACGGCACCGGTACGCGTTCCCAAAAGTCCACGGCGTTATCCAACGTCCCAATCAGTTTCATTTGATTATTATTAGTGGAAAGGGGGGTCACTTACTAACACGTTTTCATCACACACTGCATTCCGCGAATAAACAAACTTTGAGGGCCCGTGTAGCACTGGGAGAAATGTGGAGCCCGGCCCATCGAGGATTTGATTGGTTACTGGGCTATTCAGTCATGATGCAACTCCCCTCCTCCTCCTCCTCCTCCTCCTCCCTGTCTCTCTCGCTCTCGCTCTCTCTCTTTCTCTCTCCCCCTCTCTCTGTCTGGATACTCACACTAGATCCAAACGCTTTGTGCGCACCAGGGTGATCAGTGCTGAAGACAGCGAAGAGAAGTCTGTTCGTCTGAATAGGGATAAATAAGGCTTTGAATTTCTCCCCCAAACTTTTTTTTTTTTAAAGTGAACAACTGGCTCATTATCCACTTTATGTAGACTCTGTACTTGATATTAGACTATCCGTTTTACTAGTTTTACTGGGGGAAAAAAACCCGCCATTACAGCGGGCTGTTTGTATTATAAAACTTGCAGGCCGGTATGAATGACGGCAGGGTGACCTTATCAAAAGTTGGATATATTTTGCAGTTCCTTTGTTGGCCTTTTACACATGCAAGTCAGAGTTTTAAAGGCTAATTGAGCTACAGAAGGTTGCCGGTGACTAATGCCAACAAAACAATGTCTTACTGAAATCCCGTGAATATACACAATATATTTGTTATTATAATATTAACATAGGTTTATGTATTACCAATTATTCTTATTATTATTATTGTCCTAAATACTGGACTAACAGGATGGGGATGTTTTAAGAGGGCAAGAGGTCCCAAAGGAGTTTCATCTGTACGCTGAGTCGAGTAGATTTATTACGGGAAAAAGATAAACGAAGCTCTCAGTCGGGCTGATTTTGAGAAATGAAGATAATAATGTTACTATAGGTGATGCCTCGGATGCCATTATTTTTCACTGAATATTTAAAGAGCAGCTGCAGGCTAGATGGATCTGGCCTCTCTTATGTCAGCTATCTTTTAGTTTCGACGAGCCCTGCTATTTATTTATTCATGAAAAAAAGGAAAGAGCAGGAAAAAATTCAAATACTTTTGATGGGTCGAACTGATCTGTGTTATCGCTGCATTATGGCAAATAATTAAAGAATATATCTCTTTTTTATTTCAAATATATATTTTAAGTATATATTGGTGGTGTTATTGCCACATTACTGAATTGTCTTAATATCCGCAGACGCATCTTTATCGAAATATAGGATGTGAAGAGCAGAATGAACAGAATGATCATTAATAGTGGAAAACGTGTATGCGTGTAACGTTAATAAGCCCGTGACATTATGTGCACCAAACTTGAATTTGCGGGGAAAGGGGAAAAAGGGGGGTCTGCAATATTGTAATGTCCCGGGCGGGAAAATCAATGGCCAGTTAATTGATGTGAGTGTTGGTGTGAGATTGTAAACAGGGTGATTTGCAGCCCAGCCGAGCGGGAGACGTTTTAAATGAGATTCACTCGGGACGGTAAGGATACGGTGTTAACAATCATGGCTTGAATGACACAGACGGCCACAGTTTGGGGACCCAGCAGCAATAACTCAATGCATGAGTCTGAAAAACTTTGAAACACACACACACACGCTGTTTTTTCAGTCACTTGGGTGCAAGTCTGGTCTGCTTGCTTCTTATAGAAATGCAACAGCATAGAAATATATCAGAAAAAAATATGACATATTTTTGGCCACCTCTTGCACTGAAAGGTAGGATGTAGTGGAGGTTAAACCCACCTTAACTCAGTTTATCCATCTTTTTATTTGCGTAATAGTGTTTAACCACCTTTTTAGGCTGACGTGAATCTTTCTGAGTTAAATTCATAAGATACATTATATTACGTTATATCAAACCGATTTTAAGAAAAAACACAAGTTAATATTTTTTTTAAATCTCAAAGCATAATAAATTTTTTTTGGTTTATATTGCTGGTTATTTGCTTTACAGTGATCACTGCATGTAGGTCATAGTTTACCCAACTTTTTAATTCACCACTACGTCAAAACCGGTCCATAAAGCAGCTCGCGTGTTGCTCCTTGTCAGTACGGGAACGCGTGTCTTTATTTTCTGAGGCAGAACTAGAGGGAAAGTGACAGACGCTGTAAGCTATATGGCGCATAAAGTGCGCGTTTGTCTGTTACGCGCAATCGATGCGTTGCGGAAGCCTATCCGAGAAGGTCCTGCCTGGTGCCATCACTCACTATTATCACTGACGTGCCATAATTGATCACCGCTCAGAAACACAGAGCGTTTGACCGCATAATTGAATAGTTAAACGGGGATCTCCCGGACCCGTGTTGTTGGTGATACCCATCTTTCAAGTATTTCTCACTAGAAAGCCGTATTCAACATGTGGTGGGTTTCTATTCACAGTCCGGCTCCCTGCTAAACACGATGCCTGGAGAATTACAACTAGTTGGATCACGCGTTCATCTAGGTCAGCTGCGCTACAGTGTGTGTGTGTGTGTGTGTGTGTGTGTGTGTGTGTGTGCGCGCGTGTGATAATAGGAACCCCCTGAGAGCGGGAAGACGGGAAAACGGCTAAAAGTTATGGGGAAACATTTATAAGGCATACAGCTTGTGCACCTACTGTAAAAACTCGAGTGGAAGATTTATCCCCAGAGTGTTAATACTCCTTTTCTGTCATTATTACACTACATAATCATTTGATGGGTCTGATTCACAAACTATCAGTTTAAGATAATATTTTAAGCTTTAAAAAAAATCAAAATTCATTTGTATGCCTCACTAGCATCAAGGGAGGCTTTCAATAGTATTCAAAAACAAACAGTATCAAATGCCAACTGACACACAACATTTCCATTACAAGCTAAATACATATATAAATCATTTTCCCGTTTTGTAGGGACTGAAAGAAAAGGAAAGCTACTAAAGTATATGCTTGCTACTTTTGATTAACAGTAGTGTAAGACGTTGAAGCCTTTCACCACAATCATTACCACCACAAATATCAAGAAGTGGATGGCCTCATTCATGGCATGCTGACGTCTTGCAAAAGGATTAGGGGCTTGATTAAAGGGATTGCTTGTGAGCCGGTCTCATGCACAAAGAAATAAAGAAAGAAACGTTTTCCTCGCATCAAGTCATACACAGCATTATATGACTCTTAATAGCATGGTGCAACTGTGTTCATGCTGCTCAGTTTCAACAATTTAATTGGAAAATAATGTCACTGCCATGCACCCTAAGTGTTCAAAATAACATTTTCAACTTTGAAAAAAGCCCTCAAATTACCCCTACATCATTTGTGCCGCACTTCAGGCCTTCTTATTCAGAGTCTATTTGGACTCTTTTCATTCATGGGCCCTTCTCCATTTAAATTATCAAATATGCCTTTAGCTGGAAAAATATCAATTGGAATAGAAACCATCAATCTTAGTATGAACTCAACATTACTTTGTCCTCCAGATGATCAGAATGCAGTGTTTAAAGCACTGTCGGTGCCACTTGGCAGGAAATCCCTTTGAAAAATCGCCTCCATTAAAATTCAGTACCTGCAGCAGCAGAGAATAGCCTCCATTAATTAAGAGATCAAACCTTTCTATTGTCCTCCAGCAGCCCAGCTACCACTTGTCCCACAGATTGCGTCTCCCCCATTGTGCCCCCTGACAACTTCCTGCAGCATCACCCGATATCAATGGCCCGTGTTTGTTTTTACATTATCTCAGCTGCAGTTACAGACACCCCCTTTCAATCCCGTCTTGTTTGAGGAAAAACAAGCAAACATTCAAGAGTGTCACAGAGGTGCTAAAGGTCATCGGCCTACCCCCCCCAACCCCTTTACCCAACACACACACACACACACACACACAACATGCCCACAATGTGTCCGAGTGTGTGCGAATGTGAGTGTGCCATTGGTCTAAACTCCAGACACACACAGCATGCCCACACTGTGACTGAGTGCATGTGTGTGTGTGTGTCTGTACCAGTTGTAGTGTTGTGTTCAAGCTGTTGCCCAGGTACGTATGTTGAGAGATGTGGGCCGATGAGTCCCTGGCCGATGAGCACCCCCCCCCAGCCCCGTTATTAGTGAGAGAGGAAAGGCAGCCAGGGGTGTCCTGTCCTCACTGGTGTAACTGGAAACCAGATACAGACGTGAGGGAGTGAGCATTCAGCCCTGAAATCCAGTCTGAGTCACAGCCGTCCGTTGTAGTTTCACAAACACTGGCATACTTTGTGAATGTATTTGCCTACTTAAGGTTACAGACAGTGTAGTCGCACGTGCACGCGAGATCCCACAAGGAGGAATACTTTCTTTTTTCAGTCTTTTTTATCATAATGATTTGTCTATTCAACCTAAAAAAAGCAGGAGGAGAGGAGGACCATGTTGGCACTTCAAATAGTGTATAGTGTTTTGATTCAAGAAATGTTAAGAATTTAAGAATAAGAATTTAAAAGGAGGGATTTTAATTGGTACAACATTTGGGCACATGTTTGACGAAGGGCATAATGATTATGGAGACAATGCTGGGTTTCCAGCTGATCCTATACAATGTAGGCCTGTCTTTCTGTAAAGAATACATTGTATTGTACACAAAAGTGGAAAAGCAACGTAAGTACCAATTCTTATGATTGTATTCTAGAGCTTTTACTTATTATTACTTCAATGCCACTAAAATCTCATGGCAGTCATATAAAGTCAGTCTTTTGAAAATGTGAAATAAACAAATCCCAAATGTACCTATGTGTATTGGTACTTCTACAGTAAATGTGCCGATACACAGTTGTAATTCTGAAGTAACTTGTTATATTAACACGACTCTATGTCTGTTTCTCATTACCCTGAAACCAATCGCCAAGAAAGGTCGTTTTTTTCCCCTCAATAGACACACAGACATTCGCAGAGATGCAATCATTAAATCCTCCCATTGTTATGATACAAATTCACTTGATTGTATCTGATTAAACATGCTCGCTTGAATTGCATTAACGAGAAACACCACGGTACTGGACGACCACCAAGGGTCCTATTTTAGCTCCCTCTTTTTCTTGAAAACACATTCTGCTTTCATATGACATTGACAAATGATATTTGGATGAAGCGAGATGCTTAGTTTGTTAGATGTTTCACAGAATGGAGCCGGATTACTCTGACACACATCGCTAAGACTGGAAGTTAAAGAGGAACCAAACACTCCAGACATCTTGAAGAAATTACAGACATCACCCCCCAAAAGCTGAGTGTTTATGTATTTCTAAGAACCTGGAAACAAAGCTAAAAATTACACATTGAATTATCCCTACATTACTTCACACGCTTGTAAACACACAACATACACATGTGATGTCTAGGTCGAAGCCGCAAAGCAGGCTGGGCGAGTAGCGTAACCGCACAACAGGTAAGCACCGAGGGAGCAGACACGCCACATAAAAAAAACCCTGTACATTCTTACAGTAAATACACCCGCAAAGTTGAAGCGTATCAAGTGGTTTATTTGCAGCGGATTCTGGACACAAGATGTTTATCAGCTGCCGCCAGACAGCCGCGCTGGTTGGCCAGCAGGTTAACTGTGTCTCAGACAGCCCCTTTATTGCTATTGATAGTTAGCATCAGTGTCCCAGCTGAGAAATGGGACTGCTATGGGCAAACGCAGGCTATTGATCTCCGGCTTGTCCCTGACTCGCCTGGAGCCAGAGGAAAGGAATAGGAGGGGAGGCCGGGTGTTGCCCCCCATGACACTCCCAGGCTCTCTGTCTGGCACCTGGGGATGGGAGAGCTATTAGTGGTGGCAGTGTGGGGCAAATATAGTATATCTCCTTTAGATAGCTGCCTCATAGTATTTAAAGTAAGTAATACTATGAAAATAAAATGAATGAAGCTTTTTTTGTTGTTTTGCAGCTTTCTATCGCTGATTAATGTAACAAAATAGTGACTCAACCGATACCAAGCACTCAGCATCAGGTAGATCTTTCCCTCTGGCACACAGGAAGTGATGTTTTACATCTCCAGGTTGTTAGGATAAATAGGATAAATAGAATAACTGGGTAGTTTGCATGATAGCAGCAAAGAAAAGAGCGCCACCTACAGAAACTCAAACTCCATCAACAGAAAATCCAAGGAAAAAAGACTGCTGGAGCCGCTGTTTGATTGACAGGTGTCTCTGGGAAGTGCAAAAAACACCACAGCAACGAGCGCTCACATTTCTAGAACTGTACAAGAAAAAAAATGCCCCAGTTAAATATTTTGAACTATTTTGTTCAAATGAAAAGTAAAGCCTCTTCGTTTCTTGGGCATTTGAATAAAGCTTTAACCCCCAATTTAATCCAGACTGATTTTTTTTGTGGACTGTGTTATTCACAATCCCGTTTCAATGCCTGACCAGTCGGCTGCACGAGATTCATCAAATAGCGACTTCATTTTGTCCTCTGCCTCCTTCATGCTTCTCCATATTGCCAATAAATAAAGAAAGTAGTGCTAAATATGACGCCTTTCCATGATTAATTGTTCTTTTAAACAAGCACAAATACACATTAGACTGCACTGAGGTTTTAGTGGTTGAAAATCACCAGTCTGTTGGAAGGAACAGTGTTGTAGCTTAATGTGAGGTCTTCTCCAGTCTGTGTGTGTGTGTGTGTGTGTGTGTTATTTAGCCCTTTGTGACCACACAAGGCAGCTCTGAAAATGTGTGAGCATGTGTGTGTGTGTGTGTTTCTGTACAGTATGTTATTTAGCTACCCAGTGACCACATGATAAAACAGGGAGGATGAAGATTTCTGTCGTGCAACAACAGCAGCAGCAGATCATTCAACAAGCAGGTTTGAGGGAAATGCGTCATCATTAAATTAAGCTGTATCGTTACACACCGTGTCTACACTACACTACTCTGGAGAGGCGACGGGGGTGAAACGTGCCCCGGGGTGGGGTGTTGGGTGTTGGAGGGTTGGGGATGGGGTGGGGGGGGGGGTTAACTTGTCATTCTGTATTTACCCAAGTCGTAGAAGTACAGTCAGATGCGGGAAGTGGGAGAAGTCGGGTCCCTGATGACTAGCGAAGACTACCTTGGGGGTAAACTCTTCACGGAGTTACAGCACTACCCCCTTCCTCCCCCCCTCTCTCTTTTCTCTCTCTCTCTCTCTCTCACTCCCTGTATCTTGCCATCTCTCTTATTATCTCTCCATTCCATATCCTCCCTTTTTCCACCTCCGTCTTGCTCTCTCTCTCACCAGTTCACCAAATTATTTTGAAAAAGCAGAATACAAAAGGTAAAATGTAAAACTTATATTCAAGTTATATTGAAGTGTGAAACTGTGTGATTGTTTTATTAATTTCATACATTTCATTTCGAGGATTTACGGACAATCAGGCGATGACAAAATGGGAAATAATGTATTAACCCAAAACATCTGAAAAGCAGAAACGCTACATCAGACATTGTAGTACCCTTTGTCTGTCTGTGTGTGTGTGTGTGTGTGTGTGTGTGTGTGTGTGTGTGTGTGTGTGTGGACAGTCAAACCAAACACACACTCTCTCTCTCTCTCTCTCTCCTCGGCTCATTTAGGCAGTGTGTCAGATTGAATGGCAATGACTCTCTCTCATCGAACTCCACTGCCCTTTTACTTTGAGTCTCCTCCTAGCTCTTGGCTTGGCGCTGCTTTTTAAACTCCTGTCAAAATGTCTGGCAAGGGGACGCGGCGCGGGTCTCCTTACCTTCTCACAAGGCCCGGCGATCCGCCCGCCGTCTTTGATGATGTTACAGGACTTTAATATTTCTGTCTTGCTCCAATCCGACTGCAGATCTCAAAAAGTAAGCTGTATCTTATGTGGGAAAAAACAAACAAACACTTACTACAGGTATACAGACTCATCGCTCAGGCAGACAGCTACACACAAACACACACATACATATGGGCTCTCACACACACACACACACACACACACACAGGACTCTTTTCAAAGAAGTTTGCTTTTTTTATTACTTCCTTTCCCATTCAGCGGCCTCCCCACTTTTCCAGAGTGCCCTGGGTGTGCAGTGAAAGAGCCATGCTTATTATGTGCTGTGGGCTCTCCAACCCCAGCTTTGTTTTGTCCAGATAGCTGGTTCTCTCTCTCTCTCTCTCTCTCTCTCTCTCTCTGTTTCTCTCTCTCCTTCTCTGTCTCTCTTTAATATTCACAGTAAGAGTCTTGGCTCTCACAAGACGGCTGCTTTCCCAGTTTTCTCCTCCGGTAGCAGCCAAGTGTGGCCCCTGTGAGTGTAAACATGCAGAAGGGAGGGACATCTCCTGACAAACATCTCCGAGGATGTGCCACCCCAGCCTGTGTCATTCATTCTCTGCCTGGCACTGGAGCTTAACAGTTAACACCGATGTGTGACCGCCCAAACCCCAAAGGACTGCCAGCGGCAGCACATGCCTGGTCTACCCAGATCCACACCGCACTCGCTCACTGCTGCTCTCCAAACACAAGGGATGGAAGTCTTTCACTTATTTCACCAATCATTCAAATCACATTTGGATTTGGTCACATATCATAAACTCAATATCATAGTATATTGAGTATATCTGCTGAGTGATATATATAACCCCCTCTCCATAATATGTCTAAGTATGGGAGGTCCTGTCAAACTCACTAAATTGTCAATCTGTCACCGTGACAAATTCCAGCATATTCATTACACTTTTGCGCAATTTTTTCTTTTGCACTTTTGCACGATTAAAGTGATTCTCATATGGATTCTACTGTTTTCATTCTTCTAGAGGTCATTTCTTTAACCAGGTGGCTATGGAGAAAGACCGTGGAGAAAACCGTCTTCACCTTGTAGCCCGGTATCTGCCACTGGCAACACAGCACTATCAAACAGCATGAATTAA
Organism: Hoplostethus mediterraneus; assembly: GCA_034670385.1. Lineage (NCBI taxonomy): Eukaryota > Metazoa > Chordata > Actinopteri > Trachichthyiformes > Trachichthyidae > Hoplostethus > Hoplostethus mediterraneus. The sequence goes on from JAXDDW010000004.1 coordinate 10,469,059, forward strand.
GAACGGAGCCTATACTTAAACAGAAGAATCCTCCAAACATTGATAAGGCAGCGCTGCGTGGCAGTCAGACCCCTGGTGATGTTAACAGCACTCTGCTATTATCGCAGGTGTGATCGCTCACCAGCCCACAGCCACATTTACATCTTAATTACCGGCCTAATCAATGGGGTTGCACTTTGACTTCATTTGTGACGTTCACCAAACCTCATTTAAGATGTAAGAATAGCCCGCCGTAAGTATCGGTGGTAAAAGAAAAGCACCCGTTTTCAACATGGCGTAAAAGGTAAGAAAGGGGAGATGGGCAGACTCCTGAATTCTCATGGGCGTGACCGCAACGGCGCCGAGCGGGTGACAAAGTGAGTGCTGGGAGATATTCATGATAATGGCAAGACTCCTCCCAAAATGACAAAGCAAATGCGTATGACAGAAAACGGATCGCCGGTGGGACGCGAGGCGGGTGATTTAAATGGCAAGTGATTGAACAACAAACTTGCATTAAGACCGTATTGATCAGTTCAGTGTTTCATTTGTGATCAATAAGACAATAGGTAGAGGCTGACTCCAATACATGCGGCGAGGAGAGAAGGGAGAGAGAGAGAGAGCTATGAGCGTATTGAACTGCTTCACCGTGGAATGGAGAAGGCACTGGGATTTGTTTATCCAGCACGACTAGGAGACTCTCACCGCATATAGGATTGTCTACAGCCCCGGGGTTTTGTCCGGTCTGCTGGGAGGGAAATAGCACAGTGGGAAAAAAGGTTGGCAGTAACATATAGTGATGTTAGAACGTGTAGTTATTTGAGTTAGGTTAGCTACCACCAGTTTTAAATCAATATAATAATCTCTGATATTAAATCTCCAACGTTCAGAGAAATCGACCCTTGAACATCGAGTCCCTTTGCATTGTGTGTCAGTGTATAGTAGTTGTCGATTGGTCTCTGCACCAGTGCCATTACTTCCTGTTGTACATCTATTGCAGTTCTGAAGACCAAACCCAGTGTGCTAAAGGCTGGAAGGCCTGCGACTCCCTATAGCGCTACTGTAAAGCCAAAGCAGATCAGAGCTGTGTCATCACTCTCCTCCCACAGTGTGATGGATTATACCGACGGTGAACATTTCATCTTCGGGAGCACCGTGAGCTCTCGTCGCTTATATGACAGAGATGAACTACATCAGGCTAGATGAATTACTGCGCCGTGATTTATCATGACAGGCCAATAGGAAAAATACAAATGAACAATTAGCACATTTAGCATTAATTAAGCGCTCCCAGACAATAGATGAGCTTGTACAGCGTTTGTGAACATGTTTCTGAACAGTCAAAGCATGGGGCTAATCTTCAGGCAGTTTGTGGAATATTACAGTGTTAATTAGGGTTAATTGAATAATTTCCCTCACTGCTTACTGATTAAGGACGTCAAACACAGAGCGGCTATCTTGATTAAATGGAATGATCTGAATAGAAGAGCTAATGTGCAGCTAAGCCGAAAGTCCTATACAGAACAAATTAAAATGACTTTGATTCCAAAATGAGATTTCCTTTTTGAAAAAAGAGAAATGATGGACAAACTGGGGAGCTTACCTGGTCTGGACCATCTGACATCACATGGGTCCGCTCCTTGTGTTCTTGATTTGGGAGTACATTCTTTCCCACATCGTCTCCTCATGAGTGATAATGCAATTTAGCAGGCAATACAATATCGTGTGAGGCCTCGACTTCATGCATCCCTCGTCTCAACACGGATTTAAGAATTAAGACCTACAAGATGCTGGTTGTTACCCTGCCTGCAACACATACACACACACAAACACACACCAAATTAGGATATATCTCATAATTAAATGTCACCAAATCCAATTGCAATTAGGACAATTTAATTTGCCCCAAACCCCTGAAATAATAAGTGGAAGTTCTAAAAATATATATTGCATGTTTCTGTTTTGACACTGTACAAATCAGTGGAAATGCAATAAAATCCCTCAACTGCAGGAGCACATTAATCTGTACCATAATACACGTATAAGAATAGCATTTGGATTACACTTACTTAATAAGATTGTAACAGTAATGAGTTTCTCTTACAGTGCAAATGACATGATTTTCTGCACAAATGTGTGTGTTTTTATGCATGTGTGTGCATAAGTGTGTATGTGTGCTACAGAGAAATAGGTTGATGCCATCATCCAGAGAGTTGGCAGCAAATATCTGGCTAACAAATGATGATGTGAATACATGGACTCATAAGCCTATAAATCAGACTCCTCCTCTACAAATTAATAGGGTTCGCCGTTGACGGGCTGAGGAGACAAATCGTAAATTATGTTTGGCACGTGAAAATGGCATGACAACTGGAAAGAAAATCTGTCATAGCACATTCCCATGAAGAATTCTATTGCAAAATGAGATACCCCGAAAGAAAGAAAAGAGACTTACAATTAGTTATGTGATATAATTTCAGTTATTTATTAGTTATTTTCAAGAGCTCTCTAGGAGTGGGTTCAATAGCTATGTTCATGTTTGATGTAACTGCTATTAAAAGTAAGGATAACACATATATCACTGCATTATCATCATTTTACAAACAACACTGAGAGAAGTGGAAGTCTGCAGACTTATTGTTCAATAGCATTAGGATGACAACAATGATGGAGGAGGAAAAGTGAGTAAAAAGAGGGAAAAGGATAAAAAGAGACAGCGGAAAATAAGAGAGAGAAGAGGGGGAGGGCTAAGTACCAGGGAGCGTGTCAATGTGGGGGGCTAATGGTGGGGGGTACCGAGGTTGCAAGCAATTTCTCTTTGTTATCAAGTGAAATGACTCTGCAAATATGACAATAAATCACAGTGGAAATCAATCTGAGAGGAGGCGACTGTGAGCCACTGATAATGCATCAATCAATATTTAATGTTTAGACTTTAATTAATCCACAGGCGCCAAGCATTCTTTAAGTGACAAAGGGGGAGGAGAGGGGAAAAAACGAGCAGGGAGTGCTTTTGCATAGAATAGCTCTTATATCAAATGGGGACATTGAGCTGAGCAGTCCCATCAGTCGATTTCCCACAGCTTCCTTGTTTTTGCTTTATTACTTGTTCTCTTATTTACTGAAGCTTGCAACAGAGTAGAATAGATGCAAAGTGTCTGGTAAGAGCATGGGAATATAGAAATGCCTGAGCGTGTATATAGAAATGTGTATTTCAATGCATAACGGATTGTTTCAGCCAAGCAAGCTGACTAGTTAAAGGTACATGCCAACTGTTCCAGCCATGAAACTGGTTAATGTGCTAACTCCTGCAGCAACCACAGAGTAAGCTACCAATTTTTTTCTTGTTTCCTCCATTGCTTTATTTTTATGTATACGCTCTACTCACATGAAGGTATGAAAGCCATTTTATTTGAGGTAGGCACAGAACTTAGAGAAGGTATTATTGACAAAATATAAAATGATAAATTTGATCAGTTTCACAGGTGACCTAGTTAGAGAGACCATCCTGCAACTGAAAGGTCACGGGTTTGATTCCCACAACACCCAGAGTATCCATCAGCAGTCATTTGTCCTGGTGTCAGCAAAATACCTAAAAAGTAATATAAATGTCTCATTTTTCACTTTGCTTTCACATTCACACCGTAGTGCCTTGCCTGCTGTAGAATTCTTCAGTCAAAGTTACTTTTCTGTTTTACTGTCAAACTCACTGACACTTTTTTTCCCTGTAGCTTAACAAGTTGTGGGAATGCAGTTTTTCAGCTCAAGGCTGTGAGAACACTAAGACCCACCTCGGTTCACCGGCTGCCCTGGCCTCCATACCTGCACACCGCTGACACTGCTATAATGTCTGATTCAGGGGCTCTATCGAACAAAAATCCCCATCTGAACATCGCAACCGCGTTGAACATGGAGCCATGCTTATCCCTAACCCTCTGATCACACAGGCACTTCCCACAGGTACTCATTATGGCATCCACTCCACGATGGAACGGTGGGAGAAATAACAGAAGAGGACGCTTGACATTTGGATGCCTGCAGTAAGATTCACTGGGATAATTGGGACACAACTGCCTACTGAGAGGGAGGTCCACCCGGTCTGTGTAAGGAACCCATGGATAAAATGGCTTTAGGTAAATAAAGAAGCTCTCCAGCTAAGGCACATCACCAGAAACATGACCTTAACGGAGCACTGCATCGGGCAGCGCGAGAAAAAGGAAAGAAAAAAAAAAAAAAAGCACCAGCACTTGAAGTTTGAAAACTAGTACTGAGTGGACACTTATTTGAGCATTTCCCTGAGATGTGGATAAAGGGATTACCCATAACAGCTTTTGATATTCTTGACTGCACATATTGATAACAGCGGCGTTTGATCCATTGTGCCATTGTCCTCAGATTTACAGGTCTTTTATCTTCAAAGAGGACCCATCTGGAGCTGGGAGGAATGCGCTCATATCAAAGTGCTGCAAAATGTACCATGAACAAGCCATTCGTGAAAATCACCCATTTAAAGATCGGACGATCTGTGTGTCAGAGAAGAAGTCCTTACTGAATGATGAGTGTGTGTGTGTGTGTGTTTGTCCACTTCGTTTTCCGCTACTGATTTCAAACTTCAAATGAAGCCAGTTGCACAAGACAGAGAAAGAAAACAATACTTTCAATCAGACATATACTTGACATATTAACAATGTCTTTGGCAGATTATATATATTTTCAGATACATCTTTGCAACAGAGAATGTCCCATGTTGCATGAGAAAAAAAACCCTCGTTATTTCAACGTATATTGATTGGTACTGGGGGAGATATTGAATAGTATTTAACTGACTTTTATGACAGTTATTAAGTCACTTCCTGCAGCAGTGGTTTATGTCTTTGCAATAACCTCCATGCATTATGTAACGAGAGACTATGATACTTCCTCACTGCCTTTATGATCTGTACCTCTTGCCTCACATCAATATGTGTGCTAATGTGCTCCACACTAGGGTTAGACTGACATATCGGGCTGATATTTTACTAAATATCAGATTTTGGCTAGTCAGTGTCATCCACCACCAGGAGGATGGAGGTTCCTCCCTGACCACAGTTACATAAAAACAGTCTGTAAAAACTGCAAATGAATTTGATTTACTTTGCGCATTTACCTTATTAATTTAATGGTTCAATGATGGTTTATTTGAATGAATTCTTCATTTAAAGGCAGAAATGTATCCCAGAGTTTCTCTTATCATTGAACAGGTGGGAACAGGTTAGAGCTGCTAAGCCTGGTTAGTTTCACTGTCCTAGTTTCACTGGAGAGTTTTAACGTCACATCATGGTCTACATGCTGTTTCAGAGGCCTGCCAAGTATGAAATTATGGGGGAAACACTGACTTTTTTTACATGAAAATGGTAAAATGTAAAGATACTGAATATTTGCACAGAATATTTGCTTTTGGCACCTTTAATACAAAAATATCAGCATCGGCTTTCAAAAACCCATATCGGTTGCTTTCAAAAACCCATATCGGTTGACTGTAGCACAAACATGACATGGATATAGACACACACACACACACACACACACACAGACTACAGAGACACAGACAGTGATAATCACATACAACATACGGTTCATACCAACAGACAGTTGGTAGATGGGGAGTCACATGAAACATATTTACAGGCTGTCACATGCAAGCTGAAAATCCGGAGGGCCCCCCTTTCTTTTTGGTCTCCTACTTCTTATTCACAATGGCCCACTGTATGAGAAGAGCGAGACAGTTGGCAATAGAAAATATCCAATTGGTCGTGGTAATTAAAAAAGAGGGGGTAAAACAAGCTAGACTGAATCTGTTGTTGGAGAGGGACGACAGCAGAGGAACCACTCGTTGATTTATTAGGATGTACCACTGTGAAATGCAACGTGAAAAATGAAATAATCCAAAGTGTGAAATGCAGCAAGCTGTGGACAGACACGGCCATAAATACTAGGGGGCCAAGTAAGACGTCGGCCCAAGAACGGCGGTACAGTGTCACATACGTCTTAATTCCCCCAGACATATGTGAACATGTGTAACTATATCGTCAAATCCCCAAATGCCACGGGCTGACATGTCTGCCGTCGAGGCCATGGCTGAGAGGATAAGGGTAATAGCAGCCTGCTGTCATCTCCTGCCACCCCCCCGAACACGAGCGGAGACACCCGGGCACTTCCCGCTGAGAGGACACAAGGTTAGAACACAGTAGCATTCAACATTTAACACAATTTCCGATCTCATATCTAAAAATGGGGATGTTTCTTTGTTTTTATCTGTATTTGTTTCTTTATAAATGACGTGTGAGAAAGTGTCCAGGATTTCACTAATGGTCCGTCTGAGTTTACTTTGCTCCGGGTTTTCAGTGGCCCCATCCTCCTTCTTGACCCTCAAACAGTCTCCCAGTCCGACCCACCCCCCTTTATACTGGCACAGACCCAATGCTTTACCACAGGTGACAAGTCTACAGTCAGGGGTTAAGTGGTTGCTAGCTGGACATGGGCCTGACACAGGATTTAATGCAGCAACTCCCCGCAGCGTCTCGACAACAATGGAGGGCAAAGAGAAGCACCTGCCATTGCTGCCCCATAAAAAACCAACAACAACAGCGGGGTGGAGAAGGTGAAAAAAAAAAAAAAAAAAAAAAACAGGTGACGGTGGCCGTCTTAACTGTATCCGATGAAACTTTCCAGCTGAACCCGAGCCCGTCTGATGATGTCACCCCTTTTACCGTCCCGTTGATTAATCCCTCTGTCAATTCGAAGCCCAAATTTGCTGCCGCGGATTTAAGAATGCACCCAAGCAATATACAAGCTGATTGCATATAAAGTCATAGGCTCGGTAATGGAGGGGCGTGTGTGTGCGTGTGTTTGGGTCAAGGAACTTCAGGAATGCTGTGTTGTTTTGTCCTTTTGTGTTGCCTTGCTCCTGTGCCAGGGTGGGGGCCTTCTCTTTAATCCATACTGATTTGGTAAACACTCATGCTGAAGACTGCCGCGGGCCAATACCTAATTCTGTTGTTTTCTCCCTCCGAAGAAAATGTGTATTTCTTCGGCGATGTCTTGAAGCAGATGGAAATGTGGGGGATGGATTTAATCTGACTGAGGCTCATGCTTTGATTGGACCCCAGATTAGGATTGCGGCCAAGTATTTCCAATAATTATTCTCTAGTTGAATTAAACGTATCCTCTTAACACGGAAAACATACGCTTGCCGTGCATGTCTGCCGGAACATCTGCAGGATCACAGCTTGTAATCTGAAAAATATTTATGAACCAAAAGAAGAGGTCAGCATGCACAAACAGCTACGGACATTTAGTACATTTGATTTACAGTAGTTGGCAATCAATCTAAATAGAAAAACCACAATACATACATCACATTTTAGACGTTGTGTATTTAATTTAATCCCGTTGACAGATCGTGTAGCGTGCTCATCCATTTAAACCCCAGATTGTTTATGACACAAAGGGACTGCACAATTGTTTAATAGCATCATTCGAAACATTCATTTGATTGAATTCACCCAAACACAAGCCATCTCTGCTGCCCTCCTGTTGCCTGAACAATGGCCAGGAAACTTATCTCTCAGCTCGCCTGCTCCTGTCTGTCCCGTATACATTTTTTTCTTGTTTTGTTTTTTCCCTCAGAGACAATCCAACAATTGGGCTTGTTTGCTAATTGATGGCAAAGTGGGGAGAGCATTCATCCTCAGATCCCTCTATTTGTAGGCGTGGAGCCGTGGACGGCCCCTCTTCCTGCTGTGAATTAGGCCCACTGACCCAGCCCGGCTAAACCCCATTGTTCTTTTTATCACCGAGCCATTTTCATAAATCTCAGGTGGTAATCTCTCAGCGCCGCCCACCTGACACTCTTTAAGTTGCATGTAGCAGATACCTGCAACAATAATGGCCTCTTCGGCTGATATTATCTGGCGAATGTTGACAATGAAAGCAGTTGCTTTGTGGGACATAAGGTCAAGCTTAGCACTACCTCTCCCTCCACCCCTCCCCACCACCCCTGTCTCTCCTCCTCTCCTCCTTCCAGGAAGGAGTAAGGGAGGAAGGGGGGTCTCTTTCCCCAGATCTTATCAGGACAGCAGAGGACCTGCACTCCTCTAATCACTGTGGAAATGACACTGTGTAATTCACTTTGCGTTTGTGAGTGTGTGCGTGCATGGTTTAATAAAGGGCAAAAAAAAAGCCCAGAGCAGCAATGAGGCAATGAAAAAAAAGAAGAGAAAGATTAAAAAAGCATATGTTTTAGAAGTCATTAAGAGGGACTCAGTAGAGCCTGCTGTGGACTTGATTTACACAAGGCCAGTAAGCCGTTGGTGGGTGTAAATAATGTATTAATTTTTAAAGAGATTTTTTTTTTCCTCTCTCTCTTCTTTCAAAGATAAAAAAAAAACATCTCCATCTGGTCAAGTGCGAAGTGGGACAGGGCTAGATTAGAGAATGTTCTGTGTTATCTTATCTGAGCATGGGCTTAATGTCTGCACAATCAATGCTCCTCCAACAAGTGGTTCATTAAAACAGAATAGCAATGTTTAATTCCATGTATTACAAACGTGTGCTGGCATTCACTCCACATCTGCAGCGGTACCGAAGAATTAACAAGAGGAAAATCAAAGCACATCGTGGGATGTGGATTTACACCAGTAGGATGACTGAGTTAAACCATCTAGAATAACTATTTGCCAAATGCCATAATTACGTACACATTTGTGTTGGTTGCATTCAGAGACATCATACAGAGGCAACATACATACTGTAGTATCGCTGTACATGCTAACACATGCTACAAGGACAAGAGGACATCACATATAATGGACCAGAGCTGATCTGAACCGTAGCTACTTCCTTCTACTACAGCCTTGTCTCAGTGTTCTTTCACACACACACACACACACACTAGGGCTTCATATATTAAAACTTGTGACCCGTTTGTTCTCTTTTGCTTGTATCTGTATCGATGTCCTTTGTAGATCTGTAAAACACTTTGTGACAAATCTGCTTGTCACATATACTTTATGAATAAATCTGACTTGACTTCAGCCGCCAGTCGAGAGCATCCCTTGACGGCCTCGCTTTTTTACTGCCGATGAACTGGACCCGCTGCGTTCAGCCTCCTACCATTAATCTATGTGAGGATAAGCATCCAGCAGGACAGCAGGGATAGCAGCACATCAGCCAGCGACGTCCTGTCCTGTTTGTCCATCGTTCCCATGGCCTCGGCCCAATCATTCAGCCTCATATCTATAATTCATGAAGGCCCCGTGGCTCCTCTCATGCCACTGCCAGCCCCTATAAAGGAGTACAGAGGTATAAAGCTGTTCAGTGCCAATATCTCGTCATGCTCAGAATCACAATGGCTCGGTTCAGTCTTCATCCATCACATGGACGAGACGAGGCCTGCCATGATATCACCCAAATATTATTAAAACTTTGAACCTCCTGCACCCATAAATTAGGGCCAAATCACCAGTGATGCCACTACGTGGGGAGAATGTATGGGCTGCTGTGGCCGCGGAGTAATTACACACTAAAACGGGAAGCGTGGCCGGGCATTCTGCTACGAGGACAGTGGAGGAGGGGACGGCCGGAACAGGTGGAGGAAAAAAGAAAAAGAGAAGAATTTGCAGTCAGTTTGCTACAGCTCCGGTTATCTGTGCAGAGTGGGGCTTGGGCTTGTAACTGAAGCTCTTTGAATCCTTGGACCGTCTGGGAAAGACTGGGTGGAGATAAGTAAATGAGTAATGTGTCTCTCCCTTCCTGGACAGACGCCCTCGGGCAAGGCACTATACTACCACTCCTGTGGACCAGCAGCAGAAGACCGCGGTGATACCGGGCAGCGCCCAGGTGTGAACGTGCGTAAGTGTGTAAGTGTGTGATGTGCAGGGCGTTGCTGAAAACAGGCGTGTGTGCTCAGCGAGCTTTGGCTGTATGAGGAAAGCTTTTAAAATAGGAGGATTATTATTCATTCACTGGGTCAGACCAACCTGGATAGGGAACCATTACCAGGCATGGAGAGACCAAACATCTGTTGTTAAATGCAAGCAGGCTGCACTGTGACATGTTTGCAGTCTTGTCCTCTTCAGATGTTTGGCCTACAGTGATCCACTTCAAACACTTGGCTTGTGTTGCTCTCTGTGTCTTGCTCTAACACTCTCTCTCTCTCTCATTACCTATCTCCCTTGTCTCAGCTGAGCCGCAGTACTGATACCCTATTCTCCTTGACTTCTTCATTCCTCTCTCCAGCATCTGTTGGGTGTTTTCTCTCCCTCTGCCTCCGTCTACTCTCTCATTCTCTCTCTTTTTCACAATCCCGTCTGCCTTTACCAACCCCCCCCCCCCCTCGCTCCTCTCTTTCCTCTCTGTCTCTTTTCTCTCTCTGTGCTTCCACTATGTATTAGTATCTTTGTGCTTGCGTGCTTGGCGATGATGAGATTGGTTCCCCCGTTCGGGATGATCCTCACCTGAGCAAATCGCGAGCCAGGCAGATCCTTAAGCAGGTTAACCTCTGAGTCTTTAGTGGAGAGGACAGCGCTTCTTCTTCCTCTCTCTGAAATCAGTGCAACACATGCTTAAAGTACTAAGGGAGAGCAATGCCGCTGTACAGGGTCGTGTTACACCAAAAACTGAAACTTTGAAAATGAATCACACGGGAAGAAAGATACTTTATTAATTCTGACGGGAAATAGGGGTCAAAAAGATAAGAGGGACAAGCAGGTGTATTTAGGCTGGGGCCTCCTTCCGGATGGAGGGTGGGCTGGGTGCTAGGTGAGGCCGGTGGGGGAGAAACAGTGATAATGGATGGGACATCTGCTGAACTGCAGGTGTCTGTTATTTCTCTCCACTCATCAGAGTTAACAGATGACTTCACCCCGTGCCACAACACCGTTTGTAGCCGCAGCGCAGAGCAGGTGAAGGAGACGAACGAGCCACACACACACACATACAGACTTAGCGATGTGTGTTACGCAGTTTTAATTGAATTCTATGTATTTATTCTATATATTTCCATTGAAACAATTTGTTTGTTTTTGCACTGGATCATTAGTTCCTGTGGGAAATTAAGGCCAGAATCAGAATCATGATTACTTTATTATCCGTGTACATTTAGTATAAATGCATTGATGCAGAGACATAACAACAGATTAAATGGTAACAGAACAGAGTGCATAGTGCAAAGGGACAGTGCAAGACCTACTACCTATAGACGCTACATATCGCTCCTCTGGATATCAAGTATTTACACCACATCAAACACCGCGAGATACCTGAAGATGGTTGACAGATTTGACATAACATCAAGAAATCTATTCATGAACAGACTCACATCTCATGCCCAGACAAACAGCTTCAATGCCCTCATCATGACTTCAGAGGAAAGGCATCAGCAGTGCTGCATGAGAATGAACCTCAACACAGCTTCATTTGCCCAGAGATGAAGAAGACATTATTTTTTTGCAAATACAGCTGGCAGGCAACTTAAAAGGGCCATTAGACTGCTCTTGTAATTGTTGAAAGATAAGAGAGCAGAGAACAGGGAAAAAATGCAACCAGGATAGAGGGGGGGGGCGGCGGGGGGGGGGGGGGCACGGCCAGTCTTCAAAGAGATATCAATTTTGCCATTAGTTCAATTTGAATTGATTTTTCCTCCCTCAAACACTAAGAAACAGATGCTAAGATGCTTTTGTTACAGTGCCTCCAAACACAGAGCAGTGGATAAAGAGAGAGAGAGGTTAGACAGAGTGGGAGAGATAGTAGACAGAGAGGTAGAAAGACAGAGAGTGGGAGAGAGAGAGAAAAAGAGAAGGAGAAGTGAGGGGGATACAGAACGATAGAGAGAGAGAATGAAAGACAGAGAGAGAGAGAGAGAGAGAGAGAGCATGGAATTCAGCATCTCTTTGATTGCTATCTTGGGGCTATGCTGAGCAATTACTGGCTGGAACCATTAAAGAAGCTGATTACAGGCAGTCCCAGACTGGGGAGCAGGCAGACAGACCTGGTCCCAGGTACCACTCAGCTGTCTGCTGGCCATCCTACTGCCCTTCACAGCATAGCAGCTATCATCGCGGTGCCCTTGAGCAAGACACTTCATCCAAACTGATTCAGTGGAGCTGCTCAGTGGCCAGTGGTGGATAATTGTGGTTGTACTGGGTAGCTCCCAGGTGTGCACTAGTGTGACTGTGTGAATGCAAACTTTTATTGGCAAAACCATACAGTACCACGAGACCACATATTTTTTGGCATGTGTGGTAATGGATCTCCTCACCCAGGCAGTGTTAGTGGCCCGTTCTATCCACTGAGCTAAACACGGCCAATGGGGCAAAACGGTGGTTGAACATCTATGTTGGGCTGCTGCATCAGGGGATTTAAGAAGTTTATTTTTGTGATCACAGCCGTCTTAACCTGCCTGCTCCATGGAAACATCTGGAAACATCATAGTCTTTCTGTATCTAGTTGAAATAAAGTCCTAACAACATGATATATGTGTAGTCCCCTCCGAGGACTGGCTCTGATGACACGCGAGGAGTTCACTGCACTCAGGTGTCTGGTTGAGGAGTTTGGAGAGTGTTCAAGTGGACAGTGAGAGACCTTTTGTCTTTATTAATTTAGAGCACTCCATCATTACATTACAGCAGGAGGAGTTTGGAGTTTGTTCCTTTGCATGCCTCTCTGAGACTCACGTAGCCCTTGGTGCAGGTAAGGGGCTCAGTGTCTTGCTTGAGGAGGCCAAACCTTACGGGGTAGTCTCTCTACCCAGCAGACCACAGCCCCCCAGATATCCACCTGTCTTGCTCTTGTCTTTCATTGCCCCTGCACGTCGATGGAAGTTGAGGGAGGCGGACGGAGAGGTGAGGGAGGGATGGTGAGAAAGAGCGATCATTGGCATGGAGGAAGAGTGTGTGTGTGTGGGGGGGGGGGGATAGAGAAAAGGGTAGGGGAAGGGGCAGATCATTTGTTTCCAGTTTTCTCACAGCTCCAGGCCTGGCGCTCCCACTTCTGTTGATTTACGGTCTTTCTCAACACAACCACATCTGAGAGAGGAATAATTAGAAGGCTCTAAAACTGGGCAGTTTAAGGCTGTTGTAATGAAATTTGTTGGCCTGCAGTAGGATGTGTTTGGGGGATGGAGTCGGGTTGAGAGGTGGAAGGGGGAGGCGGGGGGAACATAGGTGGGTGCGCACAATATCACATCGTCACATGCCCACGTGCACAAACGCACGCATGCACATACACACACACACACACACACACACACACAGATCCCACCCTCCTCTCCCCGCAAGCTCTGATCCAGCTTGTTCGGAGAGCTTCGCAGCGCCTTTACAAGATCATTTTATTCCTACCAACTCCTTGTTATGGTGATTAAATATATCCCCAGTGCAAGGCATCAATTACTGGGCAGTGGAGCACCACAATGGGGCCTGGCTGGGAGCTGGGGCTGGGGAGGGGGCTAGCCTGCCTGCCTGGCTGGTTGGCGGCTGCTGTGCTGGCTGCGATGTGTGAGGCGGAGGAGGTCCAAGCCCAGTCGATCCCCAGTCCAGCTCCAGGAGGGGAGCAGAGAAGTGCCGCGGGGCCTGACTAAGGGGAGTCCTGGCTGGGCGAGCAAGCAGCTGCCTCCCTGGCTCCAATGAAAGACGGAGCTCCTGAGGGAAGCCAGAACCCCCCGCCGCCCCCCTCTCCTGTTTTTCTCTCTCTCTCTCCCAGCTCTGAGGTTAGCTGCTCTGACGCAGGTTCTCTAAACAACGCCGCCTTCCCACAAACAACAGCAATAGCTCATCTCCTGCACTGGCTGGAGAAGAAATAATAAAAAAGAAATCACCAGCGGCAGTAAAGAAAGGTGGTGGTTGGAAACTGTGGGATGTGGTTTTATTCAGGTGAATTACTTAACCTTCCACACCGCTGAACTGTCAGACATCTCCATGGGAGATAAGTGAGCGGAGAAACACAACAAAAGAATAACAGCTATTACTGCCATCATCTCCAAACGACTATAATCTGCTCTATGTCATCGGCCTCTAACCTATTTCCATTTATCTTGGGTGCAGTTTTTGGTGAATGTGTCTCGGCCCTTGACCACTGCTTCATCTTCATACATCAATGGGTTTCTTCAGTTTCCACACATCCTGCCGCCCACCACCACAAATAACACACATATAGACTAGAAAACACTCACACGCACACACATACACATATATTCAGCAAACAAATATATCTTTTTCATTTCGTTTTTTTCTTAAAACAAGTGAAAAATTATGCCAGATATTTTTTTAAGACAATACAATACAAGGTTAACTGACATGGACGGAAATGTTAGCAGTGTATATACCTGCACATACACCCACACAGAAACAGACACACACACACACACACACAGTCATACACTCATGGTGGGCTCAGCCAGGTGACCTCACCGCCAGCCCAGCAGGAATGGCAGCTATGCAGGCTGCCCTTCTTAAATGCCACCCTGCCTCTTATTTACCGATCCTCGGGCATGCATCATTTACTTTGAAGCTACTGGTTTTTGTCCACCTGTCACCTGACCCCTTCCACCGCCGTCAGAGGGTGCGCGGGGCTCAGGTGGTGTAAAAAGGGGGACATACAGGCCATCACTCACCCCCAGCACTTGTACGTCAAAGGCATCTACACTGCAAAAAAAAAGTATTCTGCTTACCAAGTCATTTCTATTAAGTCTTAAAATATAATTTTTATTTAAACAAAAGGAGAAAAAAACAAAAATAAAATCTGGCGTTAGGGTGAGATAATTCTGATTTCCGATGCAATTTATCTCAAGAATTTTCTTTAAAGAAATGTCATCCTTTTGATACTGGTCGAGTGATACGCTTTGAAACTTGAAATTGCACCGAAAACAAACCAACAGCTTTTTTCACTTGTTTTGAGAAAAATAATTGAAAACTCAATACCAGTTTAAATGACTTGTTGACGTGGATAGGGTGGGGGCTTTACTCCGAGGCGGCCTCATAACTGAAGGTATGTAATACAGCACACCTAGGAGCATTGGATTATTAAAGGAGGGAGGAAGGGAAGGATAGAGGGAAGGACAGGATGGGTGGGGTTAGGTGTTAAAGATCCAGAGAGGACATGGGAAAACATGAGAGGGGTGGTGACCTTGCCCCTCACAGACTGAATCCTGGGCATGTCGGAGCATGAACGGAAACACGAGTTTACATGGGGACAACAATGGGAGATTTACAGTTTGTCTGTTACTTGTTATTAAACAGGCTTTTTGTTGTTCGCTCTAAATGTGCTGCTGCTTTCAAATGGCTATTTTGATCAAATTAAGCACAATAAGCAGTAAGAAATAAAACAGGCACAGTGACTTTGCAGTGAATTGCAGGATTTTTGGTAAAACTGGAGTGACAAGACAGTAAGTAAGTAAGTCTCAGTAAGTCTACTCCATACAACAGTGCAACACTTCATTGGACATGTGTGGACCCTTTTTTTATATGCAGCCAGCCCTTCCCTGCTCACTTTCTAATCAGGGAAGGGGAGGGTTAAGGGGCGGCTGGCCAAGGGGACTGAAGAATCTTACTAGGATGTAATCCCGTCCAAGTGGCACTGGCTCTTTCTTCTCTCTTGTTAGGGCTCCTTTGTGAGGCTCCAGAGCTGGGGGCCCGGAAGGGAGCAGAGGATGTGCAGTGGATGTGGCAGCAGGGCCTGGGGAGAGGTGAGGGTGGAGGTGGAGTAGAGCCTACACTGCAAAAATCTTATCTTCGCAAGCTCTGTAATTCAGCATTGGGTCTTAAAATCGTATTTCTCTGAAAACCAGAGCAGTGTTTTACGAATTTCTTGACATAAGTGACAATATCTTGACTTAAGGCAGATCATTATTTTTAAGATTGAGTCAGTTTGATTAAAAAAAAATCTTAAAACATGTGAAATCGCATTGGAAAGAAGTTAAACTATCTCACCACACTAGCAGATGTTTTCACTTGGAAGATCCTCTTTTCTTGCACCGCACTTCCCAAAGATCACTTGTCAATCAACCAGTACTGTGACATCCTTTTCCTTGGATTTTCTGTTGATGAAATTTGAGTTTCTGTAGGAACTACTCTTTTTTTTTTTGGTCTATTCAGTCATGGTGACTATCGCTGCTCATGCTACTACCCAGTTCTTCTATTTATTCCAATTCATGTGCTGGTTGCAGGTTGAATCACTGTTGTGTTATTGGTTACAGAGAGCAGCAAAAAATGAAATTTCACAGAATATTAATTTCAGAAAAATCAGATTTAATACCAATACCAGATTAAATGACATGGATTTTTTGCAGTGTAGGACTGGCTGAACTAAGGATCATGATACTGAAGGGTAGGGATTCGATGTCTTGCTCAAGGACACTTCAGCAATGTGTCTGATAGCCGACACAGCTTGAACCCGGGTGCTCCCACTGAAGGGCGGTCTCCCTTTTCACTATGCCACCCTGCCGCACAGAGTTGTTGCGGTGACATGTTTTAAGAAAATTAAGATCATACGTTTTTTTTAATGCGGTGTAGGCCTGGCTGAAGTGGGGCAGACACGCCCCACCACTGAATATCAGTGACATTAGCACAACACTGGGTTGTCATCTGGAAGTCATTTGGAAACCCGGTGATCTATGACAAATGGGTATGTATCCTATTAAAATAAACACGCTGGAATCCAAAATCCATATACATGCGCTTTTTTTTCCACCTCTGCACACATCTGTCTCCTCGCACATGAAAAAAAGTATGTGGGTCCCCGTGCACGTCGCTTTCTTTCAAAATGAATGGCTTATGTATCCATACCTATACATGTGTATATATCTTTTTTATTGAAGCCTGTTTGTATGACAGCAGTGTCACTGGACCATCTGTGCACACTCTGCGTGATGGCGCCTGTCTCTCCCCTACTCCAAAGTGAGGCGGCCTAGTTAGGCAGACAGTGGAGAGGCGGGGTCGGGGGCTCGGTAGGAATGCGGTCCTGTGTATTGTTTGTAAAAATAAACCATCTGGACAAAGATATTCGCAGAGAATTTATATTAAACAGCTGCGAAAGCAAGCTTCTGTGTGTGAACTGATGATGCAACAGGACCACACCACAAGTCAGACTCTGATCATCTTCCAGGACAGAGAAAGAGAAAGAGAGAAATCAGAGAAGGAGAGTTTTGACTGGCGCCTCCCTCAAAATGAGAAAAGCCTGTCACAGTAAAAATAGATTGACTCAAATCATGTGGTTAATAAGAAAGATCTAATAATCAAATATTTTAAGAATGAAACACGCTTTTGTATTCATAGGCTAGGAAATCGTACCACGCTTTCAAAAGTAACACAAGAATTGTCCCCAAGCCCACCCCAGCAGTCCCTGCAGTAATGCCTGGGTGTCTTCCAACTCCAGGTGGGTGGTGATCCGCCAGCAGACAGGTTAATGTGGGAGGGCTCATCCCACAGTGGGACAAACCCCGGTGAACAGGAAAGCCCTCACAGTAAAGCTGAGAGACACAGCCACTCGCTGGCACATCACAAGGAGCAGATGTGGAGGGCCAAGAAGCCTGCTGCATGCAACCGGCCATCTGGCCAAGCTAAATATTGCCTCAGTGCACCCCCATTCTATTTGCCTTTGGTGCATTCGTATTGTCCATGGTCACACATAGGTACACTCCAATCACTGTCGACAGGGAGGGGGGTTTATGGAGGTGCCATCAGGGTGATTAGTTCCACTGGTAAACAATGGCCTACCCTGGCTGTGTTGCACTCTACAGCAGGCGTGAACGGCACGCAGCAGAACAGCACTCCCACTACTCAATGGTGTCTGCCTCTTTCTGCTAAAGTAACACCAAACAAACACTGCAAACAAAGGAGGCCACTAAGAATCAAAGGGCTGGTGTCTGCACAGAGAGGCTGTAACACTTCGATGCGTCCAAAATGCCTTCTGTCCAGTACGGGTGACATTTCTGGACATGAACAATTGAAGCATAGCTGAAGTGTCAAGCCAGCCGTCATGTAAAAGGAAAATAATTACCACTTGTTGCATGTGGTTACAGACATCTTGACTGCAGTATGAAGGCTTTTCTGGCTTAGTAGCACATATGCAGTACAATAATTACTGAAAATGTAATAAATGCTATTATTTTAGTATGAAATGGATTTGTAGACGTTTTCCGTTAATACTGGTATAATAAAAAATGACAGGATATTACACTATTTTCTGGAATTGAGAAGAAACTAGAGAGTCAAACATTTCCCACAATGCTGTGCAACTATCCTTAAAGGTGAATTTAACCAATCACAAAAATAAGAACAACTGTGATGCTAAAGTCACATCAGGGCTTCAAGTATGATTCCAGTATGTTGATGTTTTTCCACACATACAGTAGAGTTAGCGTACTGCTAGGGTTGTGTATGTACTGAACACAACTCAGACATCGCAACTGGTAACAACTGTCCCTTTAAACGAGGCGAGCCTGGCTGCCCCTCCCCTTCCTGTCGCGGTGCCGCGGGCCCCCGCTGTAGGATCCACACTTATCTGAAGACATAAAAAAATGCATCCTTCATTAGCCTCACCTAGGTCTGCTTGCATCACAGACCAGGCATTCCACCTCCTCCTCTAATCATCCTAGGACCAATATCCTGCAATTAGTTCAGTTTCCATACTCTGCCCCGGGGTCCTGCTTCGGCCTGGGAAA
Organism: Hoplostethus mediterraneus; assembly: GCA_034670385.1. Taxonomy (NCBI): domain Eukaryota; kingdom Metazoa; phylum Chordata; class Actinopteri; order Trachichthyiformes; family Trachichthyidae; genus Hoplostethus; species Hoplostethus mediterraneus. The sequence goes on from JAXDDW010000004.1 coordinate 10,487,732, forward strand.
TGGGATCCAGTCCCTTCTTAAGCCTCGACTCTGGTGCCAGAGAGAACGACACACACTCACAGCTCAGCCTGCCAGCCATGATGTGGTTGTTATCTTATGTTTGCATGGGAAACACATGTAGCCAGGGCTTTTCTTTCATGTATGGTTTGTTAGTTAACACAGGCAGGATAGTAGGGAGGCCCATGAAGTCACAGGTTGAATCCCCACGACAGTTCAGTGTCCTGTCAAATTATTCTGGAGCAAAACATCAAACACCTCCCTGAGCATATCAGCTATGTAACATATGGCTGCTGGCTATGATGTGGCCATTACCTTTATGTTTGCGTGGGAAATACATGTAACAAGGAACTTTCTTTCACGTTACAACACGCCGGTTAAACACAGACGGAGAACGTGTGGTGGTGACTTGTTAGCGAAAGCAGGGGTCAGGAGGAGTTTGCTTAGACAGGAAGTCTCCGTCGTTGACCGTTGGATTGGGGTCACACTAACTTCCAATAGCACACAGGCACACTTGTACAGTCGGGTGTATCATAGGAAGCATGCACGCCACATCGAGGGGCCCCTGCTTATCCCATCACAAGGAGTTAATAATAGCTGCAGAATGGCGCTCTTCAGAATGTGCTTTTAATTGGTTTATAAATTCTGCCAATTATGCAGCGGAATTGGCCCTCAGGAGTCACCTTCGCTAATCTGCTTCAAGCCTAAGTGGAATCAAACCGGCCAGTGTCATAGAGTCAAAGACTGTCGTGAGAGGAAGTGGCGGACAGCAGGTGTGTGCAGGCGTGTATTTGTGTCTTTGTGTATGTGTGTGTGTGTGTGCCCGCGTATGAGTGTGTATGTGTGACCAAACAGAAGATGGCTGTCCTGCTTGCAGCCCTGCAGATCATGTGAATGTGACAGGCCAATTGGATTAGCAGATTACCACCAGATTTGCCCTACGACCTCTGGAGGCACTCAGACGGCCAAGAATTTGTCTGACTGACGTTGGTATGGGCTGTCGCAGCCTCCCACACACACATATACAGTAGACACACACTCATGCAGACACATACACACGCATACACACACACACACACAGTAACAGTCTGCCCTTTCCCTGCTTGGAAGGGCGCAGATAAACAAGACACTATAACTTAATGTACCTGCTTCAGGAGGATTACAAGTATGAAGGAGATTAGCCCATCCACCACAACAATAAGCAGGGTTAAACCCAAGGATCCTCAAGTGCGAGCTCTCTGTACTTATCTTCTGCCATATGGAGGTATTGAGGATAGTCTTCAGTGATTGTTATGCAATGGTAATCCACCTTCACATGTACAGTATAAATAAAAAGATAGACAGAAAGAATGAGATGTTTTGCTAATTCCAAGGGAAATAAAAATGTACCTTCAGAAATTTGATGGAATCCTATTTATAACGATAGCTATGCAATGTAATCTACATTGATGTGTACAGCAGATATAACTTGGACTTTTTTTTCTATTAAGGCTCGTGGATAGTATTCATTCGGTGAGGCTGGAGTCACTAGGTTACGCATGGCTTCTTGCGGTTTGAAGCCAACCTACCCAGGAGAATAAAGCAGACTTGTTTTCCCCCAGCAGCCCTAATGTGTGGACACATTTCCTCCAGGTCAGAGAGCGGTTGCGAGTAACCCTCGCTGTACCTGATGACCCCCAGAACACCCCAGCCACTCGATGATGTATTTCATTTCCTTTTCATTTTCATGTCTCTTGGCTGAGTGACAACCACAGGTTATTTACACATGTTGCCGCTGTTGTTCCTAATCCATTACACAGCTCACATGTCCAGGTTTGCCAGTAGCTGTTCTCTAAACAAGCAGAAAGACATAGCACCGCTGTTGCCAAAAGCCTTTGAACAAAATTACTTCCTCTCACACACCACAGCTTTAATTATGTGTTGGAGAACATAAAACAGGTCGGACAATTTGTAGTGGGAAATCATATTTCCATTGAAAGGACCCAGGACATAACCAATGATTTATAAGAGGAATGTCATAATTATTTTTTTCCACCGGGCCAAGGATCGGGTTTCAGCTAATGGGTGTTGAGCTGAAAGCACTAATTAGTTTTTGTAGTCGACTGTCACCAGCAAAGAAAGAGAAGGTGCCACAATAAATAAGTTCTCACCGTGGAACTCGAAGCCTGTAATTTGAGTCGATGCTCCTGTATTAGGTTGTGGGAATTATAAACGTCTCAACAAAATGCAGATAAGTAATTGCGAGGTGTCTCACCCACACCTTGGCAGGGTGGAGGGGCTCTGACAAGTATGATTACTAGAATAAGCCCTTTACAAATCACAATGCCGGTTGCTGTTATGAAATTAAGAACAACAATAACCTTCCTCGGGCCTTTCTCTGAATTTGCTACAGCGCGCCTCTGTTAAACAAAAAACCCAGCAACAACCAAGCCGCCATCATAAATTTGAAATTTAGAAACTGCACGTTTAAGAGGTGAATTATGAAACCATGCACTAAATCAACACATTAAATCTGTTTTGGACACACATTCCTCTCTGAGAAATAATAGTGATATTTTCAAGGAAATTAAGTCCCCGTCTAAAGATGGATCTTACATACTTGTCCAAACATGAAATAAATCACTGACTAACTTGCAGCAGTGTTGTTTTTCTTCTTCTTGCCCTACATAAAAAAGCTATAAAATTATGTAAACATAGGCTGCTACCTTTTTCAGTCTTGCCATGAGCAAACAAAAGGGTCTGGTGGCCTGAGTGCATGACCTCCGAGGTTTGGAATTTTCCATCTCCCCTTTCGGAGGGACTTAAACATGACAATTAGAGGGCAGGTCACGTGACCTCTTGATGCGTGGCATATTCAGGGAGTAGTGCACATACGTACGCTGAAGAGCATATAAACCCGTCCTCTACCTTCCTCCAACGTGAGGAACTTTGGTGTGAGGCTGTGCAGAGTGCTAGCCAGGTGCTCTCAGCAGGCTGTCATCTTGTGAGTCACACTCAATAGTCATTAGAGATGAAGGAGGCCCTATCTCTCCATCGAGGCCCCTGGCCCTTAGCAACAGACACACGGCCAAGTGACACCTTCCTGTAAACAAACAACACACGGCAGCAGTAGCAGCAGGACATGGCAGCAGCTTCTCCCTCCCTTCCTTGACACTGATGGCCTGTGTCCCTCCAGCTTTACTACCCTCCTCTGGCTCTGCAGAGCAGGCCAGCTGGGCAGGCCAGGACACCTGATGGTTGCCAGGTCTGATGCTTGCCAGGATCTACAGGAGCACCTTTCAACGGCTATGGAGATGAAAGTTGCTTGAGGCTGGGACTTTTTTTTCTTATTCTTTTTTTACAGGAGATACAAATTCAAAAGCAACCACATACAGTACTCGGTACGGGGTTCCCACATGTCTGCCAACGACAACTATCATTCTGGACTTACTATATCCTTGGAATTTGTTTAGTGGATCATTTTTCCTTCAACTAGATCAAAAGTACAGGAAAACATGATTGGGCATAATCTGTTGGCTGCTACCTCCACTGCCTGAAAACATTCCCTGTCATGTCCTTCACACAAAATGGGCAAACCTATAATGAGAGACTTATGATTGGTTCATAGCCAAGATACTCTGATTTGAAAACCCAATCACAACAACAGGAACAACCAGACTTTTTGACCAACGTTTGACCAATAACCTCATTGCATTCATTGTACTAATGCATGGTGGTTGGTACAGTAGCACACTAACAGAGCTGTAACTGCAACAACACTTCTTGATCAAAAAGGTGCCAATGTTAGCTTATTCTTTTAAGTTAACATTGCTATATTGCTATTACTTCAGTGAAACTACTTGCTGATACCACCCACATGTCACTTTTTGTCAAAACGACTCATACAGGCAACAACCCAACACAACAAAAATTGTAGATAACCAAGAGATAACCAAGTTACCAAGTGACATGACCCATATGATCCAGAGAATAAGGCGAACGTTAGACACACATACACTCCCGCACACTCATCCACCCACACAGTTTCTATTAACACACACATTCATGCACACACTCTCTCTGCCTCCCACACAGTTATAAACCCACACACTCTTTATTACCACACATACTCATACACACCCGTACTCACTGTCTCCACACACACAGAACTAAGGGGTGGAGATGGAGTTGAGGGGAAGAGATGGGCAGAGGGGAAGTAGGTATGTGTGCACATTCACAGACACCACCCCCCCCCCCCTCCACACACACACAAACACACACACACACACTTGTGCACGTGGCTTGGCCCTGTTTCGACTAGGCAGCAGAAGCCCTGGCCCCTATCATTCATTAGTTTACAAAAGCTGTGTGAGGCAGACATGAGGTCACTGCGCCGCTTTGAAGGCTGAAACACACAGACAGTGTATTAGAAGGTAAAGAGCATCTGACTGGGACCAAGACAGAATACTTATTAACCCGGTCAATGAGTGCTGCTATTGTGTCTCCCCTCACCTCCCGGGCTAGGAGGAGCTGCACTGAACAAGACACTGGGTGTGTGCAGGGCCAGACAGGTCAGGACGACCCATACCCGGCCCGAGTAATGTCACCTCAACACTCTTACAATAGATTGCTCCATTGCACAATGTGCAAATATGTGTAACCATTCAGAGTTATTCTTGGAGGGAATATGTAGGCTAATGCATGGACATACGCATGTAAGCACTCCCATACTATACACACATAGCCTGCAGGCACACACACCTACACACACTCACCATGGTTGGCTGCTGAGTCAGTGTGTGAGCTTGCTGGTGTATGAAATGAGGGGAGTGCCTTTCATTTCCTCCCCCTGGCTCTCCTGAACAACCCACAGGAGTATGTAGGCCTCCCCCTCGACTCCTTCAGCCCGTCACGGCCGTGACTCAAAGCCAAGAGAGCAAACAGGAAGGATGTTAACCGCTGTGCAACACACGCACGCGCGCACACACACACACACACGCACACGCACACATGCATAAAGACCGCGGCTTAATGGAGCCTGAAGGAGTGCACGACCATGGCATCAGCATTAGGGCAGGAGAGAGAAAAAAAACTCAGAGGCAACAATGGTCTAACTGCATCAAAGACCGGCTTGAGAGGCCACTCACATTCAGCACTGGCCCTGTTACAAGAATGCGCACACTTGTATTTCAAGTAGACAAGGGTGCTCACAAACACACACAAATCCAAGTGAGCACATAATACGTGTATGCACACAAGCACATGCATGTTCACACACAAGCTCATGTACACACACACACACGCACACGCACACGCACACAAAACACATACTCACTGTCAAAGTCAGGTAGAAGGAGTTGAAGGAGTGATGGAGGGCTAGTGAGACAAAGAGCTGAGAGGTGGATGGATAGAGAGAGGATGACAGTGAGAAAGAGAGAGAGAGAGCGAGAATCGGGTGAGTCGGTCAGATGCCGTCACTCACCCCCGTCCTCACCTGGTAACTTCTCTGTCACCTCATGCCATCACCTTGTCACCCTGCGTCCGTGCCACCCCGTCACCTGTCCCCTTAGCAACCGAGTATGTCACCCCGTTGTCATGCTATCAGCTTCACCTCTGACCCTTTGTTTCTTTCATACACGCCACAGAGAAAAGAGCGGAGGCGGCGGAGGGAGGGCAGTTGTGCCTGGACATGCCTATCACCCTAGATCACAGGCCACTGACATAAAGGGGTAATGCTACAGGGGCCGTAGATTTATGAGGGTGTGTAATGTTGTGTGTGTGTGTGTGTGTGTGTGCTGGGGGTGGCGGGAGCACATGCTGAGTCTGTCACGAAGACAGGCCTGGGGGTAGCATGTCGGTTCACGTACGCACACACACACACACACACACACACACACACACCCACACATCATTAAAATTAAAATTGAATAGGCCTCTTTCCCTGGGAGGAAGGACTGTCCCTGTTTTCTGTGCGTGAGTGATCTCAAGAGTTGTTATGTGTGGGTGGTGAGAATGTACATTATGTGTCTTTTACAAGAGGAGAAAGTCATTACATGACTAAATGTGACTCACATTTGCGTCAGAAAAACGAAAAAGTTTTTGTGGGCAATGCTAAAAAAATAAGTAAGTGAGAGGTGGCTGGTGTTGATAGTAATTTAGGGGGAAAAGAAATCAAACCATAGAAATGTTGGCACATATAAAGACCACATCCCGATTATGGGAAACCTGAATATGATATCTGAGATGTGTCAATATTAGCTAGGATATTTAGTTGTATAAACACCTTCTTCTGTTTACTGTTGGGTTTTGTGGTCTGGATACGTTTTGTGTCCATTCAGATATTCAGAGCGCTGGGGATCGCAGTAGCCTAGAGGTTAGAGGAGCGCGAATGAGTGGAAAGTTGCCAGTCCAAACCCCCTGACCAGCTGGGAAAAACTGGGCGGGGGAAAGTGGATTAGAAACACTTTCCCCTCCCTCGACAACGACTGTTGAGCTGCCAATGAACAAGGGACCGAGAAGACTGGTAGTACTGGGCAGCTCCCAGGTGTGAATGACTGTTACTATATGAATGTGAAGAGGAAAAGATCATGCCTGTTCAGTCAACTTTGAAGAAATAAAAATGAAAAGGGTTCATTTGGGATACTGGTGACTGTATGCTGATGCTTACAAACAGCTCATCCTGGAAATATGGGAATACTCTTCAAGTAAATGCATTGATTCCTCACTGTCACAACCACACACACACACACACACACACGTTGTCAAAAGCAGATCGGCTACAAAAAAAGAAGATGAAGACGAGCGTGCTGCCAGAGAGGAGCCGGTGCCAGTGCATTTAGTCAGCAACACAGAGCATTTTGCCACGAGGGCGGCGAGCCAAGGAATGCATCATGAAAACGGAGCGCAGCAAGCCACACATGTCCAATCAGACGCCACGGAACATTACCCATAATCCTCTCGACAAATACATGCATCTGATACCATAACAACGCTCCAGCAACTCTTAGGAAGGGAGAGTGTGGGACGCATCCGTAGCAACACACCATAATTACAAAGAGCGCCAGGGCTGACTAAGTTTAGAAGACCCAGTAAGCAACCCCCCTTCGTCTCCCCCCTCTTCACATGCTCCCACACTGATATTTAACAAAACATTAATCTTCTTGCCAGTGGCTCCAAAGAATACTGGTGATGTAGCTTCGGCGCAGAGGCTGTGGTAATAGTAATTCCATTGTTCTGGTCCTTTATTTATGCCTTGGCTCTACCAGGCAGATGAGGTAAGTCCTTTTTTTCATGTTATTATTCAGAAGTGGTGATACATAAAGCCAGATTACACAAATGTCTCTCTGTTTCACAGCGCCACTACCTCACACCTCCCTCGCCAATGCTTAATGCGACCCCCTCCTCCCCTTCCCCCCTCCCTCCATTGGCTTTCAATAGCACATTTCCCCTTTCTCCCCCTCTTTTCTAAATCACCCTCAGCATTTGCATGTGAATCGCTTGTATATCTTCTTTTATATGATGCACCGACAACACTGGCTTTCGAAAAGGAGAGAGGAGGGGAACGGCCCCAACTATCCTCCCTCCGCCCATCAATCCCCTCACTCTGCCACCTCCTCTCCCCCACCCCCGCCGAAAAAACCCCAAAAAAACAAGATGTTACTCTTACTCCCCTCCCAGGATTGGCATAGCAGCAGTTTCATTAAAAAAGCAGGGGAACAGTGCAGGTTTTATGATATGGAGACAAGTTCTTTTGTGTTCTCCAGAGACAAGCCCTCTGTCTGTCTGTGTTACTGGGGCGATAATCCCGCTGGAATTTCGCCTAAGCACTTTTACTGACATTTTCAATTATCACCATGCCAGGGACCAGTAAATGGCATTTAAGGGGCCCCGTCATTTCCATGTTGAATCATATTTGTGAATCACACAGCGTTAGAGTTGGACTCTGCTCTGTTTGCCCGAGGCTCGTGAGGGTAGCGTGGGGGTCAGAGACGGGCTGCTGAGCGGGTAAGTCTGGGATGAGATGAAGTCAGTGGGTGACCAGGTTCACGGAGGGACCAAATATGCCTCTACTTGTTTGCACGGACACATTTATACACGCGCACACACACACACACACACACACACACACACACACACACACACACACATGCACACTGGCTCCTCGATCAAACCGAGCCGGGATGGTAATTTACGACGTCAGCATGGTCCAACCCCTTTTCAAAGAGAGCACATGGTCCGGACTCAGAAAGCCAAACAGACAGGCTGACCCCCTCGGTGCACAGTGCACGGGGTCAGACTTGTTTTCTCTTCACCTCTGACTAGATCCATTTACACCGACTCCAAAAGCACTTCACGTCTTGCTAGGGTTACATACTTACATCCCTGTAATAATTCAGACATGTATTGCAAAGAGATGTTTTTCTCCCCTCCCTCCCCCGCGTTCTCTTTCAATGAGCTCTGCTTTGTTTCAAAAGTGGATCGACTTCAAAGCACTACAATGGACAGATTGATAGTTGAACACAAATGCTATTTCATAAGCGATTGAGTTTCGGTCCAGTCACTCCGGGGCCTTTTTGTACCAGTTTGGAGCTGCAGGGGTACAAAACAAGCCAATTCAACCATGAAAGCTCTTTGTTTTTCTAATATAATAATATTATTTTTATTAAACAGTAAACAGTAGAGAGTATGGGAAAGATAGTGGATGATTAAGATGGGCAAGATTAGAACCCATAATACTGCTTCAGTGGAGCAATTCGTCTCTCAATATATTCCTGTTGTGTTTATGTTTAGTCTACAGTCATACAGTATGTCTTGCGTGCTATATGCGAGGGCATGTTATGTTTTGTCCTGCACCTAGCGTGTCAATCCTGCATTGTGTAACTGGCTTGTAATGTGCCAGCGGTAATTACCCAGGTCAAATTCCTCGTGCGCTTTTATTTTGTGAAATAAAGTGATTCCGATTCGTATAACATGACAAGCACATGGTATGCTCCGCGGCCCGCCGACTCGCCGACAACCCGAGAACAGCTGCTTACATGCCTCCGTGCCCCTACCCTCTCCGCCAAGCTGACATCATTCCCAGCATCCCCTCCTTCCTGTCTCTCTTTTGGATGGGCTCTGTTATGACAAGTTTAATAGGGGGTTGTCAAGCCGTAACATTTCTGTAAATATTAGACTTGCCAAGAGCGTCAATAAGAGGAAATGGCCTTACTGTATGTGCTCCTCGCAGGAACACAATGTGTGCCTTTGTAAGTGGATCGCCAAGAGGCATTTTGATACCCTACTTTTGTCTCGGTGAGCCTGCATGCGCTTCAGATCGAATCTAATTCTGCTTAAGGAATTGTATCCACACAACGTAGACATCCTCAGACATACTGAAGACAAACTGTTGCACTTGGATTCACACTTGGATTAAAGCATTCCCTTGTAAAAACCTAGGATAGTACAATAAGAGGAAATGAGCCACTACTTCGGCGTGCATTCAAAGACGGTTGTGTTACACTACAAACAATATTTATCATAACAAATCCTTTTATCTCACATTGAACCTTAAAATCTTATTTTCCTGAAAACAAGTGAAAATAATCAGCCCCTGGTGGGAGATAAGTTGATTTGTTTGCGATGCAGTGTCAATTGTTTGAGGACTTTTCTTCAAACAAGATTAAATGACTTGCTAAGAGGAATATTGTTTTTTGCAGTGTAGCTCGTCACAGGGTAGTAGCACAGCTGACATCACCTCTCATGTCTGTGTATACAACATCCTCGTCATTGATCAAGGCGATGACAACCGCGGCGATGAATGTTCATGTGTTATTCTAATCCCATTCACTCTGTTTGAAAAGCACCTGGTCCAGCAATGCCCATTGGAGGTTATTTTGAGTTTGGGGGGTAAGGGGAGGTGGAGAGGAAAACCACCCTTTGAGTCATTAGTGAGAGCCTGTTAGATCTGTGTGTGTGTGTGTGTGTGTGAGAGAGAGAGAGAGAGAGAGAGAGAGAGAGAGAGAGAGAGAGAGAGAGAGGCCTCCATTGTGTTTTGGCAGTTCCAGTAAGTGACATGGAGCCTTACTCACCTGGGGGAGGGGGAGTGACTCAGTGCAGCATCATCAGTCATGGCTAGCCAGGCAGGGCACTTAGCAGCACACCTCGCTAACAGTAAATGGATTTTATTTACTGTGGGATTTATGTTTAAAAAATAAGTGGTTCACGTTGGAGGAAAAGGAGATCTGCTGCTTGGCCAGGTCCATGTGTTATTCTTGCGACGGGTTCCTGCCGACAAACACAACTGGGGGTGGTGGTAGCCTAGAGGTTAGTGAGGCAGGCTGCTGGCTGGGAGGTGTCAGTTTGAATCCACGGATCTGCTGGGAAATTCTTTCAGGTGTGAATGTGAAACAGTGGGTTGTTGTAAAAGAGGATGCATGCTCATTTGGCTTTCCCTGGATAAATAAAGTAAAAAAATAAATTAAAAAATTCACTCTGAATGGCAACTTCCTATTTCTATCTAGTAATTCTATTTCGAGTGAATTAAAAATGTATTATATATTTTCTTGTCTTGTTTGGATGAATGTGTTCATCTCAATAAAAGTATGAACAGCTGAACCTAGTCAACTAAATTAATTTTGAACTCAGTCATAACATTTGTTGCCACCTTTACAAATAAATGCCTAGCGAATGAAAAAAAAAAAATCCCCTTTCTGCCTCCCTCACCAATAGCAGTAGCTCAAGAGCTCTGCTTAATAGTCTGGCAGAGACTTAACTCAGCACTGCTACCCCAATAACCGATGAAATATGAAAATTGACAGTGCCGTCAGGGCGGCCAAGCCACATGTTTACGAGTGGCTGTCTTAACTGGCCGTCTCTGTGCTCCATAAGTCATACGCAGAGTGCTCATCATAGAGCGGGGATTTATGGGGCCTGAGTCTGCATATGACCTCCCCCATCAGCAGCCCCGCTGCCATAGAGGAGGAATCATTATCTAGACCCAGCCGCTATAAGCTTCATAGACTTACTCAAAGCAAATTGGCCCTGGATCCACTGCCCCTGTAAATGCAGCCTGATGCTGATGTGCATCTGGGAAAATGGGTGGGTGAATTCTGCATCAATTTCCAACAGTGATGAAAGAATGTAGTTCTTGATGATGCTTTGATTATTTTATAGTAAATAAATAGATAAATAAAGACCAAGTGCATAGTGACAAGAGAGGATGTGGATCAATTCCCTATCATTATACATTCAGATGAACACTTCTTCTTCCACGCCTTCAGTGATCTCCTATTACTGCACAAGGCTATTGATATGTTGAGAAGATATGCATTTGGACATGTGCAGGTGGTTATGGCTTTTAGAGATACAATCTGGAATTTATTTAACCACCTAAACTGGAAGCATATTCACATATGCTCTCGGTCTAAGAACCAGAGGTGGGTGGTAAAAATCAGTTTTGAAATGAGTAACGAGTAAAGAGGAACATATTCCATTTCATGAGTAACGAGCCCAGAACTGATGTACAGGTCTGATTTGATGAATATTTATTTAACTGTCACCATCTTCGTAACAAAATCTAGGACAATAACTTAGAAAGTGTAAAAATAGTTTTTTAAAATACCAGACATACTCCACTTGTTACTTAGATGGACTCTACTCTAGTCTACTTTACTCTACTCTACTCTACTCCCCTTGTGTTTTCCAGGTCAGCCCGGCATACGGGGCTCCATGTTTGTTTGCATTCTTGCACTGGGAATGTGAGGCATTGACAGAGAGCTGGTCAAGGGAAGTGCTGAGGGCAAAGAGCCAGCAGGGACAACAGATATTACCACGGGGGGGTTGAGGATGAACGCTGGTTTCTGCTGGCCGTGTGGCCTCTGCGCCGAGTCCTAGGGCAACATGACCTCGACCAAAAAGCAGGGCTGTAACCAAAGCCGAAGTTAACCCACCCGCAAGAGAGGAGCGCCTCGCTGTGTTGTTTGTTGGGGGGGAGGGGGGTGGAGTGTATTTAATGATTTTGAGAAATGGAAAAACAAAGTACACAGTGACACTGAAACGCTAGCTTTTGCATTGACCGTGCATGTTCAAAACCTAACCAAAGCCGTCAGAGCTCGACCGTTAGCCTGGGGCCGTCCAACTGGAGACAAGCTGAGATGGAGGATGCTGGGAAATGAATGGGTCTTTGAACAGCAGAGCGCCTGCAGCTCAGCTAGAGCCTTGTCCCGCTGCCACTGAGACTGACATCCATGCAAATCATAACAGAGATGACAGACCGGGCCACCCCACCACCCACCCAGCCAGCCAGCCAGTCAGTCAGCCTACCAGCCAGCCAGACAACCAGCCACCCTACCCAGGCTCCCACCCCCATGCCTGTGCAGAAAGACAGACTGGGACAAATTGGGACAAATCCACCCCCCCCCCATACACACACACACACCCCTCCTCTCCATAGCACACTGCAACAGCCTCTGCTCAGGGGGCTAATTCCACGTTCGGATCACCATTTGTACTTATTATGCTGACATAATTAATCCCCTGTTGTGATCAGCGGGGGCGTGAGGGCCTCGCCGCTCCACTGGACTACCCCTGCCATGACACAACCGCTCTCCCCTCCCCTCCTCATGCAAGTGTCCCACTCATTCCCTACCATGTCCACCGAGACTGCCTGAAAAGCTCGTCTGTCTATCTGTCCATAATCTGCACTATATCTGTCTGTGTGACTTTTGTCCCCATGCCTGTTCTAACAGTGGAAAGACAGTCTGCCTGCCAAACACAGTCACACCAGTTCATGCTTGCACACTCACTGCTGAAGTGGGGCAAAGTGCCTGAAGGTTCCAGCGTAAAACATCAGTTTGTTAAAACTCACATTTTTTGTTTTGACAAACGTGTCTCTTGGTGCTCTGTGTTCAATCTGTTTGTAATGAGTCACATAAACCCTCTTGTTGTGATAGACCTACGCAGACCTGGTCCTATGTAGCTAACTGGGTCAAGCATGGTACAAACAATACCAGAGATGTGGGTTTGATTCCTACTGCCTGGCCCTGTGGAGAAGAGTGTCCACAACCAGGCGAGGAAAAGTGGGGTGGGGTGGGGGTTCTCATCAGAAAACACCAGCTGGATTAATAAATCCAAACAGTGACTGTGTCCACATCTTAAACTGGCCAGCAGATTAAAACATACACGTCTCAAGTTGTGAAACATATGTCAGCAAGGCTGAGCAAACAACTTCAGAATAATAACTGAGGAGATGAGCGCTGCTGTTGGCCGCTCGGCGACAGGCTGGACCAGCACATCAATTGTTCCTTCCCAGAAATCAAAGACCCAATTGCTGAACTTTGATTCTTACCAGAAGGGCACCCAGTGTGTGTGTTTGTAGGGTCAAAGCCCTAAAGAAGTACCACCAGGACTTTGAATGGAATACTCCGGATACTGTTAGGTTGATTCACAATCCTGGAAACTCCATGTAAGCTGAGTAAATAACTGAAATTCATGTAGGTTATAAAAAAAGTACAACACTTTATTATTAATCATTCTATTTTCAATAAAATAATATAAATGAAAATATGAATGTCCTAAAAAAGCAGAATTGAAAATATGGCTTCATTATTTATGTCATATTTGAATCTCAATCAATTGCTGTTCCAAAACCAAATGAACTTCTAATATAACTTCTGCTGGATCTATAATCTCTGGTGGCCTAAATCCTGACAGATGGACAGATAATACTCTATGGAAAGGTTTCTGTAGAATGCTAGCCATCAGGCTGACGTCAGCAAGTCAATCCAATCAGTCATCAACAAGATAATCACTTAACAACATTATTTTAGGTCCCACGTTTCCATTACAGTCTGATTTTAACTTGCACATTTTCTGCTCATGTAAAAAAACTGCCCCAGTCAACATAACAGGACGCTACGAAACTAACTTCCCAACCGAGGATACCAGGGTACCTGGAACACCTGCTAGCTCTGAGAAGCTCCGTGTTATGCTGCTCTGAGAAGAGACTGTACAGTCAACAGGTCTGCATGTACCACCAGAAGAATTCATTACAAATAACAAGAAAACTACATTTCCTCTCATGAAAAGGGAAACAAAAAGTTGGCAATTTGCCTTACTGGGAATTCTGTCCAATGTGAAGGCGGAGGTGAGCACAGGCACGTTGAAAAGTTTGATTTGATTCAATATAAAGTACTAGTAGTTAGATAGAAAGTAGATATCAATACCAAACTTTGTTGTTATACTGCTTGATGACATTGACGTCAAATCCCAGGAACATTTATTCTCAGCACCCCCCCGCCCCCCCCCCTTCTCCCGTCACCAACCGCCTCCCCCCGTCTCCCGCCTCCACCTCCTCCGTGCTCCTCATCTTTACATAAAAGTTCAGGCTGCATATTAAAAGGAGCTAAAATATTCACACTGTCAAAGGTGGTCAAAGGCTTCTGCGTTCACACAGGAGCTGACAAAGAGGAGGCACCCAGCGCTTGGCCGAGAGAGCACTGTTGAAATAAATCAGCACATACAAAGACACAGAGAGATAATGGGGCCGGAGCTGGGCCTGATCCAGAAACAGAAACAGAAACACACAGCACACCAGCACACACAGACACACACAGACACACACAGACACACACACACACACACACCACACACACAGCGCCCGGCTGGGAACAAAGTCTGCGCATAGATTAATATTTATTTTTGCAGCACACATTGTTCAGGACATATCAGGAGACTAAAAAACATCATAACTCCCCAGTGCGCAGCCTTGCCCTGAATCCCATGTCTGTGTCTGACAAATAACAAAAAAAAAAAAAAGCCCAATGTCCACAGATGGTTTCACATGGGAGAGAGCCAGCGGGGACAAGGTATCTCAGAGACATCCGTTAATGGGCAGCATGTTGAAGGAACTTACAAAGTGGTACTATGAGTCACTGTGTGTGTGTGCGTGAGTCCATGCATCTGTGCCTGTGTATCTGTGTGTGTGTTAAAAGTCCTTAAACGGTGCTGAATCTCTGTAATATTTGAATCCTGGGTATTATTATTGGATTCAAATAAAGCATTGCAATCATCTGTGTGTCTATGACAATGATTTGTCTAGAAGAAAGTTTATAAAACCTCACACAAAAGTATTAAATGAAAATATAAAAAAATCTAACGTCAATATTGAGCCCACCGAGCAACGTTCTTCTCAATCAATCAGCGTGAGGCTAGTCATATGGATCCTGCGCTTACAATGGCATCCCAGACAGACGGCTAGACAGGCACCAACTTTAACAAACGTACACATTCCACTTTTCTTAGGGCACTGTTCTGCTCCGGTCATGTGCTGCTCGGGGCTGAGTTTTAGGAAATCACATGTGAGTATTGCATCTCGAAGCAGGATTCCACCTTATAGAAAAACTGGATACAAGTGCAAATACACCGTAGCTACCTTAATGCATTAAACTTTCTGCCCATTTTGCTGTGTGATAAAGGGATTTCATTGGTATTTTTGTGTGTCAGATCCCTTCGCTCAGTGGAAAAGAAATTCTAAGAACTTTTGCAGATAAACAAAATGCCTGGGTTCAAGTTCCACGGGGACTTTGGTTTACATAATATGCAGCTGCAATTTAATATTTAAGCTCTAAACAGGACTATGCAACAACATGTCTTTGCCCCACATAAACCCCCCCTGCTAATATTTGTTTTGATTATGAAAATAGGTCTTGTCAATGGAGCTCAATGGGATGTTTTGGTGTGCTCAGGTATAGTGTTGCATAAATGTCAGTGGAGTATCCTGGTTTTTATAGCTGCAAATTAAATAAGTAGTATGATCCTAATACAGCTATAAACAAACTAAATACAAATTGTTTTGGTTTTGTTCCATCAATAAGTCAAGCATGTATTACCTGATGGTCCATTTGGAGGGCCAAAAATATAATAGTTTTATGAGTGTAGATGTCATCTTCTTTAATAAGATAGCAATTTAAAAAATAAAAAAGTATGATGGAACACAGTTTATTATTATTCTAAAGTCAATAAAGTGAAATGCTAAAAATATACTATTTTAACTGCCCAGGACAAATCACGTCTTGAGCACACGCACTGAGTGGCTCCACTGAAGCAATTGGGGGTTAAGTGCCTTGCTCAAGGACACCTTGATGGTATTTGCTGAGTCAGTCATTCATTTTTCCAGCACAGGTTTTCCTAGTCAGTCCAGGGATTCAAACCATGTTTTAAACAGAGAGAAAATACCGTTTGCTTTATACTGGTGGCGACCTATGGTGCTCACCAACTGGAGCTCATAGTTTACGCAACTTTTTATTTACCACTATATCAACATGGTGGGGAAGCGGAGGCCTCCCTAGGCTAATTTTGCTCATGAACACTCAGTCATTTGTTGAGCACCACACAGCAGGCCCTGCAATTTGAGGCCCAAGGATTAAGGCTCAATATTTGAAAACCTCAGTTGGCTTTGGTGCGGAAATGGGGAGCTGAGAAAAATGGGAAGCCTTGGCAAGCCAAAGTGTGAAAAACTATCAAATTGTCAACCATGACAGGAAACTGTTACACACACTTGCTTCTGGCTGACACCGAAACAATAAGCTATTAAATCTATGAAACAGTATGGCCTTGTTTGCGTGAATATGTGTGAGTTTATAGGTTTGTGTGTTTAACATAAAGCGTAGAAAAATGATGTGTATTAACTCATCTTTTCCCCTAGAGCAGATGCCCCAACCCACTTAGATCACTGCTGTACAGTATGCTTGGAATATTGTGCTTTACTATGAAAGCACTTTACATGACGGCCAAGCCCCTTAACTTCTCCCATAGTCTTTAACCTCTCCCTCAGTGGAATATACTCCCACAATGCACATTATCAACCTCACAACGGGCCCATAAAGTACAAAAAAATCCCAGGGCCCTTTTTCCAGCTGTGACACACAACCCAGGCCTACTTAAGTCCTTTACTTTGACCTTTGTTTGAAAAGGCTCTTTCAGCCTGAGGCCTTGGCAGTAAATTCATAGAGCTATGAAATTAATGTGCCAGAGAGCCCATCTAGTCTTTCATTAATCACAGCCAGAGCAAGGAAGAGACAGGTTAAGAAGTTTTTTTTCTTTTTTTAACTTTTCCTTTTGTAATAGGCCAGATTGTGCAATGATTGCGCTCGATATTAACAGTGTTCCGGCTATCAACATCCACTCTGTTGTGAAATGGAGAAGGGAGAGGAGGGGTTAACACACATCTGACACATCTGTGTTCACTGGGATCTGCACAGCCTAAACGCTTTAACCTTCAGCACCTATAAAATGCACACACACACACACACACACACACACACAGCGCGCACATGCATAGATACACAGACAGACAGACAGACGCACACACATACAGACACAAGCCAATTAAAACATTGCACTTTGCAGCTCCTTTTTGTTTTTTGCCGTCATAGTTCACAATAGAACAGAGTCCCCTTGTCCTCTGCAGTCAGATGTGCCCATACAACAGGCTTGATACGTAAACTGTGGGCAGATGCACTTTGTACCTGTGAAGGTGATGTGAAGTATATACTGTGGGGTAATTGTATAGGCAGTGAACCGTAGCCCTGTCAATGAGGCGTTGTGTCTGGGTGTGGGTACTAAACATCAGTGGCGTGGCCGGCCACTCTATGGGACGCTCGACACAGTGCTTAATTACACAAACGCTCAGAGCAGGAAATGACAGCCGAGCGGCGCTCACTTCAAACATGGAGGCGTAAAACTGCAGTCAATAAAAGAAGGCCTAAACTCTGAGCGGGTCCTAATGGCCCGTGGGTAATGGATCAGAGGAAAGGGGAGCTGCACTCACAGGCCTGCAGGCAGCAAAGCGAGACTTCATTTGGACAGAGTCACAGTGGGAGAAGAAATGACTTTGTGTAGAGTTTCTTTCCAAAATACGATGCTCATCATTTAAAAAAAATTTTTTAATGTAAATGTCAATGTAAAAAATGACGTCATGCCCCTTCTCCTTACACTTAGTGCTGAATGAGGGTTGAATAAAACATCACCAACTGATTCCAACTTTGATCAATTGTGCGTGTAATCACTTAAACTGAAGATTTACATGGTCCTTCATTGGTTAGGCCTGTTTTTCAAACTGAGACCCACGAGAGCCGCTCACAATCGATGCAAAAATGCATTACAATCAATGGCATTCCAGAAATACGTCTGTTTTCCTCAAGTCGTGATGAGTTGACTTTTTCGTAGATAAAAGGTTTCCATTCGGCAGCAGTGAAGGGATGTTATTGTACACCCAGGGTCATAGATGAGTGCTTTCTCATACAGACCAACATAAAGCCTGTCCTGCACTAGTGATGTGGTCTTCGGAGGAGGGGCTGCTAACCAGACTACTCTCACAGGGGGTAAGAGGAAGACAATTGTTTCCAGTTTTTATGGCAGTGTGTTTTAGTGCTGACGGGAAGTTAGGACACAACACATCAAATGCAACAACGTAGCTGTTTCTCCTCAGAAAGTGTAACGTTTTGTTCTGTAAACTTGTTTCTGTGTGCATGTGCGTAGGGAGGAAACTGTTTCTGTCCACTAGCCACAGTGGCTGATGTAACCCTTGATATTCACCAGTCACTTTTACTATTTTGCCTGTCAACCCAATTTTGGACGATATTAGCACTCCAAGTGATGGTTGGCTACCTGCCACAGTGGATGGTAGGGTAGACAAACTTAATAGTAAAGGAAAAATTGTAAAGGAAAAGCAACACTGGTTCAGGCTTATAGACTGTAGAAAGGAGAGATGCTAAAATGGATTAAAAAAAAAAATCTTCTGTAAATGTTTTGCTGTTTTAAACCTTGTAATATACAATAGGCTTGTTAATTTTTATGTGTTGCCTTTTTATCCTTACCAGTCACTTTCCCTATTGTACCCACCAACTAGATTTATGTGACACAATAGGGCTGCAAATGATGGTTGGATACTTGCCAAACTGGCTGAAAAATCTTCCAAGTCATAGACAGAATTTATGAATTTCCTATCCTGTGTGCATGTGAGAGAATGAGCTGGAGCGAGGAGGAGAGATAGAGACAGGAAGAAAGACAAGGCCGTCGTTCAGATCACTGTGTTTAGTGGATGGGGTGGGTGGGATGGGTGGGGTGGGAGATCTGAGAAACACTTGACCGGGTGGATACCACCACACTGGCCTCGGGGATCATTACAAATGGCACATTTAGCCTGAGTCACCCCCAGCCCCCTACCCCAGCACACACACACACACACACACACTTTCTCACACACACACACGCGTGCATTCACACACACAGCTCCATCTCCGACTGCCTCCCTAGACACAATGGCCCTGCTGTGCTGACAACTCAACTGGAAGAGAGCTTAACCTTTCACCCCCGAGGTCAACTCAACACTGCTCCCTGGTACGCAAAGTGACCAACTTATGATAAATATGAAACACAGACTTATCATGGATGACTGATAAGATCCTGCCATGTAATGTTTCACAATATCAATATCATGATGATGTGAAGTAGGCAGGTGGTTAGAATCAACAACAAAAACAATCACAGTACCCTTCCTCCTCGCAAAAATATATATATTCTTTTATTACAGATGCTGAAAATAAAAAGCATATTTCAAAAGTATGCTTTGATTACATCTTCCTCAGTAGGACAATATTAAGATGACTTCTTCACTTGAGCATCTGTAATGAAAAATAAAATATTTTTTTCTATAAACTTTGGAAATGATTTTTTCCTCCTATTGAGCAGCGTCCAGGACCTCCTCATTTCTCAGTGTATTTGGAACTGATGCACCTGCAGGTCAATTTTACTAATTCTTATTCCTATTTATCAATAATAACTACATTTGCAAAATGAATGTCTGCTCATACTAATTTCTCTATTTATACTGAACCAACCACTGTTGCTGCTACTGGAGACACAAAATCCATCACTTCCTGTAGCCCAGAGGCTTTTTCCTGGCAAAGACGTACCCGGCAGCAAATGTAAAAGCTTTCAAGAACTGGGTATAAGATCACTATTGTCTTATATCAATCGGTTTTAGAAAGTGTGAAAAGTGACATTTATTTATGTGAAAATATCACCGGTTTTTACTTCCATCTTGTGTGGTTTTTGAGTCTCGAGTCGTTGTAAAAAAGGTGAGTTTTACACTTCTGTCGTAGCATTCCTCATTAGGAGCAAAGTAGTTATAGAACAATGTAACACGTAGCATCTGAAGTGCCCGGAGACTGTAAGGTAAATGCAAAAACAGGAGGAAGGTAGGTGTGAATTTTAGCTGTGTGTAATTGGACAGAGGGTGCAGGAGGCAGGTGTGTAGCCATTGTTCTCTTTGATGGGATTATTTGCACCTCTCAATGCTGAAAAAACAGGTATCATCAGAAGGCAGCCATCTAGATTTATAATGGGTGGATTTAGGTTCACACCATCTCTCTCTCTCTCTCTCTCTCTCTCTCTCTCTCTCTCCCTCCCCAGGTTCTGTAATTATAGCTGCTCTATAATTAGGGGCAGAGCCTACAGGACCAGGGTGACTACTGTCTACTTTGAAAGTGCGTGGGGAAGTAGAAGACTTCATACTGGGGAGGGGTGGGGGGGTGTTGGAGAAAGTACAGTGTTGCTGTTTTTCTTAATATTTTTTTTACTCCATCTCAGAGATTAACAATCTTTGTGATTAAATTCCTTTTCTCTTGTTTGAGTCAAATTATGATTTTTCTTCAGTTTCTCCAATAATAATTCAATGAAAATAGAGCACTGGGGTACTTGGGAAGCTGCTCAGTGGTGCGGTCTTACACCAAGTCATCTTGAGGGATGTACTTTATGCAGAAAAGTTGTACACACAAACTCAAAAACACACTTCCCCTTTGTTCCCCTCCACTTATCAAAACCATCTCTACTGCCCCAGTTCAGGGTGTGTGCGTGTGTGTGCGTGCGTGCACAAAAAACAGTGCAAGTGATAAAAGGAAGTAGCATATTTTGTCCATATTCTGAATGTTTCAGCCATCCGAGCAGACAGCAATCACTCTCAATTGAAAAATAGAAATTGGGACTCCTACTCTCTGACATGGTGCGTTGCTCAACAACCCTCACCAGATTTACGGCACCATTTTTGACTGAATCGACCACAACGGCCTTACAATAAACACCATTTCTACTCTACATTGTTGTTGTTAGTAGCTGTGAAGTGTTTGAACAAGAGTTTGGCCAAGAACTACTACTACTAGTCTGCCCTACAAAAACTTATACAATCCACTTCTGTACCAACAATACTTTAGTTGGAAGAATGATGAAGTGATTTTTTTCTCAGTCTCACTAGTCATGAAGTTACTGCTCTTTATAGGGCAGTACTTGCTGCTGCTGCTACTACTACTACTATTACTACTACTACTACTACTACTACTAAT
Source organism: Hoplostethus mediterraneus (assembly GCA_034670385.1). Lineage (NCBI taxonomy): Eukaryota > Metazoa > Chordata > Actinopteri > Trachichthyiformes > Trachichthyidae > Hoplostethus > Hoplostethus mediterraneus. The sequence goes on from JAXDDW010000004.1 coordinate 10,509,088, forward strand.
AATAATAATGTAACATTTTTACTGGCATTGGCAAGGGTCTACCTATACCATATATCAACCCACCACCAACCAATAAACCTTTCATCTCACAGTCATGCTATCAACCCAGAGATATAAATGGCAGAAAAAGAAACATATGCTTAAGTCAGACGCATTTACTCCTGACCTTCCTTGCCAGGGTGCGCTGCAGCTAAGCTGAGGGGATTTGCACCAGCTCAACATTTACACCATATGGATGCTTTATTACAGAGTAATGATGTCTCTCTCTCTCTCCCTCACTTCTCTCTCTAACTAGAGATGATTTGAAAAACCAAATAGACTTATGTGTAACCAGGTGATTAGAGAGACTTAAGGGGATTTAATGTAACTCTACTGAGGAATGCAAGAGCATATTTTTACTCCCTTTATGTGAATCTGAAGCTGTCAGTACGCCACAAGTTTGTAGCGAGGTGCTTTAAACAGCAAACACAAGGAAACAAGTGAACAAATCAAGTCAAAAACACATTTCAATTAAAATCACAATTGTAAAATATGACATCTGTGTGTGTGTGTGTGTGTGTGTGTGTGCATTACTATGAAAAAGAGGTATTCTTCACCCTGTTTTCGATGCTGTGTAATTGAACAGATATGTTAGCTCTATAGTATACTAAAGCAAGTGTTTTGATCATTACACACAGGCAAATGGAAATAACATGGTGATCAATTTCCTCACTAATTTCTTCATCTTTGGGTATGGGAATAATTGGATTTATATTGAAATGAGAGCTGGGCTGGTTATTGATTTGAGCTATTGCAGATTAGCAGTGAATAATCAATGAAGTGGATTCAGTGCTTATTAAACTGGAATGAGCTGGGATGGGCTTTTCTCATTTGTCAGCCAATGGCTGTTAATCTCATAACTGGTCACGGTAATGCATCGTGCCTAATAGCACCATATCACTATTGACGATGGGTCAAATTACAGTGGTTGCATTGATTAGTGAGGTGCGTGAAATTTCATATGTTTGTCCAACAACAACCAAGGCTAATTGTTCTGACTCTACTGGCAACCAAGTAACCAAGTAAGTCCTACAGATTCTCAGTCAATTACAGTAAATCCTGGATGTTCATTTTGGTATATCATGAATTATTTGGGTCACTGGGGCACCATTTGTTCAATGTGGCGCCGCACCAAGGATCCAATCTGAAGCATAATATTAGGAATAAGATTCACAAGGACAGTTCTGGGTACTGTGTGCAGAGGGCTGAAGCAATCCAGCTTCTGTAACGGAATAGAGAAGCTTAATAAAAAGCAGAATGTAGGGCAATGCTGTCAGGATAAAACCAAATTATAGCTGTTCTTTACTTCCTTTATCGGTGTCTTAGAATTTCAGTCTCGGAGGATTAATTGCAGGGGGACGATTTGCAAATGAATGTGAATGCAGTTGTGAAAATATAACCGTGGACTAAGTTTGCGACAAACAACAGCTCTGCCAGAGAGAGAAGAAAGAGGGAAATCTTAATGTATTAATGATCTGCAGCATTTGTCACGTAGATGCCAAGGCAACTGGTCCGTCGAGGTTGAAATGAAATTAGTGCTCTTCTTGAATTGGAGAAACAAAAGCATCTCCTAAAGCAAGTGAGGTCCCAGTCTGGCACAGTCAGGTCAGCAGGCTGAGGCCTATGGCCAGCCCTGAGCTGAGCTGCAGCGCTGTTTGCAAATGAACTGCTTTTCTCCCATTTCATTTCTCATGAGCAGCATTTGTGCTCCTCTTTTCATGAATGTAAGACCCTATCTTTGGCCCTCCCCTCTGAAAGGACCTTCCCGGTGACGAAGGTGACCTGCCACTGAGAAAAAGGAGGTCCTGCCATGAACTGAGTGTCAGCCATTAAATATGATTTCGCCCCTGAATGGCGTGCAAACACATTCAACCACTGAAACTCATTAAGCCTGCATAATCTCTCTTTTCTTAAGCATAACAATGATTTCAGCTGGGAAATGCAATGGTTTTGGGGAGCTGAGCCATTGATTTGAGTTGCATTCAAAGTAATAAATCAAGTCCAACTTCACATCCTGGGCCCATTTGCCTAATTCAGCGCCTCTCACCATACCAGTCAATTAGTTTAGAGCAAATATATTCAATACACAGAGCAATTCACTGACAAGGCATAATAAATCCCATAGCTTGGAGACTGTCCAAAATAACCTTTTGCTGTTATTCTGTCCTTTTGCTAACTCTGCAAAGGCACGGCGAAAATGACCTCCACTGATGAAAAGTAACAGACCGTTTCAAATCGACACTTTGTGTCATTGTAACTCTGGCTCAAGTCTTGAATAACTCCTAACCGTTTGGGATAAATCATAAACTCTGACACGCCGTGTTAACGTCCATGTTCTTGATCCCGCTTGATCTCAAATGAAACCACTGGCAGTGAGAGAGACGGAAGTATGAAGGTGCTAAGCCTAGCCTGACAAAGCGAGCTGTCTGTCTGATTCCTCTCAGTGCACTCTCACTCCTCTCTTCTCATCTCACTTTAATTAACACAGGTCCAAAGGACTGTATTTTTCTTAATTATTATTTTGATTTCTTCTTAACAAAGTTTTCTTCCAATTTCTATTGACTTTGCTTAAAAGCTTCCAGGGGGAATCTAGTGGCCCTGCCTGGTAAATTACAGCCCTGCGTGGCCCGGGAGAGGTGGGAACAGCTGTGGCGAGGGCTCTCAGTAGTCAGACCATTGTAATCTGTATTAACCACATTGCAGGGGAGTGCAAGGGGTTAAAGTCTTTAAGTGCCTGCAGGGATGGATGCTTGTGGATTACATGTTATCGCTCCAAGACGTTGCAATAATTGTACAGAGCCGCCAGCTCACTGCCTGTTGTTCACCTGTGACGACTTACATTGTATTGCTGTTTTTTGAAGAGTCTTCATTGTCACTGGGGCTTCAGGAGAGGAAAGGTCGGGCCAAATTATGGGTCTTACACAAGCATCATTAATGCTGTACAAATGGCAAAAACAATACTGAGCATAAGAAATGATGATACCCAATGGAGAAATATATTGTATGTATTATTCCCATAATTATGATTTTCCACCCATCTCATAAGACACATCAATAGTGTCTATAGCAATTTTAGGATCAATGCTGAAGCAAATTCTTCTTGGTAACATTGGCCGGATTAAGGGCATTTCCTGGAAGGTGTGCGGGACGAGCTTTGGCAGAAGGTGTATCCTTAGATCTGATCTGCTGGGTATTCTTTGGCAGAGAGAGGAGCAGAACTAATGCTCTTACTGGCTGCCCTGCGACGCCAAAATGACACCCGTCTGAATTATCCTGAAGATTTCAATGCATTTTTCCTTGCGCACAGCATTTATCAAATAGAGATGCAGTGAAAATAATTTTAAAGAATGAATGAACAAAACTCTTGATTTCCACTGAGACTATGAATTATTTATGGCTACATTTCAGAGTGATTGAAATTGTGAATAAACCCATTAACCTCTGATGGAAAGAATAAAAGCATATGTCTTGATGAATGTTTGCTGGGCCCGAATTTAGTGCTATTGAGAGCAGCTTTTCCCAGGCAGAGCCCAGCAGACATATTGTGTGCTGTGTCGCACGGAGCTTATATAGATCCTAGCCGTCTGTGTCTGAGTCTGTGGAGGAATGACAGAAAGCTCAATGGAGGCGTCCGTCTCCCAGCCCGACACCTTGTCCGGTCCCGTCCCCGTACCTCTGAGCTGGTGATGAATGCAGGCAAGACCCTTTCCCCCACACACATCTGACATTATTAACACAATATAAAATGTGATGGAGCGCTCTGCCACACCGCTGCCCCCCCCCCCCTAACGCAGCACAGCGCAGCCACGCCATGATTTATTCCTGTACCCATGAAAAAGTAAGCGTGCCATTAAAAACACAGGTGTTTGGAGGCTGCCCCGCTCGCCGGGCACGATCGATAATGTCAGTCTTTTACATGGCTCATTTTGAGGCCGCCGCGGCATCATACGCCATTAGTGAAGCCCTGATCTATTGAGGAACAAGCCCCAGTCTGGCTGCACATCTATGGGATTGCATAGATACAAGCTCGACGGCGAGTGCATGGATGCACACAGATGCTCTTCTACTCCCCAACACACGCACACACCCACTCATGAATGTATGTGCAACCACACACAAATACACACAGGCGCACACACACACAAAGGGCCTGTGTTTACAGTGTCTCCACCTGCACTCACACATAAATCAACGAAGCTAATGTAGGAGATAATGCACTGTAAATGGCAACAGCTCTGATTGATACTTGCACTTAGAACAATTATTGGTTTAAAAACTTTGGGATAAGACAGAAGTTCCCAACTTACCTTAGGGTTACCTACTGTGCCCGGGAAGGTGATTTGTTACTGTTTGTGTTCCCAAGGCTATAAAGTGCGACACCAGCAACAAATAAGGACTAATGTTCTAGTTCCAAATGAATACTTAGTACAACCCGTAACGAATGTGCTGGCTCTGCCCTTTCAAAACCTACACAGATCAACAAATGATCGGTTCTATTCCAAAACCAACATAAAAAAACATCACCTAATGCATCATTTTATAGCTCTAAAATATAAGAATTCACTCAAAATGTTCTGCCATTCTGCCAACCAAGGATTTAAATTGCCTACTATCCCTAAAAAGTACCATAATTTGTCTCAATTTTCTGCTACAAATTATTTGATTTAAGTGTCATTTTTTCCAAATGGTGTACATTTTGGAATTAAACTCTTTAAACTTACTGCATTCACTGTAATATTTTTATTCTTAAGTGTATTTTTTTCTGAATTTAAAAGTTATTGTAGTCTCAAGCTATTGAATATCTTCTCTTTTTCTACTGCTTCATAAATTCAGGAAAAGATAATGCAGCTCTTAATCACAAGTTTTCGTGGGTCATTTTGATCCATAAACATGTTTTTATTTCCATGCTAATTTGAAGATATTCAAGAGAGGTATGCAAAACGTTTGTGAAAAGGAAGAGCTTTGTTTCTGCAGCAATTGGCTGATAAAATAAATAGGAGATTATGAGGAGGGGGTGGTGGAGCTGGGGAGTCCTCTTAAACTTCCTTGTCGCTGAGACTGCATTCCGGATGACATTTTAGTTGGAAAGTTGGAAAAACAAAACCTCTATTGGAAGCGACTCCAGTGGAAATGCAGACTAGTCTTCATCTGAAAGCAAAGCATTTGCATACGACTATACAACAGACTGGGTGTGTATAGATTTCAAATGGCATCGCTGGCCATATTCATAGCCGAGAAAAAAATGTTCAGAAAATGAAGCTGACAATAAGTATGTTTTTAAAAAATGAAGCTGACAAGAAGTATCTTTTAAAAATAAAATGTTATTTTTTTTAGCTTTTCTCTCCCTCTCTCATTCTCAGTGCGACTGCCATGAAAATGAACTATTAATCTGTTTCCCAAAGGAATTCCTCATGCCAGAGGCAGGCCTGACAGCCGCAATACGATGGTTGTTGTGTGGTCAACAAACAATTTTTCTGGGCTTCACTGCCTTTCAAAGGCACGTTTTCTTCCAGCCCTGATCATGTGAAAAATGTCGTTGTCAAAGGTTCTCTCCTTTTCTTCTCACACAAAGATGTCAGATGGAGAGAGTTAGAATTTCCAAACATGTTAATCCGTAAGAGCGTAAACTCAGCCCCTTCCTCCACAGTGCTTGAGAGTTCATTCAGCATGCTGGAAACTTCCTGTGCTTGAGCAACACAAGTGTGTCTTTGAGTTAGGATGCAATATGGCAAAAAAACAAAAAACAAAGAAGACCCGATCATGAAGTTACGCAATTTAATCTAACGATTCATGTGAGCATAATGTGTTCTCGCCTGTTTCTCAATAGTGACCAAACAAAAGGACACCTGTTGTGTAAAAATGGAAATACTGAATTCTTATGAAATGACTGTCAGTAAACTGAGGATGTGACAATGCAGAAATATTTGGCACAGACCTAAATCAGGAAGGAACCTTTCAGCATGTAGACATTGATCAAAACCACATCATGTTGAATCTTTTTTTCCCCCCATTTGTAGACTGGTGATGTTATTAGCTGAAGATTAAAGTGATCCAATTAAAAGGGCTTCTGTGGATGGAGTGATGAGAGAGGAGATGGGCATGAGAACTGACAGAGGGGGCTGTTCATCTGCTCTCTGCCACACCCCCCATGAGCCCACCTCTTACCCCCTCCTCAGGGGTAAGAGGTGGGCTGCCTCATTACAGCCACATACTCTCTGTCTCTTCCTGCCTGCAGTCCCAACGCCCCTCCATCCGCCCATCATCCCACCCTTCTCCTCCACTCCAGCCTCTCATCACCGCTCTTTCCTGTCATCACACACACATCCCCTGTCACAGTGCCGTCTGATTGATGAGACCACTTTTGATAATGGCATCAGGAACCGGGGCATCTGCCTTGTCATTAGATACTATCAGAGGCACCTTATTACAGCTGAGGAGGACCCCAGGCAGACAGACAGGGCCCTCCATGTGCAGATATGACCACAGATAATGAAGCTCCGCAACAACGTACTCTAATATACCTGGCCGGGTTAATCCATCCATCACGTGTGTTAAAGTTCAATAAGCGCCCTCAGCTCATATGAACTTCCCACTGTCACTGTGATGGCTGTACTTCCTAGTGGGAGGGACGGAAGTAACTGTGCCACCCAGATTATAGTTTCCAGTCATCGGTCATTTTCCGAAATAATGACTCATACTCATGAAGTACTCATTTCACTAAATAATCAAATTACACAGAGGGGGTTTCTCAAATAATCTTCCTTTGCACTCAATGTGACGCACTGTTGTCCTTGTACCACGTGTTCTACGAAACCCTGCAGGTTGTCAGTATTTCTTTGCACCAAAGTCTCCAAGATGAATTTGTCGAAGTTGATTGTGTTTTGGCAATTAAAGTGATTGCAATTGCAGCTTGTGGTGTGGTGAGGCACAGGAAGAAGGAGAAGCACTGGTTCACCATCCCCAACCTTATAGGGAAGGAACCGCCTCCAGGTTCTGCTCTGAAAGGGTGGAGCAGAGGCCACTGAAAGGCCTGAGAGGCTACATGAAGGCTAATGAAGACACGGTAATTGTACAATGCAATGGTACAACTCAATATGCAGGCTGTCATCAGGCGGTGCACCGTTACAGGCGATTGTGAAACCTTGTGAAGTAAATCATGTAATAACAAATTTGAAACAACACTAATTAAATGTATGATTGGTATCAAACATCTGCTTTATTCCCCAATAAATACCCATCCTCTAAATGTATCAGAAGAAACAGGCCACAGGCTATGAATGACTAATAATGGTTCTGGTTATCTATAAGGTTTCTATTAATTCAGGACAAAGGTGAGGCAATGATCAAAAGCTAGCGGTGAGAGGGGCCCTGCGAGCCAGGATAAGAACCATACAATACTCACAAAGGCCTGGGCTTTGCCAGAGGAAGAATAACTATGGTTTGAATTATGGATAGGTCTGAATAGTGTCTCTTCTCTACAGATGGCTGCACACATGAGAATCCCAAGGCCTGTATAATTGTATCGCTAATAAGGAGTAAGGCCAATTAGGCATTTAAGTGTGCTGTAATCACTTGGACAGCAGAGATGACGGGAGGACCACGGAGGGGATAGAAAATCAGGCCAAGGGACAAATGAACACCTCCCCTCTCTCTCCCCCACACTGGCAGCCATAATTAGACATATACTGTATGTATACCACTGAAAAGTCCCTGGCGGGGGAGCAAACCTACATGTATTTTCACTGTTCCCGCCCTGTTTCATTCATTCTTTGTTGTCCAAGAGGTTTGTATGAAACGTAACAAGAGAAAGGGGTGGTGGTGAATGCTGTGTAACGACCATGCAATTTAAAAGCTGTGTGAGAAATCACGGATGTGAGATCAATGTGAAAGAGGAATATAAAATAAACAAGGTTCTCACATAATGTTGTAAAGTTGGCAACTCACTGTGTATTTTTCCTTCTAACCTTGATCTCATGGAGTAGATGGTCATTCTCCGACTCTCTGACCATGTTACATTATGGTGTTGCCAAAACTGATGTTTGCAAATTTAACCAAAGGAACCTGCGGATACGCTGGGATGAGGGCTTCCTTTTATAACTTCTTAGAAAACAGACCAGGGGAGTGTCATGTAATTTTCAAGTAATTTCAAAATTTCTTAACATGCTGTGAATTCAGTCTTTTTCTCAGTATTCAGCAGCGTACCATGCGCTACATGCGCTACATGCCTTTGCCATTTATTTTCTCCTGACATTAGACTTTGGAAAAAGACTAGCCCATTGTAAGACTGTTTTCTCTGCAACTCTAATGGTTTGTTTACTTTGGGGCCAATCAGACTTTTTTTTGCTATCCATCAACAATCACAAGGTATCAACTCCTACAATGATTTCTACAACTTAATAGCAAAGAAAATGTGGCTGAACACCGCAGAGTGAATTTATCTGCCCATAGCCAGTCGCTTTCAGAAGTTTTGTAGGGCAGTTTCTATTCTGGAGTAGGTGGTAGTGGAGGTAAATTTGCAAAAAATAGAAACATTTAATTTTCATTTTGTTTGTTCATTGTGCTGCTGGTGGTGTTCTTAATGTTAGCTAGCTACTTCTGTCAGTGAGCTAAAGAGCTGCCTGCCTGTCTGTAATGCTGTGGTGTCAGGATTGAGCATTGGCGCCATGGTAACAGTGCAGAGTTCCAATAGGCAGGCTGGATTTTTAAGGTGGAATTGAAGACATAGAGTACTGATTGAGAGGCTCTAGCATTTCTGTGACACCTTAACTACGTGTTGTAGATTCATGCATGGGATTGAGAATCTACTCACCAACTGGGCTAGCGCTCACTTTTCTGGACTTGCATGCTCCAAAATCACTTGCCTGGTTTTGTTGGTTTGACCAACATTTAACATGAAACATCATCAACTACATGTGAAGGGATATGTCAAAGCGTTCCACTTGCTTTTCCTTTCATTATCATGATTTTGAAAATGTTTTCTTCTTCCACACTGCAGGAACACAACCAGTTCTCTAACTACCTGTTAGAGGAGGGCAAACAAGCCACAATTGGATGCACGCCTAAACGTATCTGAAATACTGATACTCATTTTTTTATGAATTCAAAATGCTGTTTACATTTTTCTATTTGACTGAAAAGGCTAATTAGGACTTTTTGGTATATGTAGAGGACAGTCATTCTTTTTTAAGGAAAATGTTGAATTTTATGAAATTATGCCACACCAAACCAAAAGATGCCTAAAATAAATAAATAAATAAATAAATAAACAGATAAATAAATAAATAGTCCCTTGGCATGCAGCATTAACTGTTTGAGGGTACTGGTTTCACCATTTACCAACAGTGCAGACGGGCCATAAAATCCTCCAGACACGCTGTCTGTCACAACATTTGTTTGCCAGATTACATTCCTTTCTGCAATTGAGAGCGGCGATAAAATTGTTGAAATTCTCTAAGCGGCATCACTCTGCTCTCTCAAACTGCAATATGTCTCCAGTCAAATATGTTTAGAGGTGGGGTTGTCAGCACAATGCCGTATGCTGGGGCCTTTTTTCTCTGTTCTGGAACTTTTTAGAATTCAGCAGGCCAGGAGGACAAAAGACTGGGACGTCTATGAGGACTATCAATACATTTAAACAGGGGCATGCATTTCTCATAAAGTGGTTCCAAAAGCAGAGCAAGCCAATGGGAGGGGGCTGCCTGATCAACCCATAAAGGGGACCTCAGTTATGAAGCAGAGAAAGAAAAAGAGGAAGAAAGAATTGGGCAAAGGGGAGAGAAAAAAAAAAGAAAGAAAAGGTCATGAGTGGCAGTTAATTTGAGGAGTTTCTGCGACCCCACAAAGGGCCATGACATCATCAGGTATTGAAGTGAGAGACGAGGAGAAGGGGTTCTTTAAAAAGCTGGCCGCTTACCGAGGCCGTAATTACATTTGCGCTAAACATGCCCAAGTGCTCCTGTGCTGTGGGGGGAATCATTTTCAGGGGTGGGGGGTGGGGGGCTGAATTAATCAGCTCTGTTTGCTGTGGGGACTCTTTATAACAGAAACCTTTCTCACCACAAGCATCTTTTGCAAAAACACGGTGTTCCCTGTGTCCTCTGTTCTGCGAGGAGTGAATTTCCCTGAAGTGCATTTGTCTTTTGGACTAGCTGTTCCTGTCAGTTGAAACTATAAAACCACCCAGAAAATGCAAACTGTGTTAATGTCAGAAAAAAAAAAAAAAGGTTTTTACCCTCTCTTACGCTACCCCTACCAACCCCTCCCGACTCCGAGCCTTTCCTTAGCACCAGGAGCATATAAAGCCTTTGCAGTGCATGGTGGGTAGGCATGGCGTGAAGTGTACAAGGAAGGAATGCTATTAAGTAAGTTATGCACATAATGAATCTGAGCAATGCTTGGGAAAACTTCACCAACGTTTATTCCTCTTTCAGTTTAGCCTATTTCTCAGTGAAAAGAGCAGGCCAAGTGGTGAATACAGTAAATCACTCTTTAGTTCTGCCAGAGCTGTTTTCACCCCAGCCCTGCGCCCCCAAAGACTTCATTATCTACTTACAACTGCATGGCAAGTCCACTCTCACGTCAGAGTTTTCAATAGATTCAAAATATACAATACTTCTACTATTAGATATAACAGTGCAGTAGCAATATTGTAACGGGCGCAGCGTAATTATCAGTCTGACCTAATACACGGAAGGCTGTGCTCTCTAACGTGGAGCAATACAAACCGAGCATTCAGCAGATGCAGTCGGTGGTGACTGCGGTGTGATGTACGGGTGACAAATTCACCAGTCGTATGATATCTGTGGGCAAGGGGCTTTTCCTCACTGCTACTGACATGCTACAGGCCAACATGACGTGCCATCACTATCCTGACAGACCCGCAGCGGCTGCAGCGCGGCTCACTCAGCCAGCAAATCCAATTAGCTTTCCCACGATGACACCGCTCTGCTGTCAGGTTGACATAGTGTAATATGATGAAATTATACAGAAGCACTGTTGATTCAATCTGTGCCCTGCGGGACGCGACTGCCAACCGTCATATGGCTACATGCTAATTCCAGGCAGACAGCGGCTGATTCACTACATGTCGTATCCAGCTGCTGCCAGGGAATTAAGACTTTGACTACACTACTGGATGCGTCATTTGCAACACAGTTGTGCATCTAGCTTGGGACAAACACACACGCCGCTGCATTAAAGCTGCAATTGCAACTTTTCTTTTTTAACGTTAATATATGTACATGTGGAACACCCCCCCCCCCCAAGTCTACATGTCGTTTCAAAGTAGACAGACGGCGTTGGGGCGTGAACTTAACCAACTTGACCTTGTTAATGCACTACTCTGATTAAAGGTGAAAAGTTGCATATTGTAGTTTTAACACAACATATAGTGATGATAAATAAAACACACAAGTTGGAAATAACACTTTTAATGTCCCCAAATACATTACAGCTATGTTCCCACACTGAGTGGACTTGTGCTTAGCAGCCAGGTCTGGCAAAGATTCCCTACTCTATAGATTGGATCTTTCTTGCCTCAAGCCCTTATCCGTTTTCTCCTTGCCATGATCTATTTTATGGATGTTCCTCCATGACAGCTGCATGTTGCCATTGATGGTTTCCTTTCTTTATTTCTCCAAGGACTAAGAACACCTGTCTGCTTTAATCGCTAAGTCCTTCCCAGCAGGAATGCCATCACCGAATGGACGCCAGGCTGCTATCTGACATTGATAGGAACAAGATAGTATAGATCCACATTTTGCAATAACAAAGAACCAGCAAATAGAATAACATGGGAATCTTCCTGTTCTCCTGATACTAGAGTCGTCTCTTCACAGTCTACTGCCATGTGACTCACTAAAATCATAAAGGGAAGAGTGGTGACTCACTGTGTAAACATGAAACTTGGTGGAATGAAATCATATTTTCGCGAGTCACTCCAATTATGAGGCAGGGGTCACACTCATAGCTAGGATGACACATCCATATGAGTTCCTGGAAGCTGAACACAGTCATCAACAACATACTGTACATCATGAATAGACATAAAGAAAGACACAGTTAGATAAAGACAGGTTTTTATCATTTTTCACTACAATCCAGGCCTTTTCCCCTACCTGTTAAAGTATCCCCCGACTGCTCCAGTAAACATGTTCAGTGGCCAGCAGTACAAGACAATGGTGGTACTTAGCAGCTCCCTGGTGTGAGTGTTTGAATGTAACTACTCCACCAGGCCGTTGTTGTAAATAAGAATGTGCTCTCTGGCTTATAAGGGTTTAAAGGGTTTTTTATTTCATGGAGAATTTTATAATTCCCTATGTGTGGCATGAGATCATCAGCGGAAATGACCACAGTCATGGTGGGAATTTGCTCCCAGCAGACCACCATGTCCTTATTTGCTCCAGTGGGCAACAGCCTTGGTGGCTATGAAATAATCTACCAGTAAGGTTAATAAACTGCTGCCATCGGGGACAAAGGGATCAACTCTTACCATTAGACTGAGGACCTGCCAAATGCCCCTGACGACAGTAGGCTGCCCTTCAGATGGAATTTTTTTCTGAATGCAAATAATGACTAAAGTTTGCTCAGTGATGAACGGATGGTTTTATCAGTTTTTCATGGAAAACAATTTGTCCTTGAATGCACAATGTTTGTACCCATGGACTTTTATGAAAGGCCCCATTTAGGGCTTCACATGAAACTGTAACCCCCCTCACCAGGAGATAAGGACAGGCGATGAATCAATATCTAGCCCTACAAAACAAAATACTGCTGGATTATCACCATTACACTGGACACAGAAATGGCAGATCTTTATACTTATTTAGATTTAGATTTGATTTAGATTTATTTTGGTCATTGTATACCAAAATAACAGATGAACATTGGTTTGTGCATTGAAATTGATAAATCTTGCTACAATTAAAAAAACAACATATACTACATATACAATTCATATACACTGTTCATGTACAAAAATTGAAGAAGTAGAAGTTTTCTTCCATTTTTTTTCTCAGAAGCAGTAACTTCAACAAAAATTGTGTCAAAGTTCATGTTCCTGTGTGGGTAATGTCAGCAGAATATAATCTGCAGTGAATGATAAGGTCTTCAGCCTGTTGCCAGTGGGGGCAGTGCTAGAACAGGCCTGTAGCATGTCAACCACCTCTCTTCTTCTCATGAAGTTTCATTTGTATTGGAATGACCAAATGGCATATTGTTTTATTTTATATTATGAAATATTGTTATTGTGCACCCTCAAAAATATGAAAAACATCATGATGTGATATGATAGATTGGCCATATCTCTCAGCCTTGGGCTCAGGGCATCAGCATGGGTGTTTATTTCTACAAAAGGCACTGGAGGTAGCCTTCTTAGTAGCTATAAAAGGTAGGATTATCACCCTGCTTGTAAAGACTGCCAACCTATTTGGGTAAAGTGTAAAAAGCGACAGGAACCACAGCTGATAGTTAAGTCAAGGCAGGTGTTTGGGCAAATTACAGCTCCTGTGCACAGAATGGGTGATCTGTCAGGGGTGTCTGCTTTGTGAGGCACACAGTGTGTCAATGAAGCTCGCTCTACACACAATAACCCACTATGCATTAACATGGGGGTGTGGAGATGTGTGTTCTTTTAAACACACATCGCCATATCCAGATACCTGGACCACAGAGATATGCTGGACAAAGATAATTTATAGATAGATAGATAGATAGATAGATAGATTTACTCTACCTTTTACTCTAACATCTATGCTACTTTTCTGATAGTCTATCTAGCTGATGTAAATAAGCTGAAGTGAGTACAGTAGCATGGTGGTGAATACGATTCCCCCTGACTGAAAGGACTTAACCCCTATAGAGGAAACAGGCCTGTACTTCACTGGGAGATGGCAGTGGTTGCTGAGGTGCAAGGATAGGACCCCCTCAGAGTTCAAAGATGACAAGTTTCCCACAGGGAAACACCAAGGGACTCAATTCAACTTGTCTTTTTCTGCCTCTTTGGGACAATATTCAGCTTGTTGTGAAATAAGATTGTGCTTCATTAGGTTTTAAAAAGATTTGCATATCTTACAGCTCCTCTATTTTACATGGCCCGGATATTAGAGGCCTCCGATGGGATTACTCCCCAGCTGTGGCGCTTGTGTGCCTGAGCATGTTTGTCCAGCAAACAGGCTCCTACGCTTACTGACCAGTCACTCTGGCCACTGGTCACTCCTGCCTCCAAATCTGCTTATAGATTTCCTTTGCTGTGTGGCCTGAGACAGGTCAAGAGGTCAGCCTCTTGCATGGCATTCTGGGAGTGATTGTTCTCCAAGGCCCTGGGTGTGGAATCCATCATCATTAATGCACCAGTCTGCTCTTGTTAGCCTGCTGCCCAAACACGATGGGGAAAGAATGGAGGCCTTTTGTAGGGATGCTTTTGAAAGGAGATCAAATTCGTCATTTCGGCTAATAATTGGACCAAATAGGGCCAAGTGAAGGAGGTCATGGGGTCAGCCTCATATGCTGATGGAGAAGCCTATATATGATAGGAGAGATTCTCAAAATGGGTGACTAGCATTATTACATAACATACAATTAAATCAATAGAATGAGAGAAAAAAGTGTGAGAGGAAAAAGTGTAACGCATCCGATTTTGTTATTTGCTGGAAAATAGTAGTAATGCATAAAATGATGTGCTATAAATATTACACAAACATCATCTCCCACGTGGCTTTACTGCAGAGAGACCACCAGCGTGATGGCCATACGTTAAGCTAGCCTTTTACAACTCGCATGACAGCAGCTGCAAATTCTCACATTGATGAATATGGCAAATGTATGCATCCTTGTAAATGTTTACTTAAGGATTGTGAACCTGGGCTTAGGTATTGCGACCCAGGACTAACATTAGGGTCCTCCATCACCCGGTCATGCACTTCTTTCAGCTTACTGCTGTTAAAACTGTCCGCATGATATAGGTGAGAGAACCCAGCTGCTAATGTCAGCGTGAGCCCTTTCTTCTCCCGTGCACAGGGCGGTCCCCCGTTCGTGGTCCAAAGCAAACGATTCCCCCATTTTATCATTGTTTCAGTTTAACCTCTGACCCCACATGGGAAACTAAATAATGAATTCCATATTTCCCTGTGGTGGCCGGCAGGGTTGGCCGTTAGTGACCATCAATCAAAGCCTGCAGGGCAGGATGGTCACCGGACTGACCACTGAGTCCACAGTGTCCACTGCCTGGACAAAGAGATGATGAGGTTGTGGAATATTTCATCTACGTTACACGCACACACACACACACACCTACAAATGAGATCACACTAGTACACAGGTCTACATTCTGCCAAGTCTGATTTTGCTTGCATTGTAATTTGATGAGCCAGGAAACAGGTCCCAGTGGTCATAATCGCATTGTGAGGCACAATCCAGTCATCACGTGCATATGAGCGATGAAAAGATATGGAGTGATACAGCAAGAAAAGATTTCAATAAAATAATAAAACACAGACACACGTTTATATACACACAGCCACAGGAGACACACATGGGACATTTATGTGGTCTCACACCACCAGTTCTTTAAAATGGGATCTCAAAAATCACATTTAAAGCTGCACTATGCAACTTTGCACATTGGCGGCTCCAAATGGCAGCGTGAGGCCACTGTTGCAAAAAATCTGCACTTCAATACCCAGAAATCATGACGTGATGTGATGTCAGTAAACTGTACACAGCACGACCATGTTTACCAAAACGGCTGGTCTGTGATTGGTTCACACCAAAGGGACGAGAGAGGAAAAATATCTAACATTGGAGAGTCCAGTTTTCTCTGGGTGTAGCGCTCACTTGCCTCTGTTTAGGAGGTGGATTGTATTTTGCTGTTTAGTTTCAATTTGCCACTTCCTATGGGTGGAGACTTCCCCTAGTGTACATACCCAACACCAGAATTTAATTTGGACAAATAGGGTGAATTGATGGGGTCTCAATTAGGGATGGGACATTCTTCGCTATTGTAGGCTGAAAAGGTGTATTTTTACATAAAAATCTACATTTAAATAACAGAAACACAACAGAAGTGAGACAGAGTTGCGGTAAGAAAGACCATAGGGAGACATGCAGAGAGTGGGAACGGTAGGTGTGCGGATTACATTTGAAACGGCACTCATTCGTTAGAGAAACAAAACAAAAAAAACTTTCTGAAACTATTGCCACAGATAAGAACCGTGTGAAAAATCAATGAGGGAGCTCAGTTGTCAGTATGACGGTGTGCTGACTAACTCTCAGAGGAGCCAGGCAGAGTGGGAAGAGGGTTTTAAGGACGCCCACTGGAGATAAGAGGCTACTCACATGGGAACAGCGGTATTTTTTTTCTTTCTAAAGTCACCAAATCTTTAGAGGAACAGAGCTGAGTATTTGCCTTCCTCCTGATTGAGACTGGGATGACAGCTCCGGGCCCAATGGGGAGCGGCGTCGACAGTGGGAAAAGGGGAACAGGACGAGCAGAGTAATCTCCTCCTAAGCCTTGCCTATTTATCACGGAGGTAATGATAAGAATCAGATTTAAAGGTGAACCCTGAGATGGGTCAGAGCCTCGCACAGGCGGTAACGCGATCTGCAGGAGAGCGCTGATAACCCGGGACAATACGGGGGGACGGCTGTCAGATAAATAAAACAAACGGTGCAGAGCTATAAAAGAGGGACAACAGAACAAACGCACCACCACCAAGAATAGGAGGAGAGTGATGGCTAGAGAGAGGAAGAGAGGGATGTTAAGGCACAGATAAAGGGACAAAAAGAGATGACTTATTTCAATTGAGGCGAGAGACAGAGCCTAGTAGAGTGGTGAGGGATCCATCATTGATGTGCAACGGCAACAACAGTTTGCATTCCAGTGTGTAGCTTTACAGTAGTTAAGAGTTTTACTCACAAAGTAGGTTGCATTGAATTGTTGAAGTGATGAATGATACATGTTAAGCACCCATACAAATGACTTGGGTGATAAAAGTAATATGAATCGGGCTGAACTGACTTTTATGTCAAAATGCAGCTGCCTCATTAGCTGTTGGGGCTGCAACAGAAAAGAGCGTCCCATCCCCCCTAATTGAAATGCCGTGGATTCACCCTATTTGCCCAAATTAATTTCAGGTGTCCGGTATGGTTACTGGTGGAAAATCTTCTCATGGCAAATACAAAAAGCGCATTACAAAACTGACCCGGATTTTGGACTTACCAATGTTATATCTTTTGCCTTTGCTAGCCTTTGGTATAACAGATCTGCTGTGTGAAGATTACAGATTGCTCACTGGCATTTGGAGCCACCAATGAGCAAAGTTGCCTAGTGGAGCTTTATGTATGAAATCAGTTTCAGTTTGACTTTAAAGCCAAGAAACGTACATACCAACAAAGTGTACAAACTTTGTCATCAGTATTAATATAGAGACAGCTATAGGAGCTATATACTGCAGCAGTGTTTGGTACATACGCACACATGGCTCTCAATGGAACGTGATTGGAGCCCGCTGCTGTAAAGGTTCCTATTCCCAGCTACTGCATTAGCCCTGGGATGCTGGTGGGCGTCTTGAGCAGATTGCCCTCTGCTCGATATGTCGCCTGGTGAGGTCACTCAATGGCCCTGCGGACCCTTGGGCACTTCCCCTCTGAGGAACAACAGTGCTTTGACCTCTGGGAATCTTTCCACTCTGGAACGCGTGTGAGGTCATGTTTTCCAGACCCCGCGCATGTTTCTCATGTTCTTGTCCGCCTCCGCACACTGTATCAACACAGCTCTGCAGTTATGAACATATGGCGAGGCAGAAAGACCAGAGGCATACGCCAGTGTTGTCTAGTGAACACGGGAAGAAGACGCCTCACTGATACCGTACAGGTTCGTCACCTGTGAGATAAATTGCCTGCAATGCCGTCACTCATAAAACTGAACGGGCTCATGGAGGTGGACAGTCTCCTCCCACAGAGTAAATTAATGGCCATGGCTGCCTAGATGACTGATGACTCCTATAGAGAGCTTGGGAGACCAATTGCCACTGTCACCTCCGTGTCTCCAGCAGGTCTGAGTCACTGGATCATGTCAACTAGCACCAAGGAATCGCGTCTATGTTATTGGAGATAAAGTTGATACTACGAAGCCTCACAGACTTCAAGCTTGTTCTGCATACTAGCCTTGTTCCAAATAAACCACTTAGTACAGTGATTATATATTCTGCAAATGTTGGCTTTGTGGAAACAAAAGGGGATATTTTGTAAGTATCTGTTACCAAAGCTATTGAGAAAGTGTTAATATAATCAAGCAGTTGGCAGCATACCTTCATTTTTTGCCTTTTTTTTCTCCTCCCTTCTTTGAAAAAGGGGAATAAAGTTGTTGTGGAAATTTCAGAGCAGGAAGTGCATGGTGAAACTACTATTTCCTGCTTTTAACAATGCCCTAAAACATATTTCTTGATTGGGCAAAAGGCCTCTTCCTTTGGGTAGCTTAATAAGACCATATTAGTCCACTGACATGTGAAAGCTTTTAATTTGCAGGAAGTCAAATCCAAACACCACTGTGTGACTGTGATGACTCACTGGATCACACAACTATGAGGCTATGCTGTTTACATCTCCCATGAGATCATGCCTTACTCACATCATCTAAACACAGTCATCATGCACCCGTACCCAATCAGGACAGCAACATCCACAGATCCTAAATATTGCATAGATTCAAGGTTCCATCTTTTTATGTTCATGTAGTAATTTTATTTGTATGAATCAAATGTATCCTGACGTATTTACACAGAACAAAACACAAAGCGCTCAAGGTATTCTTTTTACTTTGTTACTTTTGGCTGTTTTTCTCATACAGGCTGTCCATTGTGAACACTAACTTTGCGTGCACCCGGCCGATAAATTGTCAGTAGCAATCCAGCAATAACAACAGTAAACAGATTCACACCAACCCCCTCCTCACATTCCACAGGTTTTAGTTCCCATGTGTGTTGGCAATTTGTTTATCTTTTTGCCACATAACACTTAGCACACACATACTCATATACAAGTACAAATTCAGCCCCGATATGCCATTGTTTTTATTTTCGGTCAGTCAAAAGAAGTTATTCCTCCTTTTCAGGGAAAGTTCCTTTTTCTAAAACATCAGGGTTTGGCCCTTTGCTCTCTTTCTCACTCTCTTCTTTCTTCTCATTCCCCTTTCTTTGAGTCTCTCTCTGCCTCTTGTATGCTAGTGTCTGCAGCTGTATTTTTAATCAAGTGAAGGATCCATAGAGAAATGGGCATTTCTTTCAGAGCATTACATTCTTCCCCCTCCTGTCTGCGCTCATGGATCACTGGTTAGCTTAGAAATACAGCCGGCACAAAAGCAGCAGCTGACATGTGGAGCTTAATGGTAATAATGGCCATTTTTAAGCCCAATCAATCACATTTAGTGGACATCTCCATTTTTTGCCTGTGAAAAGGTATAAATAATAATAATGATAAAAAAGAAACAGGAGAAGAAAATGTGATAGGGGGGGAAAAAAAACCACCTCGGTAAATATTTTAACTGCTTATTAAGATTTGGAGCACGCCACAAAAGGAGCATCTGCGCTCCACAGACCAGAGTGAAAGGAGAGACCCAGATGGTTCTTAGAACTAAACAGTGAAAACTGATCCATGAACTGGGCAAAGTAAGCCCATTTATTTAACTATTTATTTATTGTGTGTGTGTGTGTCTGAGTCTGTATGAGTGTATGGATCTTGTCGTGCATGCACACAGTTGCTTTTATATGTGGGTGTAAGTGTGCTTTTGATTGCGCAAATTGATCTGCAGTCCTAAAGCCTTAGCGCTGCACCAAAAAGTCCTGACAGAGGACAGAATTCTTTGGACAGCCCATAAAATGTGCAATGAATACCTCAGTTTGTTTATCTTTGCAAGGTTCAGATATTTCAATGTCTCTTCGCCTCTCCTTTTATGAGTCTCCATGACTTGTGGTGCGATTCTTAGACACGCAACAGAGAGGGCAGAGGGAGGGGGGTGAGTCAGGTTGTCTTTGAACAACAATGTACTTAATTTACGGCCAAGTCCATAGCCACTTTCTTGCCATTAGAAAAAGAATGTATTTCAGACAACCAGAGCGAAAAGTATCTGAATTAGCACAGAGTATGTTGGGATGACTTGCTGAAAGTTCAAATTACTCCCACTTTGGCTCTGTCCTTCAGAATAATTAAGGTAAATGTAATAAGAGAGAGCAGAGAACATAGCATTTCACAAGATAATATGGAAAATTTTACAGCTTTCATCCCTTCCTAATCCTCCCTGCTCTTTTATCTTGTTGGCTTTTTATTGGCTGTGCAGCTCCTGGGAACTTTACCCTAATAAAAAACAATCCTGCGGAATTTTCCAGAGAATTTATGCAGTATGCAAAAAGATGGGTATGCACTTTTTTCACTGGACAGTACACATTACTGGTCTGTGTTTTAATCAGGATAAATAAGTCTGTGGGAGGCCTGCAGCCTGCGTAGACTTAGTAATAATCAGAGAGAATCTGCTTGGTAGACAGCAGTATGGAAGTGATCTGGGGTTTGGGCTTATATCACTGTGGCTTGCAGGCTCATTGTACAGTGAGTACTACAGAAAACTAAATCAAACTGGCTAGTAAGAGATGATGCTTAAATGGAAAACTTGTAAAAATGATTTTTTTTGAGGACTTGGAAAAACAAGGTTAGTGGTTGGATTGCTCTTAAAAATATGAATGTACTTAAAAATACATGCATCTCAAAAAAAATATATAGAAAACAAAATATAGAAATACAAAATGACCCATTACACTTTCAGAAAATACACGTGTTTAACACTTTGTAACAAAAAAACAAGAGTAGATGACCGAATGCTATGTGGTTCAGGATGATTGATGTGATTTGCACTTTGTTTGATTTAGCTCTTTGGAGGTCACACTCAAATCTTTGTTCAGGTAATACATTACATTTCATCCCCAATAGCTCGGTTCATTTTCAAAATCAAACTCATAAAAGCATCATATGAGCAATAAGCGAAGAGAGGCCTCGTAGAAATTTACATATTAATCCAATGTTAAAAATCCCCCCGTATTAAAACTTTTACTGGCTAAAATAAAACCGAAAATGCTGCATGACAAAATGAATCTGGCCTCTGCCAAGATGTTGTTCTGGGCGAGCTGCATTTCTGCGAGCGTAGATTCACAGTCGCTACGGTAACCCCTTCTTGTTGAGCTGTAAAGCGGGCGCCGGTGTTGTGAAGAACATATCTCCCTGACCACATGAGACATTCCAGCAGTCACTCTCTATCCCGGCGCTGGCCGTTGTCGCCAGGGGGCTAGAAAACTATCTACTGCTGGAGATAGAGTCACTTCAACTTCCACCACATGAACTATGAGTCACACATCAGCGGCGGGGTGATATTGTTGTTAGCCTGGAAAATACAGTATGGACACACAGGAGCTGTCTTGGGGCCTTGAGGGGATACAGCTAACTCACTAGCCATGCTATCAGTGCTACCAGTCTCAACCATGCCATCCGTCCCAATACACTGGACCAATTATTTTACTGTTCTCTACTACATTGTCATATATATTCTTACTCTTATCATGACATAAATAAATCCCCTCTTTATTTCTGAGTGTTACATTTTTATCAAGGTAAAACGACACTTTACTAAACCAGGAAATGAAGCTTTCTTTAGTGCACTCCTTGCACATTGCTCCGAATAAATGCCATACAGCAGTGCCATAGCTATTAGATTTAATCAGTGTTAACTGGTTAGCTGGGGATAACCAGCACAGCAGAGGGATATTGACTGCATGTCAGTGTCTGTGACCTGGGAAAAGAAGCCCAGTGTCCACCTGGGGTTAGGGTGGCCAGGCCCCATGTGCCTCTGCACTGTGTAAATAATCCAATTATAGCTGCTCAGCATCAGATTGATGTGAAGCTGATCCATTCATCATGTGAACTGACAGGCCGGGCTGGGTGGCTGTGTCCTCCTACTTCCTCGCTTGCTCTCTCTCTGTATCTCCACACACACACACACAAACACAGAAGCATGTGCATACATGCACACACGCAAAACACATGAGTAGAATCAGAGGGGCCCAGCCGCTGCTCCTGCTAATTGCTGACTGACCAAAGGAAGGAAGACCACTATCAGCCTGGACCCAGACTCATGAAGCGCTGTGGCCTATTGGCACGTTGACATGACCATTTGAATTTTGCCATTCATGTGACTGGTGCGTTCCTGTTTTCCTGAATGCATTCTCACATGGATCAAATATACTTCAACCCTCAGCGTAGGTCAGTCTTGACCAATCACAGTAAAGAAAGAGTTTTTATTCATTTTATTTATCCTTTAAAATATACATACAAGACATACAGACATGATAAATAAACCAAATATATATATATATATATATATACATACATAAATAAACACACACTCATATAATGCACACTGAACAAAGATTACATGGTAGGTTCTGCTATGCAGGTTCCTCCTCTAGTAAGTTAGCTACCAGGTGTTTAAAATGTTCAAAAAATACCAGTGATGTCAACTTCGGTGATTCCTGAAATGCATTCTACAAATAGGGAGCAGAAACACTGAAGGACAAGAATTAGTTCTGAATCACAGTATGTCTAAAGTAAACCAGGCCTGAGCTCTAGTAGTGTAGTTTAAGACATGAAACGAGAGAAGTTTTGTTAAATAGAGAGGACGTTTTGTAAGTAAAGCTTTATAAATGAATACATGAATACAATCCCATGCTGCTTCCTCTGTAGGTCTAGAGAGTACCAGCCTACTGGTTTATACAGGCCACAATGATGAGTTGTGAACCCACCGGCCGTGAGAAAGCACAGTACGCTATGATAAATGGCATCCGATGGTTTTAAAACAGAGATGGGGCATGCATACATATTTGCCCGGCCCACAAATTGGCCTGTACAGCTCAAACTGCCTCCTCAGAGGAAACCACTGACAGTCACACAAATCGCAAAATTCAAATAATCATAGTTAGCAACTGAATACAAGTAAAAATGAAAACAGTGCTTCATGAGGCTTGGACCAGTCCTCACTAAACAGTGAATATGATTGAAGCTGCTGGATCGGTTTGCATGTCAGTTTGCAACCAAAACGTAGCCCACTTGCGTGACTCAGGCAGGATTACATGTGAATCCCTTCAGTACAAAGCACCGTCTGCCCACAGGCTCTATAAGCAGCCTATGTCATGCTAGTGATGGAAAGTGGCCGAAGATACACACAGTTTACAGTCCCCTCTGTTTGTGGGTTAAAGTAATAATCCGGGACATTTTCATGTAACTAATGATTCAAACTAGAATTTAGGTTGAAATTTAGTAGCGGGTAGTTTCCCCGTTTCCAGGGAAAAATGATGCGGCTACAGTACAGTGGATTTAACTGGGTAGTTAGCATGAGCAGCGATAGCCACCAATGCTGAACATGCAACGAAAACATCGGTACCTACAGAAACTCAACTTCATTAACACATAATCCAAGAAAAAAGAAACATTAATCGCTCAGAGGAAGGCAAGCGTACTAAAAAGGAAAGCTGCCTCTGAGCCAAAACACTGTACATATATTTATATATGCGTGTGTGTTGACTTGAATTGCTGCCGAGCTTTCAAATGTTTACAAGCTTGCTGACAATTCACCAGACTTCTTATAAATTTACACGTTAGCCTGAGGATTTATCAGCATCCATGTGTGACGATTTGACACTCTCTTTTCCCTTCTTCATATCTCCAATCTGAACTTCCTCTAACATATTGCTCTTTTCCAACAGAACCATTTTTAAAATGCAGTGTAAGATTGAATTCATCAGTGCACCCAACAAGACACAGTAATACTGTTGCATGATGTGTGTTTCATTGTGGAATGACATAATCCAAGGAGCTGACAGACTTGATGAATTTGGTTCATACAGAAGTTGGCCTTCCTGTGTCCACAAACAACTTGCTTCCCCAGCACTCACCTCACACCTTCCTCTGCCAAATCCTTAGTTTTGGCTTCTTTCATAATGGAGAGTAAAAATGCAGACAAAATATAAACACAAAGTATACATAATAGGAACAAAACGTCCTTGGTGCAATACTTCAGGTAGTGTGGGATGGGGTTTAGCCAGCAACTGAAACTTGTTAAACAGCTACCATTTGCTAGACAAAAACAAGGAGGCAAGGGTGTCCTTCCTTCCCATTGTCCCACTGCCACTAAAACAAGTTGCCATCTCTGTCCGGCTCACTTTTCATTAGCCACCTCCCAACAGAAGCCTGCAGCCTCTCAAACAGCTGTGTCTGCCGTTCCGCCGTATAACACTAATCTGATTAATGCACTCTCCGACAATCAACAACAACAAAAAAGGCTCTGATACATAATTGTAATCAAGTTTGACAACGATGTCAAATAAAAGGGCCTGCATAAATCGGGACCTGGTGTTCTGCATCCTCTGGGGCTCCTGTGACGGAGAGTAATGCTGCGAGACAGGCCAGAGGCAGCACTGTTGAGGGGCTTCGCTGATCCCAACAGGGGCGGACTGCAAAGTAAAGTTTGGTTAGCGACGCGGGCTTCCTCTGAGGGACTTCTGTGTTACATTCAGGTCCCTCACGCGCACACACACACACACACACACAACAGTATCTGCTGTGGGATTGGAGCGTGTAATGAGAGCCAAAATAAAGAGGCACTTAAAGTGTGGCCCCAGCACCCACAAAGGCCTCCTCAGTGTGGCGTATAATAGGCCCTGACCGTGTAACCTCCTCTGCCGCACCCCCCCACCCCCCCTCCCCACCCCCCACATCTGTGTTATTAATGTACCAGTGTCATGCATGGCCTCTCACTGGCAGACATATTTTACCCTCACCCCCTCCTCCTCAACAAATAAGCTGTTTAGAAAATAATTTCTAGAACGCTGTCTGTCTCCATAGAGATGACATTAAATGGAGAGGACAAAAAAAAAATCATAGTGGGTGATAAATGGCCGTGGATGACACACATTCTCCCAACGCTGGTGTTCAAACCCTGGAAAACAGGCACGGGTTTTCATGCATTTCCCACAAAGGAACAAATTAAAATGTATCTTGACTTTGCCATAAGTGAAATGCCATTGTCCTTTTGCTGCTGGAGCGTTGTTCCGCCTGTTTTTATTGTCCGTCATCATTCTGGAGTTGACACCAACCTCACGGTGCTGTAAATCATGTCGCTGAAGGTGCCAGCGGAAACAGGGGCTGGTGTGGATTGGTGGAGGAGGGGAAGAGGGGCGATGAGACCTGTGGATTCTCAGAGATATCCCCTCCCAGTGCCTCATGGACCATTAACTGCCTATCAAAGGCCCAACAGGCCTCTGATCTCAGATCTGATATCTGTGTAATGGCAAGACATTCAATCACACGCAACGCTCCAAACCAGTTGGCCAAGATGTTTGGCCTCAGTGTGAACAGACGGCAGGTTATGGGAGAGAGAAATTAGGATGCTGAAATAACTGAACAAATAGTTTCAAATCTGATTAAAAAAATGTATTTACTGTTTAGTTTCTGTCAATATGTGGAATTAGCCTGAAGTGAAATAGAATATACATTAACTATGATTCTTTGGATTTTTTTTATATTTTGTTTTTTGTATTTGTTTTGATTTTTTTTTAAATAGTGTAAAAGCATGAATGGAGAGGAAAGGTGGTGAGTTCATACAGGCCTGGTGAAAACGTACTGGAGAGGCAGCACTGTGGCACAAACCCTGTCATAAATGGTATTTGTCATTCTCAGGACCAGAACAAGAGGTGAAAGCGGCCCTTCACAGGGTCCTGTCAACTATGTCCTGCATGTTATATAATTACCATGTTTATTGGATTTTTATTTTCACGGTGACAAAAGGGCCATCTGGCTGGAGCAGTACTCCAGCCCAGCTCTAAGATCAGCTGTGAAACAATAGTGTGGAACGGATCAAAGCTCTCTGACTCCCCCCATCAAGGGCCACTTCAGAAAGATTCCCACATCGCTCGCTCTCTCACAGCCAAGCCCGGCGACACACGCTTTACATATTTCAGACAATCACTCCATTTGCTTCTTTTATGCACACGATGGTTAAGTGCAGGGTGGAAAATTGTCTCTTCGTGGTTGCCCTTTTTCATCATAAAGATGAAGGGAACAATTTGATTACCTTTTGCCCCCTTTTCGTTTTATCTCTTGACGAGGTACACATAGGGAAAGGGGGGGAGAGTGGCTTCGTTAAGTGTTTAAGAGGAGGGTATTTGAAGATGTATGCCTGTTGCTGCTGTCAGGTAATAACCTCGTAATGTCAATTTTGCTGTTTTTCTTACTTGTACTGATATTTTACACGGTCATTTAAGTGTTGAGTGTGTTTTGTGACCATTGGGGCCTCGGAAATTACTGCAAACATTGTAGAATTTTAAAAAAAAAAGTGGTGTCTATAAAAAATAAACACGGAGATACATAGTTCCTGTCTGGCCACAGTGCTGTGTGGTAGACCCCCTTGGCTCGTGAAACTGAAAAGCACACTTTGGTGCAAGCATAGCTTTGGGAGAGTCGGGAGTGATGACAGAATTTTTCTGATGCATTGTTTGCTCAGTAAGTAGACACCTTGTCAATTGTTCCATTACCTCACATGCAATGATGTGGATAACAGTATTTTAACACTCGTCTCAGCTGGTCTGTCGGTGAGGGAGGCATGCTAGACGAGAATCACAGACAATGATAAGAACACTTCAAAGTTTGGGAGCTGTCAGGGAAGCCGGGTCAAATTGAAGTTGTAATTCTAAGTGTTTGTTTTATTCTGTTCAGAGCCCCAGATGGGTGGAGTTTAACACATTAGGGCAATTCAGATGGTGTCAGTTGGTTTCCAACCTCAGAGGAGTATACTAACCTGACGTTTAAATACTTTACTGACATTGTTTAAACTCTCTACTTGTTGTATTGTCCTGCATAGCAAACGTCATCCATCTAACTGAAACAAACCCTTGCTAATACTATTTGAACCAGGTCTCCCTAGAACACAAGCCATCATGGGGCTTTGTTATTAAGTGAATATGAATGAAAGTCTAGGTGTAACAAAAAAAATCAACAATCACTTTTTCTCATCATTCATCTGTTAAAAACAACAGCGTTTCACCTGACAAGTATTATCACATGTTATTATAGGAACATGGATGCTGCTTCCTCAGTGCCCACTGGCCCGTCTGTGTCACTGCGGTGCCCCTCAACACAGAGGTGAGAGGCCTGTTAAAAGACGCTCCACTGGGAATGAGACTGCCTCTCTCTCTCTCTGGGATCGTATTTCTGAGGGTTATCAAGCGGCTCATTTAAATGAGGGCTGGTCACAGCAGGAACCAGCTGAACAAAGTTACTATTACCAGGGCCTCTCCTGTGCTGCTCTCACTCTCCCCTAATTGGGTTTGACTGCATTTGTTTAAATCCACAGTGGAAGAAAGCGAAAGGGGGTTGGGGGGATGCAGTGAAACTGAAGTGTGTCAGTTTGTCCAGACACGGTGGCACTTTAGAAAAAAAGGCTACCCCTCCCTGGGCTTATTAAACAAAGGTTGGGGGTGAGGGTAGGTGGGTCACAGTAACAGGCCTAGTCAGTCGCTCTGGTCTCAGTCACTGACTGGAACAAGCCAATCCTGGTCTCCGCTTGCACACGCACAATCACCTCTGGTGGTCCCAGCTCATTTCCTCAGTCAGCGGGAGAATTGACACACCGTGTATGGTGGTGCATGGACACCCACATGGGCTAGTAACACATATGCATATGAACACATACACAAACACCCCTAATTACACTTCCCAAGCTGCCGAGTTGTACGTATCGGTGCCCTGGAGCTCTCCTGACACTGGAATGGTTTTGTTCTGCGGTGTAACAACAGTTGACACGAGTCAAGAGAAAGTTAGAGGGCATCAACTGCTCAATATGTTTGAATCAGCACCTTTTTTTTTCAAGGACAACGCTGACCCTTTAACATATATTAAAACTGAGGTCCTACAATTCAACACAATTACCTTCTCTGAAATACAGCAAAGTCAGATGATTCTGACCATCGACCAGTTGCGTTTTGAGGTGACTGGGGACAAAGCCCACCAAAATCTGTTGCAACGTCCTCTGTCAGCTGTCCGTAGTGCCCACTCCACATAAACAAAGACAAATGATAACTTTAATGGGCAGCTACTCTTTTTGACCATTTTTTTTCTACTTCTTGACCACACTGCCTTGCATCACGCTAAAAAGGGATTCCTTGTAAATTTTATTGCAGCAGTGTCAAAAAGACTCCCATCGAAGAAGCAGTAAATATTCTAACAGGGTCTGGATGCAAGGCCATTCCTGCTGGCTCCAGGCACTGAATTAGGCCGGCCTGTTTCTAGTTAGACAGTCATTAAAGAGATCTTACAGCCACAGCAAATGGTTTCCTGTCCTGAGTGCTTAACTCCTGTAGTAGGAAATGTCCTAGGCTGTAAAGGGTGAACCAAACTTCCTGAACATTTTTAAAGTTACCACGGAGGCCATGCGGCGTGTTCCGACCATTCGATGTGGCCAATCAAACGGGGCCCTGCTTGACCCCAACATGGCACTGACCGTTTAAACAGGTGGTGTCCATTTATTGGACCAGCAATGGGTTAAATATGGGAAGGACAGGCTTATTCAATCGCCAGGGAAATACTTGACCTGGTATGAAAAAAATAACATTGAGGAAAAGGACAAATAAACAATGAGAGCATCGTTACTGACAAAAATATCATTCATCAAAGCAAGGATGGACAATGACTGCATGTTTTCTTTTACAGATGGTTACAACTTAAACAACTTTTCACTGGAAAACGCTTTTGAAATGTAATGATCTAAAGTGGGTCTGGCCATGTACATGTTTGTTTTTGTTGTAAAACCTTTACACTCTTGCCAAGAGTCATCCAAGTTTATCCTATGGATTTAGGTCATAATACTTTGGATTAAAGTTGCAAAATGGTGGTGGATCTAGGGCAGGAAGCACACACATAAGGTATCAACATTCAACAACAAACAATCTGTAACTGTAACTGCTGTGAAGAGCATCAAACATGAGGTAGTAAATGGATCCGCATCTACGAACACATCTGTGAGTACATGTATGTAAACATGTAAAACATGAGACTGTTCAAGTGTGGGTGTTTAAACATGTGCTCCACCTCTCCCACGTCTCCCTCCCATCCTGCAGCCAGCTAGCAGGCAGCATAATTGCTCCCAAGATGGTGAAGGTGTTGAGACCTGAGAGGCAGAGCACCTGCTGACTCCACTCTACAGGTGACTCAGTCTTTGTCTGACATCACAACGGGACCGACCCTGGTCCCCTGTTCCCACCGCACACGGTCTGGCCCAGAACACCCCTCAACCAAGGGGAAACCTGGCCTGGCAGACAGCCTGCCTCATCTATTAGTCATGCATTCAGGTTAGCCGGATGTATAATGCACCACCAAGGCAGAGTTTGTGACGCTGAGGTTTGTCGGGCTCTGCATATGTCTCTGTGCCTGGGGCACTGAGTTGAGACAAAGAGAGAAAATATGATATTACAGCATCAGATGGTGGGTGACTAATATTCCGAGGGATGACTACCTACATGACTGATATGAATCAATGCACTCAAGAGATGATAAAAGTACAGTAAATGTCTAGTTAATGGCCGGCTGCTATGCGTGTATGACTTTTAAAAGGAAAAGATGAACAAAGTGTTGTAAAAGCTGTGAGGTTGCCGGCAGGTCAGATTCCTTGAGCATCATTCAGAGTACATTAAGAATCATTACAACATGCTTTAGACTGTAGACAGAAGAATCTCTATGGTGTGAACAGTATGATGATGATTGTCATAGTCCTAGTCCTAGGCCAGACTTGAGACTGAAAGCATTAGCAAAAGACATCTGGTACTCCAAGCAGGCTAAATGAAAGACAGCACTATTAAAGCTATTGAAAATGTTGTTCGAATCAGGTTCTGTCAGAGTCTGAAATTTAAAATCATAGACATGCACAAATCACAATCCACACACACACACACACAGACACACACACACACACAGTGGGTCAAGTCATGCTTTTTTTAAGTGCAGCTCTGTTTGTGGCATTGTGTCAATAGAGGCAGATATGTAACTCCAGAGCGGTGCATTGGTAATGATGCTGTCCAGTCATTAATCACGGGCTCTAGAGAAAACAGAGGGTTCACTCATGGCAGAATCGGCCTGGCCCTGGGACGGAGATTAGAGGGCTAATGAAAGCAAAACAAAGCTGGACATGTGAAATTTATTGGCACATTTAGAAAAGCAGCCCCAGAAGGACACTGCCACCAATAATCATTTCAGAATCCCAGTCAAGTGCCGTTTCCTTGCCCAGACGCAATCTGGAGAGGGGATATTTGTGGAGTGGCTGAACAAACACAGATTTGCTGGTATCTCCATCTTTCCCAGCAGCTGAGGGAAGGCAGGCCGCTGTTGTGCTGGCTGACGCCCCTCCTCACTGCAGCTCACTTCTGGGAACAACACTCCTGTCCTCCTGGCCCCTCTTATGGCCTTGTGTGCTACAATATGTAACGCCTAACTTTCTGCACCCTCCCTGCTCCTTCCTCTCTGCACCCTGCATCCAAAAAAAAGGAAATGAAATAAAATTCCCAGTGAACCAAATGCAAACATCTTTTTTATATTTTTGCTAGACCTTCATGATGGTACTGATGTAGAGTTTTTGTCCGCCTCCACTATCGGCAATCTGTGAAATTCTATGTATTGCTAACAGGCATAAAGACAGACTGTCCACATCACTTGTGACTTAGCTGTAATCTGCAAGTACCAAGATTGCACGTGTGTATCTATTGCAGGAAAACAGGAAGAGGACTCCAAACTTATTGTACCCAGTTGTGTATGCCGGTTGCCCTGGTGACAGTGTTTTGAAAGGAAAAATCCACCCTAAAGTACTTAAACGCAGTTTAAAAAAAAAGTGAGGTACCTTGCATTCCTGGGTTCATTTTGTTGTTTGGTGGTGGATTTTTCTTATTCCTGTGGATAGGTGGCCAAACGTAGATGACGTGACGTCACGTTGAGATATTTTCAGCGCAGCTACAATGGACTTTAATAGGAAATATATTCAGCTATTAGCTAAACATTAACAGTAAATGTTAGGTTTTGGTGTTAACCCCTCAAGAGTCAAAGAGCAAGGTCTTCTTTCTAGACCCCTTAATTTCCACTGATGTTCAACAATCATGCACGGAGTAATCCATTGTACAAGAGGCAGAGGTACCAATTTCTCCACAGACAGCCTCAATACCATAATGCAACACAGCCACAAGACATGTGCTGTGTTTTGAGTAAGGGGCGTGACTCTCATTTTTCTCAATTGGAAACTCTCTTGCTCTTACTATCACTATTGTTGAATACAAGTCCAGGCACATTCTCCAGGGGTTTCGAAAGTTATTCTAGGGAATGTAGGAAATCATTAACTGACGTAGAAATACACGAGGCGGGTTGAGGGAAAGTGGATACAACAAAAAGCCTAAATTACACAACTCCGGGAATGCATTGAACATCCCAGAATGATGATACATAACAGCGTAAGAGTATCTGAGGGCGTTCGAGCCAAGTGCTACAGGTATCTGATACACTGGATATGGCTTACATCTCAAATAGCTGCACAATACAGTCATCATAGTACTGTGTGTTCAGGCATCTTCATAATAGATAAAGTGGAGATACTAAACTTCAAACAATATCACAATGTTATGATCTCTCTGGTTTGTGGACAATCGGTAACAATGTAGAAGAACTGTATTTGCAAAATAAACACTAACATTGCTGTCATTCGATGCATACACTATCATGAGGCTGGCCAACTAAGAGGGCATGAATTGAGATAGAAATGAAGAGATTTGGCCTAATGGCAAGTTGCCTAATGTGTACCACATGCAGCGTGCTGGGAGGAAGAGGAAATGGTACTTAAAATGGCCATTGTTCTAATTCAGAGCCAATCTGGAGATAATGACACCAGCATCAATAGCAGACAGTCGATTCAGGGATAACTTCTTTTTTTCCTTTTTGTGGAGCCGTTATCGTGAGCTGAGGGATTAACCGTTTTGACACTGAGGTTATGTCCTTGGTATTGCGATTGTTTATGATTTTAGTCTTTTGAAGATGGACCTAAGAATCAATATATCTAATTAATGCATGAGAATAACACGCGAGACAGCTGACTCAAACAGGGGAGTTGGATTTATTTGTGCAGAGCCTGGCTACATTGACTGATTAGATGCATTCGGGGCAGTATAAAGACTACGTCAAACTAAGAGGAAGGTGTAATGCCTGCACACTAGGGAATCTGATCATTTCGATCTGATGTGGATCCTTGCCTCGTGTGCCCGCTAACTGTGACGTACTCAGCCCAGCATGAGCGTATAATTACCAGTTATACAATGCATTATTTCTTCACTGGATGGTGTAATACATGTGTTGTTTGTACCTGTCTTCAGCTGACAGTCAGTTGCCATGCCTGACTCTGCTTCACTCCATAAACTGAACCTCTCTCCATGGTAACCACTAATTAGGGATGATTCCTACTTGTGCCCTTTGCCCTTGGTAATTTTCAGTTTTTATCCCCATTCTCATTGTGTTGTAATGCTACACCGCCTTCCTGTGCACACTTTAAATTATTCACCACTCTAAAACAGGCCTTTGGGTGCACAAAGACTGAGTGACCTCTAACCCGGCCTATATGGGCTCTTTGGAGTACAAATCTATACTTTCCAATCTGTGGCATTCCAGACATTCAGGAGAAGGTGCAGCAAAAGTGGATGTGAGCACAGGACCTGGCTGTCGACGTCCCATGAGGTCTCTCCAAGCCTCACTTGTCATCTATGGATTGAGATTGACAATGTCTGGGAGTTAAAACGGCAGTATACTTACAAACTAGTCGAAGTTGCCTGAAATATAAACACAGTTGAACACATCAACGCATACAAATGTATGTACACTCGCTACAACTTAGTATTTTTTTGGTATTATTGGCGTTATTTGCACACCACGCCAGAATGTATGGAGAATAAAGAGGTATCTGTAACCTGGGAAAACTGGGAATAGCAGTAACAGGAAGGAATATGAGGATTCAGAAGCCATTTGATCAGTCATAAAGGTGCAGAAATCCCCAAACAAACTCAACAAGCCTTGCCTCGAAACGATTCATTTTGAAGAGATAGTCACAAGATGTGAGCACAGAGATGAAAACAACGGCAATGAAGCAGAAAAGGAAATGGAGATGCTTTTCCACACAACACAACCAATCATGTGATATTTTAGACCATTTGGCAGTGGAGGCTAACAAGCCTGTGCACACTGCAGAACCTGAAGCCAGTTTTTTCTGCAAATATGTCCTTTAATTTGTACAAACCTGCCACAAAACAATTTCCAGCCAGTATACTGTGGCCTTCACATAGCCAGTGTTTGTCAGAGGAGTGCAATTCGCCGGAAGAAATAATAATGCATCTCTATGGTGTGAACAGAAATAATAAATAATAATACGTAATAAATAGTGTATCAATAATACTGATAAGAGAAAACAAGGAAAGGTGATTGTGCATGTGTGCGCATGTGTCTGGGTGTGTGCGCTTGTATCATTGTCTCTGTATGTGAGTGCGTGCATGCATGTGTGAGCACTACTTGCTGCTTGGCAGTGCAGCAGGGTGCCACCGCTGACACAGAGACACTTCGCCCCGCAGGCTCTAATCCCTTTTGAACCAGCCCAGGCGCTAGCGTGGGACCATATGTTTGGGAGAGCACAAGCGCTCTCCTGTGCTATTTTAAGGGGGAGAGAGATAAAAACATTTTGCCAGCCTCTCAGCCTCCGCAATCGGATCAGTCATCAAATCATCCTGCAAACAGAGAGATGAGGGATCTCCAAAAACAACAACAACAAAAAAAAAAAACTCACACTCTTAGCACAATCAGTCTCGCTCTCTCCCTGGAGCGAGACCGAGAAGAGAAAAGTAAATTACATAAAGCAGACATATGTCATTCTGATTCCACTCAAATTGTGGATTACTGCTTTGATTAATCAGTCTTTAATCTGAGCGCTGAAATTATAGGTCCCCCCATCACACAGAACCTAGAAAAGGGCTGTGATTTTTTTTTTTCTTCTCAGTGAGCTATTCTTCATTGCCGAAGGATTGCAACTCAATTATCTTTGTGTCAGACGATTATCCCCGGGCTTAATTTAATCTTCATTACGCTCCAGTCATATTTCAATTAAACATGCTATCATAGTGTTAACACATACTTAAACCTGTTATTCCTTCAGTTAATATTGCGCTGAGAGGTGCTGGGGAGGGTAACAGATGTCATAATTATGCAATTATTAAACATATTTCACACTTGTCTGCGCTGGCGGCGCGTCGCGGAGGGCAACTTCAGCATGCAGCTGTATTAATCTAGCAGCAATATGCTTTAGTTGTGATCTATAATACTGCCACAATCTGCTGGGCCGCTGCTTAGCTGTGACACACAAGATATCACTGGGCCTAGTTAAGGGGGTTATGCATTAGAAGATTACTCAGCACACACGTCGTACCTCACTCGCCATCTCCTCAAACACACTCTGGTCCATGACACTGTAGGAATCCGAACTGTGAGACAGGTTCTCTCCTAGTACCGGCTAGAGGTGTATCACTCTGCACACAAACTATTCACTTTGAAATGAAGGAGCAGAGAGAAAGAGAGATAGGGAGGTCAGGTAGCAATGCAGAGTGGTTTTATCCAGGTTGAAACAGATGCTACAAATCATTTGTAAATATTTGACCCAGGTCTGCTGCCTGCCAGGGGGGATCCTAATGGAACTAAAACTAAACCGTCTCTTCCTGCTGAAGCTGTCATAGCTTAGCAATACAACATCTTTATCTTGTCCTCTTAACATGTGTTGTTGTTCTTTTTTTGAGAAACAAATGCTCATAAGAGAGCAGTAGAAGGGTAAGGTTGAGGAGCTGGTTTCATGTGTGTGTGTGTGTGTGTGTGGTCCTTAGAAAAACAACTTGCATGTATGTATTGGATGTATAGTAGCCTACCTCTTATCTGCTCTTATAGTATAAATTCCAGGTTTTAAGTCATCAACATCTGGGACGAGTAAAGAAAACAAATGCCAGAGAAGAGGAGGATAAGATTACTACAGTTAGTTAAGATGTGTTGTTCAAAGATGGATTATTTACAGAATCTGCTTTTTGTGCACTTGATCTTCTCTCAGATTATCCATGTATTGTTCTCCACAGGATGAGAAACACTAATCTCTCAACAGCACTGAATGTAAAGGACTATGAATCATTGTTACATACAGCCATGTAATAAGTAACAATGGCAAATTGTAGAAGGGGGATTGGATCCTTTACTTCTTTACTTCCTCTTTTCTTGTTTTCACAAACTTTATGGAAACGTACAACTCTAAATTAGTCAAGAAGTTGAGGTAACTTGTCTTCAGCAGCAATCAAGAAAAGCCAGCCAAGTATGTCTCCACATCTACCCCAGCATGATAATGCACTAACACTGTTGCCAGTTCAATGAATCCTGAGACACTGGCTGCCTGAGTTTCTTCCCGCTAAGAGAGGAGAATAGATTACCAATAGCTCAGCCAGAGAGGCAAACAAACATACAAATAAGCAGCACTCAGACGCAGAATGCCTTGCAATTAAAGGAAAATGCCTGTGATGCCCACCAGATAGGAAATGTGTGGGACATGAACCAAATGTGCAGTGCAGACCTGCCAACCGGCCCACGTTCAGAGGAAGAGCTCCGGGGCAGGCTGTCAGATATGCAGGAAACATTACATGGGAAAAAACATGAAACCTTGAATTGATTAAATCAGAAACAAAGGAGATCACAAAGGTCTTAATGAAATTATTATAGAAATTCATATTATCAGATGAATCTGTGGATAATAGCTGGGTGGAGTATTAGTCATGGTTTTAAAGGGAACAATCAAAACTAAAGGAAAACCAAGACACCCATGTTCTCCTTCGGCTTGTGTAAAACACCATCTGATTGATACCCTGAAACAAAGTTATCCAACTAATGGATGCTGTGCGGTGTTTTAACCCAATCTGGGAAGTATTTGAAGTTGAGTTTGGTAATCTCTGCAATCTCAAAGGGATATCCTGGCGACTAATTTTTAGAATCAACAGTAATATGAATAATATGTGTGAGAGGCCCAGGGCCTTTGGCTGCTCTGCTCTGAAGACTGAGTACAGGACAACAGTGGGTGGAAGACCACATACATATGCACAAACACACAGGCACACACACATGCGTGTGCACAATGTATTTTTTGCAGACCGTAAGAAAAGCTCATCCCCTATAGATAGAGCCCCTCCCACCACATAACCCATCCAGATTCAACCAGCTCCGCCTCCCCCGGTGACAGAAGCATAATGCAAAAATATGGCAGAGAAACAGCCGATCACAGGACCCAAAAAATGTTTAGAGGAGGTCAAAAACAAGAATAAATTGATATTGAAAGAGGGAGGAACCTGAAACAGATCAAAGGAATTAAACCTGATGTTGTTTTATGTTATTTTATATATTGTGTTCTTAAACTACATGTACAGAGAGCAGAGTTACCTAACAAGGCAGACAGGGGGGGGGATAATGTCATTGCCCATCAGCTCTATTTACGATGATGATCTGGTCTTTTGGCAAAAGCCTTGCTAGCACACATGAACAACTATAAAGTTGGTCTAAAGTTATTATTCTTGATGATAATCTATTGCTCACAAGCCGTGTATCACTTTTAGCTGTGTCGCACTTCGCACCATGTTTCTAGTAACATTGTTATAGAAGTCATTTTCACATTTTCAACATCCTTCATACTGAGACAGTGAGGAATTTAAAATCACAGTGCGTTCATGTGTCTATATTTGTGTGTGTGTGCGAGCGCATGTGCATGTGTTTTTATTATGTACGCTTACATGTGCAAGTGCATGAATAGTGTATGTTTCTTGTGTATGTGTCTGTGTACATATACGCGTAGTCCCAAAGGAGGGGTTGGTAAGGCAGACAGGAGAGGGTGAGGGGGAAGGTAGGGAGGAGAGGCAATCAGGGGTTATTGTCACTGACAGGGCTGCACCTTGATGGGCCAGGCGCTGCTTTGTTTGTCACCTAACTAACCTCAATCAATCAATCATCTCCCTCAGCCCACACGACCAATCAATCAGCTCAGCACTACATCCAAAGGAGGCCCTTCTATGCGTTGCTACCTAGTTTGGGTTACACCGGCCAATCAAAAGTGCCACAGCACCAAATCGGCCCCTTACGTCAAAGCAATTACACAAGAACTCAATATTCAATAAGAAACTGATGAATTTCATGTGTTCTTCCTCAAACTCATTTTAGGGCATATTTTTTTATTCATGTAATTTTTAGAAGAGAAATGAACAGAGTGGAGCCAGCTGCACCGTGGCAGGTAATCACCCATACTGGTGTATAGTGATTAGAGTAACAGTGCTGTGGTAATGCAATGTTTTATGCTTGCGTGCTGTCGTCCAAAACGAATGCCCGCTTCTTCAGGGTACCGAGCAAATTGTCTTACCTCTTCTGTTGCATCTTCCATTCAGTTTTGGTGCATATGTGCTTGTTAACTCCTAACACATGTACTGTAGCTCCGAGGCATTACTCAAACACGTCTCTGGAAATTCTCAGGCAATGGCTATAAGTCACGGATATGTGTAAAGAATTATGTGTAATTTTCACCTCAAATGTTATCAGTGAGGTAAATCTATAAAAAAATAAAACAGCTTATTTCTTTATTTCCTGGTGTTGCTCTATATCTGGCTGCTGTAACACATTTCCCCCCCTGGGGATTAATAAAGTACCTACCTACCTATCTCACTATAAAATGTGATGTATTGTGTAGCAGCAAGAAGATTTAATGAACACACACTGGAGGTATTAACAAAGGTATTTCTTACAGTGATATGCTTAAAGGCAAAATAGCTGCTATATATTTATTTGTATTGTATTTTACAATTTAATTATCAATAATAGTTAGAAATTATTGGAACACATTAATTATTAGTACTACTAATAATAATCATACTAATACTAACGCTATGAATAATAATGATTAATATACTCCTGGATTTAGCAGGATTACAATTAAATAATTACCAAAATATCATTACATTTTACTTTTTAGAATTAAATTTAAATAAATAACGCATTGAAATAATGCCAAAAACAACATAAATTACATGTATATGTAGCAACTGCTGTCACATCATCATGAATTGTTTTCATAGCTGTAATATGAAAACATAATTTTAATACATAGTTTCAACATAGTTTGATGATCATGATAATTTGTCAAAATGGATGTAAATGTATTGAATGAACACTTATTACACTAGCCCATTCTATTGATCTCCTGTGTGTTGTGTGGAGGGTATGTTTCATCCGATGAGGATCGTCTCCCTCCTAGAGCCCCAACTGGGGTTGATGTTTCTTTTTTCAGCACATTAGGCTGCAGCCTTAGGGGTGCTTTGACCAGCGGATCAATGGCTCTCGCTCTCTTGTCACCATTCATTTGGAGTGAGCGAGCGCTGGCTCCAGTCCTCGTCTGCCGCTGGCCCTCCTTTCACCTGGCCTCCTCTCTCTCTCTGAGCTCCCCTGACAGCTGGCTGCCACCGCCACCAGCAGACAGACGACAAGTCCTTGGGCTCCACAAATGCAAACACACCCTCCACACACACACACACACACACACACACACACAGACATCACTGAAGCGAGTGCCTGTGATGCATTTGGATGCTGACGCCACACACCACCCCCCCCACCTTATTTCTCTCACTCACACACACTCACCCCTTCTGCCTGTCTGTCTCTCCTTCTCTCAGTCTCTGTGTCTCTCTGTCTGGGGTTTTCAACCTCCTCTCTGGAGTCAGAAAGGAGCAGATCATCCAGTTGGAGGGGAACCAGCTGTAGGCCAGAGTGGCTCGTACGTCAGCTAACACCCGTGATCCAGCATGTAACCACTACTGCTGCTGCGGCTACACCAGCTAGCTCTGGCACGCTATTCACATCAGGAAACACAAACCTAACCTCATGTTAGAGTGTCAAATAAAAAAGGAACATTTGTTCAGTGTCTGTGTCTAAAATCTATTTTGTTAGATTAGATAAAATATGACGTTAACAAGAGTAAAAACAAAAAGTGAATGCAGTTAGAATACAAAATCAAGTTTCCAACTTCTGGTATCCGAAGCCAAGCCAGCTCAAACTGCTTTTACTGCGACATTAAAACTGTTTACTATTCAGGAACAACAAGCGCTCCTAAATATCCCCACTAGTTATTGTGCCCTTGTGCTACAGAACATATTGCACTGTATGTAAAAAATGAACAAACATCGGCTGGGCGTCAGCCATCGACGAGGAGGCTTGTTTTATCGCCTGTACTTTATTACAGTTTGCCATCTGCACGGAGGTATGTTAATAGCTAGCTGCGACTATTTACACATATGAAAAAGTACATCCATCTGCCATGTTCTGCCAATCTCACATGAATCAGTCCCGCCTTCCCCAACGAACAACTGCTGTTTATTCACAAGGTGACAAGCAGCGCGAAAGCCTGGTGACACCTGCCCCTTACTTCCTGCCGTCTGACATACGTGTACCTCACTCACACACACACACACACACACACACACACACACACACCTCACCTTGCCATATTGTCACCTTGCCACCCCCCTCCAGTCCCAATGCTCTCAAGGTTACAGTACACAATATGTTTTAGACTCCATGACATTTGTGTTTGCCACTTACTATCAAAGATGATTCATACGGGGAGGCACATGTCAAATCAGCATGATCCTTTCAATTCCAATCAGTCAAGAAGGATTATGAGGTTAATTAGTTATAGTCATTTAGGTTAATGCCACACTACAGGACCTGGCTTAGCTTCCTACCAGGTGACAAAGACTCTGGCTGGGTGCACTGTGCCATTCCAGGCAACCGAGTTCCATAACGATCACTATCCCGTGGACATACTGTATACACATTCCTTATAAAGTGACAGAGAAAAGCCTTGAAGAAAAAATAAGATGCTTTTAACGGCAGGAATAATCAAATAATATACGGTTATGCATAACGTGTTTTGCTCTACATCAAATTACAGCTTCCTTGGGCCGTACATATCAGTAAACACTGGATGAATAATAACAATCCATATAACCTAAATATCGGTGTTGAAACTCAAAAATAAATCTTGATTACGTACACTGAAGCATCCCTGGCTGCCGCGTGTACGAGCCTAGTGTTATGCCATAAGTGTGGGGTAAATCACCCTCTGTGAGAATGTATGGGCTCGCATCAGTCAACCATAGCAATAATCTCACTAATCGGCGGTTTCTCTCGGCAGCAGCAAAAACAACACTAAGGGGAAGAAGGTGGCAGGCTGCTAAATAGGCAGTAGACAAATACAGCAGAGCAAATTGTTTGTTTTCTCAAAATGCTTTATATCCATTTTGAAAAAGAAAAAATAAATAATTACCTGAAATTAAGCATTCAATACCAAAATAAATAAAAGTATTTTTCAACCAAGGACTTAAATGACATACTATCCTTGAAAAGGTGTCATAATTTGTCTTCATTTTGTGCTATTGATCATTTCATTTCATTTTTAAGTGGTGGATATCTCATTATGTAACAAAACTCAAATACTCTCCAGCTATTATCCGACTTAGTGAATAGTGTCACTTAGTGTCACGGCGCTCGCCAGAGCCAGGTGAAGTCAAGTACAGTGTGTTATGTCTGCGGTGAGAGAACATTAAGCATTAATCCCCACCTGACACTAATACTTGATGTATGATTGACCCTGAAGCAGGACACTGCACATTACAATCTGGGCCATATGGCAAGACATTAGCCCTTCACCCTCCGACGGGATAATCTCTCCACTCTGGCAATGCTTTTTCGTCACAGATTTCTTTGCGCAATAACTGCATGACAGTATTAACGTATTGGGACCGTCACTGGACGGAGGACGGGCTTCCGCCAGAGGAAGCAAGGAGACACGATCTGTAGTCAAGGAAGTCGTGCACACCCTCTAGACGCCTTATGGTATTCCATTTAAGGTTTGCCAACTTTGTATGGAAAGATAGTCCAGTCATGGTTAATATTGTTTAATGAAAATGAGAAAATAACTTTTAAGCTATTTAAAATTTTGAGGAACATCACTCATATGAAGGAAGTGATATTGGCTCCTTCTGTTATTCAGTGCTATTCTATTGTAATCAGGTTGCTTTGTTATTTATTTTCATATACGTTGATATATGATAAGATATACAGTAGAAATAGTGTATAAAACCTGGTGAACACATTATAATCAATTAAATGACTAGTTGAGATCAACAGACAGCAACAACATCCAGACAGCACCTTCAGAAAATTCTTAACTGGTCCCTGAATGTAAAGCTAGCCAACTGTTCCCCAAGCTCCTTCAGCCCGCTTGATCTGCCCCCCCCCCCTTCAGGCACACACACAGACACACCACCACCACCATCACACCCGCTTCCCATCAACCATCTCCCTACCCCAAACATGCACACACACAACACATCACCACTATCAATTCCTCCCACCCCACACACCCACCCACACAAACACGCACACCACAAACACATGCATACACTCGCCACCCTCACCATCAACCCCCACCCCCAGCACCCCCCAAACCCTGAAACCCTAGTCCAACTGCAGTGGAGAGTGGGTGAAACCTCAGCCCTCTCCTCTCCAGCCCCGGCTAGTAATGAACAAATTCACTGCGCATTACTCTGGACTTGATCTCTAGCAAAATAGTGCTGGAACAAACAATTTGGTTTGTCAACACCTTTCTCTGGACTCCTCCATCAATGTCAGGGGTCCAAATTTAAACGGCAAAGTGCATTTGACTGCAGGACCCTGGGCTGATTAGACTTCCCAGCTCAGCGAATTGCTCCAGACAGGACGGCAGCTCTGATTGCTAACCCGGCTTGAAAATAGTCTCCGCTGCCCGGGATTAGCATGAATATTTTGATATAGATCGATAAGCAATCTCCACTCCATAAGAAATGCCAGCAGCCTTCATTTGGCTGATCAAAGGCACATCAGCCGGCGGGCGACAGCTGGCTATTGTTTTTCAGCTGGGCTTCGTTGAGGGGCGAATCCATGGGAGAGATCCACAACCACGGCTCCACTACTCTTCCAACCTAATCGTGGAAACAATCACTGCTTCACAGGATCCCATCTCCCAGGGATGGACTGACTCAAATGAGGGAGGCAGAGGGCCCGACCGCAAGGGGACAGAGTTCATTATTGCTGTGGTCTCACACTGCTTGGCCACCGGGTGCCGCTGACCCAGAAGTAAAGGCTGGGTCAGCTATTCATTTGTTTACCTTTTCTGCACCTAAACGCATTTCATCGGATTTGACACTAGAGTGACCGAGGGGTCGGGTTTGATCACACTATGCTATTTGGGCGGTAGCAAAGTTGAGAGTCACTGAAATTGGTATGAATCCTTTTTCACCTACAGTGCACAGAAGGTTTGGTGCAAAATATAAAGCTTCATAGGATTATGTTTCCCCCAGACTTCATCCTTAACATCTTGAAAACCATGCACCTATTTCACAATGGCCACTCTCATATATTAATGTCTGGTCCTCTCAGCAGTGGTGGGTGGACTGACCACTCCCTTCATAACACTACCCGCACTGATTTGCCAGACCCCATAAAAGGGCGCAGGTGTGACCTTAGCGTTTAGCAGTTAACTAGTGTGGAGTGAGACCACACGCCACTGACAGACTGGAGGCTCCCACACGGGACCAGTATGGGAGGCTGGAAAAACCAGTGGAGGGAATAGTGCACCAATTGTAAATTGCAGGTTTAATTAATTAGGAAGTGTCACTTTATTCCAGGGCAGCCTGAGCAGGCCGATTAAAAAGTGGTAATCAGGATTAATTAGGAGAATATATATGTGAGGATTAGCAGGCCTAACCTTGCATGGCCCAGCAGCTCTCTCTCTCTCTGCATCTCTCTCTCTCTCTCTCCCCCTGCCTCTAGTTCCTTCTCTTTCTCATTCTCTCCTCTTCTTTTCGCTTCTCTCTCCCCCTCTTTTTCTCTCACTTGTCATTTGTAACATCTCTTTCACCTTATCCACTGCAACGTCCTCTCCTCCTAGTGGAACTGTGGCTTAAACTGGCTTTTTGGCAACACCTCAGGGCATGCTTTGGTCCTGAGTTGACCAAAGGCATGCCCTGTACCACTCCCAGGGCCTCGTTTGCAAAGCATTTCTTTGTCTTTATCCTTGATTCCATAATACAATCTTTGGCTTGGATTTTGTCGGGAGCACAACATGAAGAACCTTAAGAAACATT
This sequence comes from Hoplostethus mediterraneus, assembly GCA_034670385.1. Lineage (NCBI taxonomy): Eukaryota > Metazoa > Chordata > Actinopteri > Trachichthyiformes > Trachichthyidae > Hoplostethus > Hoplostethus mediterraneus. The sequence continues at coordinate 10,552,518 of JAXDDW010000004.1, forward strand.
AAGAACCTTTGAAGACCTCAGGACAGGACAGCCCGGTGTAAGGCCCTCAAGTGGAAACAGGCTAGAAGTGCTTTGCAGAAGATTATTAAAGACAGAGTTGTAAACTCTGTGAATGATTTGGTTGTAACGGACGGTGAGATCTATTTTAGTGATTGCAAAATATCCACAACAGAAGAAAACCATTCCAACAGTGGTGTCTATTACCAGAGAGTAATGATTTTTATCAGTCTCACAGATGAAGCCATCAGAAAAATCACAGCATGCTTGCTCCAACATGATGAAGTTTGCTCCACCCCGAGATTACTTGTTTGGAAAATGCAAGATTGAACAGTCTGCAAAGGTTGTTTGAGACTCTTCAATGAAAACTAAAAAAAATAATTTAAAACTTTAAGAGCCGGTGTCTCTTGATGAACTTAAAGGGATCTTGAAGCAGACAAAGTGCTGTTAATGCTTTGTCTAGGGGAGATCTATTCAGACTTGGCCTTGGTTAGCTACTGGACTAGCTAACTTTGCACTTACCTTAATGTGATTTTGATTGTATTTTGTATTGTGCTTATGTACATCTGTTGCATGTTGTTTGTTTGTCATTGATACTGCTTTCTTGAAACTATTTGGTTAAATAACTATATAACTAATATATACATATATTTGTATGTATATGTGTAAGAACATGCTGCCAAAGCTGCTGCAGTATGATCACAAATTTCAGTCAGACTATGGGCAGATTTATTACCGAAATCTCCCAAGCTGTTGGTTATCATAGTGTTTATATTATTATTTCAACATGTTTCAGTTAACATAACCTTGAAACACTGCAGTTCAAGTGTGAGGATGGGCTGTTTTGCTTGCAGTGCAGCCCCAGCATTGATGTTAGCAGATGACGCATGCCCTGCTCCTTGGCAAAGGCTCAGGCCAAATCTTTCATCCTGCTTGCCTCTCAAGTGCGGTCGTGGTGGCCCTTAACGTTTGAGCTCAAATATAAATTCAACAGCTTGGCTTTATTTTTATTTTGGTTCAATGACAAAATAATATAGCCAGGGGTGGGCTTCAGTGTTTTTGGAAAATCTGTGAGCTGGAGATAAGATTATATTTGGTATGCAGAGCTTGACTTTCAGGTGGCCTCCTTGGAGCCCAGAAAGGTGGAATACAGACGAGGTCAAAACACATAAAAAGTGTTGTCCTATAGGCTAGTCCCCAGAAAAACTCACTGTAAGAAGGTATATGTTACCAGACCACACAAGATGACCAACCACAGCAATAACAAAAATAGAAAAAAAATGACTGTGTGTGTTTATCTATAACATTTGGCGAGATATAAAAAGTATGAATGGAATGATACACTACATGTTTGTTAGTGTTTACTGAACCTGGTCTAACAGAAAGACTCAGACAGGCATTAAACAAATCAGGAAGTGTCTAGTGGATGCAATCAACAGGGATACATTATAAGCAGTTTAGATATTTCCTCCTCATCCGATACTTACAAACACAGTTTACTCCGCTGTGCAATTTAATGATTTTTGTGGATCTGAAAACAGGTTTGGGTGAAGCTGAGGACTTAAATAATAGCAGGAGTGGTATTGAACCTCTTCGGAGAAGATCAAATGCGGCTTTCATTAGTTTAGTACAGCGCCAGGGCTCATTGATGACTTGTCAGACAGTCTTCCCTTCAATACGCAGCGAGAGGCTCTAAAAATCATCCTTTTACTGAGCTCTCTCGGCTGTAAATTCAGCCCAGCTCAATACTGCTCTCCCCCCTCTCTAAACCTCCACTATTTCTTACCATGGATTAACCCCATGCTGCTGATCAAAAGGAAGCTGCTCTCTGTATCTGCTCAGGCCTAGGCCCGTCCATCCATTAGCCACTCATAATGAAATCTTCAACTTATTATTATGGAAAAATCCATTGTTTGTCCACAGGTACCATATTTAGTGGGAGCGCATGATCTTCCGGAGGATTAAGGAAATGCTTTAGGGGGTTTCGCTACTCTTCAGAGGGAAGGAGCAGAGGGTTGTGGGGGTGGGAATGGGGAGGGGTGAGATTGCCTCACAAAATCAAGGGCCTTATGCACCTTTTGTGGGGTGAGACTGTTTCCAATTAAGACAGCATGAGCCGCACAATATCACATTGTCACGCAGTAAACAGAGCTCCACTTCCCACAGAATAGGACTGCATCCCCCTTTAGGGGCTAATGACTGTGTCACTGTCCTGTTTTCCTGCACCGTCTGTACAACTTAACCAGAGCGATTATCAAAGCGCGTCCAGCTCACATGAGAGATCATATTTAGGCACTATTCAAGAGTTGACCCGTGCATGACTACGATCCTTACTCATTCACGTTGCATTACCCCGTCCTTGTGTTTGAAGTGTACTTACAGTAAATATGATACATACGCCAGGGCTAAAAGCTTTACATAAAACTGTCTTCAAAGAGCATATTAACCCATCTTTGTTTACAAGAGACGAGTCAGAGAAAAAGACAATTTGGTGCAATGGTCGTAAAACACAGCACTCCCCACCTCGCTGGCATGCGTACACACACTAACACACACACTCTGCAGACATAACACAGACACGGGGCTAAATCACTGGGGACGGGAGCATTTAAGAAGTAGTGTCACATTTCTAAGTAATAAATAGCAGAGATTGATTTGACCTCCCAGCCAGGTCCCGCAGTTTACTTATACACAAGTTAAGAAAAATGGAAGCTCTCGCTCTCTGGGGATCCATTGGAAGGAAATCAGATATCCCGTTGTGGGTTTAAGGGCCACGGCGCCTGGGCAGTGTCAATATGGCCCTGCTATCATCCAGTCCGCTCCTCCACTAGCTCCTGCAGCAGGACACGAGGATCTGAGAGAATCGAGTCACAAACATCTCCAGCTGTTATCTCAGCTCTGGCTGCAGAGATGGGCAACGGAGAGGGGAGGAAGGTCAAAGGGTTTCTGTTACTTCTGGGCAAACAGATCTGTCTTCTGAATTATTCACTAACAGTTGCCCACTCTCCTCATATTCCAAATTTAGCAATTTTACCACCACTTGCTTTAGAGGGCAACAAGAGCACAAGACATTAAGACAAGACGATCTATCACCCAGTTACACAAGCTGACTAAATCAAACTTAAGGGGAAGGAAAGGTTACGGGCAGTGAGCTTTTTAGTGAGTGGTTTAAGATCCATAGTGAATGGAACCATCAACATCTTAGGACATCTGCCCCGAGGATGGGAAATGAGAGTAGGATGCCAGCAGGTGTAGAGTAAGATCGCAAATTTGAGCACATCACCAGAAGGCACATGGCTTTTTCCTCTTCTAAAGCACAGCTCTGCAACCTTAAACAGGGGGCGGTGTCTCTGTGAGCATTTACAGTGACATAAGGGGAGGAAATTGCCTGAGACACAGGGCAAAAATGTATGTGCGTCTGGCACCCAGCTGCAGGACAGAGCCCTGGAATCACACCGTCTACCATACTGTATACCAACAACGTCTGGCGACCTCCGTACTGTTTTGACCTACACACCTGCGCCTCTCGTCACCCTAGAATAGGTAGAGTGAGAGTGCATACAGCACATCAGAGACTCAAGACAGCAGTATATAGGAGAAAGTGATCCTACTCACCAAGAGTGGAAATAAACAGAAGCTGTTCCCAGAGAACAACATGTGGTGCCCATACAGCCCACATCCTATTTAGAGTAATTATATTGCTACAGCCACATGAATTATCATTGACGCAACATGTAGTGACAACACCTTCAAAATATGTCAACCACACCAAATAGCAGCTACCAATTCAGATGACTACAGTTTCCATTGGGTGGTTTGTGAGAGCAGCATGAGCTAACTATAGCTGAGGGACATGAAGCACTAAGTAAGACGTGAGAAGATCGATCTATCTGTAGCATTTGTTTATATATCTGGTTTATTTCAATAACACATTTACTACATAACGATTCATATGAGCTTAAACAGGTAAACTTTCACAAATAAAAAGATGGGTAAACTGTGTTTAGCTGGATTAATTCTCCACTCAGTTATTATCAATAAGCACATAATCAATAGCGTCCTTTTAACCCCCATTATTCAGGCTTATGCATCCACTGTAATTCACTCTCCTGAAAGCTTGTCAAGATATAGCATCTTCTGGACACACACATCAGGTGTGTACTGAAACAGAAAGCTATGAGAATAACACCTACCAGCACACAGGGCACTACTCCCTGTGCTCTGACCCTCTGGCAGAATGTCTACATGTACTGAGTGTGTATCTCAGAGGGATACGCAACAAAACTAATTTGTAATTACACGAGAAATGCTCTAAAAAATCGTTCTATTATGTGATTCGGCAAAGAGATGGCCTCATTACTAGGGAAATAAGTAACTTTCTTGCATTTTGAAAGCAGTTTACACACTGTTAGCGCTGCAGGAAACGTTGGAATGCTGTGAAAACATTGGCTCAGCCTACTATTGACTATCCAGCTTGCTTTCCGCCCAGCTCTGCAGAGCGGAGGGAAACCAGCCAGTGATGAACGATGGCAGCACAGTCAATGAAAAATCAACTGGGAGGCACAAAGCTCTTAATGCTCAGCCATATTGGTTGCTGACGGGAGCAAATAACATCAGCATAGCACTTATAGAGACCAATCATACATTTCCACCAGCAACTACACAGGTTCCGGACCGCAATAAATTCTGTCCCCTGATTAAACAGTAAATTCTGCATGCCTATCAGGGTCCCATTAAGTGGGGGGCCGCTTTCAAAAACATCATTAATCAACTGAGAGATATGGTGCGAAATATCACTCATCGATTGTAACTGCTTATGACAGTTTACACAGCGTTATATCTGCAGGGAGCGCTCGCTGATCTATCAATTACCAGCAGCCCCTGCCGCATGCTAATTGTGCATTTTCCCCTCTAATGCATTTCCACTGTTATCTTATAGGCTAATGAAACCAAACAAATCAATAAATATAAATTATACATGCAAAGATGTACTGCTGTGAACATAAAGCCTCTAATTAATTGCACTTGATTAATTTATATACTTTAATTATCTCTCCTAGCTGCAGATGGCATAAATATCTGGACAATCTGCTTATTGCTATGTCAGTCATAAAACGGCAGACGCAGTGAAACTATTAGGTCTGGCTAGCTTTGTCACTGGAAAACACACAGTTGCTGACATAAAAAAGCCTTGCCTCTGAATAATTTACAGAGAGCAAATTGCTAGACAATGCAGGGCTTGGGACTATTCTCATTTCTTTGCTGGTTTGTTATGGTGAGTAGTATGTCCATTTTACATGCACCGGGCAAAACTCACCACTACATTTCCTATTGTCATTGTTTATGTGCTTTCCCTAAATGGTTGGGATGAAACATTTGGGCAATTCCTCTGTACAAATTCCAGCAAACCATTTGTGGGTAAAGCAAATCGGAGTATCAAAGAATATCTGATCTCAACAAATGACATGACAGAATTGACTGTGTTATCCACTTTTTACACAATTAAGTGAGTATTGAAAAAATTAGAGCCTTAATGTGATTACATACGTTCTCAATTTTACTTTTCTTCAACAGCCACTGCTGACAATGTGTTTGTGTATTTTTGCATGTTTGGTTGTGTATGTGTGTTTGTGGTGGTGGTAGGGGTGTGTGGGCGGTTCTGTTTCAATCCTTCAGTAAATTGGAAAACAGCCTGTTAGCATTGTTAGCATTCTTCATTTAAACCAATCGCTACTGATAGCCACAAGCTAATGCGCTAGCGTGAAGCTCATAGCACCCATTAGTTTCACGAGGAACACTAACAATGCAAACAAGCCATTTTAAGGGTAGCTGTTGGACGAATGCTGAAAGTGCCTGGTGAAGAAAAACAACAGACAAGAATTCAAAATTACAACGTATCTTTTTAATGTAATGCAGTAAGGTTAGTCAGGCGACCACGTTGAACAGCAGCACGATGAAATTACTGATATTACAATGTATTGCAGTCAGCTGAAAGTATGAAGCAGACATGGCCAAATAACTTGCAACCAAAGGTGTGTGTGTATGTGTGTGTGTGTGTTTGTGTGCGTGCGTGGGGGGGTAGTGAGGCTTCCGGGGGTTTACATCTTGATGCTGCTAATGAGGGTGTTTTTAGTATAATTACCCCAACAGGGTGCTTGGCAGTATAATTACCAGAAAGACATTACAGTGGAACATTAGTGTGTCCAGGTACAGTAAATATGTCGAGATACAAGGTGACGAGTTCTCCTCTCTTTCTGAAGTTGGATCTTTTCTAAACAAGCTGTTATTTCCCCCACATATGCCAAATCCTGCCCTGGAAAATTACAGTATCAATTTAGTCTTGTAACAATTGCAGGTTTCCTGATAAGGTGTTACATTTAAGAGGTTGAAAATGTGGAACTGCAGAGTGGCTGCCTGTGAATGTTTGGAATTGCAATGTGCTCTGTCCAGTTATTGGATGTGCCGGTCCCCTTTTTTTAATGCCCTAGTCAACTGGGAGTCCGAACAATCAGGATTTTATGGAGGTGACTGAAACTGCAGCAAATCAGCTGCCCACAGTTGAATGTACTTTATGAAGTAAGCGAATACCTCGCAGGGATGTGTAGTACGTTTGTGTAGGCGACTCCAGACATATAGTTTAGACCGCATAAATGCCTCAATGTCTATAAAAACACCTGGACTTTTTGGCCCCAACTTCAAACATTGCCTGTGCACTCTATTTACCCTCAGAGATCTTTCATGTGGTCGGGTTTTTCAAGAAATCCTCCCTGTCATAACTGAATGTGTGGCATCTGAAACTGGTATGGAGTTGTTATACTGTATCTGCACTGCTTATCCACTGAAACAACTGGGTGTGTGCTAGAATGATGGATGAGAAGCTGGCCCGCCCATAGGTCAGGCCCTTCATACTGTCCAGTAGTGAGGTGTCACAAAACCAGGATGTAGTGTTTTACTAGGGGAATACGTAGTAAAGTGGGGATCAACTGAAACAACAGAACATACCCCACACAGGTGTAGAGCAAACTGTCTGAAATAACACAAATCGCACATTGTCAATGCACTTGGTGTCAGTGTAAACTGTCCCAGGAGCTGTAAAACTCTGTTGTTGTCAAGTTGTCAATATATCTAATGTCACCAAGTCACATTTGTAGTATTTGGTGATTAAAATGACTCCCATTCACAATCACAACTACAAAAATACACCACAGCCATATAAATAGAATATGGGGGGAAAACAAGCACAATTTCTTAGACATTGTTTCTTTACTTAATCTTCTCTCCCTTCAGAGCCGGGGTTTTTAATCATCCCGATATGATTTAGTCACTTTTAAACAATAATGATCATGGAAGGAGCGTCATTTGGGACAAGGTGATCAATCAGAGGCTCATTCAGCTTTAATTCATGTAGATGCACACCTAATACTCATTACAAAGATGCAATTTCCAGCCAGTCAGCGCAGATTAATGGGGAACCATCTCTCCTAGTGTTTCCTCGCGCAGTGCCATGCCTCCAGCAGGATAGATGACTTTCATACAGACAGAACAAGTCCACAGGCTCATTTGTTTTAAAGACATGCTTATGACAAACTAGTTAGCTGACAACTTATTCATCAGAGAGCAATCAGAGTGACACAGCAGAAAGTGTGCAACGAGTTTTTGCATTAGTTTATTTTAACATTTTATCCAGTTTTGAGTCACAAGTGTTAGCATCCAAAATGTAATCAGAAAAGACAATTACAATAATTCAAAAGAAAATTAAAATGAAGAGTTTGTTTAAAAAAAAACTAAAAAAACCTACATTTCCATTTGGGGAAAAAAATATTTTACTTCAGTTCATAATTTAATATATCTAAAATATAAACTATTCAATCTGTATCTGTAAATATGTATTCACAATCAAACACTTACCAACTATCCAAGTTTTTGTTGAAACATTTTATTTTATTTTATTTTGCTCCACTAGCTTAAGTGCCACTATTATTATATGGTGGACATCTCATTTTAGATAATGAACATAAGTAAACCATTTAATAGTAAAAATATACCTTCATGAAAACCGATTAATTCGTTTTGACTTTTAGAAAGTAGCATTTACAACAAAACATCTAAAAATGAACCATGTCAGGATCCAGCCCTTAACGTCAACACAAAGCATCATCTGTTCTGAGCTCCTCATTCTCATCCGCTTATCATCCATTATATCCGTTATAAAGACTAGCAGTCCGCTACAATGACACATGTGGGAATGTATCTGTGTGTGTGTGTGCAAGGCGGATGTGTGTGAGAGAGAGGGAAAGAAAAAGAGCAAGAGAAAGAGAGAGAGGAGTGTGTGTGTGTGTGTGTGTGTGTGCGTCCGTCCTCTCTTTGGCAGCGCTGCAGAAGCCCATGGACAGGCACACTTCTGCCTGATTATGACTTACGGGATCTGTCGGTGCATTTCACATACCGATGTGTTGAAATCACATCTGCCCTACTGATCCCATAACAAAGCAAAGGCCTTGCGTGCTGGCTACCCTCTTCTCTGTCTGGATGGGCTGGAGTAAGAGCATTAGCCCGACAAATTAGACCTAGGTACAGTGTGTCTTAGGTTGCTGTGATTTTCACTCAGCATCCAACAGTACTTAGATAATTCTTGAAATGTGTTTTGAACCTCTTTGGAGTACCAGATGGATGGGGTTCAACTGCGTCGGGAACATTAAGACGTCACCATGTGACATTAAGTGAGTTGTCACAAACAAAATCACAAACAAGTACACTTTGAATTACAAATATTTTCCAGTGATGATCTAAACTTTCTGGTACTGATTGTACTGTCCTGTGTGACAAAGTCAAACCCATCTGGCAGCTAAGTAGGCTACAATAAACCACATAGGTAACCATGTGAAGTGAAAATATTACTTTGGATTTAAGAAGTGGCCAGTATTAAGACAATTTAGCTAGTGCCACTGGATATACTATGATCTTTTGATTGTGTTGTTATTGTGTTTTGTGTCATATGTCAAGTTATTTTTATTTTGTTTGAAGGCCACAATGCAATACGTCTTTTCAGTAACATGTTCTTGTGCTTTCCTCTGCAGTCAAATATACATCAATTGTTATGCATTTTTCTATTTCCCATACCAAAACCAATCAAATCCAATCAAATATAAAAGTATTTGCAAATACTGTTTGATTAAAGCCTCACCAGTGTACCATCGAGTGAGTACAAGAGAGCGTTTTTGCTCAAATGCTATTGAAATCAATGTTTACCAAAAATACACCGTATCATATTGTAGTTTGTCAAATTGATAATCACACTTTTATTTGTTAATATTTCATATACCTTTCAGCAAAAAACGAAAGACAGACAAAGAGAGAAAGGGAGAGAAAGAGAGGAGGTGAGAAAGACAGACAAAGAGAGAAAGGGAGAGAAAGAGAGGAGGTGGAAGAGGGCAGAGCAACGGCTGATACAGGATGAACTGTGCAGAGAGAGAACCTGGTCTCTCCAGCAGCCCGGAGAAAATCTATAAGCTGTGCATTTTAATAGAGACACTTGCAGTCCCTAATAGTCATTTTCCCGGTGACGTGCAGGTTTGATTTCCCTCTTCTCAGCCGGAGCTGGTGGCGTGGCTGAGAGGGGGATTATGACATGGGGAGAGCCTGTCCTGAGGAGCTCCAGGTGGCTGGAGTCTAGTATGCTGCCCTGGGCTATATATCGCTCTCTCTGGGATGGACCAGCATGGCTGCCCACGGCCCTCCCCTTCCTCTTCTCTATATCCTCCCTTCCCCTCAGCAGGCCCGGCCATCCATCCTGCATTAATTGGGTTTGGTGCTGGAATCCCCCTCTCACGGCACACGCTCACACCCGACCGCCGGCCGTAAAGACAAGCGTGTTTAGCGCAACAATTATGATAATTGCTGGAGAGCACTCAGCTGAGGGAATAAGCAAATCTGATTAAGGGCCCTTCTGCATGATCAAATATTAATCTGATGTGTCTTCACCCTGACCTGGCTTGGAACATAAGAAGCTCTTATGGTCTTATGCATTAACAGATTTGCACACGCTGAACTCATAGCACCTAATAATATTGGACATGCAAGTCAGAACACTGAGGAAATCTTCTGGGAGCAGAATCCACTTACAATAAAACTGAATAAAAATAGCAGTGGATAATAATCAGGCTAAGCTTTATGACGACTCAATTATTTAAAATTAGTAAAGACAGTAAACACCTATTAAGACAAAATTCCAAGAACCACCTGTTGGATTGGATTGTGTACAGTGAGTTGGTCTAAACCTTTTACTGAGCTTTGTATCGATGTGGCTCACCATGCACGCACGCACACACACACACACACACGGGCACACACACTTCCACCAAGGTAATGAAGGGATGAGCTTAAATCGTCCACAATGTTTTTAACTCATGATAGGAAAGATGAAATTTGCACTCTACCACAATGTATTCATTGTCTCGGTTTAGACTTTGCCTTCATCCGGGGACAACGATGCACATCGTCTAACACAAGTACAACATGTCAGTAGGAGTTTTATGTAGAATATGAATGGATAAATTGCACTTTTATTTGAGTGTGTCAAATGTAAATGTAAGTAATTTAATAATGTGCATCCTTGCTTCTGGTTTCTTGGTGGATCAGCAACCTAGGGTACATATCATCCTTCCTGTCAATCCTACCTGGATAGCCTACTTTTTACATAAAAAGCAGAAATGACATAAAAAAAAACACTTTTAAAAAATATAATTGTTTTTTTCCTTATATCTGTTAATGATTAATCCTTGGTATGGAAATAAGGTGTGAAAAAAAATGTTTTAACAAAAAAAAAATCTAAATGGATTAATGGAAATCTTTTTTGTATTATTTTAAAAATTACAATATATTTAGCAACATTTTTTTTTTAGCATGATTTGAGAGAGAGGAATAAATGAAGTTCCTCTGTAAAAGGTTTGTCACCACAGAACACTGCTTTTCCCCAGGACACTGCTTTTCAAAATAAGGGTGTAGAGAACACCATTAAAAATGCAGCCTGAAGTTTGGAAATGTTTCTGCCAAAGGGAGTTAATCGCTATCGTGAAACTTATTTAGAACTATGTAGTTTTGCTAAAGATTTACAACGTGTGTCTTTAAAACAGTAGAATGTAATTCCAGCAATTCCCTAACATGTTTTGGGGAAAATGTATTTAGTCTAAATAATCCAAGACCAACTTTAAACTTTTGAAAATGACTGGGCTTGTAAAATGTAATGATGCACGCTTCTGTACAGCAAAAAGTAGAGAGCAAGCAACAAACAAGCCAGCCTTGGACTAGACAGCAACTGGCAGTTTAAAAGAGATTAGGATGATATTAAATCAACACAAATGCCTACTAGTATTTAACAACGCAAAACAGCTTGTAAGAATCATTGGATTATGAATGTGGATTATGAAGCCACCCCCTCATTGCTGAGCGACAGTTTAGGGGAGACTCCAGATGACCTAATCTACTTACAAAGCATATTTAACTCACTATGATTTATAAATAAGATAAGGCTTATTGCAGGGTCAAATCTTAATTCAAAACATATTGTTTGTTCTGTGGGGCATTAGTGCAACAGATGTCCCTGACCCCACCGATGGGATAAATATATTTCAAAATGACTTAACTGTACAACTGTGCTATAGTACAGTATGTGTAATGGGCAAGGAATGTAGAATTGAGCACATACAAACCATGTGACATGCCAAATAACATCAATACATGGATGCACTGTATAGCTGTACGTTGGATCAGTAACAGGAAATATTTTAGAACACAAAATGGGTCCTGTAAAATACAAATGTTAAACTTAACATAGCATAAACTGACTTCTGGGAAATGGAGCTGGAGGCTGGCATGACACTTACTCAAATTTTAAGCCAACTATGGATTCTAGGAATTGAACATGTTCTGAGAGGTGAGCTCTTCAGAGCATTTACTTTGTGGGTAAAGATTTGAGCATAACAAAATGGAAATTCATTTTTGCCTTGTTTTTTGTTAACGAGTATCTACATTTTAAGTGATACACAGTAAAACATCATAAACATGCATTTAATTTAGAGCACAGTTCTGTGAAACAAATCTAAGGCTGTTTGTGAGAATGATCCTTCTTGACTAATATGAGATTAACCCAGATGCTTTGCGTAGGAATAAAAAACACACTCACTGCTAGCTTTATCAGTAAAGCCTAACAAAAGTACAGAAATACTGTACAAAATGACCTCAGTACGTCGGTCATGTCCACGCAAATGTCAACATCAGCATGAAAAAATGAAGTTGTGTAAATTAACATTGTGTTTTTGTGAAGCTGTCTTCATGTAGAGGGATGTGTGTGTGTGTGTGTGTGTGTGTGTGTGTGTGTGTGTGTTGGGTGGCTGGTAGCCTCAACCACTGAACTCTGCTGATGTTGTGATGTAACATTTTAACATGCTATTATTTTTTCTCATGTTATTTCTATAAGGTGTAACCACTCATTTCATATGCCTCACATCCTTAACGCCATAATGTCAAAGTTGTTCCTCAATTGTGTATTATGAAAATAAATAATAACAATATTATTATTTTCATGAGTATATTTTTCATATTCAGCCAAGCCTCCCTCAAGTGACAGCCAACAATTGTTTTGTATTTGACTTAAAAATTCACAGAGTTTGGGTGAAAATGTGTAGTATGTCTAAAAAGACTATTGACTGCATGTCACATACAAAATCCAGATTGGTTGTCATGTTGCTTTTGCATTTTGTTTGTTATTTAGAGTCCCAATGTCACACTGGAATTGACCAGTCATAAACAGGGCTGGAAGACTACTGGGACATTGAGAAGTAGCCATGTACAGTGCACACAACAGGTCAAAAACTATGAAAATAGACAAGAGCAATGAAAAGTGTGCACATAGACTTTTCTTTTTTTCTTTCAAGGGAGAGCACCCTTTAAGGTAAAATAGCTTTATGTGATAATACTATGACTTACTTTCTCCAATGCCCAGTCTCATAATGTCTGCAAGTCGATCTCTATTGAAAAATGGTGTTTGTCTTGTTCTCATCTCATTCAATAATAATTGATATTAATCTAAATATAAAATTGAACAAATTGAACAAATCATGTCTCAAATTAAACAACATAAAAAGCAACAGCATCCACATCCTAAAAGCATCATCACAACATCAGCTCAGTGAGTGAGCATGGTATTTAAAGTAGGTGTGGCGATGTGTTGGCCATTAGACAGGTTCCCTATGTACCTGCTCTCTGCTTTGGCAGCAGTAGGTAGTGACAACAGTGGCTGGCTCAGCTTGATCTGCTCAGCTACCACAACATTGGCCAACACACAGTCAGAGCAACCAGCACAGCAGGACTAAACAACTTGCAAAACACCTCAAAACACATGCCAATAATGTAGCTATTGTGAAAGTTATAGCAGAAACTCTACAGACGTACCAATGTGTACAAAACATAGATTTTTTATTCACTGCCATGCTACCGTGAGGTTTATAAATTATTTCAGTTTGCGGAGGTGTTTTAAAATACCATATATTTAGTATATATGGTCAGACCATCATTCAACATAGAGATTACCTGATCTTGATGATGCCCCAATTCTCTGTACATAAACAATATAGGAATCCATACGCACAATGTACTGGTGAATGCAACTTTTTGAGTAAAATTATATTTAAAAATACCGTCTGCTCGTGACTTGCTGTTGACTTTGTGAGAATTTCTTTGCACAAGATAGAATAGTCGTCCCTGAAAACCAGCATAGTGACATGAAATCAGAGGAGTGAGATCATCTATTTGGCCAGAGAAAAACAGAATGTTTTTCTTTTCCTCTGGACAGAGCAGGGCCTACTACTGTCAGCCTGCGGTCATTTCACAGCCCAATCTAAACAGTGAAATGGGAGAGGAGATTGGGTATTTTTACGGCACGCTGCGTTGCACCCTGACGCCACAGACTGACCAGCGTTAGAGTGGCCACAGCTCATCTGCCTTGCATGGGAGACGGTCAGTAATCCTTCCCGGATGCTCTAGCAAGAGTGACGGCACCAGGGCAAAGTACACTTTCTGAACCACGCATGACTGTATGTGAACAGAAGGCTACCTCTCCACTATCTATGCCTCTTGTTCTGTCCTGTTACACAATTGGATTATTGCTCTCCCCTCCAATTCTACACAGTTCCCAAAGATTTAATATGTCCCCGGAATTTGATATATGACTTAATTTAGATGGAAACCTCATGACATGTGGCTTGTGACCTTCTGTCGAAACAGAGTCATTAACTCTTCATGTGCATATTAATGTGCAACTAGACCTGTAGGAAACTGGCTAAGATGGTGATTTTATAAAACAGGCTCCGTTTTATTTATCAAGTAATATTGACTACAAATTAAATGCAAATAATTACTGAGTATTGTAAATAAACAAAATAAATTAAATTAATGAACGGCCAAAAAAAATAAACAGTCTGCTATGTATTGATGAATTTAAGCATTTGTTGGATTTCGAAAGGTAATGAGGCGATTACATTTAATTCAATATCACAGATACAATAATTCTCAATAAGTCTACAATAAGTCTTTTGGTGACTCCATGTTTTGTTGTGCTTTGGTGTCAATACATTTAAAAACCCAAAACTTATAAACCAATTAATCAGTACTAAAATCAAGAGACATTTTTAAGCAAATTTATCGCATTTCTTTTAAAAATAGAACTGATTCTAGATCAGACATTTCAAATTCACAATATAAATGTGTTTGAAATGTATGGTTTCATAATGTAAAAAAGCTTTGCAATAACTTTTACAGCATATTAGTCGAGATAACCCATTTATTTTTGGTAAATTAAGAGTAAACAACTTATTTTAGGAAAAACAAAATACATTGCTCGAGCAAAAACAAAACAACACTGCATGGCACCTTTGAAGCATATTGACAGTATCTGTGACACTGGCCCAGCCTGACGATGCGTGTACACCATGTGCTTGTAATTACATGGCTTCATGTCCCTTTTTATGCAGTGCCTTCATTCCTCCATCTTTTTTTGTTCTTGTTTGTTTTCACAGTACTGTAATGTTTAGAGAAAACAACAACTTGAGGGTGGACTGCCTACTCTTGAAAAAGAAAAGCATAGACTTAAGATTGTAATAATATAATATGTATTCACTATCCCTAATAATTTTAATGTTCACATCACCAATATTAATATTGAATTACATTATCAATAACATGAAGGGGCTCTGTTATTAGTGGTTGCGGTTTATTTCCACTTTGGTGCACATGGAGCCCGGGCAGGTGCATATAGCCCACCGTGGGGTATCAGGTATCCCCTTGGCCTAGGCCTCTCCCATTTGTCATGGTGAATGAGTGGTCTGCCTGACTGCACTTTCTCATTCCATTTCCTCCCAGGCTGCGCTGAGGCCCTACCACCCACTGTACACTGTCATTTCTTCAACCTCCTTTCCATTCACATGAAGTGTGAGCAATAATGCTCTCTCACATTCCTCTTTTCAATGGCTTACACGCTATGACCCCCCCCAACCCACACACACACACACACACACACCCCACCAAACACCTCCCCTCTCCTGCTCAGCTTACCCCACCCCTCATAGGGTAAAAAGGAAATTACTCTTTTATCTGTTTAACATGTCACAAGTGTTTTACAAAAGCATTTTGACTCAAATTGACTTAATGATAACAATGATAACAACAACAATCAATAATTCTAATAATAATAATAATAATGATAAATATATATTTTTTACAACAATATCTATTATATATATAGATATATACTATTTTTCAACTATAAACAAGGCCCTAAGCATGCCTCTCAATTATTAACCGCAGTACATAAAAAACCAGCATGCTCTCTCCTCACTTATATAGAAAGATGTCAGTGCTGCTCTTACTTACATCCATAATGCCCCTCATCATCCGTTCTAGCTCTGATATTTGGCCCCGCCATCCTACCCGCTACGTTCCACCACAGTAAAAGCCCCAACACTGAGCCCACCGGCACCCTCCCTGCAACTGTAACAGGCAACTGTAACGGAAAACATTGTCTGTTCCTACTCAAAGGGGGGGAAAAGAGCTAGAGCGAAAGTAGGGGTAATTGCAGAACACCCCAAGCTCATCCAGTGAAGAAAAAAGAAAAAAAGAAAACCAGGAAATCTCCACTTATTTCAACAAACATTTGCCTCAACTCAGGAACTAAGCCGGACCTCTGTTTTTTTTTTTTTCTCTCAAGGCGAGTGGTGTCTGTGGGAGACCAGGAGAGCATATGCATGTGTTGTATAGTGCCACTTAAGAGGCATTGTTAAGAGACTGCAGCACCATCTGCTGGCAAAGTTTGGGTCAAAGAAAACCAAAACGCAAGACTTGCATGAGGAGAGATGGGGAGGGAGAGTGAGACAGAGACTGGCAGAGAGAGGGGTCCAGTGTCAGGGTTAGAGGTTCAATTCCCACTGAGGCCGCCTGTGCTATAAATGCATGCACTCATGGCCACTAAACGGCATATGTAAAAAGAACGCAGACGATGGGAGCGAGGACGTCAGCTCCATAATGCCGCTACATGAGAAACCCAAATCTCTAAGTTGCAGAGGTCGAAGTTCCCGGAGGCCTCTTCCTCATGTCACATTCATAACTCTGATGAGAGCAGTAAAGTTCCACATACCCAGCTGGCAATGAGTATGGGACACATAAACAATCTTTTTGGTTCTTGCCCTCATTTCCTTCAGTGGATCCCTTGGACAACTAATAACAAGTTAATCAGCCTGATTGCACATTCATCACTGTGATCTGTTTCTTTTTTTTAACTGAAGACGGGAAGCGTGTTTTACTTGGGAAATGAAATATTTAGCGACCTGTTCCCTTTGCCCTTGCACTGGAGACAGAGACCCTACAGCTGAGTAAACAGCTGCATAGTGGACAGGTAACCACTGCAGCACCTACTCTTCAGCATCTACTCCTCAGCCCCATAAAACCACTCTGTTACCTTGGAGGAAGGGTTCACAGCACAAAATAAAAACATGGCTTTCTCCTTTTCTCTCAATCCAACAGAATGACAAATTGCTGCGTGCAATTCAGTGGTTCCCTTTCTTCATTCTGCATGAATTAATAAAGTGTGCAATTAAGATTAAATGCTATGTCAGGTACATGATGGGACTAATTCAGATATTAATGTGCAATTAATCCATTGTGCATAATGTATGTAATGTACACAGTGCCATAAACATGAATCAGCGGTCCACATTTTGACAAAACTGAGTAATATTAGTCATCTACAATTCAACAATATGCTCATGACATTTTACAGTTTAGTCTTCAATTGACAACAAGGCAGTTTTAGAATAAGCTCAATTCCTGAGTCGCCAACGTTAAAACCAGCCAGTAATAAGGCATGCAATAGCCAAAACAACAGAGCTGAGACAAGAGAAGTAAAAAGAAAATATTACCAGTCCTTGGATGTTAGCTGTTAAAAAATGTGAGATGGGAATTTCTTTCTTTGATAACAGCATAGTCATTCTAAGGCCTCTAAGCTGGCACCAGCTAGGATTTAGATTTACACTTCAGCCCCTCATCCTACTGTACTGTATCTCTCTTACCAATGGACTTTCTGCTTTGCCAGATAATGCCCAGTTTTTGTTTCTGTAAGCCATGGAGTTGGCTATAACCCTCCTGATGTGGTCATTAAGTGGAGAAATTTGGTGTACTGGTGTGCTAAGCCTCTCAGCGCTGAGAGACTTCCAGAACGAAGAGGAGATTCTACTGTAGTCCTCCTCAGTAAACCCACAAATCACACACCGCGGCCCGGGAACCTCAAGGAGAATTAAGATCTTTTGTGGGGTCTATACAGATAACTTCAAAGACTGATATGAAGACCACTAACAAGACCAGGGGGCCAGAGGGCTGGAAAGATGTTGGGAAAATTAAGAGAATCAATATCTTTGAGAGGAAATGAGGGAATTGTGTAAATGCCTCAGTAAAGTCCAAAGCAGAATCAGATCGCATCACCTCTGAGATTTGAAAAGATTCTCAAACAATATTAGTATTACTGACTCAATGCAGATGGGTAATTTGCGCAATCTGTAACTAGGAGAAGGCATCAGAGGCACTGAAACATTTAGATCCTGAGGTCAATGAATCCTAAGATACTTCTGCAATTTACACCCTCACAAGCAGGAGGCCAGATGGCAGTATAGTGAGCCACAGCTCCGACAGATCAACCTTTTCATCAGATTCTTCTTAAGTGTGATCACAACCTTTAAAAGGTAACTCAAAGTTTTTTGACAATTAAAAAAATGAAGGGCATAACTCAGATCTCTTGTGTATGTGTAATTAGAAAACACGTTTTCTCAGCCATATGTTCACAGTCTCAACCTTGCTAAACACACCTAAATCATTTATGTACATTGATAAAGGTGTAAAATACCTGAGGAGAGAGGGCCTGCTGCATAGCACGCAGGTGTTAAATATGATATACTAAATATCTTGTTTCTTCATAGAGCACCTGTTCAAAAGCACCCCCGTTATATTATGCTTTTTTGGTGCATAGAAAAATCTACCTGAAAATAAACCACCCTCAAAGTAACAACAAAATTAGATTGCTGAAACACTAAGAAAATGAAAAAATGATATTCAGTGATTGGCATCTTCAGCCTCTGTGTGCCATTAGAAGTTAAGGATTGATGAAGATAAATTGGTTGTGCCTAATCAAGGTCTATTGAAGTCTTAGCCTCCCTCTCAGCCCTGCTCAAATGACCAGTCAGCACTAATGCACCCATATTGTGTCTATAAGTGTGAATTGATTTATATTGCTGCAAAGCATCCCGAAGACATTGAGAGAGCACCATTGGAACCCAATACCAATTATATATGTTTGTTTCTGGGGAAATGGCCACTCAGTACATTGGATCAATGCGGACATCAAAGGTCAGAGCAATACATTTCTGCTGAAAAGTTAGCGTGTCATCAAGCAGCTCGTCTGCCAGCCGCTGGCCTTCTCCTGACTGAAAGCGAGGTGTTTGATCCTCCACCTGCTTTTCAGTTGTGGTGCAACATAGAGGTCTGCCTCACAGAGCTGATGATGGGCCGTTTCTTTGCATACATGTCGTGTACCTTGCCAGTCAGAAAATGGGCGTGTGTGACAAATCTCTCTGTTAAAGTCTATGAATTTGAGACATAACCACCACTCAGACTGTAATACAGCAAATAAACATGATATTAGAGGTATGTGTGTACCAGGCCTGGCTTGAATGGGAGGCTTTGATAATGGCGTGGTAGTAGGTAGTCTTGCCCCTGTACTCTATTCTGAGAGTACTGTAACGCCCCCCCATAGGGACGGGGGCCATCGATATTCATATGTACATCTAATTACAGACCATATTAATTACCTGGGCCTGAATGCCCCTGCTGAAACCAACACCTGGCAAGCCTGCAGAGAGGATATCCTTATGCAAGCATGCCTTATAGATTGTTGCTTTTTTTCCCTTTTACTGCCCGTGTCTCTGAGGACCGTTTGAATCCATATTAATTTCCTCTCTGGCAGTTATGTGGGCTGTGTATGAACTGTGCTATTTTAGTTTTAATCTGTCAGTAATTTAGTAATGTGCAGACTAATTATGCGCCAATATTAATGTAATTGGTTCTGGGAGCCTGGACAAAAAAATCAATGTGTTTGCAGTGAATGCATTAAATAGCATCGAGGTATTATAATCATGTGTCAAGTGCTGATTATGTTATGAAACTAAAAAGTAGATGTCTGCCACAGGTCAATACGCAGGCCCCATGGCTCCATAAAATCTATGCCTCTCCATTCAATAATGTGAAGGGAGTCGGTGAGCCCCCTCCCCGCTCTATCCCCTACCCACCACTTGACTGTCCACTTCCTGTATATTTGTTAGAGGAAGCTTTGATAAATATTCCCAGTAGATCAGTCATAACCCTCTGTCTGCAAAGGGTGTGTGGTATTGTTTCACATAAAAGAGGCCCTCAAAGTGCCAGCGAGACTCATGACATCAGTAAAATGAGCCCTCAGACAGAGGATGGGATAGAATAGAATAGAATAGAAGGTTGACAGGCTAGCTCTCCTGTCATTATTGTTTCTCACTGTCTGCAGATCATGTGCCGGTTATAAGCATCACTTTTGCCGGAATAAATGTACTCATCTGCTAAAAACAGCGCAGCAATGGAGCTGTCACAACAAAAGCAAACTATATTGACAACACAAAAAGTGAAATTAGCAGCTCAAAGCTTTTCGCCCCAAGGGATATGGGAGAGAGAGGTAGAGGGGCCATTAGAGATGATGATACTGGAACACAGAAATTTGGTGTTGCACTGCCGATATGAGACACAAATTGAGGGCATCGGGATGAGATACCCATAGAGATTGGTAATCGTCATAGTCGTCCTTTAGCTAATGTGTAAAATTAGTGAAAAGATCAAGACAAAGAACCTACCACTTTTGGTAATAGGAATGCCAAGTTCACTGTAATACAAAGTCCTGGAAACCACACAAGTTACCCATAATACAAAAGGCTAAAATAATTAGGAAATCAGTTGCTATAAACAGATAAAAACAAAGCAGTTTGAAGTTTACACAATTGAAAATGGCTTCACATTCACTTAAACGTGTTACTTAGTTGTTTGATGAGACTGGCACAGAATAATATGGCACTGAGTGATGGTTTAATGCAAGAGTGAGGGAGCTGACTAGCCCTCTCTGGTAGCAATTACAGCTGTCTAGGCTTATGATTGATAGCCTTTGTTTACAGTGTTTAAAAAGGGAGACACATTTCAAAACATCATTTTGTTGCATATATAAATAATTGGGTTGAAACTGAACGCTAATCCGGAGTAAAGCATTTTGCCGTTGCCCCAAAAGGTTCAATAATCAAACAACAATAACAGTTCCCATCTTTGCCATGAAATTATGTCCGTTTTATATACCCGCTCATACATCTTAACTTGACAGGTTTCAGCCAGCTGTGACGGTTACAGAGGTAAATACAGTACTTACGCCGAACTGTACGTACTCATCAAGGGAGTGGTTTGGACTTTCCTCTCCTGAAAATGATTAAAATGAAACAAAGTCTTATGCATTTTTAATTACCACCAATACATGATCTCAGGAAAACTTGATTTCCAAATTGGACGATGATTTCAAATGTGGAAAAATTAATTTACCATGACAGCAAAATCTCTGCAAATCTGCTTTGATTCTGATTAAAAAGCTTTCGTATTCTGGGAATGCTGCTTCTCCCTGCGTGAAGACCAACCAACTGTTTGTAAAATGTCTGCCTCCCTGTCTGATACCTCTCAGACATGTCTGGCCGACACCAGAGTCAATGAGTCGATTGAAGCTTGTATTCCACAGAGGAGGCATTAAGATGAGACTCAGTTCCATACTGTGAACGAGGAGTGCATCTTTTTGTGGCTCCAGCAATGGATTTTTGTTGTGCTACAGCTGGCGCAGAGCCGCCGGACACCCACCCGTGCCATCGCCCCATCTCTTTGTCTTCTTTTCTTTTCCCTGCTTTTACTCAATTTCTCTCACACACACTATCTCAAAGAGCTTCTTTGTTCTTTAGCTTATGTGTCTGGCTGTCAAACACAGCACTTATGTGACTTTGCATTAATTATGGATGCATTTTCCTCCTTGTTCAACCTGTTTGTTTTAAAAGAAGACAGAACAAGGGACTCCTGAAAAAGAAAGTGTTTCTTCTCTGCACCTTTTGGAAATTCAAATACTATCATTATTTAGCCAAAAATGACATATAGCTAATGCACCAGACACATCGGCTTTGATGAATGGCTGTAATGAACTCGTCTTCCCTGGGAGAGAACAATGGCTATTTTCTCATCCAAGCTGCTTAGCATTAGCAACTTCAATCAGCCCAGTGCAGAGCAGGGTTGAGTTTTTTTTGACAGTGGCAGTGGATACCCGATGCTCCTCTCAAGTCCTGCTGAGTGGTTGAGCTCTGGGTTAGCCAAGAGTACTGAGAAACATCCCCTCACTCCCGAATCACACTAAACCTCTCTCCTGTTTAACAAATTGCCTCTACCACAGATTTCTTGTCTGGGGAAGGCTTGATCAAGCTTTGAAGTCTGCAGGTCAGTGCAAGGCCAGCATTTGAAGTCACTGCTGAGGTTGGACTGAGTTGATTTTCTCTGGCAAAGAAGAGAGGCTCATCTGTGGCGCACCACCACATTATCAGCACAGCCAACACAAAATAAAAGGTTGGTTAACACATACAAATTGATCTAAATCGATCTCTAATGCTACACCTCAGAGGTGTGAATCACGTTACGTTCTCTGAGACTGGACTCACTCAGCTGTTGCTTGTAAACAGACCACACCATATGCCCTTTTTACCTCATCCGCTTGTAAGACAGACATCACCTGCTAGATGGACAAGGGCTGTCTGACAAAAACATGATCTCAACTCGACAACGGAAGGTAATTGTTACCTTTCTTTCTCCAATACTCCACGCGGTCCCCCAGCTGCTAGCCGAGTCTATAATATTCAATAAGTCACATAATCGTACATCAACAAGTGGAAATGTATGTATTGTATGTAATGTATTTTCTTCCAAGGTTTGTTCCCTCAGATGAGCAGTGGTTTCCTCCTTGGTATCCTCCATGAACACCACTCTTGTTTAGTGTTTTCTTATTGTGGACCCTGGACACAGATGGTAGAAAGTTCAAGAGATGCGTGCAGATCCTGAGCTGTGACCTTCGGGTTCTTTGTCACCTCCTTGACCATTATGCAGCGTGCTCTTGCTGTGATCTTTGCCGGACGTCCACTCCTAGGGAGAGCAGCAATGGCAATGAATTTTCTCCATTTGTATACAATCTGACTGTAGACTGATGGAGGCCCAACCCTTTTCTGGGGGTCTTCTGAAGTTTCTTTTGATCGAGGCATATTCCACTTCAACAGATGTTGTTTTGGAGAACGGACTCTGTTGGTAACCAAACTTTGTGGGTTTTGTATAAGACAGGACACCTCTAACCCACACCTGAATGTCATCTCATTGATTGGATCACCTGACTTCAATTATCCCCTTTCATGGAAGTCATTATCATAGAGGTTCAAATACTTTTTCCAGCTTAGGTTGTTAATGTCTTAACGATATATTCAATAAAAACATGTTTTTATGTGTTATTTGTTCAATCACGTTGTGTTTATATTGTTATGACCACATTTTAGGAGCCATTTATGCAGGAATGCAGTTCATTCAAAATGATTCACAAATATTTTCTCGCAACTGTACGAAATATTTTTAACAATCTTCATTCTGTTTTCATATCTTACAATGTCACATCTGCTGTGGCCACCCAGCTAACGCGGCCTACAGGCCAGGGTCGCCTCAGCCACTTACTCTCTCACTGGTTGCTGGGCAGGGAGCGCTCAGTCCCCGGGTGAATGATTCGCTTATGGCAAAGCTGGTCAAGCAGGGAGTGATTCGCCAGAGCTAAGGTCACAGGCGGATGATGAGGCTTATTAATCTTGCTTTGCACTCTGCTCGTAAATGATTTGCTTCCGTAATTATGCCCCAACACCACCCCCACCCTCTTAAACCTACACACCCCATCTCAACACTCTCAGCCCGCCTGTAGCTAAGCGGTCCATAAAATTGTGTTTAAGGGAAGCGGGGTGGCAAAAAAAAAAATGTTTGGAAACACAGCTTCATCTGTGACAGTTGTTTACAACATGGTGAAATAGCGAGTGCATATGGCTGCGCCTTCCCTTCGCACCAGCCTGACCCCGCAACCTCCTGCCATCGCTGAGCTCAAAATGCTCTTCCTCGCACCACATCCATTACAACAGGAAGTCAGAGGGAAAAGTGGAAGCAGGGACAGGAGGGAGGGGAATCATTAAGTGACTCATTAATTCTACATAATCACTCTTTCTGACACATTTCTGACACAGCCTCTCTGTGTGTTTCATACTGTTACGAGCCCCCCTGCATGGGCCTGGGAGAGGCTGCCTCAGATGGAGGCCGGGGGTTGGGTGGTTGGGGGGTGGGGGAGCTGGTACTCACCATAAGGGAAATGAGACAGAGACAGACAGTGACAGAGACAGAGGAAAAGGAATGCTGGAGTAGCTAGAGAAGGCAGGCTGAAGACCCTGGGGCTCAAACAGAGCTAGATTTACCCTTATGTGTTAGCCTGGAGGAGCCATAGTCATTGATCGAGGCTGGAGAGCCATGGAAGCTGCCATTAAGGCTGGAGCAATAGAACTGTACTGGTATTGATTGATGGGACTGGTCCTGTTAATATTATTTATGGTAGGGGGCTACACAGCTCTCTGGCAGAGTAAGCCCCCCATAATAAGTGGTAATTGATGGCAAGGGAAACCAAGGTTCCCTCTCCCCCCGCCTTCCCCACTCTCACTGACCCCAGCCCTGTGGAAGTCAGATGGATTGCCTCTAACACAGTTATGATTGATATTATCAGATTACATAACCTGCAACAGAGGCCATGTGGGTCTACTCAAGTGGGCGCATTGATTTTTGATTAGGACGCCACTCAACACATCTCAGAAAGGGCTGGGAAATATATCCTGCAGATCAGGCAGCTCTTCAAGGTTTTCCGAAGGGATTTTTTTCCATTATATTTGCTGGCTTTAGCTGATAAATACAAAGAGTATGTGTTGATATGACTGGTGGAGGATGCAGAATGGTTCCCTGGCAGTCAGTACAACAGTTACATTATTTCCCTCTGCTTGCAATTGCTGGATTTTGAATTTAAAAAAAGCAAAAGTAAAAAGATTTTGATCCTGACAATGATCCACATTGGACTAAGACATTGTCAATGAAAGACAGTAAAATGTTCTACTGTGACTCACCCTGGGACAACTTGCGTAACCTGATTTCAAATGTTAGTTGAACATTTTGTTTGACCCATGAAATTCATTGACATGCTATTCCCTGGGTTGTATTGCAATTTAGCCATTAGTACTTTTTCCTAATGGCAAGCAATCTTTCTTTCTCTGTCTATCCCACCTTCTCACTCTCTTATGACCGAAGCAGCCACCAGCTGTAGAGTTGTGAATAGCGGACCACCATGATAGGAACTTGACATTAGTGTGTTGTTTTCCTCTTCCTTTTATCTCAATGAAAAGTGACCCAGGATTCGACCTTATAATCAAAACATCCTTTGTTTGAGCGTGGACACAATTCAGTGTAGAATAGCAGCTATCAAAACACCTTAAGGGCAAATTGATAATTTTCACCAATAAAGAGTTTGTTTTTTTTTTACTATGAAAATGAAGCGATCATTTCCATTTCCCATTTTCTCTTGCCTCCTTATGTGACCATTTTGGGAAAATTCATGGGAAACACCGATCCAAAGTGATGGAAAGAGGAAGTCTTAATCTTTTGACAATAAGCACTATAGAACGATAGTAGAGCGCACTTGGTTTAACAATATGCCCTCGGCTACAGAACAGGGAGGGCTTTCTAAAAGTACCTGCTCAGTAAATGGCTCAACTGTTGCGTGACTGAGTTCAGAGTGGCCCCATGCTCAATTACTGTGGACAGATGGACGACATCCAGCAGATCTCAATGGCTTTCTGTGAGTCAGACGCAATTTTCATTCACGGTGCGCAGTAGGATGAAATCAAAATGTGTATGAAAAACATATTAGCGTTTCCCTGGGGGCTTGCCACAATTTGTACATGCACAAGGTGTTAAGGTGAGGGTCGGGAGGAGTGTACGTGAAGCCGAGAATGTGTGATGTAGGCTGTGATTAATGTCTCTTCATGACTTTTTTGACACCTCTGGCGTAATGGCTCCTTATTTTAGAAATGCCTAATTATCATTTCATTTAAGAATTTTGTCACTGCCATATATTTTTTTTTCCCCCCACTGGCGTCATATTTAGTCTGCACGAAAGCCGCCTGTTACACGGAAAATGGTTGAGGATGGAGCAGAACTGCAAACTCGTTATGTGCCTTGAGAGATTTTTAATTTCAGTTCATGATGGTAATTGAATATAAATAGCAGGAAGGTATCAGTGTGGCTGCTGTGTGAAGTGACCCCTGGCTGACCAAAAGCACAAGGAACAAGGCTAGAGTTATGCAGCCAGTGAATACACCTGAACCGAGGGGCTACAGTATGAACAGGACTGCTTATTCATAACCACAATATTTCCAAATTCCACAGCGGTGACGTCAAATCAAAACAACACAAAGCTAAAGAAAACCAACAGAGTTATTTTAAGGGACGGCTTGAACTCAGCTGAGGGGGTGACAGGGACAACGCAAGTTTACTTTATGTGGTGGCTCAATATGAAATGAAAAGAAAATGGGAATATGTGACAAAAGTCAAATAGATTACCTGAATGTCTCTGAACACATTTTGGAGACACCGGTCATCACTGGAGACTCCTTGGTGTCCAGCTGTTAAAATATCTTTCCTGGGGTAACAGAGAAAACATTTCTGATGTTGTGATTGCCCTAGAGCAGATTCACATTTTTTTAATGTTTTTTTCTAATATATTTATAATATTCATAATTAGGAAGTTGCATGCTGAGGATGTCTGGCACTGTGTATTTTGCAAATTGAAGAAATCACGTTTGTGGCATACAGGACTGTAGCTACGAGGTGCGAAGAACAACTGCTTGTACATTTATGCAGCAGGTCAATATAAAATTAAAAGATAAATTAGAATAGACTTGCTAATACGGTAATAACAAATCGTTCGCCGTGTGCATTCCTTCATTGTTTTATTGCATGTGTGGGCAATCTTCCAGATAGAGTTGAATTGATTTGTTTAATGATCTTCAACCCCTCCAGTGCTTTTTCCTCATCCCTCACTGCTCTAACCCCTCAGCATCTAACGCCCTAACCCCCTGCCTCTTTATCCCACCCTCGCCCTCATCAGCATGGGCTAGCGCTGTGAATATGAACATTATGAGCTTTGGGTTCAAAACTTAATGGTTCACAAATCAGCCACTATGGATTTTCTGCTACTGGAATCAATAGCTACTGGAAGGGGGTCATGATGTCCAGCTTTCAGATATACTCCTGCTTTTACTTCATATCACTGAGTTAAAGCTGCCTTTGGTGAGTTGGAATAATTTAATGGCATGATGGCAAAAACTATGAAAAACAGGATACGGGCAAAAGTAGGAGGAATATTACTGTGGGAAGACTGTTGAAAAGCTCCAACATCTGTATAACAGTCAAATACTGCACAACATTTAGCATACACACATATGAAATGGGTATTTGGATAAAAACAGTGGAGTTATTAAGTGACCCATCCTCGTCGACACTGATTGTTATTTACTGTATGTTACTTTATTTTGTTCTGTTCACGTGAGCAGGGTCCTGATCGTTCTTTGTTCTGTGTATTGTAAATGAAACTTGTGCTCAACAAATCACCTGTGGCGTTTTGATGAATGCAAGGGTCAACTACTAGTACTACTAGTACCAATGGCACTACTACTAGTACTATTCCTACAACTACTACAACAGCTACTTCTTCAAAACTACCATCAGATACAGCTAAACTGCATGCACAGCGATCACAGCCGTGAGTGCATGAGCAGGACCAAGCTGTGCCCAGCATGACTTGGAGTCCTCGCCTACAGACCTCTACACGGCCAAACGGCAAAGAGAAACACAGGGCTGTTCACTGCAGGACAGCCTCACATGATTAATGACCTCCAATTAGGGCCTGGATGGCAGGTTTCATGGGTTCCTACTGCCCACAGCACCCCTTCCAAAAGATAATCTCTCTCAGGCATGCCTGGACAGCTCAACTCCCCTATATCAACAACATCCCAAACGCTCCTCGCTGGGACAAGACGCTCTGCTGTCCAGACAGGAGAGGGTCCAGTGTTGCTCTTAACACCTCATCATAGGGAGGGAGATGTCAGTTAGTTTCACTGGGTTATGAACTTAGGCTGCGTTCACACCAAGAATGTTTGGAGCAGTTTACTCCTTTAGTTTGGTTCATTTGGGCAGTTGAACACAATGCCATTTGAACTTGGGTGCGCACTAAACAACCGTACCGAGTCCGTCTACGGATACAGATTATTCTTCTTCCAAGCAAACTGTGGTGCAGTTTGTTATGAGTGAGAACGTAATCCGAACCAACTACAGGAAATGACCCCAATGCATAAGGTTTTATAGATCTAAGGAGACGGATGTTGACATCTGATAGCCAACAGTAACTCATGCTTGAAAAGTTGAGCATACCAAAATGAACCAAGGGCAAACTTGGAGTTCCAAATGAGGTGAAATGCCTCCTGAATATATCCACGGAAGAGCACATTACCAAACTCAGATCAAAGAACACAGATTACTGAATAATAGTGAAGTGTCATCATACCTAGCCAAAGTTACAGGGACTGGAATGAGATTTGTTTTGACTCTCTGCTGTCACCAAAATCAAAGTAACCAAAGTAACTTCTCATCTTGGGATGACAAGTTACCACAACTCTGCCCAATAAACGAGCTACTTGTGAGTCCATGTGACTTCTGTTTACAAGCCCTGGTTTGCCTGTAGCTGGGCAGTTTGAAACTAAACAAACCAAATACTGAAATGCAACCAAACTTTTCCACTCTGATTCGGACTGAAGAAAACAAACTGCTTAATGGTCCTTGTGCATTAAGGCAGTTAGGCCCCTCCATTGAGAAGAAGAGAATGCAAGGCAATCAATCCTAGGCAGGATTTTGGATGTACATATATTGCCTCCTTGCCTCAAATAGTAGTTACTAATAATTGTCAGTGTTCGGTTTGATGTACTTGAAGTATCAGATGGGTAGGGAGACAATTCAGATTAAGTTGCCAACATGTGCAAAATTGTCTAAACCTTCTTTCACCTGTGGTGCAAAAACCTGTTGGACAATTACTATCCACCTCTATTGCTGCACATACAGATTGAATACTCACGGTATATCTTTAGAGGGATTTGTATAGTCTCCTGTCTATTGCACATCATCACACTTACACTTTTGCATTACGCTTTATGTAAGGTCCTGTTGTCCCTGTTGTCCCCTGTGTGCCAGTAGTTCTCAAATGTAGCAAGTGCATCCAGTGTTGTATGACTAATGTGACCTTTTTGACAACAAGGACCTATGTGGAAAAGCATTAAAGCAAATGCTAAGAATTGTTTCCAAATACCATTTAATCAAGATCTGGTATGTGAGAGTAGGAATGTCTTTTTTTTCTTTTTCTATTCTTTTCTATTCCTAAAAACAATTTTTACCATTAACAATTCTGGGCAGGAAACGTGAATGAGTAAAGCTCATCTCCATCAATAACTACCACCACCCTGCCCTCCTTGACCAAGGCACTTAACCTCAAACTGCTATAGTAGAGCTGCTCCGCGGCCAACAGTAGAAGGCTGTGGTTGGGCTGAACAGCTCCAAGGTGTTGAAATGTGTGTAAAACTATGTGAATGAGGGTGTTGCTACAAAAAACAGCAAAGAGGATGTGTGCTCAGCAAACATGCCCTGAATAAACAAAAGTAAAAAATAAAATAAAATCCATATCTCCTCTGAGTCTATCTCAATGACTATTTCATTCTGTTCCACAAGGAACTTCCATTTGGGCAACATGCTGCTCACTTGAATCAGCACTGTTCTGGAAGAACTACTTCTGTTCATGGAGCTTTGACTCTGCCTTTACTCTCCAAAACCACTCTGTTATTAAGGCCTGGAAAGAGCTTCAATGGGTGGGGGAAAGGAAAAAAAAATCTGACAACAATTAAACACAAACCGCGTTTGTACTTGGGAAGGAGTAGCTGTTGTATTCCAAGCCCAGACGGCCTATGGGATGCCGCGGAAGTGCCATTAAAAGGAGAAAGGATGCGTGAACAGCTGTTTTCTGTGACGGCTTACACTGCTTGCCATGATTTCCCTCTGTAGGCCTGGGTCAGGATTACCACAAACCCCCGGCACGCCTGCTAAACTCGCTTCACATGGCATGCATATGACCATGTAGATGTACGGTACTCTGTGTGTGTGTGTGTGTGTGTGTGGGTAACAGGAAAAGAGACATGCGCCATAAACAAATATGAGTATGTGTGTATGCACTATGTACATGAGGCAGAGAAAGGGACATGCAGCCATTAAAAAATGGATAAATTAGCGTGTGTGTGTGTGTGTGTGTGTGTGTGTGTGCACGCTCGCGCGCACAAGCGAGTGTGTTATTGAAAGAGGAGGTACCTCCAAATGTCACATATCCAGTAGGCCTTTTCCAGGTCCAGTGCCTCTGGACAAGGGACGTTGGAAAGAAGGAGTGCTTGGTTGACCTAGCACTTTATTAAACTTCATGAAACACAAATCTACACAGAAACTATAGACATTGCTCCTAGGCAAAGGCGGAGTGAAACCATAAAAGCCCAGTTCATAAAGAGCAGGGAAGTCGGTTTTTGCATAATCTGTGCAGCATGCAGGCAGATGGTACCTGTCTGAAAGAATGGTGGGAGGAGAGAGAGAGAGAGAGAGAGAGAGAGAGAGAGAGAGACAGAGAGAGAGAGAGAGAAAGAGAGAGAGAGGGTTGTTTCAATGTATGGGGCAGGAGAGAGAAAGAAAGAGGGAGGGTTAGTGAAAGAGAGAGAGAGAGAGAGAGAGAGAGAGAGAGAGAGAGAGAGAGAGAGACAGAGACTGCTGGCGGAATGTGATTAAGTCTGTTTATGGGCCCCATCACTGCCACACAAGAGCAGGACCACCTGCAGCCTGGAAATCATTACGCCAGGGTCACGGGATATCCTACATGTAAACTCTGAGTCACTTCACCTCAAATTGGGTGTAAAGATCCCATTTCCTCCCATCGACAAACTGAACCACCTGCAGGGTGATAGGATATGATGTCGCTGGGGTCTACAACACCCATTACCTTTCTATCAAACTGCTACAATAGAGAGGAGGCCTGTCAGTGCTCACTGGAGTAACATACAATCCTTTGATTGTATCAATCCATGATCATATACTTCATCTTTTGGGGTCAAATACCATTCACTAACATCCAGAGACTCTATAAGTAAACCTAGAACCATAAAACGTGTGTGAGGTCCTGTTGTCCCCACATAAGTTGTCAATATGTCTCTGCACCAAAGCCGCCAAGACTAACTCTTCCCTTCTGATTCTAAAGTATGGATAGTGCATTCAATGTTGCATGATTAATGTTGTCTCTTTGTCAACCAGGTCGAAGCAACAGAAGTTCACGACATGACAGCCTGACATGCTAGGAGGCTGATAAAAAAAGTCTTTAAAGGAAAAGTGAAGATGCATTAATAGTCACTGTAACAGTTTACAGTCACCCACTACACTGATTCACTCTACTGGAAATGCGTATATGAATGATATACATATAGTCCATTGTATGTTTTGTATTTTGACTCAAAAATGGCAAGTCTATCCAATGTTGAATGCTTTTATTGTCAACATAGTCCTATGTCCTATACATTTACTGTACTTGGCGACTTAGGTAATTCAGATATACCGATAAAAGCCAACCGTAAGAAATCGGCCACCGACAAATCCATGATTGAGATTCACTGTGTATCCGGTCTAAGTTATTGGATTTTATGTTCAGGAGTGTATTTTTCCCCCACAGATAATGATGCAGCACCTGCTGAGGGCTTGTTGTTGGAGAGACACCCCTCTTCCTCCCCCAGATTAGATAGTGTATCCTTATCACGGCTACACACCAAGCTGTCCCTAACTCTGGGAATTCACTGATCATTCCAGACCTGCAGAGACTGGGCATATAAATAGACTAACTGGACAAGACCTGAGTTTTAATTCACAAGACTGACATTACATGACATTACACATGACATTAGAGTGTGCTCCTCTGGATCAGCAATATACTCATCACTGAGAACAGCTGCGGACAGAGAAAATTAGAATTATTGAGTATCATGTATTAGTTTGGTAATCACCAATCAATAATGGGCTTGATGCAACAACCATATCTACACACATATTTGTGCTTAGAATGAACATAGTTATATTATTTTAGATTTGTTTTTAATCCTCCTTGAAACCAGAAACAGACTCTTTAAAAAGAAACATTACTCACCATCATCTTCTTTAAAGCACAACTTTGATGTTTGTGTTGCCTTCACAGTGAAAAATGCCTTTTAAAGTCTAAGATTTCTTTAGTTTGATCTTTGAAATTGACGGTGCCGAAGTGTCCACCTTTACAAACTGCAAAGGAATTATGCAATTCCAGACCTGCTTAATCTAGATGTGATGTTATGTACTTTATATATGGTGAGCATATGTTCACTAAACCTGAAGTAGTATAAGATCTAATTACAAGCTGTAAGCACATTTCATGAATCCCAATGATTTTATTTTTTTAATCAAAATTCTTCCCTTTTTCAGAATAAGTCTAAGAGATAATGAAGAGAGAAAGAAATAAATTAAAGAGAAAACATGTTTGTGGATTGAGGCCTGATGCTGGCAAATGAGTCTTGCCACAGTTGGACAGAGTTGCAGGCTAAGTAAGCTAACATCGCCGATTATTCCACATATCAAAATGGTAGCAACGTTTTAGACAATGACAATTACTGTGGCTCAATTATGCCAGACAGGAAAATTTGTCTTTAATTCAAACACTCATTGAACTTATGACAGGTGACCATGACAACAAGGGGCCTAAATTACCTCTGCTTGAAAAAGGCAATATAAAAGTGACACTTCTGACAACAAACAAAAGAGTACCAAACAGAAACACAGCCTTATATTCCCTGTGTATACTTTTCACCCATCTCGTGACTGGAAGGTAGATGAGCTGACGGCGTGCTGAATTAGATTGATGTGTCCTCTCTTGCTGACAGCCCTGAATCATGGCTCTAGCCACACACACCACCAGCAGCTCTGGAATGTCTGATAAAATGATATTAATTCCACACATTAATGAGATTAATGAATCAGCGCTGCTCAAAGCAGAGGAACCAGCTTTTCCTTTTTGTCTGGCCCTGAAATAATAATACAAAGGTAATTATAGTGCATCCATCAATCTGCTGCTGGACAGTCTAATTATCTGGGCATTTCTGAAGTGCTCTCACTTCTTCACCACTCATTTGTATTGTGTGATATGTTATTTTTTCATTAATGGCGAACTCGTCTGTGGCTCTTCCTGCATGTTACAGTGGCTGCCTGTCAGTGGCTGGGGGAGCTATGATTGAGAGCTGAGGGCCTGGAGATTGAAAGATCCAAAATTTCCATGATGGATGAAGACGTCACACGGCTAAGAGGTACACATCATCCACTCATCGTGCAGCTTGACAAAGTGCTCTTATCCTCCAAAGGGAATAATGAAGGTGTTGACACCACATCCAGTATAATCAATGGCTTTCAAATGAATAATCAACTCCACTAATTGAACAAAGCATTTCTTCATCTGGGATTTGGTCGATTAGTAAAACATCCCAAGTTATGGTCAAAAAAGTTACTACTACTGCTCCTGCAAAGGTATGTTTTGTCTACACAAATACAACAGGTAGTTTCAAAGACGTCTTTCAACGAAGCTGATGATTCTTATAAAAGTAGCAGTAATTAATCAAGAATCAAACTGGCTGCAATCAGAGCTCAAGTTAGAAATCTTCCTTGCTTTCTTCTCTTTTATATTGTTATGTATGCACAGTTCAAGTTCTTCTTACTGCTGTCAAGTAAAAACCTTGTATCCCAAAACTATCAACCTTGAAGGAATTAAGAAATCTAGTCTCATCTGTAGGTAGCTGACCATGGTTTTTTGAAATAACATAATGAATTTAAAAGGCTTTTATCAACCCAAAAGTCCTAAAATGTTCATGACTCATAATGGACCATGCAAGAAAATGAGTCTAAAGGTTTTCAGCTGATGGAAACATTATGCTTTGTTTTTTTATGTTGCAGGTCATAAATTGAGCAATTTGACATATTAGGATAAACATTTTCCTAATAATATTTCATAATATCTCTCTCTTGTTTAAAATGCCTGGCACATCCTGATACTACCCATCCCCCACCAAACTCATCCTCCACTATGCCAATAGGCCAGAGCAGCTGCATAAACCACTACCAAAACTTGGCCTTCCTCAAACAAACTCTTCAGCTCCATCATCTGGACTGTAATGGATTTCCAAAACAATAATAATTAAGTGAGCTGACCGGGGCGGAACAAGCTTTGGCTCCGACTGCCCTCCATCCAGGCTAATTGTGAAATGTACAAGGAGGCGCTTCCTGGAGCTTCCTCGCTAATGGTTACAGAGGATGGACATTTCAGAGCAAATATAATGTCCCCCAGCTGTCTAAATAACTGCGTTTTGAACCCCTCCTACATCCCTTTTTAAATGACTACAGCCAGAAACTTATTCCTTACTCCTAATGTCCTACAATAGTTGTCATCATCATGGGACACTAAGACTCGAACGGTTAACTTAGAGTTTACATCCGTTTCTCTGAGTAACCAGGTTCCACTACACCTGAACAAACTATTACACAAAGTGCGGCTGTTAAATTTCTTTAGCCGATTGTACCGGCAGGATGGAGCCATCCTAGTTTCCATTAGCTCAAAAAATGAATCGAGAAATGCCTTTAAAAGCCTTTATGCACCAAGCATGCCACAAATCATTGGAGAGACAATGTTATGATGTTTCTTCTGTCTCAGTGCAGGGGTTGGCTCGAGGGCACAGCCACCCCTGTCTGATAAACATTCCCTTAGCTCTCAGTCGTAGCCTAGGGGGGAGTGAATGGGAAAACGTACAGTCTGTGCTTGGGTTACAGCTGTGGAGCCAGGCACAGACAGGTTAATGGTAATATCATGAAGTGGTTTCAACTTTAATTTCAATAAACTCATTAAAATTTGAGACGAGTCGTTCTGCTTGTTTCAAGTGTCTCGTAAATGGCTCATAAATGTCCATTTCTCTTTACAAACATTGAGTTAAGTTACTTATCAGGCCTGGCAGAGGGACACTTATTCAAAAGTGTTTCTCTTCTTTGTTTTTGCATAGAGGCAGTGTAGGGTTGACGGTCAAATAAACAAATGTGGCTGGATATAAAACAAGAGCAGACAGACTATGGTGCTTCACAGACCTCTTCCTGTCAGAGAGGGACTCCACATGGACACGCCAACACAAGACAATGACTTACACAAGATACATCATCTCTGGTCACTGGCCCCTGGTCTGCGATTGGACTACTGCCTTTGAGTACAAACGGTTCTGACCAAGATTACTGGCACCCTTGAATTGTATGCAGATAGCCACTTTAAAAATTTGAAGCCATAAAATATTTTTTACATTTGTATTATTATTGTTTGATCGTGTGCCGTTTTAAATTGATAGATGAATGTGTGAAGACCAAAAGTTGTTTCAATTTCCAATTATTTCAGAAGATATTGCACATTTTGTTTTTGTTGTACATTGTTGTATGATGTTTGTCTGCAGCTTTTATATTTGTAACTGATTCTGCTTTCTTGAAAATAAAAATGAATTTTAATGTTTGTGCCAAGTGAAATGATTTTCTTTGTCTAGGTAATACACCAAACCATTAAGCCATGAAAGTAGGTTGACGTTTACCAATTTTATCATCCAGGTGCGTATGACACAATATTCCCAGCTATTAGTGTTGTTGTTGGGGGCTTGGCCCTCTTGGCGCTGGGACTTTCTATCTATTCATCCATCAATCCATCTATCCATCCATCCCCCACCATGGTCTTAAGCATCATGACCGGTGATACAGAAAACGCACCTTAAATAGAGACTGTGCTGTGACAAGGGACTTCCTTCACCCCAACATGAGGAATGCAGCCCATCCAAGAATGTAGAATCTTTAAGCTGAGTTATACGCTCCAGCCTCTGATATATCACCTTGCCGGCCCGACGTGTGTGGTTTCAGGCGATTTCATTTTCCAACCCCTCTCAGAAGTTATCTAAATGGATTGTACAATAATCTGTTGTGCCCTGGAACCACATGGCAAATAATTATTCTGTGTTCAAATCTTTGACAGGAAAAATTAGTAACAATCACCAAGAGAGGTGTTTTTCTTTTTCCTCCTCTTTTTTCCCCCTCCCTGAGTGCCCGCAGCAGAAAAGGTTGTGTACAAGGCTAGTATTGATTTTGAAACCATTTGACAAAGGATAAATAAGACGGGAGAGGAGGGAGGCCTTAGCCATGAGCTTTTTGATCAATCAACATGTCACAGCTGGAACTAAATTCAATTCTTATTTATCAAAATCCCCTGCTTGGTTAGGATGCTATGCAATGATGCTTTGCAGAGCCCCTTAATAACCCATTCCGCCACAAGCATCGCTGCTTTTGACATAGATTTCATGACTGAAACACTTAGTTGTGAAATCCTCATCGTGTGATGTTTAATTTGATTGAATTGTACGAGGCGATGTATTCGCAGAGGGATGTGAGGAACATTACATGTTATATTTATAAAATGATTGTCCTATGAGAGATCATACTAATCACCGGTGATTAAAATTATGTGCTACAGAGAAAGATGTGTTGTCGGTGATGTGTAGGTTCAGCATACAACCGCATATATATACGAGCAGACTCTTTGTCCCCATGGATCTGCCCTAAACCCTATAATTTCTGACAGCCATGATGTCTGTTCATAAAATAGAGATCAGAGGTCAGCATCAAACCGGTTATTTCACAACAATACAGTCTGATGAATGATGAAAACCCAGAGCACCTTGAATTCAAACATGTCTGATTAAGAAATCCATTTTCTGTCAACTACACATGAAGTCAGATAGAGCCTTTGTTAACTTCTGTTATTATTGAAGGAAATTATAACGGGACATTTTAACAGCCATTCAACAATTTCAAACAACCCGCCCACTCACCCACCTTTGCCCCACTAACCCCCCCATCTCTACCTCAACTCAACCTATTGCTCCTCATGTTCTCTCCATCATTGGCACTATGACACCCTGTGTAGTATAGACGGGGGACCAAGGACCAAAGACAAACATTTTAAGGCAAAATGCCCAAACCTTAAAAATGCACTTCTGAATTTAGTTGTGTTGTGTGTGAGTTATCAAGCTCATTTAGTTATAAATGTAGTCAGTCTGCTCAGGATTGCTTTATACATTTTTTATTATATCTACATATTGTAGACCTCAGTGAAATATTATTTGCAAATACTTTATGATTTTTTAAGTGAAAATCTGCCAGGAATGATAATACTAATACTAATAATCAAAGATAAGGCTAGAGTCCAACTCCAGCTCTAGACCATTATGTAACACAGAAACCTCACATAATACAGAAGTAACGTCAGTCACATTTACACTGTCATCTAGCAAGCTGTTACAGATTAAACAGTATGAGGCGGAGATAAGTACAGGTCACGCTGGAATGTAGTCTGTATTGGCTCATCCCACTGTTCCTTTGTGAAGTCAAAACCCATTTCCTGTTCCCCTGCAGTTTTAGCTTTGATGATAAATTGATTATCAAATGACATAAGAGTGGAGCAGATCTGTGAGATTAATGCCCAATGGTGAGGGTTTAAGATGAGCAAACTCTCCCATGGTTCACTAAGAGGGGGTGAACGCAATCCAGGGAAATAAAAAGGGAAAGTATTTTTGTAGAGTGGGTGGGTGGGTGATTCTAGTAGTGATTCTAGCAGTACATAAGTACAGAAGTATCATGATTTTGTGAGATTTCCTCCCCTTAAAAAAGATACAGATAAGATATACTTAAAATGGCAAATAAACTCATACCATATCTTTCACATCATGACTAGATTTCCTAGTGAGATGGAGCAGCCAGTGCCTTGCAGTAGAGTAAATTAGGGAGAAAAGTGGAGATTCAAATCATCATCATCATCATTGTGACCGGAAGATCGCTGGTTCAAATCCCCCAAAGTGGCTGGGAAAATCTGTCTGGGGGATGTTACTGATTAACACTCTCCCCTTCCTCAATAAACACAAGACCCTCGAGCAAGGCACTTAACCCCCAACGTCTTCAGTGGAGCTGCACAGTGGTAATGTGGAGGACTGTGGCAGTACTGTGCAAAGTGTAGATGTATGAAACTGTATGTGAAGAAAGTCAGAGCTGAAAAAGGGGTTCGCAAGCATGCTTATCATCAGCAGCAGCATAATCACCATAAAAGTCAAAAGCACATGGTTGAGCTATGAAGTGCAGGGTGAAGCACACACTGCACAAATCCTAACTATTGGAACTAGTGCAGTAGGTAAATGTTGATACACTCCTTCCTCGTTCCATGTACCTAGTAGTTATAGCGCTTTATAGGTATTTCTTTTGATTTACTGTGTTGCACATTATACCATTATGAATGCAATGTCAGTGACTGACTATATTATGGCCTTCCATTGCAGCATTATGGAGGATTCTCACAAAGAAAATGGATTAGAGTGCATTGGAAAGTCAGCATAACATAATTCTTGCTTGATTGAGAGAGACAGACAGAGACAGAGAGGAAGAAAGAGAGATTACGCTGATATTTCCGATGAATTTCATACAATGGAAATATTTATCTTGAAAATTTATTCTGCTAATATCCCCCCTTAGCTATGTGAGTATAAAGAATTACTTCAAGGAGGTACTCCAATACCCTAGGAAAAAAAAACAGTGACATACCTATTTTAGTAGAGGGATAATGAAAGCTTACTTCCAAATGTACGAGTAATCAATCTGAAATGCTTATGACAATTAAGAGAGCGAGATGGAATGAGAGCTGCGTGTTTTGACAGCTTAGATTTGGATTTAACCTGGCTTAATAGGATCATTTTTCTCACAAAAGGTACTCCTTTAAACCAGGGTAATCAATTATTATGAATTATGCATGCATTGAATTAAGGGTCTAATGTCATTAATATGTCTCATTAGTTTGCATTGAGTGAGGGAGATTTTCCCCTCTGTGACTCTTCAATCAGAGGAGGATGGGGGTGGGGTGGGGATGGGGTGGTGGGATGCTGTGGAGGGTGGAAATAACAGTATTTGCATTGAGCAGAGGCGCCATTGTGTCAATGTCAAATGGAGTGTTTGTAATGCCTCTTTCTCTGTTGCAGGAAAGCTTGGGCTTTATTCATTTCAAATATTTTCGGTGATGCATTAGTGTCAGGATGTGTCGCTTCCATTTCTCAGTGATGAGCAAGAACCCTGACAGCCCAGGCGGATGTGTAAATACAATGGAAAACACTTAACTATGAGATCATCTCCACTGGGTTATTAATCTTGCTTTTTAAGGGCCTGTGTGGCCTGACTCCGTCTACGATTCTCCTAGCCTGGCGTTGCTTGATTCTGAACCATGTTATCCCCCTAAAAAAATATCCATTAGGGAGATGGATGTATTGTGGGGATGGTTGGAAAACAAAAGGAACACACAAGTGCTGATTGGGTGGGTTATGGGTTAAGGGCACATTTACAATGGGATTCTTTGTTTGAACGGGCTGCAAGATACCACACAGGGCATAATGGCTGCTGCTGGTAAAACCCACACATTTGGCTGCTGGTGATGAGTGAGTCCTCTACCCAGCAGAAGAGCAGGGAGGGAGAAATGTGATGTAGGATTTAGGAGTCTAATATATTCTTTACTGTTGCCTACAAAAGACAAAATGGATTTAGTGTATATGTATATATATCAAATATATATTTCTTAAACATTCATAATGGCAATTTTATCTGCGTGCATGCTGCTTCTGATCAGTGTCCTGCTTCACATTCACACTTGGGAGTTGGCAAGCATAACCGCAGTTGTGTACTGTCAGCCACTAAGCAGCTCCACTGGAACAACTGAGGGTAAAGTGCTACACTGAAGGGCCTCAAGGGTAAATCCAGCAGTCCCTAGGCTCTTTAACAAGCGATGTTCAGCCTGTGTCAAAAATGTAGGTGCCATTTTTGATCCAAACTTGAATTTTGAACATGTCAACTGCCTCAACTGCTTTTTTCAGTTGAGGAATATTGCCAAAATGTGTTCTTTGTTGTCTTGCCATGAGACTGATGCCTTTGTGATGTCACAATTAGACTATGTTAATGCCTTATTTACCTAAACCAGTCCGCTTTGGGCTGGCTACAATTAGTTCAGAACTCTGGAGCAAGACTGCTGACTAAGACTAAATGTACGCCACCCATTACACCCATTTTAACTTCCTTGCAATGGCATCCAAAAAAGTTTAGAACTGAGTTCTTCTAATCACATATAAGGCCTTGTATGGCCTGGCATCTGAGTGTATTGCTGAATTGCTTCATCCTTATCATACCACAAGGTCCCTTAGGTGTTCCAGCATCAAGACTGGAGTCAGATGGTGAATCTGGCTGAATGGCTGAATCTGTCACTATTTTTAAATCACGTTTCAAAACACATTTTTACAGTTTGGCTTTTAGTCTATGTGTCTGTTTTCCCTGTACAGCACATTGTAAATTCTGATTTTTGAAAAACGCTATAAAAATAAAAAATATTATTATTTATTTATTTTAAAGTAGAATTATACAGTTATTGTTATATAGTTGTTGAGGGAGGGGAGAGTGTTGTTCACTTTTCTTGTGCCCAGAAATGGTTGTAGTCGTGATTATGACAGTTTACAATTAATTTAAGAGTGAGTATTTCTACAGTAGTAAAAAGTAAACAGTGACCAATTAGGGGTCCGTGTTTGAAAATTTTGCGTACTAAAGAATAACTTCAAACA
Organism: Hoplostethus mediterraneus; assembly: GCA_034670385.1. Lineage (NCBI taxonomy): Eukaryota > Metazoa > Chordata > Actinopteri > Trachichthyiformes > Trachichthyidae > Hoplostethus > Hoplostethus mediterraneus. Next base: position 10,593,149 of record JAXDDW010000004.1, read on the forward strand.
AATTAATGATGACGGGCTTGAAAGGCATATATGCTTATACATTTTCATATGAAACTTATTTGAGTGAGAACACATATTCTCATAGAATATGGTGAAAAATGGAATGAATGAATCTGTCAGTGCCTGTGCTTGAGTGAAACACAGGCTGATACTGGTAGCACCGGTAGCCCAATAATGACCCATACGAAGGCAGAAAGGGAGGGTGAGCGCTGACATGGTTCTCAGAGTGCAAGGGCCACGCTCGGCAGTCACAGGGACAGTATTGGTATTCCCAGTCATGTCCCTCATACAGAATGGCACTCAGACCTACTTATTCTAGGCACATCCTCAAAACTCAAAACAACCACTACGCATGAATTGCAATGCATAAAATACCCATACCTCACATGAAAAACAAACCACTATACATAACATTGCAGACTGCTGAAAAAAGATTGTACATACTTGTTTTACCCTGAATTTATTCATAACAACCAACTGAAGTCACTCCCATACGTTCTGATGCAAGCCACTACATATATTTGTCCGCCTCACATAAATCACTGCACTGACTTCTAGAAATGTAATGGCCCATGTATCATCTCTGGTAGTGCTGCATCAAGGGTGATGACATGGCCCTACTGCAGGGCCACAAGCACTAAACCACAGGCCACGGATGTGCTGTCACTCTACAATTACAGCAATCCATTTCTACAGCTTCAATGTATCTATGTAAAGACTGTGAATGCCCTCATAATGCAACCCGAGAGAGACAACCGCCTAATGACGAGCAGAGACAAGCCAGCCAGAACTATGAATATAATAAAGACGTTATTGTCTCCATTGGTACTTAACGCCTTTCTATTCAATACTGGCAGCTTGCAGAAAGATGGATAGGGGACGGTCATGTAGCCTTTGTATGGGACAAGAGGCTTCTTTTAAGGAGACATAGCAACCTTAGCTTTGCTGAATTCAATCCAGGTCCACTTCAATTAATTAGAACTAAATAAATAATGTGCAAGGAGCCTATTTAGGGGTTTTATTCTCAAGACATAAAACTCATTAATTACCAGGGTCAAAGTGAGAGAAGGAGATATGGGTGGATGTGGAGGGTGCATTGAAATAAGTGCAAAACAGGTAGGATTCTGAATGGCAATTACACTAACGAAGTCTGGACAACTATAGAAGAGAAACAACCTCAAAGATATTCATCATTTTTGTGTTCATGGTTGTCTGTAAAATGCCACATTTCTGAAATGGAAACGGTGTGCAAAGGAAACATTTGAAAGACTACGAAATTCCCCTGATATTACTCTTACTTGTTTTTGAGTGTCCAGGGAGGCAGGTGAAGTCTGCCCTTATTACCAATGTCAGAGATTCGATTAAGCACGAGCAAAGCAAATGATCCCAATGAACTAATGATTAATCCGGCAGGTCTATTTACTAATGTACCAGAATGCATTAGAGGCATAAGTTAATGGGGACAGGACATCAATTCAAATACAAATGAACCACATTTGCATTGGACGCTTATTGACTGGTGTAACAAAACGAATTACAAAAGGTAATCTACTTATAAACCTTAGAGACGGATGAAACATGATTCCCAACATATCTACGATTTAACTTGGACCCAGTCTTGCCTCCAGAAATGACAGCATCAATACAAACATATTGACTGGTCTGTAGTCTTAATCATTTCTACTTGCTCTTTTAATCTGAACCTATGTTTAAGAGCATTTCCTGTCAATGCTGAAAGACAGCTGGTCAAGGCTTTGTGCTATTTAAGACTCCTCTGTTAACTATAACCTGTGAGTATGACCTCAAGTAGATTTAGATTCGCAAAACATACTGTAAACCGATGCAAAGCAATGTTTCTGTACTGTAATGTAGTAACTAACTGCCATTACCCTTGTATTAGTGGTGGAAACGTTCCCACACTCTCCCGTGCCAGGCAAGTGACAGTGTAGGATTGTCAGGCAGGCCAGAGGTGACAGTGTTATGGCACTCCTGAAATGGTTCCAACGCAGCGCAGGGTCCTCCCCAGAGGTGCTTTAAGAAGAAAAAACAGAAAATACTGCTCCCGCTTGGTGGATGAAAGGCCCAGACTTAATCCTCGCTTTGTTCTGGTACATAGATGAACATGAAAGCCCACTTCTGTGGATTGCTTCCCTCTGGGCCCTTGGGCACAGCGCTGGACCCAGAGCACAGTCTTATCAATAATGCTGCGCTCTTAACTGTAGGCTTAAATTGAGGGAAAATATTCCACAATTTGACGGAAATCTATCCATCCTCCCTTCCCAGTGGTAATGACGCTTTTGCTAGCTTGTCTAATACCATCTAGTAAGTGATTTTTGTTAGGGGAGGAGGGGGGTTTAAAAAGAGAAAAGCAGCAGTTCTATTTGATGTTTCGATCTGGGATTGATCTCAGAGGAAAGGCTCGCATTCTGAAAGTAGGATTATTGGCTTCACTGGCTCTCCTCAGATGTCAAAGATCTTTGAACAGCCTTGTAAAGTGCACTACTTCCAGGCTGCTGGTGAACTGCTTATGAACTCATCAAAAGAGCACCTGTCTCCATATTAATGAGGCACCATGCACTTGACAAGGGCCCTCTTCCCACACATACCTGTCCCTGTGAGAACCTCTCCAGCTTTCCTGGAAACCTCAGAACAAAGGGTTCTTCTCAGTCCCAAGCTGGTGTGTCCTCACATCCACACTCAGCAATACACTGACCAGGTCATCTGAGGTACCGAAGGCCACACTGAAAGTTAGGAAGAAGGCAGCATCAGAACCGCTTAAATCGCTAAGTGCGATGAATTGAATGTACATGACTTTGTATGGGTGAAATTGGTGCAGAAATCTATTGACCATTTATGCACATTCATAGTATGTACTGACACATGATGGAACAACAACACGGCCTTACATTCAGTGCATAGTATAGATAGCTGACTATACCTTTAACACTACGGGTATACATTCAGCATTCAGCTGATTTAAGTGGAAATCCGCAAAATCTGAAGGTTTTTTTATTTTTTATTTTGGTGACATCATGGGTGCTAAGTGCTTATTGCTGTGGTGTTTTTGCATAACACTTCCCAGAGATCACCTGTCAATCAGTGTGTCCAGTACTGTGACGTCTTGGATCTTCTGTTGATGGAGTTTGAGTTTCTGTAGGTGGCACTCTTTTCTTTGTCTGCCATGGTGGCTATCGCTGCTCATGCTAACTACCCAGTTCTATTTATTAACAAACAAACCGGAAACCGGAAACGTGAAAATGCATCACTTCCTGTGCACCAGAGGATTTTTCAAGGTAAAGACCCACCAGGCACTGGGTGTTTAGAATAGCAGATGTAAAAGTTTTTGTGAACTGTGTATAGATTGAATCACTACTGTGTTATGTCAAATTGAGCATTTATCTCTATGAAACTGTCGCAAATTAATACTTTAAGGCATATCTCACCTTTTTAACTTCTTTGGCTAGATATATCTGACACTATAAAATTGTATAGGGTACACTTATGTAAAGGAAACACTAGATTGTCAGTTGTCAGGAGAGGCAAGGCAGGTAACAAGGACATCTGCGTTCAGATTTGTGTGAAAAGCAGAGAAGTGGAGGGCTTAGTGTTGTGTGTTTGGGGGGTGGGTGGGGGGGTGTAGTATTTCCAGGAGGTTGCAGGGTGTTGCTGGAGTTGTGATAGTGACAGTCGCACAGAGAGGGAAGGTAATGGCTGGGTTTGTGGTGATGGCGGGGTGGGGGCATGGCTTAACTGTAATTGATAATGTAAAGGCAGATGGGAGGAGACGGCAAGAATCCAAGCAGATGGCCAAATTGCCTCTTATTTATGTGGAGCAGAGGACTCAGCCCTCTCGTCCACATGGTATGATGGATCATTATAGCTCTCTGTGCATAAACACCAATATGCTTTTAAATCTGGATGGCAAAGCTCAAGAAAGCCAACAAGCAAAAGTGCCATATTTCAAAGGTGCTGTCAGGCACGGGATGGGGAGGGGGGGTGGGGGGGGAGGGGGGGGGGGGGTACAGTGAACAACCACTGATAATATGAAGAATGTAATTAAAGACCATCCGCTCGCAACCTCCGCCACCCACCACCTACCTCCCCCTTGCCACCACAAAACGGAAAGAGGTTTGCCAAGTGTAACGTACAGGGTTTTGTTCCAACTGTAATGAATGCTCGTGTGTTAGCAGACCTGACAACAGTAACAGACACCTTCCTCGCGGGCCAAGTCGCTCTGCTTTAGTCGCACAACGCATTAGGGATCCATGCGTGCATATATGTTGCTATTTCTTTAACAGCAAACATCAATGTTTAGAGATCAGATCAGGAGGAGTCAAAGTGTGCATGTTCACTCATGCACAAACACACACACACACACACACGTCACGCTAGTGGTCAGTGTCTCCTGATGCTAACTGTGCAGCTGTTGTGTGCGTAGACACAGACAGATTGGTTAATACGGTTGTGGCCCCTTTGATCCTACCCTATTCCTGGGTTAACTCTATTAATGTCGCCCGGGACCACCTCTTTCATATTTACTAAGATACTTTCATCTCCACACACAGTAATTGGTCTCCTAATGTGAAAGCACTGAAGTGAAGGTCGCTCATCGGTCTGAAATTACAGAGCATTCTGCTCTCTTCTTCTCATAAAGACACTTCAATACTAACCCGCTTTTCAGGGTTGGGAATCATAGCTTTAAGCAACTGCTCATCCATCTTTGGTCCAAAAATTGCATTAATAGAGCAAAAACATCACTGAGAACATGTAGCTAGCACCTGGGATGAACTATTGTGTTTCTCTTGCGTGTTCAATAGAAGCTTTGAGGTAAACTGTTTATCACCAAGTGTGTTTACAAGCATGCAAATATCCCATCAGCTTTGTGGAAAATCAACAATTCTGTTTTCATTTTGATGAATAAAAAAACACTGTCTCCTATTTACAATAACTCATTAAGCTCTCATTGTGGTTATGAGAAAACTGAGTCAGATACTGAGTCAGAAACTGTGGCTTATGCTATTTTAGTAGTATCTGTAAACTCCATTTTAATTTTTCCGTCAAATAAATAATATTTAATATGTTTTTGTTTCATTTCACAGCGGGTGTTTTCACTTGCACCATTTTTATCATCAGTTTAACTAAGCCAAACTATTAAATGTATATTCATGCTACAATGCATTCCAACATAATTATTGTATGAAATTGTATTTGACTGTAGGTCAAAGAAAATAAATGTATTTTCTTCACGCAAGGGGAATTTGCTTTCTGGATCATTCCATTAAAATAAACAGGACTGTGAGCCTGAAAGCTACTGTACAACAACGCTGTTATGTGTACATGATATCATTAAGTGAAAAAAGCAGCCCAGAGAACAGGAAAGTGAATATGTGTCATTAAATGAGGAATGTATAGCAGACACCTCCCTGGGCCTCCCATATTCAACATTCCACAGGAACTGCAGTGAATATTAATATTTGCTTTTCATTTCAAGCAGCAGTGGCACACTGTTCAGGAGGAGTGAAAAAGGAGGAGAGTGTGGCGAATGTGACCCCCAGACAGGATATTAGAGAAAGTTACTGTAAGGATGCTTGACCTTACAATGATATGGAAGCTAATTGTGATTATGGCAATTTGTATAAATAAAATAAAATAAAATAAAATAAAATAAAAACAACTGCATTGTGGGGCATCAGAAGACTTGTTTGTGAAGTAAGGGCTTTCTTTGTTGTATAAGACGAATGATTGACAGAAGACAAGAACATCACCCTGTCACATCAACTGCCACCATGTGTCTTTCTCAGATGCTCTGAAAGCACTGGCGCTACTGTTGGGGAGGGTTTATTTAACACCCTGCATTACACTCCCAGTCACAAAGAGAACAATCACAATGTGAAAGAGCTATCACACAGTGGAAGCACTTTGGGTCCTAAACAGAGAAGTTAAGCCTGAGTAATAGGCCCTGTTTGGAGAACTGATATCCAAAGTAGCAAACACTGTGAAACATCACAAGGAGGCTAATCAGTCGGTGATTCACAGCAGCAGAGGAGCCCCTGCACCCCATGAGAAAGGGGAGAGAATTATTTATTAAAAGGAGCAGCAACCCCCCAGACAACTCAAGATCACCAGTATATAATATAACTTTATACATCTGCTATTCCAATATAATACATGTAATACCACAGCGCCCATTGTAATGTTTAAATACAGTGAAGAAGTGTCACAGCAAGTGCTAGATGAAGTGGGAAATCCCTAAAATGGCAAAGAATAGGCTGCTACATTACATCAAGCTCACCATTCCTCTTAAAGACACATATAGTAACCACAGAGGAAGTACAAAGAAAAACTAGGTCATTTGTCTGAAATATTGGGCAATTTTATGTCAATCAAAAAATCATTCCTGAACCTCATCTGTGAGAGGAGTGACTTCACACATGAACCGAATGGGAAGTGGGTCACTGGACAAGAGAGAAGGCCATGTTTCGGATTTCGAAGAGTGCCCACTCATTGTACACTTCAAAGTGAAATGTATGATTCTGCTAAAATGGTGTCAGTGTCTGCACTCAATTTTGGTAATAACTTGCTCGGAGACAGAGAGAAAGAATCTGGAAGCAATTTGTGATAGCAAAGCCAAGTTTTCTTTTTCCTCTGAAGAAAAGTTATTCTAACTATTGACCTTTCCAGTGCTTGAATGGCATTTCCAAGCATTCTGAGATGCCACTGCTGCTCTCAAACGGAACTTTTTAATCCAGTGCGTCAGTGTTGTTTTAGGCCCCATCTCCTGGGTAAAGCACTTAAACTATTACTGTATGCTCACACTGTTACCACACTATTTTAACAGGGGGGCTCTCTGCTATTCCTGCACTCATGCATTATAACATGCTTCCAAAGCACTTTCCAACTGAAGAGTGGTTTTATTTTAAATCTGTTTAATGAAAGGACCTGCAAATTGTTTGCTTGTCTTTCAGAAGTTGTGAATTTTTGTCACTTTTTTTTCACATTTCTGTCACTGCACTGCACTTCTAATACTCTAGAAACTATTACTTTTAAGTCTTGGTAAACAGAGTTTTAGAGTTATCCTCCACTGGTCTATGACGACATTTAACCAATGTGCTGAGCTCTCTTCCTTTTACACTGCTGCTCCCTTGTGGCGTATCCAGATATGATAGGCTGGTTTGACAGTGTGTAAGTCTAATGGTCCCGGTTGATTAATTAGTGAGAGGATCACAGTGTTCATTCTGTTGGGAAGATTTAACACAATGCCCAACAAGCCTATATGAAACAAACAATAAGTATTGCAGTACTTTTGTTTAATTTTAGCTGAAATAAAAACCTAGTGTTATAACGAAGCGCCTTGTTTTGCTCAGTTTAATATTCACCTCTTCCAGTGATTCTTGACTTCAGCCTGCTCATGTGACCACCAACAATGACTTGCAAATGTATGTTAACATGTTTGACTGATGTATTTGAGGATTACTTGACCATCCGAGAGCCAACGTCACACCAAGTATGAACATCATACACCAATACCCTAACCCCCCACTCCTCTCTCTCCAGGCACATCCCAGTCAGAGCCCTGTCCTGCTGCCCGCCCACCCCAACCTCCATCCCTCACCGAAGCAATCAGGTAAATCCCACATTAACTCCTGGGAAACAGCCCATTAATATTTCACTTGTTTCCAGGCCTGTTTGCGCTATACATCAATGCCCGGCCACTCCTTTCAAAGCCATACATTAGAACTATTTTCAAAATACTTCATTGTCAACCCATGGCAGCCTCATTACTTATTAAGATAAGAGGAAAGATGTGCAGGAGCAGTTGGTGGCTCAGCTTGCTTTTAAAGCTCCCTTCTACTGTTCCCTCCTCCTCTGCCTGCCTCCTCCTCCACCTCCTTGTCCTCCTCCTCTGTGCTCCTTTGTGTGCTAAGGCTGTCAGAGAACCTTTAAGAAGTTGCCTGGCTGAAAATAAGTGGGATGTTAGTTTAGTTAAGGAAAAAAAGAAAAACATGCCTGCCATGCCGTGTAAAGTGTATTGCAGCAACTGCTTAGCCAGCACAGCCGAGCTGTTTCAAAGGGCGTCAGTATTTACAAAGCAACCATTTTGACCTTAAACCTGTAAGCGGGATGAAAAAGCAAGACATTAGGCTTAAGTACTAAACACTAAACTACTGAACATTCAATTTGAAGATCTTTGCAACACGTACGCCAGCAGTACAGTATAGCTGCCAGTGTAAAGTAGTAATCATGCTGTATTCGGTGTATTACATCACAGATATTAAAATCAGGAAAGTACAAAGCCAGCTCTATTCCTGAAGCTCCAAGTTGCTGAAGGAAAATTGTCTATATCTCCACAGCCCATATTGAACAATGTGATATATGGAAAGCATCCAAAGCAGTGGAAACTATCCAGGCGATACTCCGAAACATAACTCAGGGGGGTCAACACAGGGTCAGAGGAAAACGTGTCTGGCAACCATTTCCTCCAGTGTCACAAACTGTGCTCTTGTCCCCATGACAAGTCAGGCTGAGGAAATGTGCTACCCTTAGTGGGCATTTAGATGTTATCTGGTTAAAAGGAAAGGATATGGCTGAGATACCCTACTGCTCATGTATGTCTGCAACCTCAGGGCCTGTTCTGTTAAGTATTACTTAAAGGAATACGGCGCCGTTTTGTCAAATTCGCCATTCTGTGACGAGAACAGTGGTAGAAGTTTTGTCTCTGTATCTAGTACCTATTTAGATTGATATTTTGTAAGTTAATGCACACTGGTGTTCTCAGGTTCAATTCCCAGTCATGTTTCTTTCTGTGTGGTTTGCATGTTCTTGTGTGCGTTTCCTCCCACAGTACAAAGACATGCAAGTCAGGTGAATGGAAGACTAAATTGCCCATAGGGTGTGTATGGGAATGTGATTGTCCATTTGTGTTATCCCTGTGATGGACTGGTTTCCCTGCCTTCTGTCCAATGCATGCTGGGATACACTCATATATACATAACAGTAGAAGGGAGCTTATATATATATTTATATATATATATATGTATAGAGAGTGAATGAATGAAGTTGCATTGCATCACCTGAAAACCAATGTAGTACACTATATACTGAACACTATGATGTGAAACTGTCATACCATGGTAAACCGATTAAATAAATGAACTGTGCAAAACTCCTCGGTCACATCACAGATCACAGCACAATCCTCATTGCAGAGCTACAAATACATTGTATAGAGAAATTGCTCACAGTATTGATGCTCTAGTACCATACTCTCAATGGACTAAATAAAATACTAAAAATACTAAACTAATGAACAATCTGCTTACAACATAACAAATGTCATCAGAGGTTGGTCATTAAAGCACTGAAGACATCAAAATAGAACTTGAAAAAATGGTTCTTAAAAATAAAAGAATTAAAAGTAAAAGAAATGAACAAAAAAATAGGTGAAACACTTGCATAGTGTTTGAAGGCCAAGCAGCCTTCTTCAGAAGAGGCCATGTGCTACATTAAAAAAAATGGGTAGCCTAAATAATTTTAATGACATATAAAGTACTTGTGCTCTTAAAAGGGTTTGTTTCCTCAATAAGTAAAGTACTTACACATTTGTTTTAGAGAAGGATTCAGTCACTCCAACTTGAAACAAACATTGGAGGGAGGAAATCCTAAATATTGGGTATTTTAAAGCACTTTCAATATGTTATTTTTTCTAAAGCTAATTCAACCTTGGCCCACTTTTAATCACAAGCCCTTATGCAATTTGATTACCACGTCATACTCCCTTAATGTCTTCAGCATGTCTCTGGCATGGGCCTGGGCACAATTAAAAGCAAACTGAAACCTTGTCCCCACTTCACAGCAATGCCTTTCTGGAAACTGCCATCTCTTCAGCTCTCAGCTCACCAGTTGTTTACTAAGTCTAACACATCATGGAGTCATTTAGGCTGGGTGTGTGTTTTTATGAATCACAGCAGCATTGACTTCAGCTTCATAGCGTCCCCTGGTGTATTATCCCCACTGTAACAGCAAGGTGGTACTGTGAAATTGACACCATCGGTTTAGGCAGCGATAAGGCAAATCTTTGGGGCAACTCTGCCTCAGCATTGTTGCTTTAATCACATGATTGATGATGAACATTTTGTTGCCAGAAAACTCTGGTTTAATGTTGCTGGGAACGTTGCTCATGAAATGCCCAAAAACCTGCCTAGCAGTTCTGTACACCGTTAGTGGGAGGTGAAACAAGACACACAGAACATCGCTTTGCTTGATCTTATTTGGGGCAAAAAAAAAATACTGCAAAGAACTGATACATACTGATTGCAAGCACTAAGCCTTCCTAAAACAGCCTCATTGCACTAAGTGACATCACAACTACAGTGAAGGTTTGTTTTGAAGACATAAGGTCCAATTTCAACCCTCTTATTGTAGCTACCACAGAAACAGACTGTATGACTCTTCACAACCACACAACCTTAATAAAGGCAAAGCCATAAAACCCAACCTGGGACAGCAGGGGTGAGTTGATTAATGGCTGGAGGAGGGCTATATTTTTCAACCCACTCTCAGAAGTGGGCACTTCCATGCACCTTTCCTAATGGTTTACAAAATCTGCTGGAGGGGCAAGGCAGGTACAGTACAGGGAACATCCTCTGTTCCCAAGCAGATTATTTACACAACGGCCTTATCAGACATCCAAACTCGGGCTATTAGTCATCGCTGAGCAGACGACAAGCCCAGAAATCCAGCATTTACTATTACATGGTGATGAATGGAGAGCCATTTCAATGGTCATACATCAACCAGGCATCCCCTAAACATGATCTCCCGCCCATCGCTCTCGGGAAGATGGAGTTAATATTCTATCGGTATCCACACCATCCACACATCACCTTTAAACTTACTGTTACATTCAACGTATGATACAGGGAAACTCAAGCCCTGACCTATTGCATCAGCATCCAATGTAATTATTATTATTATTAATTATTATGCATTATGTAGCTGTAATTATTTATTTATTCTTTTAATCACATAATGAATGACTGTAACTTATGAACTGCTAAATACTACTAACTGTTTTATGAACACAAAAAATATCAAAGGAAGGGTTCAAATTACTGTGCATCATTTTGGAAAAGAAAGCTCACTCCCTTAGAATACAGAGGATATTCTCTTCTAAACATCATACTTCTAACACATTTATAAACAAGCAACTTTACACCCAGGTAATATTATTTCTGTCTGTGCCCTGGAATCTAACGTTCATCAAGCAATTTTTCCTGTTTTCAGTTTAAAATATTGAGAGCTTGGGGAAAATAATTTTAAATGGTGGTGACAGATTATCCCCAGGGGCAGCTGATGTTGAAAGTTCACTACTCCTGAACGTCGGTGCAGTGAGTGATGCAGTGTTATAGAAAAAGGAAGGTAAAGTATACATCAGTGATGTAGCGGTAAAGAAAAAGGTAGGTAAACTATGACAAACAAAAATCTAAATTCTCTGAATTTTAAAGACCCTATACAACTTACTATGATGCATACTTTAAGTTATGTCAGCCAAAAAAAGGTGGGTGAGAACCTATTCCTGACAATAAGTTTACCCTGCACTACATCTCTGAGTGCAGTTGTGTGTGCACAAAAAGAGGAAATGTTTTGCTATTAGTCTCTCAATAGCACCCAGCATGGAAGATCAGCTCCCTCAACCAATGGGCATGTACTCAGTATGCAGGGACTCCGTCTGGGTTGGCTAATTTCACTCTCCCCCTAACTGAAACAAAATGAACAGTGTGTCTGTGGGTAATTCTACTGGAGCGAATCCCTGGCAAAGAGCCGGCAACTCTCTCAGCAGACAGAGGGAGTGTTTGGACCGTTCTGTTATCCCCCTGTCTCTCTCTATCTCATGCAAAAACACACACGCCACCATTCTCTCTCACCCACACATGCACAGCCATGCCACATACACCACACACATACATAACCACACCAACAACAACTCCCTTTCACTCATACACACACACACTCATACATGCTGTACAAACACACAAATCATACAACAAACACACAAACACAAACACACTCATAACATCATTCTCTCTCACAGACAGCAATATACCATGCCACGATCTCCGTCTCCGTTTTGCTGTCAGACAAACGCATGCCCACACGTGTGCACACCATGCCACCATGCCACCTACATGCAGAGAAAGAAGCAGGAATGCAGAGGACTCTGGAGTGACTGAGAGGTAATAGTGTCTGGCAGTGGTGGCACAATGCTAGGGTCCTGTCATGTAAAAACCCCACAAAGTTTGGTTACCAAAGTCTGCCCTCCAAACAAACAGATCAATAATATGAAATAGGACATTTCAGAGTGTTGTTGAGAAGTGTTGTTGAGGCTTATAAGGCTGGAAAAGGCTACAAAAACATTTGGGCCTCCATCAGTCTACAGTCAGATTCTATACAAATGCCATTGCTACTCACATCTGTGTCCACGAGTCCATGAGTCATTGAAGTTTTGTGGCATGACCTGAAGCAAGCCATTCATGCAAGACATCCCAAAAATATCAATGAACTGAAACAGTTCAGTACGAAGGAATGGTCCAAAATACCTCCAAAGTGTTGAGCAGGTCTGATCAGCAACTACAGGAAACGATTTGTTGAGGTTATCGCTGCTAAAGGCGGCTCCACCAGTTACTAAATCTCAAGGTTCACATACTTTTTCCAATCCAAGCTGTTCATTTTGAACAATATGTTCAATAATGACATGGAATGACATTTTTTGTGTGTTATTTGTTAAATCACATTGTGTTTATCTATTTTTATAATTTAAATGAAGATCAGACCATATTTTAGGAGCCATTTATAGAGGAATGCAGGTATAATTCACAAACTTTGTCTCACACCTGTATGTGTGTGTGTGTGCATGTGCGCCACTATGTATGTGTGGGTATAACCGGGTATAACAGAGCTAGGCAGGGATGTCGCTGTAGTTTAGTCTGTGGCTCCCACGACAGCCTGGGGTGGCACATCCATCTATGTCTTTTTGCCAAATTTGATTTTAAATATTTATCACACCATACATCTTGGCTGAAACAAATTGCTGGCAAAGTGCTATTGTCTGTGAAACCTGTAGTAAGAAGGATGGAGGCTTTAGAGGGAACATCAATGTTTCATTTGGTAAAATATATGACTAGGAGGGCTGCAACTACAGCATTTTTTAAAACAGGGTGATGATACAGAAGTGAAACTTTGCAAAGTGATAGTGTTACTGCCCAGTTCTGACCGTATTACCTATGTGGTAAAGACAAGGCTCTACAACAGTACAAAGTATTTTGATATCATATGAAATTCATGCTACGTGAGGGGTCACTACGCCTCTACACCAATGTCACCAAGACAAATTCCTGAACATTATTATACTAAGTGATTAAAGTCTCGTTCTAACCTAAAGAATTTTAAAAAAAGAAGCGTATGTGCAGCTTGTGATTCGAAGTAGGGCATTTTCATTACTTGCACAGATAATGCCCCTATTTCACCATAGAGTATTGTTGTATCGCTGGTTTATTTTAAGTGATGTAAAAGGACACAAGAGTCATACAAAGGAGGACACATGTAGCAGTACACCATAAAAGGGAAGACTTGGTCACATTTAGTGACCACGGTGCATTGGGGGAAAAAAGATTTCCACCCCCAAACAAATTGGAACCAAAAACTAGGACATGGCATCCCAAGATAAAACAACTAAACAGTTTACAATAAAATAAATATATTGTATCATATAGATATCACCAGGCTATTGTGTCCAAAATAGTATGCATTGTATGTCAGTCGTTTGTTTATGGGAAAATGTTTTAGAGGATTCATGGGTAGAGTTACCATTTATTGCCACGAGGTTGAGTATCATTTCTTCAAGCAATCCTGTTGACTCAGCAAGCCAACGGGGCTCCAGCTCTCCTCAATGCTGTGTGTGCCTGCCTCATACCTTTTAACCTTTATCCAAGGAACGTTTCCTACATGCGCTTTTCCAACTGATCACACTTCACATTCATACAGTTACACATATTTAGACCTGAGAGCTATAGCCCAGTACAACAACCATCCTCTCCTACTGACCATTGAGCAGCTCTAGTGTAGCTATTAGGAGGTAGAAGTGCTTTGCTCAAGGGCACCTCGACAGCAGTTGTTGAGGGAGAGAAAGGCAATATTCATTCACTTCCACATTCCTCTGTGCAGAGAAACCAATATATACTGAATCTACTACAACTAACTGCTCACACTGGACCAAATTCAGAGTAATGGCAGCTTTCTCAGCTGACAGAAGATGATCTACAGCTTACCTGGGGACAGAATCTCTGTTAAAGTAAAGCAACTCCAATATAGCATTCCTCTGCTGGATGACATAAAAAAAAAAAACACCCCATCCAAGTGCCTCTCAATTATTGCTCTACTTTTGTTTCACTGCAGTACTTAAGGGAAGCTACTGTCATAGATTTGATTTACTATATTGGTTTCACCTGTTTCAATGCAGTTCTATTTATATGAAACAAAACATACTCATATTCATATTAAATAGCAGCCCAAAAGACAACTAATCGACAAAGAACTAAATAATAAATAATCAGTTGTTTATTTGTTTATGCTCTGTACCCTTAATACAAGTTCAACTCAAACAAAACGCTTCCCCCAATGTAGGACATTGATGGCTCACCTGTTCTGTTTTGAATAGTGATTTAAAGAAACCAGTACTTCCTTCATGGTGCCCCAGTATGATTCCTATTGCAAATATCATACAGTATATGATGGAATTACATCTTTTGTTTCCTCCATACTGATAACTCCATGTGATTAGACACCTGTCTAAATTATATATACAGTTTTGAATTTGCACTCAAGACCGATACAATATTTTATTTTGCATTGGTCAAATTTAATCTGCATGGTGCTACAGAGTAGATATTCAGTTTGGTAATCTCTACATAATTATATCATGTGTTTTGTACTTTACCCTGGCCTTTGCTTTACCTCCAAATGACCACAGGATGGTGCACTTGTCTTACACAAAATCAACCAGTTCCATTCACAAACAGCAGGGAGAGCATCATGCTGGCTTAGTGGTTAGCGCTGTCACTTCACAGCAAGTTGGTCCTGGGTTCAAGCTTGTGTGGTGCCTGCACAACCACACCTCGTGCTTCACACTCATGCGCCAAACCATTAAACCAATTCTGCAAATATACAAGCACATTTTCTGCTTTTCACTCAGACTGTAATTCCAAATCACACTTTTTGCAAAACACTATACACAGTTCTGTACATTTGGCACAATCTCCTGGAAAGCACTGCCATTCAAAATAATAAACTGAAACTACCAATTGGTCACACTGACAACTCACAGGTACAAACACTAGTTGCTAAATTGTTCAATTATAAATAAAAGGAGCCCAAAGGTGAACTGTCTTGTTTCGGAGATGAATGGATGGCAACAGTGCAGAGAAAGGGAGAGGAAGAGTGAAGGTAAGTGGAGGAGGATGGTGATGATGAGGAAGAGCAAGGAGAGCAAACATCTCAAATACGATCTGGGCCACTTTGGTTGACTATGTGGTCAAACCATGGTTGACCACATAGTCAAACTTGAGACACAATGGGATCTTAAGCGTGTCAGTGTGTAAACGATTCAGAAAAAACTGTAACTGATACAAAATGCCTGTCGGTGTGCTCTGGTTACATATTGCACTAGATGGCACTAGTGTAGCACCACAGCTGGAGTGGGGATGGGGCAAAGTGCTGTTGCCATTGTTTCAGCCAAAACCATTCCATCTACGAAAGGACTGGGTACAAAATGCAGCAATGATTAATAACTAATTCCTTTTTAGTAAACATCTCATTATCCTGCACTGAAAAACAAGTAAACAAATGATGCCATGTGACTAAACAGTGCATGAAAATAAAATGCGTCAGGAGTTGCAAGGCCAATTCCTCCCATAAAGCATCTCAGCACATAAATATATATTACATCTGAAACTCAATTAGGCACATTGAAATCTGAGATTTGGGTTAAAACGTGAACTTGCATTGATTTTCACTAACTATTGCTCCATATAGCTCAACAGCTTATGCTGTTACTGATAATCATCCCAGTTGCCCTGATGCACTCAGTATAAACTTTATATGGAGGTTGTAATCTAATATAATATTTGATCTGGGTGCACTACAGGACCTAGGCTACTTACATGCACCTGGCTCATGTCATGAAAGTGGATGAAGGCCTGCAGAATAGCTTCATTACAGTCAGTCGCGTGGAGCTGGCATATGCAAATATCCCAGAAATCCAAATGGAAAACTGGAGCTTCATTAAATTTGGCAATAAAATATTTGCAATACCTCATTGGCTTCTAATGGCCATAATAAGGAGTATGACTGAATCCCATCGGCGTGTGTTAGATTTAATTTGTTTGGCATTTCACATATGGGAATGCATTCAGAACTGTGAATAGACTTGAGAAATCATTACAAAACCAGGACATAGACGAGGGCTTGCCTTGTGGTGAGCTCTGTGTCACCACAGAGCCACAAAGGCCTCAACTCTTTCCAATGGGGATGATTCCCAGAATGCTTTTATGGAATATGCAGAGGCCTGAACCTCAGCCACATACTGGAAATGCCAATGGTTGATTTCACCATATTGCGTTTCAATATATTGGGTTACCGGAACTTAATTAACGCAATTCCATTCCCTATAACTATCTGCAGCTGGCCTTTGTCCAAGTCCAGATAAGATTGGCTGGCAGACTAAGGATGCCAACTAAAAAGATAGCAGAGGAATAAACAATAGAGCTGCTTGTCAACCGAGAAAAAAGGTAAACGCAGAAAGAAAGTGCCAATGCAGTCCTGTTTCCAGACTAAAGAATGTGCATTATATGATTGGAACAGCACAATGCAAATTAGAGCAGAGCAAATCAAATAAAGATACACCGTGAGCCTTGGTCGAACAAACAGCCGACAAGCAATGGCAAGAGGGAATGGGGAGTGATAGGCCTCACTACGGCAGCATACAAGTGTACCATAATTTAGAGGGAGCAAATAGCTTCTTCAGAAAGTGATGCCTTGCTCCCTGAGTCAGACTGTAAACAGACACTTGTATCTTTTTTAATTCAATAAACAGTGAAGGGACACACATGGGTAAAGAATTGCCTCATTCGAGGGTCATTTGTTTAGCTTTTTATGTCTCAAGTCAAATATGCCAACCCCCCCCCCCCCCCCATATGTCTGCCAACAAGCAACCAAATGTTGTGTATACAGTAACAGCTCACTAGACACAGGATTAAATGCACCAGTGCTTGGCACAGTAAACAGGAATGTAAGTAGTGCAGCATGAATTACAAAACAGGAAATGGGAACCAAATAAGGTGGCGTCACTGTCTATCTATCTATCAATCAATCAATCAATCCATCCCTGCTTTATTCTGCTACAGACAATGTGACAAGACAGACAATTATGCTGCGGATGACAGCAACCGGGATAAGAATCATTACTTCTGGATGTATGCTTGAGGGAAACGGGAAAGTGAATAATGAAGACTATAGGTTATGTAAAATGCACAGCAGAGAGCAAAGGATTATATCACAACAAGAAGAGAATGTGAGTACTACTGCAACCTATTCTGCAAACACAAACTAGCTAATCAATTACAACCCCCAGCTAATGTAAAGATGCTTTTCATAGACAGCCCCCTCACTGCGCCTTGCTAAGATAAATTGGCTGTGACCCAAGCATGACCCTGGCTGATGTTCATAAGACCATTAAATTTTCTGCAAAGGAGGTGGTGTGGGGTTCTGCGTGTGTGTGTGTGTGCGCGTGTGTATGTGTGTGTGTGTGTGTGTGTGTGTGTGTGTGTGTGTGTGTGTGTGTGTGTGTGTGTGTGTGTATGTGTGTGTGTGTGAGTGTGAGTGTGAGAGAGAGAGAGAGAGAGGGAGGAGAGAAAGAGAAACAAAGAGAGATAAAGGGACAGAGAAAGCATATACAAAGCTATCAAGCGTGTATCCACTGTGGTCCAATAAATAGTCTGGGATACAATACCATGAGAGATTGACTTTATAGTAATTAATATACACAATTCGCTTCAGCTCTGATATGAAATGCCATGATACAATGCAATAGAATATGATGTGGTCTGCACAATGTATAATGCAATTCAACATGATGCGGTCATGAATAGCTCAATGGGTTAGAGCACTGTGAGGGTTAGGGGCTTGATTGATGACACCCATACTAAAGCTACATGCACTCGTGGTACCGAAGGCACTTTGGATAAAAGCATCCAGCAAAAATCATAATCTATGTAATGCTACTTGCTAAAATGGAATTTTCGCGTACATTTGATTCAAATGCAGTTAAAACCAGTTACAAACCCGTGTGATTACCGTTTCACACATTCCAATTAATTTCTGCTCTGAGACAAACATATGTGGCTCACGCAGCGTGTGTGATCTGTACTCAGACAGCTAGCAAAGCAAGAGGTGAACAGTAATGTGAGATCACCGCACAAGGTCACCAGCTAAAACTACATGTACATGGAGATGTCTTGTATTAAAAATGACTTAACCTCTTCATTTCTTTACTTGGTGTAATGGGTTATGTTCTCATGCGAGTAGCCATGTCTCTGGATTGGCCTTTCACAAGGACACCGTTTTGACATCCTCTCTGTCAACACCAATGGTATTTTTTCCTATCATCCAGCATATTGCAAACAATTGTCCAGATTTCCCAATTCAAATCATTTAATCATTGCGGTATCATGATTCCATTAGGTTTATATAATGTCAGCAAATGAAGCAAATGAGATGGTCTCTGGCATATTGCAAATAAAAGGTATAATTTAACTTAGCATACAGTGCCCATCAACAGAAAATCTCACTCTAACACAGCAATAAATCTTGACAATGAGTGTAACATTGACATTGCAGCTATCAAATGTATAATCATTAGCTTACATTTGCCAACAGACATTGAGTGGATGGTGTCACTGGGGTGGTACCTTTACACATGGTGCTAGCAAAATAAAGCAGTGCAACTATTGGTGTGCAGTCTGCTGTGTGCTGTGTGTCCCTGATGTCTCAAATGGTTTGGATTACCACGGTTTCCATGGATTCCAGGGTCAGCTAATATGAAGCTCTTGGCCCTCTGGGGCATGACCCCAGTGTACTGTACTCATCCGCCAGTGCTAAACACTTCCACTATGTTTTGCTTGCTCCTAGAAAAGCATGTAGACGAAGTGAGGCCCCACCACAGCAGTTTGTCATGTTAACATAACCCAGAGTGATGTCTAGTTAATTTGTTTCCCTATTCTAATAACCTTGCATATAAATAGTCACCGCAGGCACACGTTTCATGCATTTTCACCTCTTGAGCCTCGGAGGAAATTCAAATGTGTAATCATGTCCCTTTTAAGTAGCATCACATGCAGAGACTGAAAAGAGAAGACAATTAACCTGCACAACTAAGTGGACAAGAGGATCTGACAAAAATAGCTCAAAGGAAAACTAAGTCAAGTTACATATTTCATATGCCGTTATAATCAGGTTGGGTGTGCGCAAACACTGCATGATGCAATCCAATCTCAATACCATGGGTATGATATGATACTATTTCAATGCATTGCTACACTGCACGTCTTTCAATATAATGCAATATATACATGACACTTGAGAATTGGTACACACTATACAGAATATCATCTGTGTAATGATATGATTGTGTATTCCAGATATGGTGTAGGGAAACCAAAAACTGAATATTTCCTTCTTCAATAGGAAAGAGGAAATATGTTTTGTGCCATGTGCCAGTGAATCTGCAATACAATATGAATCAGATTACATATAATGAAAATGCACATTTCATTTCAACAATTCATGTGTTATTCCTGTGGCCTAGGACAATCCTATGTGTTTGTGAAAATACAGTTATATGTAAGACTCCATATATCATATCATGAGGTATAAGATACATAATGCTGCTGTCACATGAAAACCTTGTAACTCCAATTCTGTTGACTTTAATTTGTTTTCTTCAGTTGAGGGATTACGTGCTCCACTATGGGTTGAGGGAATTCAACAACCCTTGGTTCTTATGAAACCCTTTTCAAAACCTATTGGATGAACTCAAGATTGCATGGTGGTCTAGCTTAAAACAAGGCTGTTTTTTCGTAGTTTCTGAAAAGTTGACATTTTGGTGATACAAGGCTTTCATGATGATCGATGATGAACTAGCCTGGAGCTGTTCCACAGATAATGGAAGATTGATTTTGTGTATATACACAAATTCTGAACCAGAAGATTTCCCCCTATTCCCATAAAATCAGCCTAGTCCTCCCAGTCACTACCATCTTTCCCAATTCATTCTCTCAGTAGCATTTCGAAACAGGAAACAGAACTACAAATATTACGAAGTCTTATAGTTCCTGTCTGCCTCATACAATACCTAAAGCACTTTATAAATTGGTATATAGTGGTAATTAGGATATGCAGAATCAACTGTGATTTGGGAAAAATAAAATTGTGATATACTGAAGTATCAATTTTATTTTAATGCATTTTATTACTACTACTACTACTATTATTACCTAGCTCTACATTAAATACAGACCAGGTTTGTATGAGGAATTTGTCATGTTATACATAGTAAAGTATTATGAGCAGTCACTTAGAGGGACAGAAAGTCAGGGTTATTATTAATAAGTGGAGGAAAAAGAACATTATGCTTGCAATTTGGCTCATGAGCCAGCAAATTGAGCTGCAAGTACTAAAGCACCACAGAGATAGGTCATTAAGATATCCAGAACGGAGCTGAGGAACACGGAACCCTTATCACAAATGATTATACAGGAAATGGGTTCTTTTGGCTTGCACAATAGCAGAACCCTTTTTTGGTGCTATATAGAACCCTCTTAGAAAGGTTCTCTACAGAGGCAAATGGCTCTATGCCGAACCACTATAGTGTTGTGAAGAATCTTTTACAATGTATGAAATGACACAGGCTTCAAACCAGTTTTCAATGGCTAACTTCCTCCAAAGGATGATACTTAAATGGCTTCACCTACAATCTGTGAGATTTATTTTGGTCTGTTATAAGTAGGGAACTATCAAACCACCAGGTGCTACATGGAACCAGTAATGGTTCTGCAAATATCACTAAAAGGACCACTGAGAGGCTTAAGGGGTCCTTGAAAAGGTGCAATTTCTGTAGCTAAACTGGTTGCGAGTAAAGAGAGCTTGTCAACTACTATGGTACACAAGATCATAAATGGTAGAGCTCCAAAATACCATGCAAATTATTTTGCAAGGGTGAGTGACATACACAGAGCAAATATTGCTAACTTAAGCCTTTTTAGGGACTCATCCATGATAGGTAAGGTTTCATTCTTGTGTACTGGCGGTACGGAGAAACATTTGCAACTCAGCGTTAAAAATATCCAAACTCCAGCGTTTTTTAAGAGTAGAATTGAAAATAGATTACTGGAAAGCAAGAAAGACAGAAAGAAAGAAAGAAAAGTAAACCATCATTTATCCTACAAAAACCTATAGAGAACATTTTTTTAGCATCTGGCCCTGCCTTCTATCTTTTCTTCCCTCCCTGGAGAGACCATCACCATGCTGACCCAATGAGGTCACTGGCCTTAATGGTGACCTCTGATTTCCTCAGCCAAATAATTATGTCAGTATCACATTTATTCACATTTCTTCCCCTTCTGACCGATCTGAAGCGTTAGGTTATTTGCTCTGAGGAAAATATGAATGGAGACACGGAGGCTGGATGTTTAAACATAATTCACATTAACAAGAATAACAGGTATGTGGCATTGTGAGGGTAAA